>HG992198.1:1250000-2500000 GCA_905220545.2 Melitaea athalia
TTGCACGAGCCCGGCACCAGGAACCAGTCGTAGTACAGGCGCACCTGACACCACGGTTCATTGTATAATATTTGATTGACTGGGCCATCATCGCCCGGTCGATAGTACTTGGGGTAGAAATTTGAAAGATTTTTGAAGTGAAACTTCTTTAGGCGCATGAGGGTAAATTTTGATAGAAAGGCGAAGTGGCAACACGTCACGCGTCAGTACTTGAATGGGTGATCGCCTGGGAACACCGCGTGATGTTGTTTTTTTTTTTATACAACTAGGTTGGCAAACAAGCGTATGGCTCACCTGATGGTAAGCGACTACCGTAGGTTATAGACGCCTGCAAAATCAGAAGCATAGCAAGCATGTTGCCGACCCTACCCCTAATCCCTCCAGGAGTTCCAGTCACCTTACTCACCAGGAATACAACACTGCCTGAGAGCGGTATTATTCAGCTGTGATCTTCTGTAAGGTCGAGATACTTTCCTAGATTTTAAGCAGGATTTTTCCTGCTGTACCCTACCTCAAAGGAAACCATTACCAATGAGGAAAACGATCACTATCATTGCTCTAGACATATACCTTATAACTACAAATTTAGCACAAAATATTTAAAACATATATTAATGATTAATAGAAATCAGGACCTAGCGTAATCAAGGTATTAAATGTTAAATTCGTTCAACAACATTAATATAATAATCTACAATAAGTGAATAGAATACCTGGTAGCATCCGAATTCGTCATGTCCATCACAGTGCGGCGGTTTCTCAGTGCTGCTGTCCGTCTCACCAGGGCGCTTTTGTGCGAATTGGTACTCCTGCTTTAAAATTGAATTTTTTATTAATGTACGAAAAAACTAGCTCTGCCACGCATTTACTTCCGTAGTAGTTTATCGGTATGCTGGTTTTGGTTTTTCATAGGGAAGCTTAAAATCAAATCTCATATTTAAAATTTTACAAATGTCGCATGGATGCCGCGTTGGCGCAACGGTCACAGCACTGGTTTGTCGCTGTTGCGCTAGCGGTTGCGGGTTCGATCCCCGCACATGACAAACATTTGTAGTATATTCAGTTGTTATCAGGTACACCTGATAGCGATCGATACTCATAGTAGGGATATATATTCGCTAACCCGCATTGAAGCAGCGTGGTGAATTAAGTTGTGATCTTTCTCCTACATGGGGAAAGAGGCCTTTGCCCAACAGTGGGATATTACAAGCTGAATTGTGATCGTGATCGTACAGGAAATTGGCTAGTCTTTAGTTTAAGACCCATCAATTTCTGGGGTTTTGGGGGGGTAAATGTTCATCAGTCTCCAGGTAGTGGCAGCGGAACTGCATGCATCTGTCTACAGCAGGCAGTGTGTACCTGCGGCGGGTAGTGCAGCTCCGCCACCAGCAGCGACAGCCAGCGCGGCGAGCTCAGGCAGCCGCCCTCCAGGTAGTGGCAGCGGGACTGCATGCATCTGGAACACGATGGGCTCTATTATGTATTGTGTTTGCTCGATAACGAAAAAAAAACGACTTCAATTACATCGACAAGTAACACAACGTAATAATACCAAAAACAGTCAAGTAAATACGCGTTAGTTGAGTAAAGATTACTCAAAAAGTAGTTATCAGATCTCGATTAAAAAAGAAGACTACATGACAAGTATTAGCTCTCGATTAAAGTAAGAATCATCAAAATCGATGAACCCAGTGAAAAGTTATGTGGTTTAATAGAACGTAGGTCGACGAAAAAGTAGTCAAGCAAATACGCATTATTAGATATAACTCTAAAAGTACTGGTCAAATCTCAATTAAATTTAAATGGGACCACATGACATACTACACCTTTAAATTAAAACAAAATTCATCGAAATCGGTCCACCCAGTCAAAAGTTCTGATCTAACATACATAAATAAATACAATCGAATTGAGAACCTCCTCCTTTTGCGTAGTCGGTTAAATATAGGAGCAACGGATAAATATGCGTTCAGACTATTTTAAGTTTATCATAATTAGCAAATCTTAAACTTTTATTTTTCTAATTATAAATACACTTTTATTAAATTATATACATGTAAAGATGTAAAAGATCGATGTACCTGGTAACTTCAACGGTTTGTGTGAAGTACCCCTCGTAGGGTATCTGCACAACGTAGCGCCAGACTCCCTGGTAGTTGCGAGCGAACACCGGCGTCGCGTACTCCACGCGAGCGGGACACGGAGTGGGTGGACCCTGAACCAGAGACACTCTGTATACTTTCTGTCTAGGATTTCAATAGACGATGTGATACCATTATTCGTTTTAACTTCTTCTATCTTTAAATTCGCTATTGAGGCAGGCGATAGTTGTAAATAACATTATCAAAGGAACACTCACTTCGTATCTGTGTGGAGGAGCGTGTGGCGCATGAGTGCCTACTCCGGGGTCCTCCCGACGCTCGGGGCCTGAACTTTCACCATTGATAGCTCGGTACAGCATGCAAAATCTATAAAAAGGGTATTGACTTTATTTTTGTTTGTAAATATATATACAAATTGTGAAAAGAAGATTACAATTTTATAAATTAAATAAATGCCAGCAACACAGAGGTGTTACCGTGTTTTAAGTTTTAACCCACGAAGTATATAATACAAGGAGTCCGAACGTAATGTTAAACGAATGGTCTTAATTTAGACGACTGAATTTTAGTTCTAATTTTGCCGATAGAACAGCCGACGGAAAAGGGAACTAAGATCCGGTTGTATTATTGTGTAGGTTAAAATTTAGATTATGGTCCGTCGGTTTATGGGGTTTCGTGGGGTGTGGGGGGAAGGGGGAGGGAGGCTACCCCCCCAATACCACTCCCACGCATCAGAAACCCATTATTATGGAGATATCCATGCTTAAAGTTTTGAGATCAAAAGAAGAATTTAGATCGTTTGGCACAAATCTAAGGGCGAGAGTGGGAGGGGGGAGGCGGCGGCGGTCCCCCCAACCCTCCCATACCACTCGTGATACAAGGTAATGCGCCGTTCTTGAAAAAATAGAAAAATAAATCTCATAGACCTAACCTCAAAGTTTGACAGTTAATCGGTATAATTTCATTCCGGGCGAGGGCTGCCCTCCCTCCGTGCCTTCGGCTTTTACAGAACACTCTAGGGGTAAGACAGACCCAGACAACGTGGATAATGGGGTGCTCCGATTCGGTTTTGGGTATTTTTCGAAATTCTATCACTTAAAAAAAAATAACCCTAACCTATCTAACTTCAAAATTAGACTGTTTATCGGCATAATTTTGTAACAAAAAAAAAATAGAAAAATACCCTAACCTATATAACTTCAAAATTTATAATGTGACAGTAAATAAGTAAAAATAAAAATATATTTAATTAAAAAAAAATTACAATAATGATATCTGGAACCTGAGAATTCAGAAAAAGCTTTCTTTATATGAGTACTATATACAGAAAAAATATGAACATCTAAATCGACGGTCCATAATCTAAATTTTAGCCCTCCTGGTAAACTTTCGTGTTTTGACCATGGACAATGAATAATCTGTCAGGTTCTCAGGTTGTCATATTGTCATAAATGTCATAGTGACGGAGTGAACCATGTTGTATTTGCATTTTGCACAGAATTTAGAGGTTAGATTACTTATTACGAAAGTTTGTTATGTTTTTATTTTCGTTGGTGACTTAAAATGTCTTCGGCCTTAGTTCGTCAGGCTCTCGCATTTGTGGATCCTGAAGGTAAAGTAACATATTAGTTGCTCAAGATACTTTAAAAACAATACTAAATTGGCTGTTACCTAATGGTATTTATTTTTGTTTACACTTTTACAGAAAACATTGGTAAAGGAAAGAAGCGTCGTGCTAACCCTAGTCGTCACCAGAGCACAGGTCAAGGTTTGTACGTAGCGAGGTGTTTCATCATTCGCATTATATACTGTAATAAACTATATAAACATTACAGTGTTACTTCCTTGACGTCAGTCGCTTGGCTATATTTGTGACATAATTTAAATTGATAAACTTGTGTGGACTCGTTATTGATTAGGTAATATCGTTGTGATATACTACTGTTGAATATTTCATTGCCTTTTTTTGCACATTTTTAAATAGGCCAGTCAGCCAGTTATATCCCGTACATAACGTACAGTAGTTAATTTTAATACAAAATATATTTTTTTAACACGTTCTCATTATCAGTACCTACCACTTGTTAGGTTAGAACCTCATGAAAGCAATTTTATTAATTACTAGCTTCTGCGCGCGACTTCGTCGGCGTGGACTCCGCTCCTATTGGTCTTAGCGTGATGATACATAGCCTATAGCCTTCCTCGATAAATGGGCTATCTAACACTGAAAGAATTTTTCAAATCGGCCCAGTAGTTCCAGAGATTACCGCGTTCAAACAAACAAACAAACAACCAAACAAACTCTTCAGCTTTATATATTAGTATAGATTGTAGTATGTAGAGTATTCTGAAATATAGCTAACGTTTTTCTAACCTCAGTTTCCAGTCACCCATACAAACAAAAGAGTAAAAAACAAAAGCAACAGCAAGTAGATAAATCAAAAGAGCAAATAACAGAAGAAAACATCCAGAAACTCCTCAAGTTATCCACTCCGACTGCTAACAAGGAAGTGGCACAAAAGGTCAGACTTTTTATTAACTTGTATTTAAGATACTAAACAGTTAATTTGTGTAACATTTACATTTATAGCTCTGTTTAATACAATTAAATTTAATAGTGAAAAAAATCAAAGATTTTTTAAAGATTTATTATTAAATTTAATTTTAAATGTACATTAATTAATTCATTTAAAATTTCAAGATCTGTACTTAGTTTCAATTTAGTAAAGATGACCTTCAATATTTTAGATATCAATCTATGAATCAATGCATATTATAAAACAAAATCGCTTCCCGCTGTCGGTCTTGCATATTTTGATGCGGTTTTTTTAAATAGATGGAGTGATTCACAAGGAAGGTTTATATGTATAATACATGCATAATATAGTAGAGGAACAGTGCAAGTTAGAGTTAGCAACCGTGCGAAGCCGGGTCGGGTCGCTAGTAGTAATGTAAAAAGTAATATAAAAGTTTAGTATTACTTAAAGGCGTAATCTTGAAATTCTTTGGTATTTTTCACCATGTGATTGATAATGGTATACAAGAAGCTAAAATTTATAGCGTATTTTTTGATGCGACAACAATAAATCGATGAACGCCCGCTGTATGCACAAAAAAGGATGACTCATTGTCCCATTATGCTCAAGGTTCACGTGCGCCGCATCTATCTTTCTTCCACTCAATTGGCCTAATCCGTCCTAATGTTTTGTTATGCCGTTGTCACGTTAAACTCTCGTCCGTAAGCCAACTATACAGACAACCAATTTTTTTTATTTATATATTTTTTCACCATTGAAGGTGAGAATGAAAAATATTTATTTTCTGTTTTTATAAAAAAAAAAATTTGCTTAGTTACCTAGAAATGTCTGCGATAGTATGTCAACTTTAATAATACAATAATACAAGTTAATTGTATACACGATAAGGAGTATCTTTATTGTAATATTGTTTATTATATTACAAGCTTCATTGATTAGGTACAATCACTGACTGACGTTCACTGTGCATATTACATCACTGACATAAATAAATAAATGTACATTTTGTTATAATCGACGGTGTTGGGAAACCTATCTTTAATTGAAACCCAGCCCTTGAGAAATACTTGTAACTATTTACTGCCATACCTGTATAACTAGATGTGACCGTGTTGTGTGATTACAGAACTTTGTGTGTTCAGCAATGAATTATTTACTTGTTACGCTTTTGAAGTGAAACTTCTTTAGACGCATGAGGGGTAAAATTTGAGCGACCGGTAACGCGGCAGTGTCAGGGACGGTCAGTACTTGGATGGGTGGCCACTTGGGAACACCGCGTGACGTTGGACGTTTATTTTATTTTTTTTCAATTAGTTTTTTTTTTCAATTTTAAATTCGTTTTTTGAATTAGTTTTTTTTTAATTAGTTTGCCAAAGAAGTTTCACTTCTGACATGTGTACTTTGTACGCACGTAATTTTTTTAAGACATATCATAAACCTATTGTACACTAGCTGTGTATTACATGTTCAATGTGATTTTTTAAATTGGCATAACATTTTTATTGATGAACTGATTGACATGAAACAAACACTAAATGTTAAGAGAAAATTACCATAATATACTAGTGAAAACCACATCTAATTCCGATAAGCCGATTCTGAGATTAGCGTGCATAAACGCACAGACCACCAGACAAAATTCTAACAATCATTGTTTTGGGTGCTATTTACATTGACAAAGGTCCCAATAATATTTTTTCTCTTATATATTTCATTATATATTTCACAAACAGCGATCCCTTACATTTTTATTATATGTATTGATTACTGAATTCATTTACTAGTTATTAATGTAAAGTAAGAATAGATATAGATAAATATTCTGAAATACTTACTACAATACTAAAATTATTAATGTTTATACGTTTTTCAGATCGTAGAGCGAGCAGTCAAGGGCAAGCCTCTCATAGAACAAATTAAAGAAAAAGTCGACGACGGGAAATCGATTCTGTTCCCTAACGAGCCCTTCCACAAATTTGAAGAGAGTTATTTTTGCAGCTAAATCTCTACTTGAGACAAAATAATTATTTGAAAGAATACTACTATATTGAAAAAAAATTATAGTACAACTCATAACAAAGACTTTTAAAAGCTTTTTGACTCTATATTCAAAATAAATAGCTGTAAAGTTTATAATCTTAATGCTGCTTAAAAAGTAAAGAATGCCTTTATGGACATTTCCGATGCAATTTTGGGCAAATTTACTCTGGTGACGACAATAACCGTTTACTTGGTCTTTGTCTTCTGGGTTAATTCCTATCCTTTTATTGACGAAGGTGAGCTAATTTACATACCTATTAATATTATAAATATTATACTTCGTCAATATATAATTATATATATTGAGAACGCATTTTCTCAACGATCAGAGCACTGGTTTGTGTCTGTTGCATGGGCGGTTGCGGGTTCGATTCCCACACGACAACATTTGTATTGGCCATAGAGATGTTTGCCGTGGTCTGGGTGTTTGTGCAGTCCTTGTGGGTCTCCCCACCGTGCCTCGGAGAGCACGTTAAGCCGTCGGTCCCGGTTGTTATCATGTACACCTGATAGCGATCGTTACTCACAGTAGGGAATATATCCGCCAACCCCCATTGGAGCAGCGTGGTGGATTAAGCTCCAATCCTTCTCCTACATGGGGAAGATGCCTATGCCCAACAGTGGGATAGTACAGGCTGAATCGAATCGTGGTTTCTAAAAAAATTAAGTAGTCTGTTATATTTTGTAGAATTGCCATTTTCGCTTTTATTACGATTTTAAATAATGTACCGTTGGGGACTGTTGTTGTAAAACTATAACTCAAACTTATATTAAATTAAAATTTATTCTCTTTTCAGATCTGACAATATTCAAATACATTCCTAATCCACAGTGGGCCTTGCTAGCTTGTGCCGTGTGGGGTTTCTTTTTCATCGGAGGTCTAATGTCGTTCACTCTCTACCACATCTATCCGCACTTATAACTCAAAATCATCGAAATAATCTAAATAAAGCAAAAATGAACGATTACATTGTCATAGGTAACAATAATTTTTAGATTAATTTGTAATTTTAACTATAGTCTTAGTCTTCATAAAGGAAGTAACGAGTCGTACCAAATACAAGTGTCTTTGACCAGGGCTGGATCGTGAGGTCAGAGGGCCCTGGGCTAATACTAATTAGGGGCCCACCAAATTTGACCACGATTGAGATGAATGTGTAATGGCAGCCGAACATTTTAACTGTCAGTTCGATATAATATAAGAATGAAGAATTTAATAAAATGATTGATTCTTTCGCATTGTCGTCTATTTTTGACTTTGCCTTGACTTAGCTGGGGGCCCCTTGAATCCACGGGGCCCTGGGCTGAAGCCCAAAAATCCATATGGTGGATCCGGCCCTGTCTTTGACAACTCACTGGGAAGACTCTAAGATTTTAGAAATTAACGATTTTTATTGAAGTAAAACTTCTTTACGCACGCTTGACTTGAGAAATAAGCTGATGAATGCAAGACGAGCGTTACGAAAAGTGTGATCGGTGATATCGGGGAAGATAGAAAGAGAGAGGGTTACATTTCGTAAGTTTTACTTCAGTCGTGTGGTCTAAAGCAGTGTTCCGCAAACTTTTTGTGTTCAAGGTACACCTAGGAATAGGAAAATATTTTGGAGGTACACCACAAATAAAAAATCATTTTTTATGTAACATTAACCAACATTTATTTATTAATCATCGAAACAATATTTATGATTAATCAATAAACGTAAAGTTTATTTTTCCGAGGCACACCAGTAAACGACCACGGCACACCAGTGTGCCGCCGTACACCTTTTGCGGAACACTGGTCTAAAGCACATTCAATTTTTACAGGTGTATCCGGTGTCACGTGTGGCGGCAAAACCACTTTGGCGAATAAATTGAAAGATATACTAACACCGGTGTATGTCTTTCATCAAGATAGATATTTCTATCCGGACGACAGCCCGAAACATGTGAAATGCGATGGAATGGATCACAACAATTACGATATCCTGTCGTCACTGGACATGCAAGCAATGTACGATGACATCACACAAACTATGAAAGGTGTAAATAAGTCACACGTGCAAAACTTGGAGCGTGGTGCGGGGAAGTACGGGATTAGTGGGAAAAAGTTTATAATAATCGAAGGGTTCACGGTGCTGAATTACAAGCCTATTATGGAAATTTGTGATTTAAGGTGAGCGAAATAGAATTTACTACAAGGCATATTTATCTAAAGTAATACTAAGAAAATGTATAGCTGAAAATA
Organism: Melitaea athalia; assembly: GCA_905220545.2. Lineage (NCBI taxonomy): Eukaryota > Metazoa > Arthropoda > Insecta > Lepidoptera > Nymphalidae > Melitaea > Melitaea athalia. The sequence continues at coordinate 1,258,907 of HG992198.1, forward strand.
TATATCGACGCTTGAAAGGCAATAATTACCAAGCGACACTTTGGGCGATATTGAGTTATATATTCCGTTGAAATCAGAAAAAAAATCTGCAGCGATTGCTCTTACTCTTTACTCTCATGGCGCTAGGACGAAGTTTGTTGTCGCTTGGTAAATTAAAAAAGACATTTTCACAGTTTTCGGCCTCCAAGCGACAATAATTTTACTGATTTATCAATAACTGTCACTTAGTATACAGTATTCTATTTTCACAGTTTACACTTAGTAATTTTTGTCTAGACTCGTGTACGAGGCATGTCGTACATTAACCTATTTGCGATTCAGCAGTATGTGACGCGCGCTTTACTTAATAAATTAGTTATTTAAACAAAAAACCTGGGTGACCGAGCCTGGCTCGGTATTTTTATTTTTATTTTTTTTTTCTCGGTATTTTTATATTTTAATTTTATTTAAAGAATAAATCACGAGTGAAATTTAAAAAAAAAGAAAAAATAATAATCTGGAGACTGAGATTTGAACCCGGATCAACACGATTCGGTACCCGCCGATTCCCTAATTAGGCTATTACAGCTATAATGGTGAAATTAAGCTTCGTGTTCTAACGATATTTCTTCATTGCCTAAAAACAGGGATAAAACTACATTTTTTTAAAATGAATCCTAGCTAGATCAATTTTTCGTCCCCGAAATTCCCTGCATACTAAATTTCACGAAAATGGTTGGAGCCGATTCCGAGATTCAGATTATATATATATATACATATACAAGAATTGCTAGTTTAATAGTATAAGATTTTCAGTACGTTCCAATCAATCAAGGCGATCGCGCGTGCTCGCACACCGGATCATCAGATCATAGCAAGAGATCAATAAATAAGTTTAATTTATCGTGATTCGGGTGTTATTTATCAAGTAAAAAGTGTGTATAGTCGATCAAGGACGCTATATTATCCTTTTATGGTCCTTCGAGAAAAAAAAAACTGACATTTCGTGAAGTGAACTGTGGACATTACATTTTTTTTTTTATACCACCAGTCGTGGTATAAAAAAAAAAACGTGGTCCACGACGGTAGCAATCAAGCATACGGCCCGCCTGATGGTAAGCGGCTACCGTAGCCTATGGACGCCTGCAACACCAGGGGCATCACATGCGCGTTGCCGACCCTTCAAAAATCTATTTACTCCCCTCTTGAAGGACCCCATACTGTAGCATTGTGGGAAAACCTCGGCAGGGAGTTCATTCCACAGCCGAATGGTCCGTGGGAGGAAGTTCCTCTGAAACCGAACTGTACGGGACCATTTGGGCTGCAATGTGTGAGCATGAATTCCCTGTCGATGGCGAGCGGTGCGATGGTAAAAAGTGGCCGTGGGCATCATCTCGAACAATTCTTCGGAACACAACCCATTGTACAAACGATAGAGCACGCATAGGGATGCAAGATCTCTTCTTAGACTTAAGGGCTCAATATCGCTCGTCAGTATTGGATCGTCGACAATTCTCACAGCTCTCTTTTGAACCGAGTCGAGAGGACCAAGCTGGTATGCCGGTGCTCCCGCCCAGAGGTGAGAGCAGTACTCCATGTGGGGGCGGACTTGCGATTTATATAAAAGCAGTCTTTGCCCCGGCGTGAAGTACCGCTTCGCTCTATTGAGCACACCGAGTTTTTTGGATGCCAGCTTGACCTTGTCTTCCAGGTGACATCGGAACTGGACGTCGCTGGATATGTCGACACCAAGGATACCAATACTGCTAGAGATGACATGACATTACAGACTATTTTTTTATCGAAGAATTTTTTAAGTGTATTAATTTAAGTAAATATGGAAGATCTTCTATCAACACAGCAGCAAACATTGCGTTTTTAATATTTTTCAGGATGAAGGCCCTTCAATGACATTTGTTGAAAGTACTTTAGAGACTTACTGCTAACAATAACACTGCGAAGACTGGCCCAATAAATAACGATCAACAGCACCAAAATTTTAGTGAAGCATTTATGGAAGAAATTGTTGGTGATCCCTTGGGTCCTACCCTAGAAATTGTACCCGCAAATCTATCTGGAGAACATAATACAGTCCTAGAAGATGATTATTTTGTAGTACAAATTGGTATACCTGAAAATGACCCAGATAAAGAACTTAAAAGCATGGAGGTTGATAACACTTTACCGGAAACATTCACTGCTAGCAATGCTCAAAGACAAACAGTTAAAAACACTGAAGATGGATTGACCACACCAGAAATATATACTGCAAACAACATCGAAGTAAATGCCAATTCTACAAATTCTACTATTGTGGGATGATCTGAAACTGACGGAACAAAAACTATAAAGCCTCAAAGAAGTCGTAAACGTACAAACGCAATAAAAAACACAGTAAATGATAAAATATATTGATTACATATCAGATAATGATGATTACTAAACTTTTGTGAATTGTGAAGAAGCTACAATTTCAGATGAATGGTTGGGATCTAATTCTTCTACTAATGAAGAAGTGGAAGTAGTTTTAAAAACAGCAAAAAAGAAGAAAAAAATAACTAAAAAGACCAAATCTAATAAGCAAAATATAAGTTTGGAGGACATTAATGAAGAAAGTGTTGGAGAAAAAGGCTTGAGAACCAAAAAAAAAAAAGAGAAAAGAACGATAGGAGAAAAGAATAGCTGGACAGGAATATGTGCGAAGTGATGGTAAAAATCACCGAATCTAAATCTATTCAACCAAACCCATGTATTGGAAAAAAATGTGGAAATAATTGTGAAAATATTGAACCTGGAAAAAGACAGAAGGTATTTGATCATTTTTGGGCACTCTCGGGAGATCGTCGTAAAGATTGGTTAGTAAGTATATCACGGAAAGAAGAGATTAAGCGTAAGCGAACTGATTGTGGGAAACGGTCGGCAAGCTTTAAGTATCATATAAGTGAAGGAGACGGCAGGAGACCAGTGTGCTTACAATTTATATCAGCTACACTTAATATATCGTCAAAACGATATATCATGTCTTCAAGAATTCTAGTTGGGGTTGCGCTAAAGAGGATTTACGTGGCAAGCATGTACCACCCAATAAAACCAAACCAGATGCAATAAAAACAAACAGTGATCAATTTCATCAAAAGTTTACCTGCTGTACCGTCGCATTATTGCAGACATGGTTCCACTAAAGTTTACTTAACAGATGATTACAAAAATGTTGCTTAATCTTTACAGCGTTTACAAAGAGCAATCTGAAAATAATATAAATGGTATAGATTTTGTTAGTGAGAGGATGTTCCGTAACATATTTACTGATGAATTAAATATAGGTTTCCACGTACCCAAGAAAGATAAATGCCTAAAATGCTTAAAATTAGGACAAACAGATATGTCAGATCCAGCAAAGGCTAAAGAAAAAGCTGAACACGAAACTGTGAAAAATATAAGTTATAACAGGTTTTTTACGCATAAAAATATTCACAAAAGTGACCCTAACACTCTATGTGTAAGTTTTGATTTGGAGAAAGTTTTAAACACTCCACATGGAGATTCAATGCTTTTGTATTACTCGCGCAAATTGGCTGTGTATAATTTGTGCTTTTATGAGAACGGGACACGCAAAGTTTTTTGCTATCACTGGGATGAAAGTAACGGCAAAAGAGGTGCCAACGAAATACCTAGTATTCTGAATAAATATATACTGTCAGTTGATGAAAGGGGTAATGTTAAAAACTGCCCCGGACAAAACCGGAATCGGGTGGTGTTGGCAAATGATACACTACACGTTAAAGCAATGTAAAATTTAGAAAACATACAAATAAATTATTTACTTACCGGTCACACATATATGCCAGTCGACAGCGTTCATGCTGTAATTGAAAGAAGCCTTAAAAAAATAATTATTTATGCACCATCTCAATGGTTTACTGTTTTTACCACAGCCCGAAAGGATTCCTTCCCCTACGAGGTTGAAGAACTGACCTTAGAAGATTTTTTTAGGTGGGATTGTATTGCCGAAAAGTATTTCAAAGGCAACCTTCCGGGAAAAATAAGTAAAATAAAAATAGCAACAATCAAAAAAATTCAAATTTGAAATGTTTACGTGAAATATTCCATGGACAAATCTGCAAATTCAAGCATAATTGAAATCCAATCTAAGACCAGAGTACCTCCTATGCCGTGTTACCATTCAAGTCTGCCGATAGCAAAAGCAAAGTATAATGACGTAATTAAGCTTTGCAATGACAAAGTTATCCCTGCTCAGTTTCATAAAGAATACACCGACATAGACTAAGATCCCACCGCAAATTTGTGCATGTTAGTTACGCACGTATTTTTTAACAAAAATCAATTTAAAAAAAATTAATTAAAAATACTAGCGGCCACATTTTGATAGGCAGCCTGGTCGATATATATTCTCCTAATCATAAATAAACATAAAAAGTTGGTTTTTAGAAAAACCGAGTACATGTACAAATTTGCAGTCGGATCTTAACCTATACCGTATTCTGCATCTGCCAAAGACGTTTTGTCAGACTTGGACATCGAAGACGTAGAGCAGGATGATGCTTAAGTATTTGAAATTTTCAATGTTACCTCCACTGGGTAATTTTGATAACGCTTTTTTATGTAACTTCCTAGTAAAGAAAAGACTAATTAATTATGTAGATTATAAGAAAATGTTGTTTTGTTATGAATGGATCTCAATCTATACTTAGTTATTAAGTTCGTAATCTATGTCTACCTCACTCGTTAATAGTTCGTTTTAAACTTAGTTCAAATAAGTCAATAAATATTTGATTGTGATAATAAAGTACAAAGTATTCTTATGTGCCATTGTATTATATAATGATGATATGCCAAATATTCCGAATAAGTAGTAATTAAAGCTCTAAATTAGTAAGGCTTGCTCTTAACTGTGTTGTCTCATTTATAGTTTAAATATTAAATGCTCCTAATATAGTGCTCGTGAAACTCGTAAAAAGTTTTTGTAATACCACAATATTGTTTGAGAATTGTATCTAAATTTGTTATAGTACACGGCCGTAAATAATGCACATCGACTTTTAGAAAGAGACAATCAGCTAATTTGAACTTTGTAGAGCGTTATCTCTGACGCACATTACCTATGAGACGTATCGGACTGTCAGTATTTCGTATGACAGATCTAATAGTGTAAGAACCCAGTTCCCAGATCACCTGTCATATTTTTTTGAAGGACAAAATATATTAAATTCAAATTCAAAATATTTTATTCAGCATAAAATTATTACAATTTCTTACTGAACGTCATGAGTCTACTACCAGTTCGGAAAGAAAAAGCCTCTGACCTGAGAAGAACTGGCGAAAGAAACTCAGCGGGACTAATATCATTTTTTTTAATCATGTTTTTTTTCCAAAGCAGATTGAAATTTACAATTATTTTATAGGTTGAAATAGCCTGGCGGCGATCACATCATTCCCAAGGCGTACTGTCTTCTATAAAATCGTTAATCGAATAATATCCTTTAGTACACAAACGTTCTTTCACAATTTTTTTAAATTTGGCTGCTTTATATACGTAAAAATGTTATTAACCAGCTATTTTAGTATTTATCGCCAGACACTAATTATATTATTATATTTTAAAACCTGTAGAAAATATTTTAGCAACTCTTTATACTACGATGTATACTGTAATGTTTTGTCAATCAGAAACAAGGAAGTCTGGGGTCTGGGATCTTGGACTATAACGCTCTACGAAGTCGAAATTAGCCGATTGTCTCTTTCCAAAGGTCGATGTGCAATATTTATGGCCGGGTACTATATGTGATTTAATTATGTTCCTTGCAAAGAATTTCTGAAAAAACTTAAAGTATTGTAGGTTTGTACTTTGTAGTTTTATTTTAAATTCCTAAGTAATAATAGTGTGAGATTACTGAAAAAGAGTGATCTTAAACTTGTATAATTGACGTGGATGATTTTTTGTTTTGATTAAGTAATGAATAAAAGGTACCAGAAAACCATTCCAATTTTAATTTCGACGGTCCCTACGTATATAAAGACATGTCGAAAATGGCGTTTTTTTTATTGCACAATTGGCTTTAGAAGTTCCATATGCACATACCTGTATAGGAATTTTTTTTATATATTATTTATTTAACGTCATTTACAAGACGTATATGAGTACAAGTATGATATTTTTAACGAATAAGTGTCGTAGATGCGGACATCTATTACTTATCGTTTTGTACGTTGTTTTAAAATGTGCGCCACACGGTGCGAACGCGGTCATGTCTGACATAGCGTCATTTACTCCGCTGCTTGTTCGCGTGGTAAAATATTAATGTTTTTAGATTTAGTGGCGTCTTTTTAGTTATAAGTATTCAACAATACTAAAAACCATGAATAAAAGTAGATCAAAGTTATTTTTTGGATATAATGGATATTGCAAACTCCAGAAATGATATTTTTATGCGTTTCTGAAGCACAAGATTTAATAAAAATATCCGTTTGAAAACAATAACACAATTCTACGTTTTTATAATACATTTTATTTAAATTCTATTTTATAAACTTTTCTTTTTTCCCGCGTATAAAAAGGTATGTCAGACATGTCTTACATACTTTTATTTTAATTTCAGCGTAGAAACAGTCATCTATCGGTTTTTCTAAGAAAACATAAAAAAAGAAAATATGTATAAATAACATTATGAAGTTCCTAAAGCTAATAAAACATTATAGAAAAAAAATATTTATAATTGTACATAGAATTATTTCTAGAGCGGTTTGAACATAAAAAACGCTCTCCTGTAAACCTCGGTTTTTGACATGTCTTTATGTACGTAGGGACCGTCGATTTATTTGTAACAATAGTTTTTGACAGCAATTTTTTTCTTTGTTAAAATTGTATTTTACCTACCTATACTGATTTTGAAATTTTTAATAAATACTTATATAAAAATAAAATGTCATAATTATTTATAACGACAGCTCATGTTCTTTATACTATCCACTTTGCAAGAGATTTGACTGCAATACAGCAATATTCACGTGTTAGAGGCTTATATAGACGTCATTAACGTTTGTTAAGTTATGAGGTTAGTCACAGGCCTAAAAACTCCACCGACCTGCAATAGGATAGCGTGGCGGAGTATGCTCTAACTCGTCCCTCGTCGGATGGAGGTACATACTCAGTAGTGACTGATTGTAAATTACTACAAGGGCCTGTTTTGGTATTTGTGAAGACTATCCATCGAAAACCTTTATCCAATAGTTTTTAATGTTGTGTACTAAAACCTAAATTCTTAGTTACTTGTACTAAAAAGCCCTACACTTACTTTATTTAATTTGTTATGGTTAAACTTGCCTGGCAGAAAAGTTTATTGTTTTTTATTTCGATCATTTTACCCATGGATCAAACATCTGTTACTTCTAGATGCGCCATTTTGCTTCAAACATCGTTATGAAAAACTGGGGCTTAGTTAATTTTACATGGTTTATGATAAAATTTTGTCGTCGTTAAGTATTTTTTACCTGTTTGTGATTTTGATTAAAATTTTACTAACCGACACTATTTCTTAAAATATTGAGAAAATTAATAATCTTTAAATACCAGTTTATAAAGCTATCAAATTGCATTTAAAATTCGTTAGAATCGAGTAGCTATGACTAATAGGCGAATGATTTTTTTTAAACTGAAATGCTCTAGTGTAAAGTTGCCAACATGTCGCTTAGGAATTATTGCCTTTCAAACGTCGATATGTACCTATATATTATAATGAAACAGCTTTTTCAGATTTTATGGTGGTTTATTAAGATTTTTTAGATTCCCAACGATTCCAGTTCTCCCGTGACCTTGGTTGTTGCTAAAGTATCCAAAATGTCTATATATTCAGTACTAGCTAACTCGTGAGCACTTTTCTGGGCGACTAGGCGACTACCTCTTTATTATTGTAGACTCCTATACAGTTTATCGACTTATTTCGACCATTTAATTTTCATCTTCCTATACAATATAATAATAGTAGGTTCCCCAGAAGAAAGATTTTATCTCGGGAGATGAAGTAAGGCCTTTGATAAAGTCAATCACTCTATACTATTACAGAAGCTTGAGATGGTTGGTGTGACTGGCATTTTACTAAGGTGGTGCAATTCATATCTTCATTCCAGGAAATCTGTCGTTGTTGTTAACGGATACTATTCTAGTCCTTTTCTATCCTATTCTGGGGTACCCCAAGGATCTCACTTGGGTCCTCTATTCTTTAATATTTTCATTAACGACATCAGCAAATGTTTCATAAACTCCAAATGCCAATTATACGCCGACGATCTGAAGCTCTATAGAACCGTTTGCACTGATTCGGATGCCATCTGTCTTCAAAATAACCTAAACAGCCTGGCATTATGGTGTCAGACAAATTGCATGAGTCTTAACACTACAAAGTGCTTTGTAGTTAGGTTCAGTAGGAAAAAGACTATACTTAATAGAACTTACTCAATAGACGCGTATACGCTTGCGGAGGTTGAATATATCCGTGACCTCGGTGTCACACTGGATTCCAAGTTGAGGTTTCATCTACACGTAGATGACATGGTAAACAAGGCGTTTAGGACTCTGGGATTTGTTTTGCGCAACTGTAAGTGCTTCAAAAATGCTCAAACTAAAATTGTGCTATTTACAGCACTAGTGCGCAGCATCCTGGAATACGATAGCACCTATGCTATCTTCATCTCCCGATATAAAATCTTTTGCTTTCGAACAGGATTTGTTCGAATTATTTCCCTTACTGATTTGATCGCCTTTTTCGTACGAACACTACGTAGATGGCCAGATCTTTTTCTATCACAAACAGAGGAGGTTTCATTGTACCTATCAATAGCCCGGTGCACAAAAATTTGAGTAATAACAAGCGTATGGACTATGGAGTTTTGAAATTTTAATTGGCTCTATACCTACTTTGTGTAATGCAATCACAGCGATTCGGTTCTCTTTATCACCCTACTCCATTTTAATGTCACAAAATATTTTACAATGTATTCATGTATTGGCGCGAAAATGAGAAAACACAATGAACAATCATATAAAAATGACAGATTACAATGTTGTTTTAAAATTTATCCCCCAATAGGGAAAGGGAAAAGGACTATAGTCCATACAGCCTAGTCTGAATTTATGTATTTTTTCATTCCTATATTATAGTAAAGGCCTAAGCCAAGTCTGAAGTATCTTCATTTTTCATTTTATTCGATTAAGCTTGGTCTGAATTTATAAATTTCAATCCGATGTAACGGCCGAAGCCGCGTCTGAATCTGAAGTCAACGAATGACGGGAAAAGACCCTCCCATCATTCACACACTTTTGTCATCACTAAATCCACTTTATGTCAACTCTTATTATTCATATACTTTCATTATCACTAAATTCTCTTTATCGAGCTGGAAACCACGTGATTTCAGCCGTAAAATGATTCAAAAATATTGATTCACGAGGAATCCAACATGTCGAACCTCTAGGGCGCCGAACTGACAGATACCATTGTTTATTTTTAATTTAACAGTATTTATGGCCAGACTATGTATATCTGATAGGTTGCCTAATAAAATCGCGTCCAGAAAATGTTATTAATAATTAATAAAACTGTTTAAGCGTATAAATATTTTAAAAAATGGGAAAAAATGTTTTGAGGGGCTAGTTGTAGGTACGACACACTTCAGTTTGCCAAACTTTTGGCGCTGCGCACTTTCGGTACGTTCCAATTTCGGCGCGGCACATTTTCGGTACGGCACAATTTCAGCGCACTTTTGGTACGGCACGATGTCGGCGCGGCACACTTGGTACGGAAAACTGTCGGCGTGGTACACTTTCGGTGCGGCATACTGTCGATGCGGCACAAATTCGCAATCAAATTTTTATTTGTGTATGTGTGTGTAACCATTAGGTTTTCAGAAAAAATATACCTGGTTTCAGGTACTACTTTGTGCTAGAGTACGGCGAGTGCGCGGCGCGTCGCTGTCTTCGACTCTACGACCCGCCCGACGTGCACGGCTACTTTGAGCGCTGCGTGTGGCCCGAGCACCTCAAGTACAGAGCGGAGGTGAGCGTGTTTCTACGCAAAGATTTCTTTAATCAAAAGTTCCAGTATACGTTATCAGTCAGTCAGTTCAGCTTGTTGCAGTCCGCTGCTGGACATAGGCCTCGTCTTTGGCAGGCTTCGTCGAGTCTTCACTTCGAAGACTCCGCAATGCTTGAAGAAGAAAAGTCTTAGAACAATGCGTCCTGCCTGTTTTAACATACGGAGCCGAAACGTGGACACTGGCGAAAGGAATGGTCCACAAGTTTGAAGTCGCTCAACGTGCAATGGAACGGGCTATGCTTGGGGTTTCTCTCAAAGATAGAATTAGAAATGAGACTATCCGTGAGAGAACGAAAGTAACCGACATAGCCCAAAGAATTAGCAAGTTGAAGTGGCAGTGGGCTGGTCACTTGTGTCGCCGGACCGATGGCCGTTAGAGCAGACGTGTCCTGGAGTGGAGACCGCGTCTTGGCAAACGCAGTGTGGGACGTCCTCCGGCATGTTGGACCGACGATCTACGTAAGATTGCCGGTGTAGGCTGGATGTGGATTGCGGAAAACCGGAATGCCTGGCGCAAACTTGGGGAGGCCAAGTATACGTTATATTTCAGAATATTTCGCACTTATGTAAGTGGGAAAGCGCTAACAAATGCATATTCCGATCTCCCCTCTTTTTCCCAAATTTCTATTAATACTCTTCTGTGTTTGATGTTCGTTCTCTTTAATCTATATATTTAAAAGAGATTTCCACCCATATATTGACTCATCACGATATCTCGGGAACGATAAGGCCTAGAGACTTGAAATTTGCAAATTTGGTAGGAATATTCCTTTCGCCGAGTAAAGGTCAGCTAAGAACGGATTTTACGAAATTCCACCCACAAGAGGGGGTTGCGGGGTGGTGAAACCATAAAAAGAAAGATGGGAGAGATGTTGCGTGGACTGTATTTGAATAGAATAATATATATAGGCGGGAAGAAGAGTTTCAGAACAAAAAGAAATTTTTGCGCACTATTTCACTGATTTTATTAAACTTAATAAACTTGGTACAAAATCACACTTTCGCCGTTGACAACAGTAGGTTCAGAGAGAAGAATGACAGCTTGTAAAAATTGCCAGTATAAAGCAAAAAAAATATATAATGAATTTTTTATGTTGTTGTCAACGCGGGGCTTAATAATATATACAGCAAAACAACGTTTGCGGGATCAGCTAGTTTAAATTATAATAATTTTGTTATTTTCTCTTATTTTCAGATAGAAAAGGACAGTCGCGTCAATATTATAGACGGTACGAGGCATGACGCACTCGACATCGTCGTCGCGGACCTCAAGAAAATGGGAGCTGTACAGATTTGTAATTAATTTTTAATTTTTTTAAACATTTTACGGTCATTGTGAACAGTTTTACGGAACTTACCGTTTGTTAAATCAGATTATTACTGTCGTAAAATTTAATGGACATTTATAAAAAAAGATGTCCAATTTAAATTATTTAAATGTGTTTAAGTCTATTTTATAAGTTTTGTCTTAAACAGAGTATACGAATATAGGTATATTATTTCTATTGTATGAAATCGATCTAGAATGTAATGTTGGGTAAATGTAAATGAAAATTCACTAAAGTCAATAATTAAATTGATACTGCCTGGTAATTTTTTCATGTTTCAAAAGCTAGTAACACTGAAAAACCAATTATATTTAATTGTTTTATAAGTTGTAATGTTTTGTGAGTAAATTTTCGAGCACAGTATTTTTATATTGTCATTCATACGGTGCTTGGTCTTACGCTGCCTTGTAATATATTGTATAAATTCATATTTGTTTTATTTATGTACCTAATGCCTAGTTAAATTAAAAATCGGCCAAGCGCGAGTCGGACTCGCGCACGAAGGGTTCCGTACCATTGACTAAAGTAAATATAAGTAAATTTTCTGTAAAATATTTATTTAATTGTGACGCCATCTATGATGCTATTAGAAAACTATTATTAGTCTATTGATGAAGTTTTCCTAATTTCTGATAGATGGCGTTTTAGACTAATAAAAAATAAAAATATTTATCGCCCCCCTTAAATGTTCATTTTATTTTGTTTTTAGTATTTGTTGTTATAGCGGCAACAGAATGACAATTTGTGAAAATTTCAACTGTCTAACAGCCTGGTGACGGACGGACAGCGAAGTCTTAGTAATAGGGTCACGTTTTTACCCTTTGGGTACGGAACCCTAAAAATGATCATCTTGTAAAATTCAAACAATAACCACGATATAAATTAAAATGCTTGTTTACATAGTAATTGCAGTTTTGGCGATATTATAAAAGAAAATCGTTAAATTCAAAATGTATTATTTAGTCATTGCGTCGTTTATAAAACAATAGTATAATGCAGTGTTTTAGGTAGATTTTTGTATTCTCTACCTGTAAAGGGTAGATATATGTAATTATTATTTTATTTTCAGTTAAATGTAGTATTGATTCTCTTAAAAATCATATTGGCTTTTCATATATTAACTCATTAAAAATACTCACTCAAAATATAAGAAGTATATACAAGAATCTAGACGACTTACAAATAACATTATCGCAGTTACCTTATGAAGCAGATGTTTTAATACTCACAGAATGTAGGTTAAACTTAGAAAAACCACTACCAACACTTACCAATTATACTTCTGCTCACACAACAAGGTTACAGAACCAATGTGATGGGGTCGTCGTCTATATAAAAAAGAATCTTCATTCTAAAATTGAGGAGCTCAACCTATCTGATGCTACTGGTCTTCAAATAAATATCTCAGAATATGTGATATTGGGTATTTATCGTTCTCCATCACATACTTGTGCTGAGAACTTCATATATTCATTGCATAGTCATCTTGATTCTGTTTCTAACTCTAAAAACGTTATGATATTGGGAGACATAAACATAAATTTAATTGTCACACCCACTGAAAAATCTCAGGAACGTAATAATAGATTACAATACTTGGATGTTTTGTCTTTGCATGGTCTCTTACCTGGTCATACTCTCCCTACACGCGGAAATAGTTGTCTTGACCATGTCTTCGTGAAACTTGATTGTATCTCTGGTTCGGTCGTAGCCGTTTTAAATACTACAGTAACGGATCATGATATGGTTATTCTTAATATCACTAATGTATCTATAAAAGATACACATCAAAAATACAAAAAGGTAGTGGATTATGAAAAGGCATATCAAAAACTTATAACATCAGACGTGTCCTATTTGAACACATATAATGATCCTAATTTATTTGCTGTGCGACTTATTGAAATTGTTAGGAAAGCTATAGCTGAAAATTCACAAACCGTACCTATTTCAAATAAATATAGAATACTAAAGCCATGGATAACGCAGGGGGCTGTGCGTTGCATCAGGTTTAGAAACTGTATGCATAGTAAGCTGAGGTCCAATCCGTCTAATGTAATATTAAAAATTACTTACCTTCGTTATCGTAACTTTTGTACGAACCTAATTAGAAAACTCAAACGAAATTATAATAAAAGTAAAATTGAAGAAAATATTAAAAACCCAAAAAAGTTGTGGTCTACTGTGAATGATATTGTTCAATATAAAGCTAATAAAAGTTCGAATCAAGATTTGTTAAACATATCTACAGTACCCCTGACTTCAGTCAATTACGTTAATAAATATTTCATTAATATTGGTAAAAACCTAGCAGAATCTATAAGTAAACGGGTTGGAAACTTATCTAATAATATTACCATTACTGGTACACAATCAGCTAGTTTGTCTTCTTTTGTCTTGCTTGATACCGATCCGAGTGAGGTTCTCTGCGTTCTTATGGGTCTGGATTCAAATAGTGCTCCTGGCTGGGACGGTATTACAACAAAATTTATTAAAAAAGCTAGAGATTTCTTTGTCCCACATATAACGACTTTGACAAATATCTGCTTCCGTACTGGTATTTTTCCTAAAATACTTAAGCGATCGATAGTGACTCCTGTGTACAAGGGTGGGGACAGATCTGATGTAAACAACTATAGGCCAATTTCTGTGCTAAATGTTATATCAAAAATAATAGAAAAAATATTAAATGCAAGACTTCTAAATTATTTCAACAAATTTAATGTGTTATCCGACGCTCAGTACGGTTTCAGAAGACACCTATCAACAGAAGATGCTATTATAACCCTAACAACGATGATTGTCAAGGAAGTAGATAAAGGTAATAAGTGCCTTTCCGTGTTTTTAGATTTAAAAAAAGCATTTGACACCGTATCTATCCCAATCCTTGTACAGAGGCTAGAGAATATAGGAATACGTGGTGTCGCCTTGTCTCTTCTTAAAAGTTATTTATCCGACAGGACCCAAATGGTTAAAATTGACAATTTTATAAGTGAAGAAGAAACTGTTCTATATGGAGTGCCACAGGGAAGTGTTCTGGGTCCGACGCTCTTCCTGGTGTATATAAATGATCTTTGTAACTTGCGGAGCGTCGGGGGAAGCATCATCTCCTATGCCGATGATACCGCTATCGTCTTTACTGGCAAGACGTGGGAGGACGTTGGGGTTAGTTGTGACAAAGGTTTAACCAAGGTCTTTAAATGGCTGGATAGTAATCTATTGACTCTAAATATAACTAAGACAAAATATATTTGCTTCGCCCCTAATAAGGTTTCTCAACCAAGAGCAGATTTCCGCGTTAGAATTCACAGTTGCTCCTGTGTCGACACAACACCTATATCTTGCAACTGCCCGGATATTGAAAAAGTGATGTTTATTAAATATTTGGGTATAATAGTGGATCAGAGATTAAGTTGGCAGCCTCACATTGAAGCAGCTGCGAGCAGGATAAGGAGGCTTGTTTGGATGTTTAAAACATTGAGAGATGTAATGCCGGTTGAACTATTGAATAAGATTTACATTGCCATGGCCCAATCAGTTATTGGCTATTGTATTACGGTTTGGGGAGGCGCCAATAAGTCCAGCTTTCTAATTATTGAAAGAGCCCAAAGATCTATTATCAAGGTGATGTACTCTAAGCCTCTCAGATTTCCTACTGATACTCTTTATAAGATTAGTGGCCTGCTGTCAGTAAGGAAACTTTACATATTAAATATTACATTAAAATGTCACAAAAATTTGCCTTATGACCCTAGCGACGAATATAAACGTAGGAGGAACATCGTTGTACCATCATATCTTTGTCGAACCGTATTTGCCATACGTCAATACTATAGCCAATCCGCTTATTTATACAATAATATTAATAATAAACTAAAAATATATCCCATGGCATTACAAAAATGTAAAAAGGTTATAACGGAATGGTTAAGAGATGTAACATATGAGGATGTTGAAAAATTGTTGGTTAGAATAGCATAAAATAATAATAATAAACAAATATTATATAAGTATATATCTGTATATGTGTATATTGGAACGTGTATATATGTATATGTATGTGAATTATATATGTATATACATACGTGTATATATGTGTAGATGTATGTATGTATAGTACGTAGACACGCACGCATCCACACTCGCGCACACACACACACACACACACACACACACACACACACGCATGTACATACACACATAAAGCGCAGTTTTGTGAATAGCAGAGCTTGTTTTATAATATTGTAAGTTTAAGTTAGTTTTTATAATATTGTAAGTTTCAGTTTCTTTTTTGTAAGTTTGTATCACATTTTTAATGTCAAAGATTTGTTAAGTTTGCGAGTCATTCCCACCACAAGTATCTTTAATTACTTATTGGGAAGACTCGGTGTAATCTATAATTATTGTAATGAGTTCATGAAATAAAGATTATTATTATTATATTATTATTATTATTATTATTATTGTTTATCGGTGCGTGAGCCAGTACGTATACATGAACACGTACGCATGAGCCAATACAAAACAGTATACACGGGTGAGCCGGTACACTTGATGTGTTTTTGAGGGTGTGAGCAACAGGGTGTAAAGTTCCTCATCCACCATTGAAAAAGGAGGATCCTCCGACCAGATGGGTGTTGAGTCTGGTCGGCTACTGCACCGACGGTTGTTGTCGGGTTCTTGTATATTCAATCGCTCGGATGACTTTAACCGATTCAGTGCGGCAGAAGCCGCAGGGGATTCATGGGAATCTTTTGTGTATGGCGTGTGAAGCCCGAGAGGATCCTAAATGTTTTCGTGAAAAACTCTGATAAAACATCATTTTTCAGTGGTCATCCGTAAACAAAAGTGTCTTTATCTGTCACGCAGATTACGAATACACTGCTAGCATCGGGATATTGCATGAAAACGCATACATCAAAAGTTGTAAACCTTTACAAAAAAAAAGATGTAAATTTTTTTTACAGTTATGAAATGTTTCTGTAACTGCCAGTCGCTTTTAAAAAAATTAAATGAGGATAGTGACTGATGAATTTGATTCAGATTACGAGTGAAACTACATTGGAAATTTTTATTTATTCCATTATGAATTATTATTTTACTAAGAATTTAATGTACAAGTAAGTGTAGTGAATGTATGAAATATTCTTTTATTGGAGTTTACTCCTTAAGAATCGCTTTTCATATAAGGCCCCCGGTATGAAAAAAATATGAGGTGTAAAATGTATTGAACGAAGGACCATCGTTACGTTTTTGTGCACAACCTATTCTGCGCACCTTTCAATTTTCGGTGCGTACGCGTCGTTGTCGTAACGCCATAGATGACGTTATTGTATATCTATACTAATATATAAAGCTGAAGAGTTGGTTTGTTTGGTTGTTTGTTTGTTTGTTTGAACGCGGTAATCTCTGGAACTACTGGGCCGATTTGAAAAATTCTTCCAATGTTAGATAGCCCATTTATCGAGGAAGGCTATAGGCTATGTATCATCACGCTAAGACCAATAGGAGCGGAGTCCACGCCGACGAAGTCGCGCGCAGAAGCTAGTATATAATAAAAATGAATGTTGCTAAGAGCATAACTGGAGAATGGCTCGACCAATTCGGCTAATTTTTTTTTGTTTTTATACAAAAAAAACTTATAACAGACAGAACGAAGTCTGTCCGGGCAACTAGTTCATAATAAATGTAAATAGAACAAATAGACCAAGTGAATGTTTTTATCCAAATAAATAAATTCTTATTTAATTATATACCTGTAGTTTTCTTTTCGATTGAATTGATTTGTTAGAAATAGATATTCTATTCAAAAGCTATAATACAATTATTATTTTTTTATGAAATACTACTACAAAATAGGTGTATGAGCATTTTAGGACCTAAAAACGGTAATATCCCATTCTTCAATAAAATAACATTAATTGATCAGTCAATCGAGCCAAACATGTAAAAAAAGGTTTACGACACCTGATAAAATAAGTCTCTTACTTTCTATCTCGGTTTATACAAGTATATAGTCACTTTTAAACACTTGAAACGAACTATTAAACCGCTCCCGTTCGGTGTTGGGTTGCGACTATGGGAAAAACAAGGGGAAACCGATGAAAAAGCGTAAAGTTACACTTCATGGCGGATGACGCCCGAGAGGATTCATCAAAGTCCCTGGCGCTAGAAGCCTCAGAGGCGACACGAAAAATTCGATCGCCGCCAGGCACTAAAGTTTGATAAATCTACCATCGCACTGAATCGGTTAATATCGCGATGTAGGATACGTCAGTGTTTAGTTCGTATGTGGCGAAATAGATGTCGCCACATGTGTGTGGGGTATGATAGAATACGTCAGTTTTTAGTTCGTATGTGGCGCGATAGATGTCGCCACATGTGTATGGGGTATGATAGAATACGTCAGTTTTTAGTTCGTATGTGGCGAGATAGATGTCGCCACATGTGTGTGGGGTATGATAGAATACGTCAGTTTTTAGTTCGTATGTGGCGCGATAGATGTCGCCACATGTGTGTGGGGTATGATAGAATACGTCAGTTTTTAGTTCGTATGTGGCACGATAGATGTCGCTACATGTGCATGGGTAAGTAAGTGTGCTTGTACTCACACGCCGCCTCCGTCACAGAACCGCGAGTCGCGCGCGTCGTCCGCGCGGTGCTCGGCGCGGTGCTCGGCGCGGTCGCTCGCCTCGCGCTCGTTCGTCAGCAGCGAACGCTTCGAGCGCTCCTCCAGCCTGTTACATTGGATAGAATTCGTTACACGGGAAACATTGCATCATTATTACTTTACATAAAGAACTAATTTACGGTTACAGCACTGGTTTGTAGCTGTTGCGCTGGCGGTTGCGGGTTCGATCCCCGCACACGACAACATTTGTATTGGCCATACAGATGTTTGCCGTGGTCTGGGTGTTTGTGCAGTCCTTGTGGGTCTCCCCACCGTGCCTCGGAGAGCACGTTAAGCCGTCGGTCCCGGTTGTTATCATGTACACCTGATAGCGATCGTTACTCATAGTAGGGAACATATCCGCTAACCCGCATTGGAGCAGCGTGGTGGATGAGGTTCTGAACCTTCTCCTACATGGGGAAAGAGGCCCAGCAGTGGTAGGTATATTACAGGCTGAAACGTAAGCGTAAATTAAACGGAAACTAGTTATATCAAAAGCAATATAAGATAAAAAAATAATGAGCTATAGACATTTTTAGATGTTTGTCGTGGTCTGGGCGTTTGTGCTTGTGTGTTGTGTGTGTTTCCGGACACCTGACACAGGAGGAAATCCGACTGGGCGCCGCTTAGTGTGAAGCGTTTATTTATTTATTTATAAAAAGAGCGATATCAAAAAGACTGTTTCTGATGAAACTACAAATTTAAACTAAAATAGCCTCAATTTCCCACTATTGAGCAAAATAATAAATGGAAATACTTTGAATAATTAGGCGTTATTAAATGGCGTATTTCTCATTATTACAACTATTTAGACAATTTTTCAAATGACCATTTGTTACTAAATTTTGATGAAATGGGTCAAAAACATGTCAAATATTAACGTGTGAACGAAACCGTGGGAAGCACATTGTTATATACTTATACCATCCACTAATTAAGTAATTTTCAAAAAAAAATGCTATAATATATCCTTTTCCAATCATTATCGTAACACGCAATGTGAGAATTGGGTAAGAGAGACAGTCAAGTTAATCATATGACATTCTAACATATTTGTGGCGCATATACAGTCACATCAAAATACATGCGTCAAAATCAAACGGGGCAATTTCTTGTAACTACAACAATTAAAGTAGTTACCGTAATCGTCGGAGTTACACAGACGGAGGCACAATTGAGACAGAAGTCCATAAACAAACATGATGCAATGCCAATAGGCCAATGATATGAAAAGAAAAATCATTAGGTGTTCCTGGCATCGACTTTTTTTTATCCTCCAACATATTTCTAAGGTGGACTCAGAAAGTTAGCTTGCTACGATTACTTTATTAAGTCACGATAAAAATTGCCTATTACATAATACCTCATCATCTCCCTGCCTTTATCCCACTTACGTAGGGTCGGCACAACATGTTTTCTCATGGAACTCATGCTGTAAAAGATTTGGCATGGAATATTTTAGGACCGGCCGCCTGCCTGACATCAACCCTGCTTGGGAATTCCTGCAGGCTAAGAAGAAGAATATGTGGGAAGGATTTATGTGAGAACAGGATCTGGGGTTAGGGACACCAGTGCCACGGATTACGGGGAGGGGTGTGAGACACTAGCAGCTAGAGCAGTCCGGGCTCGCGTACCCGTAGCGGTTCCAACCAGTTATCAGATAGATATCTAGTGGTCCCATCCTCTGGACGTTTACATACGGACGTATTACATAATACCTATAACATATAAACCTAAGTGCTAAGGAGTCATAATCACCTGTTATGCTGTAGCTCGGGAACGTCAGTCGCGGCCGCCTGCCCGGCAGGTCCCACGTGCTCCACATGTGCGACGCGCGGCAGAGCTTCGTCCGCGCGGAGCACGGGCAGGGTTCGAGACAGGAAGCGCAGTGTGTGGTTCCGGATCAGCTCACTATACCACAATGTTACATTACTTTAGTCATTAGAGCACCACGGGGCGCAGAATGTTGTGCTGTACTCTTAGATTTATGTACCTCTGTCTTTTTTTTTTTTTTTGAGGATGTAGATAACTTTGTCATTCGTTAAATGTCACATTATGGCGAAATAAGTGTTTTCATTTCACATTTTGAAGCTTATTGCTAGACGCGTGATCAATGTCACGGTTACGCACCGGAGCAATTAAAACGCGATCAGTCTGCGTGATATTAACCGTGAAGTGCGCGTGCGCAGCGGAATTAGCGTTAACTGTAACGAAATGCTCAGTCGGTCTAAATGTTTCGTTACACTTACAATAGATCAATCCGATAAATCAGACACCTTGCTGCTACAAAATAATGACAAATAATGCGCAAAACAAAGTGTATGAAAATATACCTACTTAAAGGTAGGTATCTCATCTTAACAAAAAAAAAAAATTTTTGTAGAAATAAACAAAATGATGAATATTGTTTAAGTACTATTTTTATTTATAAGTATGATTGTAGGTTTTTTACTTAAAAATCAGACAAACCGGCAAAAACAAATCAATGTAAACCTTGATAAGTAGTAGAAAATAAAATCATGCATTTACTGGAACTTTTCATTTACTTTCACTATCCACACTACTTCAATAAAAGCTTACGGAGGTTTTAGCTAAATCTACCTAAAATTCCAATATTAAAATCTATACTAATATAATAAAGCTGAAGAGTTTGTTTGTTTGTTTGAACGCACTAATCTCAGGATCTACTGGTCCGATTTGAAAAATTCTTTCAGTGTTAGATAGCCCATTTATCGAGGAAGGCTATAGGCTATATATAATTACGCTAAGACTAATAGGAGCGGAGTCCACGCCGACGAAGACGCGCGCAGAAGCTAGTCTAGAATATAAAATTTTAGCTTCGAGTCTGTGTGGGGCAAATGCCCCAACTTTGCCCCAGTGTGGGTACGCCCATGCCACTGTCCACTCCTAATCAAAATACTGACTCAGAAAACAGACCCCTGTGTTTCAAAATTACAAATTACATAAACCACTTACAAAGGATAAGGTTCCCCGTTCGGATTCTGTCCCATGGGGTTCCTCGGAATGACTCCCCGGTTCAGGTCTCCGCACAGGTTGTTGGCGGAGACGTGCGCGCGCTCGCCCGTCGACGCGCACTCTGACGTCACTTGCCGGTACGGAGGCGGACGCACTCTGCAAACAGAAGGGTATCGGTAGAATAATACTACCCGCACTAGCCCTAACTAGCCCGTTGGCGCAGTTTGTAGTGACCCTGCTTTCTGCTCCGGGGGTTGTGGGTTCGATTCCCACCCCAAGTCTGGGTGTAATATACATATTCATTTATATATTTATTATTTATAAGCATGTTTATCGAAAAAAAAATTGTAGCTAGACCATACGGCTGTTACCTATAACTTAATTATAACACAAGCATTAAGTTGCTTACTTTAGGTACAGACGACCATGTGCTATGTATGCCCAAAGACCGTGTAGTTATTTATTTATTTATAATATCGTGCATTAGAAATTGCCAGTCCAAATATACCTGACGCTTCAGCTCGTAATATACCACTGTTGGGCATAGGCATCTTTTCTCATGTAGGAGAAGGATCAGAGCTTAATCCAATGCGGGTTTGCGGATATAATATTCCCTACTATGAGTAACGATCGCTTTCAGGTTTACATGATTACAACCGGGACCGACGGCTTAACGTGCTCTTCGAGACACGGTGGGAAGACCCACAAGGACTAACAACCAGACCGGAAATAAATATTTATATAAGCACAAATATCTACTCGACACACCGTCGACACCTAATAAACCTACTTCGTTTCATTTTTTAGTTTCCAAATTACGCAAATATTGTTTTGAGTTTTACAGAAATTGAAGTTAAAGTAAGGTGATATGCTAATAAGATATACAGAGTTCATTTAGAACTAGCTAATTCACAATTAATTTGAAATCACACATTAGATAATTCTTATACTGAGCACACTAAACGTAGGTACGTATACCTACAGTATTCTTGACAGTTGACGATATCCTAACTATACTTATACCTACTATTAGAGATGTTCGTTATATTAGGTAGCGGATAAAATCACCTATTATTTTTAAATCATTTTATCACCTGTTATTTTTTTTACCTGGGAAGCGTGATATTATATCACGCTTCCCAGGTAAGGTTTGAAAGAATATTTTTATTTTTACTACTTTACCTCAAATGTACACAGAGCCAAATTGTACTCTATGGTCACAAAATTCCCAGAACATCGTATAATATGTTAGTCCCATGTCAAATCGTATTCTATTGTAACGGACTAAGAACTATTTTCCTTTGAATGTCCAGAACATTCACGTTGCGTATAATATCTTAGATTAGTCTCGTGTCAAATTGTATTCTATTGTAACTGAATAAGAACTATTTTCCTTTCAATGTCTTTTGAAATAAATTTTAAAAATATTTTACTTCGTATTATTATTTTTATTATACTACACGTTAGACTTATTTTTTTCATATTATTTCGGTTTGTTTAACGGTTAAATTTTCAGTATGGACAACGCGTTTCTTCTAGTATGATGTTCGTCATTTTCGTGAGTTTATTTACGAATTTTACGATTGCGGAGTTGCGTTTCGAGAAACTGTAAATATAATTAATAATTACAATTAAGTTGTTTATATAATTAAGTATAGTTCTTTATATAATTAAGTATAGTTGTTTAGTGAGTAGAGTAAAATGCCACGAAAAGGACAAATGTGGAATTATTTTGCTGTGGTGGATAAAATTGCAAAAAAAGCGGAATGTAAATATTGTAAAAATATACTTTCATTTAAAACTACTATAACGAATTTAAAAAAACATATGAAACAAAAGCATTTAATTATATATGAAGAAATAAGTAGAGAAAATAACAGGAATGAAAATAGCGGTAAGTTTATTTTATCTTGTATCTGTAAACGAGTTACGTAATTCTTGTAGGTATTTATTGAAGTGAAATTTCTTTAGAATCGTTATGATTTCAAACCGGATGCAACGGCAAAAAGACAGGGAAGGACAAGCCGCGCTGCAAGCCGCTAATTTTAAATTAGTTTTTTTTAATTAGTTTGCCGTAGAAGTTTCACTTCTATCGTGTGTGAATCGCACACACCTTTTTTTTGTTATACTTTGGATATCTCAGGAACGGCTGTAACCGTTTTGATGAAATTTTGTATATAGATAGTCTTTCATTTTAAGTATCCTATATGTAATATGCATTTGATCTCACAAATAATAAGAGTTGACCTAAAGGTTGTAATTACCAGGTCAAAAAATCCCAAAAAAAAAAAATTTGATCTCACAAGGGTTTCACAGTTGGTAAAAAAAAAAAAAAAATATTATCACGTAAAAAATAATAAGTGATTTAAAAGTAGCGTAACGTTATAACGTAATATCAAAATGTAGCCGTTACGCCCATCTCTACCTACTATCTTGTCTGAGCAAGTGAGCATCCAGCTGGTAGGTATGTATTACATTAAAAGGCCAAAGTTTTAAAGCATACGTGCTTTTAAGATTATCACTAAGATTATTATTATTACCTGAAGTAATTATCGCTCATAATGAACTATATGACAGCATCTATTATGCTGTGTTAATGGCGTTCCAGTGAAAGTGTCCACTCACCGTCCACTGACCGCTGACCATCCGTTAAGCTAACCGTATACAGATAATAAAACTCTAAGCTCCCAAACAATGTAGTATAAAGATGTTAATTATGTCACAATCATTCTTCAATTTTGGTAGATTTCTGACTTAATTTGTACTTTTTTTGTATCATAATTGAGAAGGGTATGCTGAGATGGTTTGGCCATGTTGAGAGAACGAATGAAGAGCGATTGACGAAAAAAGTGTATAAGGCAAGTGTGAATGGGAGTGTTGGAAGGGGTAGACCTAGGCGGACATTTCAAGACCAAATCGGTGACGTCTTGAAAAAAGGCCAGGTCAAAAGTACCCTAAACCGAAGAGCATGTATGAAAGGAATAATGAAAGTGGACGAAGCGAAACAAGTATGTAAGGATCGTAGCAAGTGGAAAGAAGTGGTCTCTGCCTACCCCTACGGGAAAGAGGCGTGATTATATGTATGTATATAAAATATTATAAAGAGGAGAGATTTGATTGTTTGTTTGCATTGAATAGGCTCCGAAACTACTGAATCGATTTGAAAAATTCTTTCACTGTTTGGAAGCTACACTATCCGCGGGTGACATAATAAACTATATAAAATTTTAAAAAAATTAAGGAAAAAAATGTTTTGAAATTTTTGTTAAATAACCGAGAGAAGCCGGAGCGAATGCTAGTGAATCATAATTTTATCAGCAAAATTAGGGATAGACAATAATTTATGGTGGTCAGTCGTAAGTTAGTAACTGTGGCGTGCGCAGCTGACACTCAAATACCCCCATGACCTATATGGGATATCATGACTCAACAAGTCTTTACAATGTTGATCTCAACACACGCTCAGCTTCACACTCGAAAGTAATGAACAGGTGATCAGCAGTGAGAGCTTGCATGTCTCAACGAGAAATCTTTGCATTATTTCAGTTCGTTTATATAATTATGTAGGCATACATATTTATTGCGACTGTATGGTCCTTCAACAGCTTAGCTCGTTAAAATTTTGTCAATAAACCAATTGAACTTAAGGGCAGGTCAAGCAGAAAGAAGAAGAACAAGTTAGAAATGTAGACGACCTCTGTTAAAACTAACCGAAGACACGGTATATAAGCAGTCATTCTATAAGATTATATTGTAATTGAATCAATGATTACCTACGTACAATGATAAATACATTATTGGCCAATATTTCGATACAGTTGCGGCCGTAGGACGAAATCCTAAAACGTCATTTCATGACTTAACGCAGTGGTTCCCAAAGTGGGACATACGCCCTAGGGGGGACAATTTGAAATTTTTGGTAAAAATAAATTCCATTTTTAAGGATTAAATAGTGAGGTTTAAAGAGATTTGGGTCAATTGACTTTTAATTTTTTGGTAAAAACAGTTTGAAGGGGGACTGCAAATTTGGGGGGATAATTTTGAATTTTTAGAAAAAAGGTTGGGAAACACTTACTTAACGGATTGGATTAAATAATTTTCTGGATTCTATGACATTGATATTCTATGAATGTATTGAGAAGAGCTTTTATTTGCATTTGGTTTACTAATCGTATGTAATATTTTTTCCGCTTAAAAATTTTAGACTATAACCTCGGCGGCGTAGCGTTGGGTGACTCGACGAAAGCGTAGTATCCTTCCGGCGGCTCCTTGGACTCGTCCTGGGCGTCTTCAGTCTTAGGTTCGACAGTCGGCTCTGACACGCAGAGTACTGCCAGTGTCTGCAATGAATATGAAAACAAGATTAATTGATTAAATTATGCGAGACAATATTAGCAATTTAAAAATAGTTCATCATTCTTTAATTTGTTCCATTGATATAATATGCTTTATGAATGGATTGTCACTCCCTGGAGAAAGACTGAAATTTTATTCACCACAACGTACCAGTGCAGGTTGATAGATAATTTTCCTACCAGGAGCAACGATTTCTATCAGGTGCTAACTTGTTTTACGTGCTTTCTGAGCCACGGTAGCGTAGCCTACATTTTAAGAGACAATTTGTTTAAGTTGGCGAAGGATCATACCTACATTCAGTCTATGTCCTTTCCCCAACATTGTTTCTTTTTTAAACTTCACCACAATCTACAAAGCGGTTTCATAATTTAATCAGAAAGTCTAGACTAGAAAGTATAGACTGGCATAAAGACATAGATTAGCTTTTATATAAGTAAGTACTTATTATTTTTTATATAACTAGATCGACAAACAAGCGTACAGCTCACCTGATGGTAAGCGATTACCGTAGCTTGTAGACGTCTGCAACTCTGCAACACTAGAAGACATAACTAGAAGCACCGCAAACGCGTTGCCGACCCTATCCCCAATTCCCCCCAGGAGCTCTGGTCACCTTACTCACCGACAGAAACACAACACGGCTTGAAAATAGTGTTATTTAGCTGTGATCATCTGTAAGGTCGAGGTACCTACTACCCCAGTCGGGATGCTCCATATTTGAGCAGGAAATTGCTATGCCCTACCTCAGTTAAAACTTACTAGGTATGTAAGTATGAGTAATCTAGTATAAATATTTTAAATCGATCATTTCTCATTATAATGACAAAACAACAACCAAGCTTTTCAAATATTGAGCTACAATGTTCATTTATTTATACACATTCAAAATAAATCTAACTTTGATAATCTAAAATTGATATCAAAAGATACAGCTTAAGTTTTCTCTTTTCTCCATTTATCGACTGGTTAAATCTATTGACATCGAACTATAAAAGGTTTTATAAAATTAATCTGGCGCCAACGTAGCGGCGTATGCAAATTAAATATCACTCCATGATAGACCTTATTGCGTTTAATATAAGGTTTATTTTCAAATAATACCGTATATGTTTACCGCGTTTAGTAAAGCCCGTTACGGCTTACTAACCCGCATACCGCGGCGTTTATCGCGGACTCAGTGATGAATACTTAGTTACCTGACCTGAGTATTTATCTGCAGTAATCTAAACTAATATTATAAAGCTGAAGAGTTTGTTTGTTTGTTTTTTTATTTGTTTGTTTGTTTAAACGCGCCAATCTCAGAAACTACTGGTCCAATTTAAAAAATTCTCTCAGTGTTAGATATCCCATTTATCGAGGAAGGCTATAGGCTATATATCTTCACACTAAGACCAATAGGAGCGTAGCGCCAATAAATAATGTTTCAAAATCGGTGTTTTTTTCCTTTTGAGAGCTTCCGCTGCGTAAACGGTTAAAGTTTCGCACAAATCATGTATGACAGAATTGATCCTATTCCACGCGGACGAAGTCGCGCGCAGAAGCTAGTCACTTTAGATCGTGTAAAGAGTTAAACGGTTTACTGATGAATTATAATTGTTAATTTCCTTAATGTTTTACTGTTATGTTTATCACTGCGTTGGCAGTTAATCTGGTTGTAATTATTTTGCAGAATAGAACCGTGTCAGTATTTCATACCGACTAAACGATTAGGTACAAATTGGAATTTACTAATTTATTATGTTTTCGCTTTTGGCATTTTTAAACAAATGCCTGATTTGACTTAAACGAAACAATAATTGTGTATGCTACCAAACGAAAAAAAAAACCGACTTCAATTACATCGACAAGTACCTAATACAACGTAAGTTAACGAAAAAAATTAACAAACGCACTAGTCACCACTACGATTTTCGAAGATTCCCCTCGATTTATCTAGGATGCCATCATCATCCCGGTTTCCTTTTCATGGTACCACCCTTGAAAAATAATCAGCAAAATCGGCTCATAAACGACGAAGTTATCCGCGAACACACATAAAAACATAAAAAAAAATTTTGAAGTCGGTTAAAAAACTGACTTCAATTTAAAGCAACAAGTAATAAAACGTAGGTAGTTGAAATATAATAGTCAATTAAATACTCATCATTAGGTATCACTCAAAAATTACTCTTCAGTTCTCGTTTACATTTAAATGGAACCATACGATGAACACCAGCTTTCGATTAAGAATAATCTTCAAAATCAACACACTCAGAAAATATTTATTTGATCCTGTCCATCCTTTGCCAAATTCGCGATAAACCCATGTTAAGGATCGCAGTGGGCCATACATCATATTTCGGTTTTAATAAAAATAAAAATTACTAGATGTTCCCCACGACCTTCGTCGAATTGTTATTAGGTACGATACGATTCAGCCTGTAATATCCCACTGTTGGGCATAGGCCTCTTCCCCATGTAGGAGGAGGATCGGAGCTTAATCCACCACGCTGCTCCAATGCGGGTTGGCGGATATATTCCCTACTATGAGTAACGATCGCTATCAGGTGTACATGATAACAACCGGGACCGACGGCTTAACGTGCTCTCCGAGGCACGGTGTTGTGCACTTGTTATTAGGTATACAAGTCAAATCTAAATGTGTTATGAATGGATATTCACAACAAAACAGAATAATTTTTGGCATCGGAAATACTGTGCAAATATATTTGAGGGTCAACGATTTCACAAAAACAGTTAAGCGCCTATAGTGTGTGACTGGGGTGCCAAAATGGCCGCCTCCAAAACTACCTCTTTGGACTCTTACCATAGCTATTTAGTTCAAAACAAAAATATGTCTAGTATAGGTATAAACAACAAGAGAGTTTAGTTTGCAGACATTTTGTTAGGATATCGATTTCAGTGCTAGAATAATACCCAATAACTAACAAATCAACTGAGGTAGGGCACAGCAGGAAATTTCCTGCTCAAAATATGGAGCAGCCCGACTGGGGTAGTACCTCGACCTTACCGAAGACCACAGCTAATTATAAATTAATACTGTTTTTAAGCAGTGTTGTGTTCCTGTTGGTGAGTAAGGCGACCAGTGCTCCTGGGGGGAATAGGGTATAGGGTCGGCAACGCGCTTGCGATGTTTCTAATGTTACAGACGTCTATAAGCTACGGACTAGGTACGGTAATCGCTTACTATCAGGTGAGGCGTATACTGGTTTGCCGCCCTAGTTATATATAAAAAAAAGAAAAAGTTGTGAATTTTAAATATATATAATATTGTAATGATGTACAATTATATCTACATAATACCTCTAAGTGCTCAGACATCAGAGACGGGACGGTTATTATATTATTAGAAAGTTATCTTGAACGTAGCTTGTTAAAGTAATTATCTTCTAAACATTACAATGTTTCGGTTTCGCTAACAATTTTGTTATAAAATATATAAACATTTATCGGATTTACTTTCATCTTCTAAGACCTACCACGATGGCGGTACCATCATCATAAGATAGAAAAATAGCCTCAATAATATAAAAATAATACTTACTCTTAAAGCGGCTGTATTCTTTTTAACCGCGTCGTTTCTAAAAGACTGTCTCGAAGAAGAGATCATTCTGACAACTCTTCGGACCTGTTCATTAACCGACTTCAAAAAATGAGGAGGTTACTCAATTCGACCGCATATGTTTTGTTTTTAATGTACCTATGTTCGGGGATAACTTCGTCGTTTATGAACCGATTTTAATAATTCTTTTTTTGTTGGAAAGGGGATATCCCAACTTAGGTACTCCAGGATGGGATCCCAGTGAAATCGAGGGAAACCCTCGAAAATCGTAGTGACGACTAGTGCGTTTGTTAATTTATTGATTATTTATTACTTGCCGATGAAATTGAAGTCGGTTTTTTTTCGTTTGATAGCAAACACAATTATTGTAGACTAGCCGACCCGAGCCCACTTCGTTGGCCGTTAATTATTTTTGTAATGCAAATATATAGTAATTTTTTCATCTCGCTCGTATTTCACCGACTTGATGACGGACGGACGGACAGACAGCGAAGTCTTAGTAAGGGTTCCATTTTTACCCTTTGGGTACGGAACCCTAAAAACTGGGACCTAATGAATATGGTGTCTCATTTTCAAGAAGATGAGAATAGTCAACTATCTAAGTAATGTGATTACTTTTAATTGAGTTGGAATTAGGTACAAGATTTCACAGAGACGCTCACCGCATATAGTAATCATGTTTTAATACCTACACAGTAAATTAAAATTAGTATAATGGGGGCTTTACACGCTACGATAAATTGTAACAATTTATTGAACGATATATCGCTCCAACAAATCGAAAGAGTAGAGCACTGTTCACTCCAACTGCAATCCCAATAAATCGCTACAATCTCCCGTTTACACGCAACGATAAATTGTAACAATCTGGATCATTACGATAAATTGTTACAATTTATCGTAGCGTGTAAAGCCCGCTTAAGTTTCCTTCACCCACACATCCATGATCCATCCACACACAAATGATAATGACATTCCCATGGTATACCAGTATAATGAAAAAACTGCCATTCTGTCGTCTATACTTCTAGGTACCTATCAGAAATATAATTAAAATAGCAATCATGTTCCAGTACCTACGGTATAATCGCGATCCGTGCATTTGTAAGTTACAGGTACCTACCTATACTATTTTTTAAGTTAAACTTCTTTAAAATCGTTGTGATTCGAAACTCGATGAAACGAAAATGGTCGTTAAGTACGTTACGTTACGTTTATTCTCTTACTTGAGAGTTCTTTTAATTTCCAGAAACAGCACAATACATGCGCGTCTCAAGATAACCTGTTCAACGCTTCAGCCTGTAATATCCCAGTGCTGGACATAAGCCTCTTTCCCCATGTAGGAGAATGATCAGAGCTTAATCCACTACGCTGCTCCATGCGGGTAGGCGGATGTATTCCCTACTATGAGTAACGATCGCTATCCGGTGTAGGTAGATGATAATAACCGGTACCGACAGCTTAACGTGCTCTCCGAGGCACGGTGGGGACTTGGGGAGACTCACAAGGACTGCACAACCACACACTGCACCTGTTCATCCTATTTGTATTTTTGCGTAACTCTGATACTAACAAAACATTTCACAGTGTCATCAAACATCAGTCCACAGACGCTACAATACGTATTGTAACACAGCAAAATTCGTGTTCTACATAACCACTCAAACGTTTTACGCCAACGTTTTCTGTCACATTTTTAACGACGCCACGCAACGCAACTCTTAACTGTTAGTATCTACATGTCTTCATACGAGGTTTGAGATGCGATGAGGATTTTTAGGCATCGTAACAAAATAGAACTGAACTGAATTAGGGCTTTCTTACCGTTGCTACTTTATCATGTCCTATGCCCAAAAGTTATCGGGTATAAATCGATCTTTTACAATAAAATGGCCTTTTTGCAGATTTGTTTGTTTATTTATTACTGTGCATTGTGGTAATTCATTATCTATACATCTATACAAGTAAATAAAATTGGAGTGTCTGTTTGTAATATTAAAATAACCACTTTTTACTAAATGCATATGGATTTATACACGGTACATATAGGTACCAAAATGTCATTTTTTACAATTTTTGTCTGTCTGTCTTTTTGTTCCGGCTAATCTCTGAAACGGCTGGACCGATCTTGACTGGACGTTCACTGGCAGATAGCTGATGTAATAAGGTGTAACTTAGGCTACTTTAATTTTAGATATTTTTTTATAGCTCTGCAAACTGAACAATAACTTTTTTGTTTAATTCCACGCGGACGAAGTCGCAGGAACAACAGCTAGTTGATAATAATTAGCTAGTTGACGTCCAACAGTTGCGTAAAGGCCCGTTTCCGTGTAGGAGAAGGATTGAATATAAATCCACCACGCTGTTCCACTTCGAGTTGGCAGATAATTACCCTACCTCGATTGCTATCAGATTTGAAATAGTCATAAATTGCAGCAACACGCAACTACTTAGTACGATAGTATATTACAAATATTTTTTTAAGTAAAAGTGACAAAAGAAGGTTCTTCACCTAATAAAGGCTATTCTTGTAGATGACGATAATAATGGGGAATATAATTAAATAGGTACAACTAGCCGACGCGTGGCCACTTCGTTGGGCGTTAATTTTATTTTTGTAATGCAAATATGTAGTAAATTTTTCATCTCGCTTGTATTTCACCGACTTGATTTACATATACTATTATTTTTCACTAATTTTTTTGTTCAATAACAATAAAATATAGCCTTTAACACTCCTGAGTAGTGTAGCTTTCTGTTAGTGTAAGAATTTTCATGATCGGATAAGTATTTGCGAATATTACCCCCTACAAACAAACAAAGTTAGAAACTTTACATCTTTATGATATTAGTATAGATTAGTAGGTATAGATAAGGATTAACTTCAATCAAACTCACTTCACTTTTCAATTCTTCACTTACTGACTATTATTTGCCTGTGCATTATAATTTAAAATAATTTTACAGCTAAAATGCAATAAGAAATGACCAGTAAGTGTCTATTACTTACTTTTAAACTACCTATATTTTATTATGTGGGTTAATGAGTAAAAGCTACAGACAGTTAAAATATTAAATTATAAGACGATTTAATTTTATAGAAGGTTTAATACGTTTACTCCATAAATAAACTAAGTATGAATTTGTTAAGTTTACTTCGATAGAAAATCTCGTTTCTCTACTCGACCTCTTTCTACGAAATCCGGTGAAAATACATCAGTTCCTAGTAACCTATTAATATTTACCTGTTTACAAAATAAAAACGTGTCAATAAAGCGGGGCTATTTACCAGGAGAATCAGTTATTAAATTTTGTTTTAATCTACGTATCTCGGCATCAATTTTTGTCATAGTTTAAATAACAAAACTGTTAACGCTACGCATTATTGTAAATATTCTTTTGCTGCCATTTTGTCAACGATAGGTATGTGTCATAATTTGTGGCATTTCTAGGGTCCCTCATTTGGATGCTCTTAAATAAAGACTAAAAAACTCCTGGTATGTAAGCCTTGCAGAGGCCACACACTTATTTATTTAAGCGCTTGATATCTCATTTCCAACAAAAAAGTATCAGCAAAATCGGTTCATAAACGACGAAGTTATCCGCGAACACATAAATCTATACTAATATAATAAAGCTGAAGAGTTTGTTTGATTGTTTGTTTGTTTGTTTGTTTGAACGCGCTAATCTCAGGATCTAGTGGACCGATTTGAAAAATTCTTACAGTGTTAGATAGCCCATTTATCGAGGAAGGCTATAGGCTATATATCATCACGCTAAGACTAATAGAAGCGTAGCACTAATGAAGAATGTTTCAAAATCGGGTGGTCCTATTCCACGGGGACGAAGTCGCGCGCACAAGCTAGTCGTATATAATTTTGTATTATACATTTTACCCACAACTTGTGAAATAGGCCCTAAAACGTAATAAGTAATATATATTGATGAAACTAGGTTTTAACTACGCATTTTGCCATATGAAAAATTATAGGTAGGTGGGTATACTTCGATTTTCCTCGTATAATATATGTAGTACCTGGGTGACCGAGCCTTGCTCGGTATTTTCATTTTATTTTTTGTTTTATTTTTTGTTTTTTTTTTCTCGGTATTTTTATATTTTAATTTTATTTAAATAATAAATCACGAGTGAAATTTAAAAAAAAAAGACAAAAAATTTATCTGGAGACTGAGATTCGAACCCGGGTCACCACCTATGATGTTCAAATCTGCTATAAACTATAAACATGCTATAGACTAAATGCTAAATTTTTTTAGCATGCTATTTTATATGCTATAATTTTAGCACATTGTTACAAAACTTGGCCGCGCTGCTCGATACTCGATATACGGTAATCTGTCTCAGTCACACGTTAGTATTCGTGCCACTATCTCTGTCTTGAGCTCTATCGGCTACAAAAGTTTTCGTTTTTATTGTTGTTAATTTTTATTATTAGTATTAGTAATTAGTTTATTAGTGTTATAGTATTCAGTTTGTTTTATTTAGTTTTAATTGTTTTATCTAGTGTTAGTATTAAGTGTGATTTGATTTTGGGATTTCCCCCCTCAGCGACAGTGATTAAATAATAATTAATAATAAGTGTAAAAATGTGTTAAATAATAATAAGTGGTAATGTGTATAAAAAGTATTAAGTGTAAATATTATTGTGTTGTTTGTAATAAAAATCTGCCACTATCGAAAGGTGAGGTATTGAAATTGAATTTTTAATTTATAAGTTATTTTTGTAGCACCTTAAAGTGTTATGATGTTTATTTTATTGGTCACTGTATTAGGAAAATTTTATTCGTACATTGATTTATAATAAAAATAAAAATGGGTAATGACAGTTTTTTTTTCGTGAGTGGACATACGCAAAAGTTCGCAGAGATGAGACGATAAAACGCTAAAAAGTAATGTTATCCCGCTCTAGCCTCGCTGCAGCGCACTGTGTACGTTTAGCGTTTGACACGTTATAGATTTAGCACGAAGTCATAGTCAGTATAGCAAATGCTATCTGCTATAAACATTTAGCATGCTATACTTTTATGCTATATGCTATATTAACCACCACTAGCTCACCACAATTTGATACCTGCCGATTTCCTAATTACGTTGTTAGAGCTATGATGACAGTAGTGAAATTAAGCTTCGTATTCTAATGATATTTTTTCATTGCCTAAAAACAGGGATAAAACGACATTTTTTTTAAATGAATCCTAGCTAGATCAATTTTTCGCCCCCGAAATTCCCTGCATACTAAATTTCACGAAAATCGTTGGAGCCGATTCCGAGATTCAGAAAATATATATATATATATATACAGGGTGGGGATGATAATACAACGATAACTTGGACAGCGTATATGTAATGACATTCCAAGCCCACATACAAAAAATCAATAAAATACATCCAGTAGTTTAGTCACAAATTATGATTTTTCATTTTTTAAAATTTCTACGTATGTATCAGACTAAAGACCTGACCTACCCTAAAACCGGCGGTTAACGACTCAAGGACAGCTATTATTATTTTTAAAATCATAGATTAAGAAATAATGGATATGGCATCGACTGCCACAAAAAGGCACAATTTTTAATCATTGCCATTTAGTGACAGTTCGCAGACCAAATAATATTATAATAACTAATGTTTAAAAAAAATAACTTATTCAGTATCGGCTACTGATCAGTTCTGCATATTTAAAAAAAAATTGATGGTTTGAGAAAATTTAAATCAAATAGTTTTTTATTCAATTTAATTTTAAATGCGTAACAATTTATTTTAATTTACTTTTCTAACTTACTATTTTTTATTCAATCAAAATAATGAAGTTTTGTAGGTACAAGCACATAGCACTTCCACGCGATTATGCCGCGTAGAAAGAAGGCCACGCGCGAAGGCGGCGCGATGACGCGTGTAACAGGTCAGTGATCCTGTAGTTACAAAAATGATGTTATAAAATTTTATTAAATTATATTGAATTAGTTTGTATGAAAAAATCTTTTTTTTTTTTTATTTTGATGTTAGGACTTATCTGATGGTTTTGAAATACTTCTTTATACTAGTACTAACGGTGTTTTCAATTATCGTTCTATTGTCATCCACACCTTGTATACAAGAATTACTCGTTTAATAGTATAAGATTTCTTTATTACAGGTACTGCAACCACTACGGTTACAAGCGGAACGATGAAGATAAAAGTAAAGAGTGATATAGGTACCTGTTGTTTATCAAGAAAAGTTGCGTGTGCGTGGAATAATTCGTGATTTATTAGAAAAAAATATAAGAGAATCAAGCTTTGAATATTCGAGTCCAATATTGTTAGAAGACGGAACAGTTAGGATGTGCGTTGACTTTCGGGCTTTGAATGCTATAACAGTAAAAGATCGATGTCCCATATACCTACGATCGAATTGACGCCCTCCTTTTTTGAGTCGGTTAACAAACTGGCTCAACGTCGATGCTTATCTCTGCGTTACGTCTTGAATTTCAAATATTAACGCACGTTTAAAATTCACCTCAAAAACGTAATAACCAATAAATGATGACCTTTCTGATGTGATCGTACTATAGGTACAGTTTTATCAACACGACGACAGTTCGATGGCCGGCTGGCTGCTCAAAATGAACTTGTGCTTATTACCTACTAATATTTGATTCTGTTCTCATTCTTGAGGGTTTTCCCATTTTTTACTCTTTTAATACCGTTGATTATTATCATAACTGCATGACAATGATCGTTACTTTTGGATTTTTTTTTTTTACAGTTTAAACATTATATTATTAACTTTTGGAATTTTTTTACTTATAGTGTGCCCATATGTGGCAGTGGTCTAAACTTTGTCAAATTTTCACTAACCGAGATTGAAACAACTGCCAGAAACACAACAGTCAGTGCTGTGACCACTGCACCAAATTTTATTAAACAATAGACTACTATGTATCTATACCTACTACATGCTACTGCCGCCGCGCTGCTGTCGCGCTGCAACCGCGCGTTGTTATTTACAATTGATTTACAAAGTAGCGCGGCAGCAGCGCTGCAGCCGCGCTGCCGCCGCGCGGCAAGTTTGAAGGCGCCCTTAGACAGCGGGAACTGACTGTGTTTTGTAGTATGTAATGATAGTATCTGTAGAATACTGTAGATATAGCGTACCAGTTCTAAAACGGGCTTTACACGCAACGATAAATTGTAACAATTTATCGTAACGATCCAGATTGTTACAATTTATCGTTGCGTGTAAACGGGAGATTGTAACGATTTATTGGGAATGGAGTTGGAGTGAACAGTGCTCTCTACTCTTTCGATTTGTTGGAGCGATAAATCGTTCAATAAATTCTTACAATTTATCCTAGCGTGTAAAGCCAGCATAAGCGATGTGTATAAGCGTCAAGTGCCGTTACCGGCGCGTGCGCGACCGCGGGTCAAACAGAGCGTGTCCTGACCAACAGACGCACGACTACAGGCCTTATTAGATGTTATCAAGAACCGTACACTGACATCAGCACTGCTGACATACTTCCCATCCCTAACGTGGTTTACTACTTTAAAAGTTTCGACCGGGATAAAACAAGTTTGTTCTAAAAGTATTGGGAAAACTGGTCACAAATATCGTTTTACATTTCTTTTATTCTCTGAGCATGAGTTAATATTTTAACAATTAATTTCTAAGCAAATCCTTGGCTAAATTAACTTTCTGTCTTGATTATCTACTAATCACGGCTAGTCTCCATGTATGGATTTTTCCGAATTTGTCCTAGTTTTAAAGGCACTTGAAAGTCGTTCGGAAATTCCTAAAATGCAATGGAAATCTCTCAGGTAAACCCAATTAAAAAAGCAGCAATAACATAAATAACACTTATTTAATTAAAAAACTTATTCGTGTGTAAATAATGTTATCTAGAAAAGGAAAAGAAAAAGCACTGCATATTGTCACCATCAATAAATACCAAATAAATGAATAATGAATCTTGGTAAAAAATAAGATTTTTTTTTAATAATAACTTAGAGCGCTGTGATAATGGCGCAGGCGAAAACAACAAGTAATTAATCAACATTATAAGATCAAAACTGGTAAAGTGACATTCTTTAAAAGTTTAAAAACTCTGGCACAGGTTCCCATTATAAATAAACATACTTTCAACTAAAACACGTTCTCCTAAACTGTGTCGGTATGACGGTATACGGCTGACCGTATGTAAAGCCACAACATTGCAAGATATGGTCTGACAGCTGACAGAAACATCATTTAATATCCCTGCCCTTATCCCACTTATGTAGGGTCGGCACAACATGTT
This sequence comes from Melitaea athalia, assembly GCA_905220545.2. Taxonomy (NCBI): domain Eukaryota; kingdom Metazoa; phylum Arthropoda; class Insecta; order Lepidoptera; family Nymphalidae; genus Melitaea; species Melitaea athalia. The sequence continues at coordinate 1,296,184 of HG992198.1, forward strand.
TCCTCATGAAACTCGTGTTGTAAAAGATTTGGCATGGAATATTTTACGACCTGCCTGCCTGACATCAAACCTCCTTGGGAATTCTTAGCTGAGAAGAAGGATAGGTGGGAAGGATTTATGTGAGAACAGTATCTGGGTTTAGGGATACCAGTGCCATGGATTACGGGGAGGGGTGTGTGACACTGTGTGACAGCTGAAATAAACAATCGTATGGTAACTCGTGCGGTTTCACTTGCTACATTTACGGTTACTGTTGCGGTTCTATGATATACAAGGTGATGATAGTCTGTGGCATTTTTGGATACTTCATATGTACTGGGTCTGTTTTAAACTGTAATATTTATAAAAACATCAACTCAATATTTTTTAAACAACTTCATTAACTACAATCCGCAAATGTATTTTAAGCATATAAAGTACTAGCTTTTACCCGCAGCTTCGTTCGCATTGATTTTTTAAATAAAAAGTATCTTATGTTACTTCTAATACCTCCAAGAATATGTGTACAAAGTTTCACGATGATCGGTTAAGTAGTTTTCGCGTGAAAACGTAACAAATAAAGCTACATTCACATTTGTAATATTATAAGGTATGTTTTGTAAAATGACGATTCATAAGTGCTTTTAATTGATACAGCGCTACTGGAGAAGAAAAAAAAATAAGATGAGAAGAAAGGTCTAAAGTCAATTTTTAAGTGCTATACTTTTTATAGAAACAATATCAATTGTTCTATTATTGTAAACCATAAGACAAATATGCGAATATACACTCAATTTGACGAAGCCGGCTTCGAACGCAACACTAAGGGCGCCTTCAAATTAGCCGCGCGGCGGCAGCGCGTCTGCAGCGCTACCTGACGCGCGACGTTGTAAATGTATGTAAATAACAACGCGCGACAGCAGCGCGTAGCAGCAGTGCAAACTTAGCACCTCATCGATGGAATTTTGGGTCGAAAATGACCTTAATCGATAGGTCTACATTAGGTCCGTATAGGTCCACTAAATTTTTCGTTAGGTCCGCAATAGTTTTTTAATAAATATTTTTTTAAATTTAGGTAAAAAAAAATGCAATTTTAGCACCCCATCCAAGGATTTTTAAAATCAAAATGACCTTAATCGACAGGTCTACGTTAGGTCCGTATAGGTCCTCAATAATTTTTGTTAGGTCCCCTATAGTTTTTTAACTGCTAAAATATGAATTTTTTTTCCAAAATTTTAAAAATTAGTTATAAAAAAAACTAAAGAGGACCTAACGAAAAATTTAGTGGACCTATACGGAACTAACGTAGACCTATCGATTAAGGTAATTTTGATTTCAAAAATCCTTAGATGGGGTGCTAAAATTGCATATTTTATTTAACAAAATTAAAAAAATTATTTCACGATCACGATTCAGCCTGTAATATCCCACTGTTGAGCATAGGCCTCTTCCCCATGTAGGGGAAAAAAATTATTTATTAAATAAATATAGGGGACCTAACAAAAATTATTGTGGACCTATACGGACCTAACGTAGACCTATCGATTAAGGTCATTTTGATTTTAAAAATCCTTGGATGGGGTGCTAAAACTACATTTTCTTTACCTAAATTTAAAAAATTATTTATTAAAAAACTATAGCGGATCTAAAGAAAAATTTACTGGACCTATGCGGACCTAACGAAGACCTATCGATTAAGGTCATTTTGATTTCAAAAATCCTTAGATGGGGTGCTAAAATTGCATATTTTTTTTACCAAAATTAAAAATAAATTTTTTATTAAAAAACTATAGGGGACCTAACAAAAATTATTGTGGACCTATATAGACCTAACGTAGACCTATCGATTAAGGTCATTTTGATTTTAAAAATCCTTGGATGGGGTGCTAAAATTTAATTTTTTTAACCTAAATTTAATAAATTATTTATTAAAAAACTATAGCGGACCTAACGAAAAATTTAGTGGACCTATACGGACCTAACGTAGACCTATCGATTAAGGTCATTTTCAACCCAAAATTCCATCGATGAGGTGCTAAGTTTGCACTGCTGCGCGTAGCCTTCAAATTTGTCGCGCTGCTGTGGCGCAGCAACGCAACTACATACATTTGCATTAAGTTTGCAATTCACAATTAGCCTAAGTGACATCTAGCAAATCATTTGTCTTATGCATACGCAGCAGCAGCATATTTGCTCTACGCTGCACTCCTCTGCGGAACAAGCTCCTGGGAGGAACTGGGGATGGGGTCGGCAACGCGCTTGCGATGCTTCTGGTGTTGCAGACGTCTATAAGCTACGGTAATCGCTTACCATCAGGTGAGCCGTACGCTTGTTTGCCGATCTAGTTACATTAAAAAAAAAACCTCTCAACATACGTCGAAGTTTATAAACAAGTCTACGTCACGAAGTCCGTTACCTCGACCTTGCCCCACTACATCGGTCACTGACCTCCAGCAGTATCTTATCATTAGAATCAATATTTATTCATCTCAATAACGGTAACATTTATAAATTTAGAAGGTCAAGGTTAATGAACTTTATCACTTCATGCAAATACGAATATTGATGGTTTATCTGTTTTGATTTTATGATTTCCTGTGACAATACTTTGAGATTTTCATAAAAACGCAGTATGCTAGTTTGTACCCGTCCTTATTGTGTAAATGATCTAATCAGGGATGTATCTATATGATATAGGTACTCAAAGATTTCTTATTTTATCTATTGTACAAATACCTATTTAAATTTTCCTTAGTAGAATAAGCAATTTATAGATATAACGAAACTGAAAAAAAATATTAAGTTTTTATTAGAAAACAAAACAATTTGATTATGGTCTAAGATCCGGGATAAAAAAATTTTTTAAAGTATTATTATTTGCAGCAGGCTGGTGGCGTAGGTTGTTTTTATAAATTCACAAAATTTAAATCAGCCTATAAAAAATTGTTTCATCTAATTAACAGATGAGGGAAGATTTAGCTTCTCGGATCTTAGACCATTATTATTTTTATAAGTTTCTGATTGAATAACTAAAATGTAACTAAATTATAATAACTGAAAATAAAATCATGTGACATTTTTTTGATCTCGGCGTCTCAGAACTTACAAAACTCAGACATCAAATTATAAGTTTATCAATTTACTAGCTTCTGCGCGCGACTTCGTCGGCGTGGACGCCGCTCCTATTGGTCTTAGCGTGATGATACATAGCCTATAGCCTTCCTCGATAAATGGACTATCTAACAGTGGAAGAATTTTTCAAATCGGCCCAGTAGTTCCAGAGATTACCGCGTTCAAACAAACAAACAAACAAACAATCAAACAAACAAACAAACTCTTCAGCTTTATATATTAGTATAGATTTATTACTAGCTTCTGCGCGCGACTTCGTCGGCGTGGACTCCGCTCCTATTGGTCTTAGCGTGATGACACATAGCCTATAGCCTTCCTCGATAAATGGGCTATCTAACACTGAAAGAATTTTTCAAATCGGCCCAGTAGTTCCAGAGATTACCGCGTTCAAACAAACAAACAAACAAACAAACTCTTCAGCTTTATATATTAGTATAGATTTATTTAACTAGAAATAATCCAAGTTTCCTTTAAATAACTTAAATATTTATTTGGCTTACTTAGGATCAACATTGTTGTTTTCGACCATATTCTACTTAAATACTCAACTTTACTTAACATCGAAATAATCATACCACATGATTTAAACCATTAGTTTATGGTACAAGTCCAAATCGATTGCGTGTATCTGGGACGTCATTCTCCACCAAAGATTAAACTTTTTCTTTTAAGTATAATATTTAACGGTTTCCTGTTGTTTTTGTCGCTTTCGTTGTAACTGATCGTTGTGTGAAACCCACACTTAAAATGCAGTGGATGAAAGTGGTAAAAGGAAAAATTATGATATTTCACTTAATGTTTTTCATTTAGGTACCTACCTACATATTTATAAAGTGAAATTGTGAACCCATCTCGTGCATAGAAATGGTATGTACTGTATGTAGTTTAATTTCATACCTTTTGTCTAATATTTCTATACTAATCCCACTCACCCACTCCCACTACAGCCTATCACAGTCCACTGTTGGACATAGGCCTCCACAAGTTCGCGACCGACATTATGACGCGAACTCATGTGTTTTGCCCATAGTCACCACGCTGGGCAGGCGGGTTGGTGACCGCAGGGCTGGCTTTGTCGCACCGAAGACGTTGCTGCCCATCTTTGACCTGTGTTCAAAGCCAGCATGGATGGTTATCCCGCCATCCGTCGGCTTTTTAAGTTCCAAGGTTGTAGTGGAACTGTGTTATCCCTTAGTCGCCTCTTACGACACCCACGGGAAGAGAGGGGGTGGCTACATTCCTTAGTGCCGTAGCTATACTAAGATAAAAATTAAATTAAAAATTAAAAAAAAAAACCCGACACAATAACCTGAGTTCCCTTTAAAAAGTAAAAAATAATGAAAGAAACTCAATCATAAGGTACCTAAGTATGTACGAGTATTAATAATTCTAAAAAAAAATACATCGCGTTGGGGGACCGCTCCTACTATTATTTATTACATAATATCCACTATTTATTTTTTCATTAGTATCACATGCAAGTTACTGTTTAGACTATTAATTGTAATTGAGTTGTTAGGTTTGGAGCGGTCCCCCAACCTAAACATAGTAACACTAGCTTCTGCGCGCGACTTCGTCCGCGTGGAATAGGACCAATTCTGTCATACATGATTTGTGCGAAACTTTAACCGTTTACGCAGCGGAAGCTCTCAAAAGGAAAAAACCCCGATTTTGAAACATTATTCATTGGTGCTACGCTCCTATTGGTCTTAGCGTGATGATATAAAGCCTATGGCCTTCCTCGATAATTGGGCTATCTAACATACATACATACATACATATATTCACACCTGTATCCCAGAGGGGTAGGCAGAGATTACGTTCCTCCACCTGCCACGATCCTGACAAACCTCTCGTGCCTCATCTACAGTCATACATCTTCTCATACACTGTCGGCGATTGTGCGTACTTCTTACTTGGCCTATTTAAAAAGACTTCTCGGATTTGATCCTCGAAAGTCCTTCTTGGACGGCCTTTCGGAACTACGCCCGCCAATTTACTTTTGTAAATACCTTTCGTAACCCTACTATCTATCTACTACTGGCTATCTAACACTGAAAGAATTTTTCAAATCGGACCAGTAGATCCTGAGATTAGCGCGTTCAAACAAACAAACTCTTCAGCTTTATTATATTAGTCGGTATAGATTTGCTTGTAACTTAAAGTTTATGTGTATGACTGTATGTCCTAAATCGCCCGTGGTTGTTCGAATTTCGCGCGCAGATTAACAAGATTAAATTAATATTAAGTAGGTACGTGGAATGAAACGTAAAGGCGAAAGTATTTTTAATGTTACACTGAAAGTGATTATTGTCGAAATCATCTCAAAATTCGAGAAAGTGTAACGGCGCCACGTTTCCGAAACCGAGCTCAGTGCGTTGTTATGTTTTTTTATGTTTGTGACCGCGATCTTGTGGTTTCTTATTGTTACGAGAAGCCTCATTTCACTTCGATTATTTGTAACCTTATTCAAAATACATTTTGTTATTTTGATACGATTGTAAAGTGATAGAAATACCTCGTAGTTTTACGTGTTAATCTACTTATCTACTAGGTATATAAAAATAAGTCGGGTTTTCCTTCCTGACGCTATAACTCCCGCGCACGAACCGATTTCCACGGTTTTGCATTCGTTGGAAAGGTCTCGGGCTCCGTGAGGTTTATAGCAAAGAAAATTCAGGAAAAATTTCAACAGAAAAGCGGGAAAATCTTTTTTTACAGCCATCCATGAAGCCATCTGGTGGCGAAACGGAGTTCGCCGGGTTTGTTAGTAACTAATAAGTATTTCGAAATATTTTTCGCAGAAGAAACAGTAGGAAAAGCAATATTGTGATTGAATTTTTAAACGAATTTAAAAAAAAAAATGAGCAGGTTCTCAATTCAACTGTACTTTTTTATATATGTTGTTACCTCATAACTTTTGACTGGGTGTGCCGATTTTGATGATTCTTTTTTAATTGAAACCTGGCGTTTTTCATGTGGTCATATTTAAATTAGATCAATGTCTGACTGAATTACTTCTACCTACGTTGTGTTACTTGTCGATGTAATTGTATTCGGTTTTTTTTTCGTTTGCAAGCAAACACAATTATACATTACTATAGAAAAAAAGCGTGATTTTGACTACAAACTGATTTTGCAACCTTTATCCTCGTATAACTAAAATCTGAGCGCGTGACTTTGTGAGACTTTGGAGACAACATTTATACAATCAAAATAAGGGTTTGTACAAACTTTCAATCTATTCCGATTCATCACTACATATTATAAAACAAAGTCGCTTCCCGCTGTCTGTCTGTCTGTCTGTATGTATGCTTAAATTTTTAAAACTACGCAACGGATTTGATGCGGTTTTCTTTAGTAGATAGAGTGATTCAAGAGGAATGTTTATATGTATAAATACATGCATAATATAGTAGAGGAACTCTGATGGTTTTTGCAACCGTGCGAAGCTGGGCGGGCGGGTCGCTAGTTCCAAAATAAAATCGCTAACGAAATTATACTAAACTAGCCGACCTGTGCCCACTTCGTTGGGCGTTAATTATTGATTTTTGTGATGCAAATATACAGAAAAGTTTTCATCTCACTCGAATTTCTCCGACTTGATTTACATATACTATTATATTTCACTGAATTTTTTGTTCAATAACAATAAAACATAGCCTATGTCACTCCTGAATAGTGTAGCTTTCTGTTAGTGAATCTTCATGATCGGATCAGTATATGCGAAGATTACCCCCCACAAACAAAGTTAAAAACTCTACCTCTTTATAATATAAGATATGAACAAATAAAAATTCCTATACTGCGTCAAACTGCTGTATGGCCCATGCAAATGTAGACCATGAGCGAGGGTGGAACTCGCATCCTCATACGCAGCAATGTATTTACAACCACTGCACCAATTAAAAGTAGTGGAAGTATTACAAGAGTGAATAGTCCAGATTTTCCACTAGAGTGGCTCATACACTATTCAGTGATAACGGGTCCGGCGGCCGCAGCGAACAGAACGGTATTACGGTACGTCCCAACCTACTAATTTATATAATATATGCTAGCTTCCACCCGCGTCTTCACCTGTATGAAACCAGGAGAAAAATGACTAGCAGGATTCGCTTTTCCAAATTTTTTATTGATACTCTACCCCTATTGGTGATGTTATAGAGCCTTTTGAAGTGAAACTTCTTTAGAATCGTTGTGATTTCAAACCGGAAGGCAACAACAGGGAAGGTCGAGCCGCACTACAAGCCGCTAATTTTAAATTAGTTTTTTTTTAATTAGTTTGACAAAGAAGTTTCACTTCTATCGTGTGTGAATCGCACACACACCTTTTTTTTAATATAAGTAGGTCGGCAAACAGGCGTACGAGTCACCTGATGGTAAGTGATCATCATAGCCTATAGACATCTGCAACACCAGAAGCATCGCAAGCGCGTTGCCGACCCTATCTCCAATCCTCCCCAGGAGCTTTGTTCAACTTACTCACCAGCAGGAACATAACACTACTTGAAAACAGTATTATTTAGCTGTGATCTTCTGTAAGGTCGAGACCCCAGTCGGGCTGCTGCATATTTGAGCAGGATATTTCCTGCTGTACCCTACCTCAGTTAATATATAGAGCCTATAGAATTCCTGCAATTTATATGCTATCCAACTCTGAAAGAAATTTTCAATTCGAACCAGTAGATAATTCTTGCGACTAGATTCAACCGAATTAACTCTAAGTACTCTAACTACAACTAACTTTACTCTAACTGAACTAAACTGGCAGATGCCAACATTATAAAGCTAATGCAATGCATAGTACAGATTATATTATAAGTAGACATAGGTAGGTCGGATATCTAAATATCTAGACCAAATTATAAACGCTTTCAAAAACATTCAAGTTATTTTGAAGTGTGGGATGAGTCAGATTTGTGTAGGTATGTAGCGAGTTAGCGACATAAATAATATTTCTATATTACCTATTTGGTTGACCTTAATTACATTTTAAATTTTGATGGCGAAAAGAAAAAAAAACCGTAACCACTTTGCACAATACCAGAAGTATGACAGATACGTAAGGTTCTAGAAGTTAGACAACTGAAGCTCGTATAGAGATCGTAAAACTGACTCTTTCTTGAGTGAAATTCATATGGTCAAAGGTTTCTTTAAAAAAAATACCTACTTTAAAAATGTAAAAAAGCAAATATGTATTACAATAATTTCATTGTTTCGACTTGCTTTACGTTTTAAAATGCATATAAAAGGCATGAGGGTGTTTTTCCTACATGTATCCCACGACACTAAAAATTTTTGATACAAAAGTAGCTTACTGTTGTTCTAGAAATCTAGACTATAGATAAACTAGAAGATTTGTTGTGTCCCTCGTATCGGATTGATTGCGTAAAAAAGGTCTATCCAAATTTTCGAATAAAAATCAATTATTTTTTTATGCAAGTACCTAAGCTTCACAAGCACTTTTAACTCGTCACTTTGTAAATTAAAATTATGTTAATCTTCATTAAACTTATTATTGCTATTTAATGTAGAACCTTTATAAGAAGAATCAGCAAAAAAACTCAGTAGTTTATGTCATGTCATGTGAATTAACCTGTAACATCCGACTGCCTGGCTTAGACCTCACTCTCCTCTCCAAACAAGAAAATGTTCTTAATGTAATCCTTCTTAATATCCTATTGTACCTACCTACTAGTAAGATAGAAATGGCAAATTAGAACAACAGGGAACACATTATCTGCGCTATCATTGTCTAACGATAAATAAGAACGAGAACAATCCAACGCATTACTCGTTTAGGAATACATTCCTACAATTTCGCTGCGACTTCGTTGCAGCTTTCTCTAATACTATTGTACTAAACTACAAGCAACTACCGCTCTTATAGCTTCACAAATAAGGGCTATGTTTTTCTTGAAAATATTACAGATTTGAATAGTAAGTATTCAGAGAGATTCGACTGCAGTAGAGACACGCTTTGTAAAGAGTATCTCGTTATTCACAGCCACAGAGCATCGAATGTCATTTTCGCCCCCCGGCTACTTCGATGCTCTGTGTTCACAGCCTATGGTTGGAGGTTTATGAAAATATTCCTTGTTTAATATTTATTAAAATGTAAATTTAAATTATCAACTTTCTTATTACCCTTTCATATGTTTTTTTCTTTGTAGAATGACTTAATTAATACGAGTTATTTATCTAATTACTTTGTACAAAAAAATGTTTAACAATTTTATTAAAAAAAAGTTAAACCTTTAAAAGAAGATAAAGTTAAACATTAAAGACATCATAAACTTATAACGGTATATTACGTTTCGTTAAAAATAAATTAAATAAAAATATGTTAGGATTTTTCAATCTTGAAACACTATTTTTTTTAACAAAAATAAATTTTATTAATTTTTTGTTAACGTTATTATCGTATTTACGTTAGTTAAACGTTAATTCCTAAAATTAAATTAAAAATAATATAAAAGCTTACCAAATAAACTAAATACCGCATCAAAATAGACATTTTTTTTTTCACTAAATGAATTCACTGGCTGAACACAGAGCACTAAAACTTCATAATTTTTTTTTTTTTATTATAATTGTCAAAGTTTGAAAAGTAAAACCTCTTTTCGCGGCTACTCTACAATTTATACTCTGTGACACGTCTTTCTCAGTTCGTATGTTACTTGACGACTACTTTGGAAGACTATAGTAAACTTGCCCTTGCGTGTAGAGTGCCGTAAGGAAAAGTGGGAGGGATTGTTTTCAACAAAGATGTTTTTTTTTTCTCGAAACCTAACGCTATAATTACAATGAATTGATGACACAAATAGTTTTTACAGCTAATAGTTACCTATGCGGTATTACATGTCCTCAGAAAAAAAGTAGGTTGAAGTCTGCCGTTGTTGAGTTCCACTTACCTTTTTACATTTCCGGTACGAGGTAACAGAAATCACAGTATTACTATTGGTTACAGTTAATTTTACCCGCCTCATCGTAAGCGTGAAAATTATTTTGTTTTATATTGTAGACCTAGGTATACTTATAGTTATACCACCGACATCTATATATGTGTCACAATATTATCAAAATCAAAAATTCCTTCATTCAAGTAGGCTTCGAAAGCACTTCTGAATCATAATTTTACAATTTAAATTACTTTTAATAAGTTAGTGAAGCTATCACCGACTCTGAATGTAGATTCTGCAAAGAAGAAAAAAATGATATTTTTCATTTTGACGTGAAAACGTTTATCAAATCGATGAATGCCGGCGGCATGCACGAAAAAGGATAACTCATTGTAGCGTTACGCTCATTGTCCCGTTACGCTCATTGTACGCTTGCGCCGCATCTATCTGTCTTCCACTCGATTGGCCTATGCGTCCGAGGAGATGTTTTGTTATGAGGTTGTCACGTTAAACTATCGTCCGTAAACCAACTGTAAGACAACCAATTTTTTTTGCATTATCTTCCAGTCAGGGTGTGGCATGTTGCGTTGATTGCTGTAACTACTGTGTCAAATACTATTTAGCACATCTTAGTGCACAGCACTAGTTGGATTTTCTTATAGATAACAACTAGCTTCTGCGCGCGACTTCGTCGGCGTGGACTCCACTCCTATTGGTCTTAGCGTGATGACACATAGCCTATAGCCTTCCTCGATAAATGGGCTATCTAACACTGAAAGAATTTTTCAAATCGGCCCAGTAGTTCCAGAGATTACCGCGTTCAAACAAACAAACAAACAAACTGTTTATATTAGTACTAGCTTGTGCGCGCGACTTCGTCCCCGTGGAATAGGACCACCCGATTTTGAAACATTCTTCATTAGTGCTACGCTCCTATTAGTCTTAGCGTGATGATATATAGCCTATAGCCTTCCTCGATAAATGGGCTATCTAACACTGAAAGAATTTTTCAAATCGGTCCAGTAGATCCTGAGATTAGCGCGTTCAATCAAACAAACAAACAAACAAACAAACAAACAATCAAACAAACAAACTCTTCAGCTTTATTATATTAGTATAGATAGATAAGCTAGCAACTGATTTATATGAGTGAGAGATAACCGCTCTGGTAAAAGATGCGTTATACTGATAAAAATTTAGTTTACACCGATAGGTAGAACACATTATAGGTACTCCCGTCCCAAGCAATACCTACTGAAGCGTTTGTTTTGACGCTGGGAAATTCTTTTAACCCTTAACTTGGCAAGTGTACTAGAGGGCACATTAAATTAAGATATGAATTTCGGTATGTGACCTATAGAGCACGGGTCTGTTTATAAAGAATACAAAAAAAATATTAAATATCAATGTGTTTTATTAATTTTATCTTCTAGCTCAATTCATAAACAATCATATGTCAACGTCATAATTTTTGTAGGACGTTATTTTTAAACATTAACCGCCAAAATGTCGAGGCGTCAAGATCGGATGTCGCGCCTAAAGGTAAATTTACTCACATTTTTTTATTTAGTTGTTTTACTTGGTGTATATCACAAAAGTTTCATTGTTAAATAATCACTTAATGATTTTATATCTTTATTTGATCAGCTTTCGCCATATTTTGTTAGATATTTTGCTGTAAAGTAAACTGTGCCCTCTAGGGTACGCTGCGGACTTTGATAAAAAGAGGTCTTGTGCCCTGGAGGGTACCTTGCCAAATAGGTTTAGTTTAATTGATGTAACCTATAAGGTCACTTACTTATTTTGCATTGATTATTTTAAATTATTTGCATTTTGTTTTAGCGTATTATGGATGCTATAATACCACAAAAAGATTCGGACACAGATTCTGACGTTTCTAATGATAATAGTATGAACAAACATATTGTTGAGCAAACGTATCGTATAAGTGATACAGATTCGTCGGGAATAGATGAGATACCAGAGTCACCCAAAAACATACAATGCACTATCAACCCCAGTCACATTGTTGCCAAAAAAATCTCCGCTACTTTTTCGCCTCATAGTTCAGTACCGACACCAGCAGCATACATATCTATCAACTTGTCATCTGTAAATTCAAATAATGAAATACCGTTGTATCAAGATAGCCCATTTCAGGAAGATGGCGAAGCACAATCGTCTTTGATGGTACACTGCAATAATAACCCACCGTTAGAAATATCAAGTCCATGTCCAGCTGGTGTTAGTGATATCGAATTGGACAGTAATGATGAAATTACTACGATCGTTCCAAGAAGGTCAAAGAGAAAATTAAGTGCTTCCACCAAATCTACTATTCATAAAAGACGAGCTCTATCGCGCAAACCTACGACATCCAAAAGCGGACAAAGTAAAACATCAGGGAAAGTAAACAAAATTAATAATAATGAAAACAAAGTCAAGCCAATAAAGAAAGCCAAAACAGTAAATAAAAACAAAACGCAAAATTTAGAATGGAAAAAAGATTTATTTTTACACGAAGTTCATAATACTAGAGAAAATGTTTTTTCACAACCTGAGAGAATTCAATCACCAGTTGAGTACTTCAAATTATTTTTTACCGACAAAATAATACGAGAAATTCGAGAGCAGAGTATACTGTACGCATTTCAAGAAAGTACTAAAAATATTGCACTGTCGATTCAAGATATCCAAGATTTTCTTTCTATAGAATTATTGATGGGTATAATACAATTACCTGCCTATTCCGATTATTGGAGCTCGAAAACTAGGATTGAACAAGTAGCACAAATAATGTCACTGAAGAAATACGAGTTAATTAGGAGATATTTACACTTTAATAATAACGAAAATATTGAAAACAGTACTGACCGTTATTTTAAAATAAGGCCGTTGGTGGAAGCCATTAGAAAGAATTGCAATAAGACTGAGGAAGAAAGTCGCATGTCAATTGACGAAATGATGATACCATATAAAGGAAAAAAGGCCGGAAACCTTAGGCAGTATGTCAAGCCTAAACCTAAAAAATGGGGATATAAATTATTTGTTAGATCAGGTGTTTCAGGTTTTGTGTACGACTTCCTGTTATACGGTGGAGAAAGCACTTTTCAGGGGATCACATTCAAAACTAAAGAGAAATCCATGGGATTAGGAGCTAAAGTAATTTTAACATTATGTCGCACAATGCATAATCCAGTTCTATCGGTGATTTACTTCGATAACTTCTTCTCAAGTATCGAACTTATGACATACCTACGTGATGAAATGGGCATTTTATCGATTGCAACTTTTAGACAAAATAGAATACGCAAATGTGATTTAGAATCCGACAAATCAATCAAAAATAAACCACGGGGCTCTACTGATTATAGAATTTGTAAAGACCAAAAGATTATCATGGTAAAGTGGCAGGACAATAAACCTGTACTAATCGCTAGTACATATGTGGGTCTTGAACCTATGGGAGTATGTAATAGATACAGTAAGGACGCTAAAAGATTTGTAGAAATACCCTGTCCCAAAATAATTAGTGAATATAATAAACATATGGGAGGGGTGGATCTTTCCGATATGTTGATTGCAATATATAGAACACATTATAAAACACATAAGTGGTACATGGCAATTTTTTCACAGCTTCTCGATATATCTGTAAACAATGCGTGGCTATTGTATAGACGAGAATATGGTTTATTGATGACTGATGACAAGTACCTTCGATTAAAAGATTTTAGATTAAAAATCGTTCAAGGCTTACAAGCGCAAAAAGAACGTCCACTAGGAATGGATTTGCATAATGTTCCGGGTCCATCGTCTAGAAATATAATAATTAACCCTATAAAGGTACGCCCCGCTGAAGAAACACGATACGACGGAAATAATCATTATCCTATCGTTACATCTAAAGGTCGTTGTAGAAAATGTAATTCTGGAAAAACTACTTTTATGTGTACCAAATGTGAAATGCGTTTGTGTATAAAAAAGGATCGAAATTGTTTTGTAAGTTTTCACAGTAAGTAACCAGAGGAGTATTTTTTGTGCGTGTCTGAAACGACATTGATTACTACTATTCGTTACAACCTTACAACTATGTATGTTTTGGTTTCGTTAAATCTTTAATTAATAGTAAGAAGTTTATATTTTTTTTTTCTTTTAAATAGATAATTTATAATTGTTATTGCGCTCAATATTTTTGATCTCATTAAGAGGCTGTTTGATTTAGATACACTCGTAAAATTTATATAGAAAACTAATAATTACATTTATGTTTAAAGTTGATTTTACAATATTTTTTTTGTGTTAATTTTTGTTTAGATTTATAAGTTTTGTTATTATAGTTTGTTTTGTCATTTTTTTTAATAAATTACTTATTTTGTGAATGCACAATTGTGTTTTTATTGTTATTTTGAATATTATAACCACTTCTACATTATTGTAAGCAAAAGCGGCATTGTGCCTTGCAGGACACAAATAACAGCGATCTCTTATTGAAGCGAAATCCGTAATGTGCCCTTTGGGGCACAATTAATATTTTATAAAGTAACAAACTAATATATAAAAAAACATTCATAACAATGTATTTAGGTCCCCTTAAAGCTATTTAAAAATAAATAACTTGTTAATTTGAAGTTTTAAACTTTGCCAGAATACTGTACTTACAGGTGCTTTGCATAATGCCAAGTTAAGGGTTAAGCACATCAGACCGCGCCGCCAATGGCGACAGGGCTCTCAAAACAGTCAGAACTGCCAGACTAACTACTAAAACCCAGCTGTGCCTTCATGTTGGGGACGCATGCAACGTTGACAAACCTGCTGAAGCAATAAGCTTATCAAAGTCTCTTACTTCTCCTACTGAACATAATTATGTACATGACAATGAGCCTTACATTATATTGTATACTCACATTTATAGTAGGATCACAAAAAAAAAATTATTTTGTCGACTCTTAATTCTTAAAAAATGTTTCATGTTTGTCACCATTTTTAAAAATAGCCTATACCTAATAGAGTTTACAGTTGTCGGACATGGAGTTATGGAAACGGTAACTTGATAAGTTTTTAAACAACCTCCTGAATTTGAGTTACAACTATTAATTTATTAACGAAAAACTAAAAATTATGTAACGAATTAGAACTATTCGACTGCTAAAAAGAAGTACCTATCTCAATTCGACTGTGTTTTTTTATGTATGCTACTCGTAACTATTTACTGTGCAGTGGCGGATTTACCACAAGGCTGAGTAGGCTGGAGCCAGTGGCGGATCCGGGGGGGGGGGGTCATGGGGTCATGACCCCCCCTGGGCTGGGTCCAGGAACCTAGAGTCCTAGATGGACCACTAATTAAAATTGTTAAACAAGATTGTTGTCACAATATAGATATTTTTAAGTACAGTACTTACATACATTAATAAAATACCTACTTTTAACCTGTATCTATCATTATCAAAATTAAATTATAGCTTCTTGTGGCTTGACCACGACTATGTGACCCCCCCCCCCCCGGCACCTTGACCACGACTGCGACCCCCCCCCCCTCCCCCTGGCGCCGAAGCTGGATCCGCCCTGGGCTGGGCAGCAAATTCTATGGGGCGGCAATTTTATTTTTGAAACAATATAATGTAGATTGTAGATCCAGAAAACGAATGGAGAGGGCCATGCCCAGCCCACAAGGTCAGCCGAAATAATCGCAACTTGGCCGCAGTGTTGCCAACTTTATTTTTCAGAAGATCGTACCATATCCTAGAAAAGATCGTATTTTGCCTATATTTCAAGGAAAAAAATCGTACGTAAAGAAATTTCAATAAAACAACGTAAATAATTTTAAAACGGAATGCTATTATAGTTTTAAATCAATATTTATCATTAAGAACCGATTTTGATAATTCTTTTTTTGTTGGAAAGGGAATATTCCAACTTAGGTACCATGATAAGGAAACCAGGATCTGATGATGGAATCCCAGTGAAATCGAGGGAAACCCTCGAAAATCGTACTGACGACTAGTGCGTTTGTTAATTTATTAATTATTTATTACTTGCCGACGTAATTGAAGTCGGTTTTTTTTCGTTTGCTAGCAAACACAATTATAACAGTAAATTAGTCCAGTCAAATTACGGCTGAAAATGGGTTAAAAAACATAAAATACCGCTGTTTGGGGATTATGATATGATCTAAATTAAAATTAACTTTTTTATTTGAAACTTTTTTAATAGGTAACTTTGTTAGTAGGTAAAATTTCATAAAATTGAACGGTTGGGGAGATAATGGTAAAAAATGAAAAATGGGGAGAAAAAAATGTAACATTTTTGCCTTTCGGAAGTAATAAATTGAAAAGTATTGATGATAGAAAAAAAATTCAGATAAAAAAATTAGTTTTTTTTTTTTTTAAATAGAGTATCGTGCAATCAGTCTTTATTGACTATGAGCAGATGGGTTGTGTGAACATTGTCGGTGAGGTTTATTCCCCATTAGGAATAACGCCTATATTGGCTCATATGCTGCCTAGTTCCAATGTTCGGCGTCGCCTTAGGCGAGTGATGCAGTCTGGCAATGTAAGCTGCTGAGCCAGCAGGTTAGGGTGATTTTCCAATCTAACCCTGTATCTTCTGGCATGTGCTACTATTTCCTCCCTAACTGTGGGAATGTTCAGATGTTCGTGGACCTTAGAGTTTCTTATGAACCAGATGGCGTTACTTATTTGTTTCAAAATGTTGTTCTGGGTTCTTTGAATTTTTGTTATATTTGAGGCACATGTAGCACCCCATAGTTGTATGCCATAGGTCCAAACTGGTTTTATGCTGGATTTGTAGACAAGCAGTTTATTGTCTATTGACAGTTTAGAGTTTCTGCCTAGTAGCCAGTGTAGGCCTCTGTATTTAAGGTTGACCTCATTTCTTTTGGCTTCGATGTGGTTTTTCCATGTCAATCGACAATCCAGGTGCAGGCCCAGGTATTTGACCTTGTTGCTCTGGGGTAGTTCTCTACCACCCAGATTTATTGGAGGGCAGGTTCCTTTCCGTAATGTGAATGTGACCTGGACGGACTTGTTAGCACTTGCTACGATTCTCCACTTATCTAGCCATATGTTGATTGCATCTAGGCTTCTTTGAAGTGCAGTTGAGGCTTGCACAGGGTCCTTGCTGGAGGTCAGTAGGTATAGCAGTATCATCTGCGTAGGTTGCGATAGTTACTCCTGGTGTTTGTGGTAAGTCCGCTGTAAATATGGTGTACAAGACCGGGCCAAGCACTGAACCCCGTGGCACGCCAGCAAGGATGTCGTAGAACCCAGATGTGCAATCTGATTCCTTTACTTGGAATATTCTATCCTTGAGGTAAGGGGCCGTTCAAGTATTACGTAACGCAAATAGGGGGTGAGGGGGGGTCTTGTAAAACGTTACGATGCGTTACAGGCGGGGGAGGGGGGGTCTCGAATAACGCGTTACGTAACGTTGTTTTTTATTTAAATAAAAAAACTAGTGTACTAAAATCTCCCAAATTGGCAACCCTTTTCGTTTATATCCCTTTTTGTATAATATATTTATACTTACCGCAAACGCGATTTTTTAAGCGACTTTTCGGTAGTTTTCGCAACAAAGTTGTGACATTTGGGTAAAAATGGTCGGTTGGGTTGTTACGTAACGTTTATGGGCTGGGGGGGGGGGGGTACAGGAAAACGTTACGGCGCGTTACATGGGGGAGGGGGGGTCAAAAATCTTCAAAATTTGCGTTACGTAATACTTGAACGACCCCTAAGATTCTATGATCGGGTAGAAATTGTGGGGCAGTAGCAATTTGATTTTGCACAGAAGCCCTTAATAAAAAAATTAGTAAATTTAATTTATAACAGAAAAGATCTCTAAAATTTTTTGCCTAACACTAACCGTCCTCGAGATATCGAATTAAACGCGTTTTCATCGAAATGACCTTGAGCTGACCTTCGGAGAACCCCTCAAATTGAAATTTATGCTCAGAATACACCGTTCGACTGTCATAATCCCCAAACTGCGTTATTTTATGTTTTATTATTTCGTAATTTGACTGGACTATTTAAAATCTCGAATTTGTATATTGTCCTCTCCTCTAATATATATAATATAATGCCAACAATTTGAACAATTCTCGATTTTAGTTTATATTGAAATCGTAACTTTTCTGATTATGTATGTACAATTTGACAATTAAGTACTTTCAGTTGCTTCCAGCACTAACAATAACCCATTGCTATAGTCACAAAGTATAATCTATACTTGGTGGCTATAGTAATGTATCTATACTTCGTGGTTAGTAATTGAAATTGTCAAATCCTACATATATAATTGCAAAAGTGATAATTTCAATCGATTTAGATCGAATTAATTTGAATTCTTATCTATTTTTTCTTTGAATGATGATGATGGGTGTAAGATTTGAAAAAATCGTATATTTTGCGTACGATTTCGATTACTCGATCGTACATCGTACAAGAGCCAAAAAGATCGTATAAATACGATTTAAATCGTACGGTTGGCAACACTGCTTGGCCGTTTTTCGGGTGGTTTTGACCATAACCTCTTTGGAACCTGGATCCGCGACAGACTGTACTAGGTTTTTTTATTATTATTAAATAATACTAAGAACATCCACTTAATTATTAATTGCCCATGGCATTTGTACCATAAAATCACTGCTGCTCTACCCCAGTGCTGCCAACTTTGGGGATTTAACCCTAAATTTAGGGATATTTTGCAAATAATTAAAAAGTTTTAGGAGATACATTTGTGTAGGTGTTTTTTTGGGAATCTTTAATTTGTCAGAACGTAATATATTTTAATAATATAAAAATCTAATAAAAAATAAAAATTCCTCAATTATAAATTTTTAAAAGAATATTATGTTAATGTATATGCTAAAACAAGCTATACAAAATAATTTATTTTCTATTTTAAAACCCTTCGAAAAATAATAAATAATTTAAAAAAATCTGACTGATTTTCAAATAATTTCATTTTTAAGTTTAGGGGGTTTTGTTTTTAATAGGGTACTTTCCATAGTGAAAAATAAATTATAACATTTGATAAAAATTAAAATTAATATAGAAATACACCTAAATATTCTGATTTGGAATCATAAAAGCACATTACGATACAGCCTGTAATATCCCACTGTTGGGCATAGGCCTCTTCTCCATGTAGGAGAAGGATCGGAGCTTAATCCACCACGCTGCTCCAATGTGGGTTGGCGGATTATTGATTTAATTTTTTGTTAAATAATTTGATATAAAAGCACATTATTGATTTATTATATTGAAATTAAAAGTTGTATATTTTAATCTGTATATCACGTGACCTAAAACACGAGCCGCCATGGTGTGACGTCATACGGGCAATAACAAAGTTCTGTCAGTGCTGTCAATAGCTATCTATATCAATAATATCTATCAATTTTAACTTCAAGGAGTAATAGTTGTGTTCTTTCGTATAATAACTCTTCATATCTTATTCCAACTGAAATAATATGCATTCATTACTAATTTGTTGATGGTTGTCATATTTGTAGGTCATAATTGTAGGTTATGTTACTCTCTTACATACGTCAAACACTTTTGTTATTGCACATATTACGTCACCAAAATGGCTGTAGCGTCTTCGCGGTAATAAAAAAGGTTTAAAATTTAATTTAATTTTATGGCATGAAAGCGTGTTTATTTGCCGAAATATATTTTTTTGTGGCTTTTTATTAGAAAATCAACATTTTGAAGTACTTTTTCAAACATAGTGGAATACCCTATTGAGGGACTTTTGTTAAAATATTTAGGGAAAAGTTATTCCAAGAGTTGGCACTTTGGCAGCACTGCTCTACCCCGCGCCAGCCGCCATGACACTTGCGCTCGATATAATTTGTTAACTTGCTAAGTCCGTGACGATAAAATACCACATTTTACATTTCTAGAACATAAAACAAATTGTTTGTGGATATTTTTTCTGTAAGTTCACCTTACGGATTACAATACTTGATTAATCTTTTTTTGTTACAAATTATAACCAAGTTCAAACTCGTATGACATTACGTTATTATTTTTCGATTAGATCTATTATAGTAATAGCAATTGAATCATTAATTTCAAACATCAGTTACCAAAGAAGTGAATAATAAGTGTTATTGGATGGACTTTAGCTACGTATTCAAGTGAAGTGACCAAGTGATCGAGAAGTTAACGTAAACTTGTAATATTGTTCAAGGTGCCGGTGTCAGGAAATCGTTCAAGCTGGCGATCAACAATTGGTGGAGGGAGCCAGATATGGGAGGTGATATTTCCATTGTATGTCATAATTATCTGCCTATCGATTTATAAAAACAACTAACTTTGACAAGTGTAAAATATTACTTGTTTGGAAATTGACAGTAATTTTTAGCGGTAAATTTAAATATATTCTGTGATTATCTTATACTATAAAGCCCTGCGCGCACTAGTGACATTTGTCACCGTGACAAAAAATTCTTTGTCACTGTCACGTCACCGTCACCTTCGCGACTGCGCGCACTTGCAGTGACAGATTATATACAGATATAGGTTGTCTGTGAGCTCGTTTTTAGAAATAGAAAGAAATACAATAATAAAAAGTATTGGGTTCACCCGCTTTGGAGTGATAGGCTGATAAGTGGAAAGTTCTACACCATGTTTGCCAACCTACGTACATATGACACGTGACATTTTGTCGCGACACGGGCATGTTGGCGTCCTCCGCGGACAAAAAAGTCACCGAATTGTCACGCATCCAAGTGCGCGCACCTCCATTAGGGATGATGGACGCGGTGACAGTGACAAAATGTCACTAGTGCGCGCAGGGCCTTAAACGAGCAATTCTTGTATATATATATATATATATATATATATTTTCTGAATCTCGGAATCGGCTCCAACGATTTTCGTGAAATTTAGTATGCATGGGATTTCGGGGGTGAAAAATTGATCTAGCTAGGATTCATTTAAAAAAAAATGTCGTTTTATCCCTGTTTTTAGGCAATGAAAAAATATCATTAGAATACGAAGCTTAATTTCACCATTATTAATATAGCTGTAACAGCGTAATTAGGAAAGCGACGGATTCACTCGTGATTTATTATTTAAATAAAATTAAAATATAAAAATACCGAAAAAAAAATAAAAAAATTAGATTATAATACCGAGCTGGGCTCGGTCACCCAGGTACTAATTATTTATACCACAACAATCTATGATAAATTTATCGATCTGCTTCTCAAGTTCCTAAAACAATCTTACTGCAATTACTAGTCATCATACCATCCAATTAGTATGTTAGCCACAATCTTACATTAGGTACTAGCTGTACCGGGATGTCTGGTGCGAACTACAGGAGGCCTATGTCCAGCAGTGGACTGCAATAGGCTGAACTGACTGACTGTCTAACTGTACCATGCTGTTTTACATGTGTTATGTTGAGGAAAAAATAGCCTACAAGAGAGTGTCAGTCCGAAAACTCTATCAGCTCTAAACTTAACAAGTCTCTTAATATGTCATACTGGTAAATAAAAGATCAACACTATAAATTTTTTTTTTTTTTTTTTTTTTTTTTTTTTTTTTTTTTTTTTTTTTTTTTTTTTAATCTGCAATCAGCCCCAGAGCTTTAATCAGATCTTTTGAATTTGCATTAATGTTGAGATTGCACATCCATTGATATTTAATCTCTTATTTTTATTAACACTTCTTTGTGTTTAGATTGAAGCTAGTCGCATTCTTTTCAGCCGGAATATGCTGTCATTGGTGTTTATAAGTTTTGCAGCTAGATGGTTCCTATGTACTGTAAGTCTTTCTTTATAGGCCGAAGAAGACCTTTCTATTTCTTCCTTTACTGTCGGGATTTCTAGGTATTCATGAACTTCCGTGTTTCGTGTGAACCATGGTGCCTTGCAGAGAGTTTTCAGAACTTTATTCTGGAAGCGCTGGAGGATTTCCACATTCGAGTGACTCGCTGATCCCCACAGTTGTATACCGTAAGTCCACACCGGTTTTATAATACATTTGTATATAAGGAGTTTGTTTTCCACACTTAGTGTCGATTGTCTGCCCAGTAGCCAGTACATGTCTACAAACTTTTTATTTGCCTGTTCTTTTTTGGCCTTTATATGATCTCGCCATGTGAGTCGTCTATCCAGGTGCATTCCCAAATATTTAACGGTTGTTTGCTGTGGTAGGATAGTTCCGTCCAGAGTAACAGATGAGCAGTCACCTCTTTTTAGTGCAAACATAATGTGTACCGATTTTGCTGGGCTTGCTCGGACTCTCCACTTCTTCAGCCATAGTCCAATTTTGTCCAGGCATTCTTGCAGTTTTGTGGATGCTGTATGTGGGTCTTTGTTACAGGAGAGAACTGCAGTGTCGTCTGCGTAGGTTGCAGTAACTATTTCTTCAGAGATAGGTAGGTCGGCAGTGTAGATTGTATATAAGATGGGACCCAGTACCGAGCCCTGAGGCACTCCTGCTTCTATTTGGTAGATTGATGATAGACAACCCTCGCATTTAACCTGGAATAATCGATCCTGTAGGTAGGACTTCAGTAGCATAAAAGCTGTATTTGGCAGGTGTAACTTTAGCTTATATAGTAGGCCTTTGTGCCATACACGGTCAAAGGCTTGTTGGATGTCAAGGAAGACAGCTGAGCAGTATTCTTTCCTCTCCAGCGCTTGCCGTATTGTGTGAGCCACTCTATGTATTTGCTCAATCGTTCCATGATGTGCCCTAAAGCCGAACTGGTGGTCTGGTAAACACACACTATAAATTGGCGATTAAAATTTTCCTAATGTCTTTTAGTGGTTAAACAAAATTGCTTCCTTAGTGTTAGTAAATATTTTGAAGTTACGAAATAATTCGACTACAATATAATACAATTACTCGGAGGCTACAGGAAACGAATCCTTCTCCTACACGGAGAAAGATGCCTATGCCCAGCTGTTGGATGTTACTGTTTGAATGGTGATCTTGATTGCACAGGAAATAAAAGTACTTGAGTATACAATACCTCTGAGATACGATTGTAGAAATTACACCAGCTTAATCATCAATGTCATAATCACAGAGTACAGTAAGTATTAATATTAATCTATCGTGTCAGGTCTATTATATAATCCTTCATAACTGTCCATGTGTCTAAAATTAATAGGGTATTATATATTTATTAACTTTTTATTAATAGTTTTATGGGATGAAAATTGGACAGATGATTTTGCCAATATCACATTCGATGGATAATGCAAGTTATATGCAAAAGCACTGTGACATTAATTAAAATGTAGTCAATGAAATGCTGTCAGTGTTTGCAACCCAACTTCTCTGAAAAGGCATGTCTGATTTTTATGTATTGTTTTTTTTTGTATATTTGGTTGGTTAAGATTTGTCATAGGCTATTTTTTATACCCTTAAGTGATAATAGTGTCCCTATTCTACTATCTTATTATCCCGCAGGCGAACGTGAGGGCTGTGCCGCATCTCGCATGTGGCGCAGTGCTTGCGGCACTCTTGTGGCTCCCGCTGCAGATGAGGCCTGGCGACAGATCGTTGAAGCCGCTCCGCCTGACTCCGTCTGGCACTCACTTCGAAACTGCATCGCTTATCAGGTAGGTTAGGCCACCACCACCTACCTTACAGTTTCTACTGACGCGCAGCTGGCCAGAGTTAAACGTTGAAATAGTAAACAGTGGCAAGTGTTTCCATTGAAACGGCGCGATCTGGAGTGGAGCTGAGCTGATCAGTCATTTATCACTGCATGTTCTATTGCCCTTACATTGTGTTTCTACTGACGCAGAGCTAGGTGGAATGGAGTAGAGAAGAGCAGTAAAAGTGGCAAGTGTTTTCATTGAACTGGAGCGATGTGGAGTGGAGCTGAATTGGACAGTCTTCTATCTCCCAAACATGGAAATTTTTGAGACTATCCTCTCCAGTCCACCCTATTATGTGTCAATGGAAAAGCACCCTTAAAATTAACACCCTGCTAATTTTAGAGCTATCCCAGAAATTGCCAAATATAAAAATTTATACTAGTTGTAAGATATTTACTGATATGTAAATTTAGGCATTCCATTGGGTTTTTTTCAGACTCTTAGACATTGTCTAATCGTGTCCCACATCCAAGGAAACCTAGACTAAATAGAATTGTTTTCTGATGCTTTTGGATGTTACCCAATACTTATTGATTTTTCGTTTTTATGGAGTCGCCTTCTTTGTTAAAAATTTTTAGACTGGCATGAATTTGCGATTATTGCTGAAGGTTTAATTTCTTATCAAAATAATTGTTTCATTTTTAGGCAGGAGTATGGCAGAATCTATTGCTGAAGGGGATCCCGGATGTCATGCAGCCGGCCGCGTTTAAACTAGCAATAGTTCTGCGACACACGCCCTCTGAGCTAACAGTGAAGCTGTTAGCGGACCTGTTACACTTACATCCTCAATCTGTAAGTATCCTTCCATATAATCTTACTATTGTAATCATCTTCAAAGTATTTTTTGGCCACGATAAAATTGTGTCAGATCTATCAGTTACTAAATGCTTAAAATGTTTTATTTTCCAGCAAGATTTAACAGCATACGTGTTGGCACTCTTGACTGATGATGAAGCATGGTGTGGCAGTTGTGGTTCCAGTGGTGGTTTACCAGGTAAAAAATAGTTTTGTTATTGATTTATCACTATATATTTAGTGAATTGCGAAGTATTACGCGTTAATGCAAAATGGACCCTTTCGTTTATAGATTGAACTCGCGCTATAGTGTCGAACTTGTCCCCAGGCGTGTCGGGAGCCGTGGCGACGGGCGGCGCTCCGATGAGGGACCTGCAGCTGTTCGGAGACTGCGAGCTGGCCGTGCTGGCCGCCTCGCGCGAGGAGTACGACGCGCACGCCAAGCTGGTGCGCGCCGAGTACGCCGCGCTCGCGCACGACAGCTACGTCGAGCTGCGGCTCAAGGTGACCGACCGACCGAGTGAACGACTGACCGACAGACTGACCGACTGGCCGCCTCGCGCGAGGAGTACGACGCGCACGCCAAGCTGGTGCGCGCCGAGTACGCCGCGCTCGCGCACGACAGCTACGTCGAGCTGCGGCTCAAGGTGACCGACCGACCGAGTGAACGACTGACCGACAGACTGACCGACTGGCCGCCTCGCGCGAGGAGTACGACGCGCACGCCAAGCTGGTGCGCGCCGAGTACGCCGCGCTCGCGCACGACAGCTACGTCGAGCTGCGGCTCAAGGTGACCGACCGACCGAGTGAACGACTGACCGACAGACTGACCGACTGGCCGCCTCGCGCGAGGAGTACGACGCGCACGCCAAGCTGGTGCGCGCCGAGTACGCCGCGCTCGCGCACGACAGCTACGTCGAGCTGCGGCTCAAGGTGACCGACCGACCGAGTGAACGACTGACCGACAGACTGACCGACTGGCCGCCTCGCGCGAGGAGTACGACGCGCACGCCAAGCTGGTGCGCGCCGAGTACGCCGCGCTCGCGCACGACAGCTACGTCGAGCTGCGGCTCAAGGTGACCGACCGACCGAGTGAACGACTGACCGACAGACTGACCGACTGGCCGCCTCGCGCGAGGAGTACGACGCGCACGCCAAGCTGGTGCGCGCCGAGTACGCCGCGCTCGCGCACGACAGCTACGTCGAGCTGCGGCTCAAGGTGACCGACCGACCGAGTGAACGACTGACCGACAGACTGACCGACTGGCCGCCTCGCGCGAGGAGTACGACGCGCACGCCAAGCTGGTGCGCGCCGAGTACGCCGCGCTCGCGCACGACAGCTACGTCGAGCTGCGGCTCAAGGTGACCGACCGACCGAGTGAACGACTGACCGACAGACTGACCGACTGGCCGCCTCGCGCGAGGAGTACGACGCGCACGCCAAGCTGGTGCGCGCCGAGTACGCCGCGCTCGCGCACGACAGCTACGTCGAGCTGCGGCTCAAGGTGACCGACCGACCGAGTGAACGACTGACCGACAGACTGACCGACTGGCCGCCTCGCGCGAGGAGTACGACGCGCACGCCAAGCTGGTGCGCGCCGAGTACGCCGCGCTCGCGCACGACAGCTACGTCGAGCTGCGGCTCAAGGTGACCGACCGACCGAGTGAACGACTGACCGACAGACTGACCGACTGGCCGCCTCGCGCGAGGAGTACGACGCGCACGCCAAGCTGGTGCGCGCCGAGTACGCCGCGCTCGCGCACGACAGCTACGTCGAGCTGCGGCTCAAGGTGACCGACCGACCGAGTGAACGACTGACCGACAGACTGACCGACTGGCCGCCTCGCGCGAGGAGTACGACGCGCACGCCAAGCTGGTGCGCGCCGAGTACGCCGCGCTCGCGCACGACAGCTACGTCGAGCTGCGGCTCAAGGTGACCGACAGACTGACCGACTGGCCGAAAAACTGGCCGACAAACTGGCCGCCGCGCGCCACTATTACGACTATCGACCGACTGAATGAATGATGTACACTTTCACAAAATCACTCACTCACTGGGTAACCTACGCCTCTTAAACCTTTTAAAGCGTTTTATTGTTAAGTGTTTTGCATGTCTTTAGATGTCTAAATACTACACAATGTGAGAAAATTTCATACTCATTTGATACTTAACTAACCAAATACACATCGTTCAGTACTTCTCTAATAACCCCAATATTCATTATTCATTTTTTGTTATAGATTCTGAACCAATTCAGCCAAATTCCTAAACTGTACAATACAGCAGAGTTCGAGGGTTTCGAGGCCGCTGCCAGAGAAAATATCGAAAGAGAGATCTGCACTCTCAGGGAGCATCTGTTGACCGGGAGACACGAATAGCGTCGGCTTTTCACTTACGACTCGGACGATTCAGTCAGTTGAATCGACGAATTGTAGTGAACCAGTATTTATAGAACTGTGTGAGTTAGTGACTGAGTTATAAAAGTGGTGTGTGATTTTAGTTCAGAGTTGATTCACATTAAAACATTATGGTTATTGTTCTGTGTTTTGACCTTGCTTTTGGTGAGTATCCCAAGAACATTTAGATTTTTTCTTCTTCTCTTTATAAAAGTGGACATTTATTCCATCAGAAGTTCTGGGTTTTGGCCGTCCGGGAGACTTTTCAGTTCATTTTCTGAAAAAATGTCCAGATGTCTGAAAAAATATGGACATTGTTTTAAACGGTCAAGAAATTAAAACCAATGAAAGATATGCATACACGAGTTTCCAGTCCGAGTCCCAGTTTTAGAGGTTTCCTCCAATTTGGCAATATCTTTCTGGTACAACCTTGCTAACGTCAGAAATTTCGCCACGATGATAGGGGATATTTAGAGCATAGTCTACTAAATATACGTAAAAATCAATGTGCCAATGGCATTGGACAACTTTGTCTATGACTGTAGTATGAAAAACTTTTTTTTTTCTTAACATACCTAATATTTTACAAGACTGAAAACAGATTAACATTTTTAATATCTAATGTGTGGGTATTACACAAAA
Organism: Melitaea athalia; assembly: GCA_905220545.2. Taxonomy (NCBI): domain Eukaryota; kingdom Metazoa; phylum Arthropoda; class Insecta; order Lepidoptera; family Nymphalidae; genus Melitaea; species Melitaea athalia. Next base: position 1,323,686 of record HG992198.1, read on the forward strand.
AATAAAATAATAATAATACAAACAAAACAGATTAACAATAATTTCATTATTGGTATTTTAGTGTGGATCAGCTCTTAACATTTTATTTTAATTATATTAATTTCAATCATTAGGTTTACATTGATACTCTGTTCGTGTTAGAGTTAGTGACTACTAAGTTTTAATGCAGTGACACGTAATTTTTACTTTTTATGTTTATTCACTACTTTTGGTAGATTAGTTATTTTTATAGCAGCTAAGTTGAGTGATTTATTATTTAGTTTTAATGAAATAATTTTACCATCTTTATATTTGAGTGTAATACTGCTCAATGAATGGGCAAATATAAAACATGGGAGGGGGGGGGGGGGAGAAACAACTTTATCATACAAATCGCATCAAGACTGCCAACAAAAGTAAATAAAATTACTTGTATTGAGAATTTTAACACCATACATGTTGAGTAAAAGCACGCCTTACATAATAGAAATCTTTTTACATTTGATATGTAGAGATGGTAGACTTAAATGTATGCTGTGACCAATGCGCCATCGCGTCGTCTGTATGATATGAAATTACTAGTGTTGATGTTCGCTAGATGTGTTGTAAGAAGCTTTGAAATTTGATGTAATGACGCTAATATTAAACTAAGAAAATGCAAGGTATTTAAAAATAAGGCTTAAAACAAATATAACTATATCAACTAGAGCATTTTACTTATATATGTATTTAAAATAGACTATGTAGTTTTCGAAGAGGAACTTTTTGTTCGTCTCATCAAAATGAAGCTACTCCCAGAAAATTAGCTTGATACTAATCAGGTGAAAAATATGTACTAGGGATCCCTACCTATAAAGATTAGCTAGCATTAGTAACATATGCAGATCGCCAGATCATTTAAAAATGTAATACTTATACCCAAGAGTTAAGGTAAGTACCCATGTTATAGAGTTGCTAGCTTTAAATAATAAATGTTGACATTTTAAACCTTTATTTATATTGTGTCTTCAAATGTATTTAAGCCGCGTTCCTATATCCAGAAAGCTATCTGTTCTGCTAACGTGCATGGTAGAAATTGAAGGTTTCATGTAAAACAAATGGTTTTTAATAGTGGAACTTGACTTCAAAGTAATATATGAACTTTACCCATTTGTCACTAGTGTTGCTAGATATATTAAATATAGTTTTAAAGATATAATTGCACTTGGCATTTCACTGTTTGAATTAACTTACAAAGTATATATGTAACGAATTACATAAACTTGATTAGAATATAAGCATCAATATTTGATTATACCTATATTAAAAATGTGACAGCTTATTATGTCTTCTATTGGATTTGATGCTATTCTGTTGCTACGATTAAGAGAGTTTTTAATAATCTATTAATTATATTTGCTATTCTGCTAATTAAAAATCGTGTTAGGATGAAGTCTCCTAACCGAAATCTGATTACTTGTAATAAATGAATTTCAGGTATTTTTTTTAATTGTGTGTGGTAATCTCAAAGCTGCTGTAGTGAATAGGTTTATTTTTATTATTTTACTTTAATGTTGTAAAAATTAAATTGATAAGAGCTGTGATTTTAATATTAATTAATTTTATTATTTTTTGTGTTGTTCTGATTATATTTAAATGAACATAATTTATGTAAGGGTTTTAAAATGTTCATATAAACTGTGCTACTTCAGTATATTCCCATTTTCCCATTTTTTTTTCATAAATTATAAATTATTTGCTATGACCTACATTATCAAAGTTAGTTTTACAATAAATTATGTTAAACTATTTAAATTTCTACATTTACATTGCGTTAATTGTAGTTATATTTACTATATAACATGAATATTGATGCACCATAAGTATGATAAAGTATACAAATTAAAATATATGTTCGGGATATCTTTGATCAAATTAGTTTAAATTTATAAATTATATGAGGTAGTAGCTTCGTTTATAATTGTAGCTAATTCATTGTCTTTCTGCTATTTATAGAAATAAAGAATATTTTCTGTAATTCTTGTTTTATTTTACATCTTATACTATTAAACGAGCAATTCTTGTATATATATATATATATATATATATATATATATATATATATATATATATATATATATATATATATATATATACATATATATTTCTGAATCTCGGAATCGGCTCCAACGATTTTCGTGAAATTTAGTATGCAGGGGATTTCGGGGGCGAAAAATTGATCTAGCTAGGATTCATTTAAAAAAAATGTCGTTTTATCCCTGTTTTTAGGCAATGAAAAAATATCATTAGAATACGAAGCTTAATTTCACTTCGCGTCAACATAGCTGTAATGGCGTAATTAGGAAATCGGCGAGTGTCGAATCGTGTTGACCCGGGTTCGAATCTCAGTCTCCAGATAAATTTTTTTTCTTTTTTTTTAATTTCACTCGTGATTTATTATTTAAATAAAATTAAAATATAAAAATACCGAGAAAAAAAAAAAACAAAAAATAAAATGAAAATACCGAGCTAGGCTCGGTCACCCAGGTACTTATTTTTAACTGAGGTAGGGCACAGCAGGTAATTTCCTGTTCAAAAATTGGAGCAGTCCGACTGGGGTAGTACCTCGACCTTACAGAAGACAAGCACATCGCAGCTAAATAATACTGCTTTCAAGCAGTGTTGTGTTCCTGTTGGTGAGTAACGTGACCAGAGCTCCTGGGGGGGGGGGGGGGATTGGGGATAGGGTCGGCAACGCGCTTGCGAACTTGCGATGATTCTGGACTCTGGTGTTGCAGGCGTCTTTAGGCTACGGTAATTGCTTACCATCAGGTGAGCCGTACGCCTGTTTGCCCATATAGTGATATTTTGACTTTCATTCCTTTTCTTAAAGGAATCTCTGAATTTAGAGATAAAAATATAGCATCCTAGAGAAAGATTTCTAGCCATACCAAATTTCATTAAGATCATTCAGTAGTTTAATGTAATTCGTATCTTTGAAACTTGCGCGGGAACGATTTTTAGGTCTCTGACGGTGTGAAGGGAGGGTAGGGGCGAGGTAATCATGTCTCAGAATGATTGGTCAGTCTCACTTCGCGATAAAACTGTTACTCTTGTAACAAGAGTGCTTTATATTTATCTAATAATAGTTAAAAATAGTTGTAGATGTTGAATGGTATTGGTAATCTCAGATATACATAAAAACTATTTTTATATAAGCTATATGATCTCTTTGGTATATTATGTTTAAATTATTTTTAAGTTTAGAATTTTAGTTTTATTTCTTTAGGTTGAATGTTGTGATATTCGATGATTCCGTTCGAATCTCTCTCGATAATAACATGTATTAGTTGCACGAACATATTTTTGTATTTATATATATTAATTTTATAACGACTAGTGTATCAGAAAAATTCAAAATGATAAATTTACAATAAATAGTTTTTCCAGTCAATCCTAAAGTGTCTTTTTAGTTATATAGTATTAACATTAGCCACATCTACCTATTCAAGAGGTTATGGGCCCAGTGCACGCTAGTCACATCTACCGTTTTAAGAGGTTATGGGCCCTGAGATTAAGGGGGTGTGTTGAATGGTAATCTCAGATATACATAAAAACTATTTTTATATAAGCTATATGATCTCTTTGGTATATTATGTTTAAATTATTTTAAGTTTAGAATTTTAGTTTTTATTTCTTTAGGTTGAATGTTGTGATATTCGTTGATTCCGTTCGAAGCTCTCTCGATAATAACATGTCTTAGTTGCACGAACATATTTTTTTGTATATTAATTTTATAACGACTATTGTATCAGAAAAATTCAAAATGATAAATTTACAATAAATAGTTTTTTCCAGTCAATCTTAAAGTGTCTTTTCAGTTATATAGTATTAACATTAGCCACATCTACCTATTCAAGAGGTTATGGGCCCAGCACGAGTTGCCCAGCATTGCCCAGAGCACGCAAGCCGCATTTTACATATTTTAAGGGGTGTTGAAACGAGAATGTTACAGAAGTAACAATTTATTGTGTTAAAAATGAAGAGAACAGAGACAAACGAATTCATTTGTGAAGAAACAATTGAAGGTGTGAGGAATGTGAATTTTGATGAAGAAGTTATAGAAGAGAGGAGTTTATTGTGGTTGATGTTTTTGAGGATAGAAGAGGAGTTTATTGTTGTTGATGTTTTTGAGGATAGAGGAGAGGAAGTTGTTGTTGTTGATGATTTTTGAAGAGGAGGTTGTTGATGTTTTTAATGATGATGACGTAACAAGTGAGGAAGAAGCTGAAGTTGTCGCGGAAAGAGTGGACCTAAGGAAGAATTTATCCAACGTTAAATATTTGCGGCTTCGTAATCAAGTTTTAGTGATGTGACGGTGTAGGTAGGAAATGACTTAAGTGACTAGTTTTTAAAGTGATTAGTGTTATTTTCTTGTGATTGATGATTTTTAGGTATTTTAATTCCAAATCTTTTAGGTATAGTTAGTGCTAGTTTAAAGGGGTGTTAATAATAGAGATTTGCGCAGTGGAAGCATGTATGAGATTGTTGTAAGGGAAAAAGGATTTAATGTTTTGTGTTATATGGAATTGGAAACGGAATCTTTAGAGAAATTTTTTTTTTATATAGAATTTTTAATATTACTTGTATTTTATGTGGTTTTTGGTTTTTGTTGAGAAAGAGTGTGTTAGTGTTGGTAGTTTTGTTTGTTGTTAACTTTGAAATTATTTTGATGGTGTTAAATTATTTTGTTGGTTGTCTGGTGTTATGATGTATATCTGAGATTAAGGGGGTGTGTTGAATGGTATTGGTAATCTCAGATATACATAAAAACTATTTTTATATAAGCTATATGATCTCTTTGGTATATTATGTTTAAATTATTTTTAAGTTTAGAATTTTAGTTTTATTTCTTTAGGTTGAATGTTGTGATATTCGATGATTCCGTTCGAATCTCTCTCGATAATAACATGTATTAGTTGCACGAACATATTTTTGTATTTATATATATTAATTTTATAACGACTAGTGTATCAGAAAAATTCAAAATGATAAATTTACAATAAATAGTTTTTCCAGTCAATCCTAAAGTGTCTTTTTAGTTATATAGTATTAACATTAGCCACATCTACCTATTCAAGAGGTTATGGGCCCAGTGCACGCTAGTCACATCTACCGTTTTAAGAGTAGAGATAGTATCGCAACAACACATAATTTAAATAGGTAGTCTAAGATCCGGCTTAAGAAATATATACCCTTATGGGTTTAATGATAATGATCCCACGCGACTTAAATTTGATGCGATTTCTTTAGGCAACCTATCTGATATACATCATAACATGTAATTATTATCTTTCATATACCTATGCTGGATCATGGATCGTTATCATTAAACACTCATGGGTATATATAATATATTTGTAAGCCGGACCGCATTCTAAAATATATTTAATACAAATTAGGTAGGGTTCATAACGTTAGGTTAAATAAATTAAAAGTAAAAAACTTTTTTTTTTTTAAATACAGTCGAATTGAGAACCTCCTCCTTTTATGGAAGTCGGTTAAAAATAAGCTTTTATTTGAAACTCTTGGATATGCCGCCATGTTGGATTTAGAATGACGTCACAAAGTTAACCATGCATTGCCATCCAAATTGAACTTGTATACAAAATTTCAGCTCAATAGGGTATTCCACTGTGTTTGAAAAAGTACTTCAAAATGTTGATTTTCTAATAAAAAGCCACAAAAAAATATATTTCGGCAAAATAAACACGCTTTCATGCCATAAAATTGATTTAAATTTTAAACCTTTTTTATTACCGCGAAAACGCTACAGCCATTTTGGTGACGTAATATGTGCAATAACAAAACTGTATGACGTATGTAAGAGAGTAACATAACCTACCAGCCATCAACAAATTAGTAATGAATGCATATTATTTCAGTTGGAACAAGATATGAAGAGTTATTATACGAAAAAATACAACTATTACTCCTTGAAGTTAAAATTGATAGATATTACAGATATTAGATATGTACCCTAGCTGTTGACAGCACTGACAGAACTTTGTTATTGCCCGTATGACGTCACACCGTGGCGGCTCGTGTTTTAGGTCACGTGATATACAGATTAAAATATACGACTTTTAATTTCAATATAATAAATCAATAATGTGCTTTTATGATTCCAAATCAGAATATTTAGGTGTATTTCTCTATACATTTTAGTTTTTATCAAATTTTATAATTTATTTTTCACTACGGAAAGTACCCTTTGCTTCAAAATTGAGTTGCAAGATTTCACCCGAACAAACATACACATACAATGCAAGTTAAATAAAAGCTTGTAAAATCCTATGTTAAGTATACTTTTTGATTATTTATATAATCGAAGCTACCAACGATTCGGAATGTATATTGAATATTCTACATAGAGGAATCGGCAAAAAAAAAGAAACGCTGCAGTTAGTCTTTTAAAACAATATATAAACTGTTTTTTAGTATCTAATTAGTAATATCTTGATGGATATATTTGTAGTCATGTAGTTTTACAAAGAAAATTTTTTAAATACCTATTTGGACTGCACTCAATAAATCTCATTTATTTTCAGCCCAAATCTGCAGTACATTTTTTTTGCAGATACTATTATTGATACTTGATAACTAAAATAATAATAAAAATAATAGTTGTGACTTTTTTCCTCACACAATATTATATAATTATTATAATAATTTATTATCATAACTTAGTGTAATCATAGAATGAATTCTCTATTGTAACAGACTATAGCAAACATCTGTCACCTCTGGTCTATGTAGATTGTAGTGTGTACCTATTTTATATCTGTGAGTTCTGGAAAAATTATCTAAATATGGCGTACTGTGCAGTCTTATTTGAGTTTTATTAATGCGTTACTAATTAAAAAATTGTCATTATTATAAAAAACACTTCGTGTAGGAAAGGTTTAGTTGTCAGGATTTTCTGTTAAAGGATAGTTTACGCAGGTAAACATGCATAACGTAAGGATAAAGGTTTTCTTCGTCGTTATTCTTAGGTCTCTTTGGATGTTCGAAACCTGGGATCAACGTCAGGGGTGTGTGAGTACTTTCATTTCATTATGTGTGATGTTCGCAGGCCTTTGCGATGTCGTGGAGAGGGCGAGACGAGCGTACGTCCCGCTGGGGCGAGATCAGATCCCGTTCTCCCGTGTGGGAAACCCGTCGCAGCGCTAGCCCCGATAGAAGTAGGCAGTCGTCACCGCGCGATCGTCAGAGAGACCGTCGCGAACGTCACGATAGGTACGATCGTGAGCGTCGCGATCGTGATCGCGAATCGGATCGCTACAACCGCCGCGATCGCTACGATAAGTCGCGTGACCGTGATCGCGACAGGCGCCGGTCGCCTCGTCGCTACGATGACAAAGATGTGCCCCTACCACCCTCACCGCCCACTATCAGCGGGGATTTTGACAAATGTGCCGAATCTTTGTCTAGCAGTCGATCCGACAGTCGAGAACGGCAAGATAATGCGGAAAATTTTGATAATAAATATGACAGAGAGAAGCATGACGACAACCAGGCTGTTAACGCATCTCCCGGTGATTGGTTTTGTAAATGTGGTTCATATAACTTCAAAAGACGGCAAGTGTGCTATCGACGCAATTGCCAGGGTAAGAGATCAGAAGGGGTAGTGTATGGGGGTGATTCAGAAAGGGGGAACGCGGGTGAGTCTAATTCAGGAATAACAAAGAGATTGTTATTTAGGAGGCTCGATGCTCTTACTACTGAAGAGAAAATCTTAGAGGCTATTAAAGATTCATGTTCAAAGGCAGTATTAGATTCCATCGCCGGTATAACTATTGGTAGAGAAACCTTAACCGGTGCATCTAAATGTCTTGCGTATATTAATTTTAATTCAATAGCTGATTCGACAGCGGCTCATTCTGAATTAGTTTCTTTAGATCCTCCGTTAAAGATAGATGGTCGTGAAGTACTCATAACATTTTATAATGAGCCGCAGAAGGCACAAAAACCAATCAATCCCAATGCAGAATATGCGAATTATTACGCTCAAATGACCAATTATAACACCCAAGCGTTGTCTGAGGCAGATAGGGTCAACGCCGCCGCAGCGGTGGCTCAGTCTGCTATCTCTGCCGCTCAGGCTCGGCAAATGGCCTGGACTCCTGTCTCCGTTCCAGTATTTGTCGCTTCCACAGCTCAGGCTACTCCTGTCGCTAATATTCCAACGGGTGACGGTAAAACCGTCTACAGTCCCCCAGACGTGAGAACATTTATGTACGATGAGACGTCAGGCTATTATTACGATCCAGCCTCAGGGTTATACTACGATGGGAATACTCAATACTTTTTCAACAGTCAAACCAACCAGTACATGTACTGGGATGCTACCAGCTCTACATATATTGCTGCCTCACGAGATTCAACTAATTCAGATCAACCAAAGTTACAGAACCCTCCACAGCCAAACGCAGATAATACAATAACTAAAGAGCCCGAGGAAAAGAAAAAGAAAGATAAAGAAGACAAAGTAAAAGTGGCTAAAAAGATAGCCAAAGATATGGAAAGGTGGGCTCGTACTTTGAATCAAAAGAAAGAGAATGCTAAGAGTAATATTGTTATGGAACAACCACTCGATACCGCTGCTAGCAAGGGGTCTGCTGATATAGGTTTTTCAGTCTTAGGAGCTGGACCCTCACTAACTCATGTTAGAGAATTATCACCCCCGCCACTCAACACTGATGAGTTTCTTATGAAAAAGCCTGAAATGAACATATTTGACAGTGACGAAGGCATCATAGATTGGTCAAAACTTACATGCTTGATTTGTAAGAGAAAGTTCCCCTCAAGTGATGTGTTGACAAAGCATAAAACATTATCAGATTTGCACAAGCAAAATCTTGTTGATTATAGAAAGCAAAATGATTTGTTGCCACAACCGAACGGATATAGAGACAGGGCGGCAGAGAGACGTATGAAGTTTGGTGAAGACGACCCTCCGCCAATTAGGAAACGATATGAACCATCAGAAATTCAAACTCCTATGGTATCTCATCCCCCTCCGTCGGTAGTCGACACTATTGGGGGTAAAATGTTGCAAAAGATGGGCTGGTCTGAGGGTCGGGGTCTCGGTAAAGAGGAGCAAGGGAGAATAGCTCCGATTGAGGCAGAGCAGAGACCGAGTTTAGCTGGCCTAGGTCAAAAAAGGGGTATTTACACTCCCACACCAGGGCTAACATATAGAGACACAGTGAAGAAACTCATGATAGCAAGATATAAGGAGGTTGTGGGGCAGGAGGAAGGACAGAAATAGGTGGGTTCATTTTTATATTTTACTACTAATACTTTTCTGTTGCAGGTTCTTCGGCTCGAGGTCAGTACTTTATATAGAAAAACCTCTATTAAAACTGTTATTATATTTTGTCAAAGATATATTCCACTATTACACTTAAAATATACATCATTCTAAGTTGATTTACATAAGCTTTTATAAATAAACACTTTTCAGTGTCAGTCTTTAAGCTAGCACCAACTTGGAATAATTATTTAATTATAATAATTTTAGGCATAGATTTTTAAGCGTATATAATAAGTACTTAATCTAGATTTATTATTACTTACTGAATGTAAGCAAATTCTTGAAAGCAAGAAAATTGTTTTTAATAAAGGAAGAACCTAAATTTTAACTGCAACACTTTCTGGACGCCTAGAATGGCTGTTTGGGTAATTTGGTTTTGGTCAGTTGTTGTGGCAACTAAAGACACTGTCTAATCGTTTGATTCTGTGTTCACTACACTAGATATGGCGTCGCAAGCTCCAAAGGGCCAGCCCTTAAAGATGTGCCCGGCTAACATCCGGTGAGTTTTATATGAAGATGTCATTTAAAATTTCATTCAAATAATTTTTCCCTACAGGTGATTATTGACAAATTGACGATGGCGTCCAACGATATAATCTGTGTTTTTACTTTTTTTACAGCGACATTTCATTTTTTTTTACAGATATCAGTTACAAGTCTGTTGGTAATATTTTAATGTTTAGATTTTTTTTTGTTTTTGCTAAATTGTTACATAAGCAGACTTGTAGCTCATAAAATGCTATGTTTATCGTTACTTCATTAAAGATAGCGATCAATTAGAACTCTTAAAAGTAACCAAGTATGACAGAAGTGTAGCCCTTTCTCTATATAGATCATCCAGCAACGAAACTTCGGAAATTTTGCAGCCTTACGGACTTTAGAAACTTAGTTGGACATTATTGTCATCACGAACTGTGATATTTGCTGTGATATTTCGTGTGTGACATTACGAAGAAAAAGTGATTGTGAACTTGACGTACAGTTTACTTACGAATGTGACCATTTATATTACAGAACCAGCCGGCGGCGGACTGCGTGCCAAACAAAGTTCAATTTTATTAATTTGAATAAAGCAATAAAATATTAATATAAAAGCTGTCATAAATAAAAGCAGTGGTTTAAATATTCTCTACTCATTATCAGTTTTTTTAATTTTTTTTTAATTTTGTATTAAGAATGTTTTAAAAATTGTGCAGTGTTTTAGTATACCTATTTAGAGAAGTCTTGTTTATTTTGTTATAAAGAAAACTATGTAATTATTAATATCTTGTGAAAGTTGCTTGGCTTTTATGGTTCATTAAAAAAATAGCGTACAAAACGTTATGTTCGATAAATTTGGTGTATATTTCAATTTTTTTATTTAAATTAATATTTTTATTTTTAAATTAATAGTTTTATTTTATCTGTGACCAGAGGTTGCGCGAATTTTTGTCTTTAATGAAGAATGTAGTTTTTATTTTTAATTAATTATGTATTTCTAATATATTACATAATATAGTTTTCTGAGGGAATATTTCCCGATGCAGGTGTTTATATTCATAAACTAGCACAGAATTCTTTATAATTTATAAGATAAGCATATTATGAAGTAGAATTGATATTGATTAGATTTAGTGTAAATATTGATTATTAGATTATATTTAGGATTAAAAGATTTGTACTACGGTCTTAATTATAATATTCAATGTTTCTTTGTGTTTCATTTGTAATATCTCTTCTAATTTTTAATTTTGTTTTTATTTTTTAATTGTGTTGACTTGTCTAGGTATGAAAATATTTTAAATGGCCTGATTATGTACTGATTCTTAATTTTTTTTTGGAAAGCCAAATATTAACAAAACTTCAAGGTCTAACATTATTTTTTGATTCGTTTAAAATAGGGTTGCTTCCTACCCTTTAATATAATAAAAGAAAAAAAAAAAAAGATATGGAATAGAAAGCGTTTTTATTCTGCTATTGTTTTTCATTGATTATTATTAACGGTTATTATCAGTTTTTTTTTTGTAAATTCTAACTTCCTCTGTATGTGGAGTAACCGTAGGGGCTTAGCAGTAACGGGATGTGGTAGTGTTCGTCATCCTTTGTTTTGAAAACAATCTGAAACAATAATAAAACAATAATACAAACTGTAGTACCCATTATAATGTCTTAAATATCGTATCATACCATTCAAAAAAACTTAAAATAACTTTTAATACTAATTTAGGTTTGCTTATCTATACAAATAAATAAAATTGGAGTGTCTGTTTTTAACATTAAAATAACCGCTTTTTACTAAATGCATGTGGATCTATACACATTACATATACCAAAATAACATTTTTACAATTTTTGTCTATCTGTCTGTTTGTTCCGGCTAATTTCTGAAACGGCTGGACGGATTTTGACGGGACTTTCACTGGCAGATAGCTGATGTAATAAGGTGTAACTTGGGCTACTTTTATTTTAGTTTTTTTTTATAGGTAACTGAACTGAACAATAACTTTTTTGAGTTTTTTGTTAAATTCCATGCGGACGAAGTCGCGGGCACAGCAGCTAGTAACCAAATAAAAATCATCATATCAGGAATTTCGACTTAGTGTGATGTGGATCTATAACTCAATTGGCAAAGCGCTGACACCGGACACGGTATGTCAGAACAGAGGCGTGGGTTCAAATCCCGCTGGATCGAAAAAAATTGATATGATTTAAAAAAAATATAATTTCCTCAAGTGTGGGTAACACAAAAAATAAAAATAATACGAATCATTCTATTTACTAAAGAAAACCACATCAAAATCCGTTACGTAGTTTTAGCATACAGATAGCGGGAAGCGACTTTGTTACTATGTACCTAATGATTTACTACTTGAGGTTAATCTGCTAAAACTTACCTCAACATAAGGATAAAGGGTTTCTATATTGCTTCTGCTGTAATGATCTTCAACGTTGAATTTTAGCTTATACGTCCCAGCAGCCATAGAATCTTTCGAAAAGGGAAACTGTATCCTTCCGTCGATGGACGTCGCTGTGTTATGCCATAAAGTCCAGTCGTTGTCCTTTTTCTTGTATAATTCCACGAATACTCCTGCAGCCGGTTTACCAGTTGATACATCCAGCACGTGAGAGGATAGGACCGGTCGAGACATTGTATTGTCACTATCGAATGTCAGAAAGCCGTACATTAATGAGATTATGAGATGAACGAAGTTCGAGAGGTCAAGCGATAATGAGTTAGGACGCGTCAGTACTGTATATAATTGCTTAAAAATAATAAACTTTTGTTCACAATAACGTTATAGGAGTCGTTAGTTTTTTTTTTAATAATGATGTAATTAACGTAATTTGATTCATTTACAAATTGCGATTTTAAGAAACATTATTTATTTTCTAATCTATACTAATATATAAAATTGAAGAGTTTGTTTGTTTGGTTGTTTGTTTGTTTGTTTGTTTGAACGCGGTAATCTCTGGAACTACTGGGCCGATTTGAAAAATTCTTTCAGTGTTAGATAGCCCATTTATCGAGGAAGGCTATAGGCTATGAGTCATCACGCTAAGACCAATAGGAGCGGAGTCCACGCCGACGAAGTCGCGCGCAGAAGCTAGTTACTAATAATTATTTCTATCTAATTTGAACGGTGGTATAATAATAAAGGTGGTATCTAATAAATTCGTAAAAGTTGTTTCATTTCAATGAATAAAATTCGCGTAAACATTAGAAAACAGTACCTACTAGGATAGTTAATATAGATGAAGTTTAATGAAATTAATAGTTTTTAACAGTGGCGGCCTTAGGGGGTGGCGAACGGGGCAATCGCCCGGGGCCTCGCTCTTGCAGGGGCCTCGCGCAACAACCCAAGCAAATTTAAAATAATATTGATTTTTAACTGTATTTTTTTTAATTATTAATACATATTTGAGGAATTCGATGACACAAAATCGGCTTTCAGTCATTGCTTTTCTTTCAATCGAAAATGACGTAGCGCATTCGTTAGATTATTGTGCTTTAATTAAAGATTTTAGTCTAAAGCTGGATTTAGACCAAACGAACAAAGAGCTAGAGCTAGAACAACAGCATTCTTTCTTGATCTGTGTAAGGGTCGATTTACATCAGACGAGCGAATGCTCATTCTATCCCCACTGGGTATATCAAATTCTTTTAGTATAAACAGGCGTAGAGCATTCTTTCGTCGTTATATATGTTTATGAATACGAGTTTTCGTTTACATATAAAGATCATCCATCCTAAACGAAAACTCGTATTCAGCGTTTACATAAAATCAGGGACCGGCCGGGTACTCGTTGAAAGGGTTTTTGAAGGGGTATTTTGAAGCGCTAAAAAAATAAAGCCTTTGATGCATGTAACACCTGCGAACGGCTTAAACCAACCCTTTTCCGATAAGGGATACCCTTTCAAAACCCTGTAACACTGTAACATGGTAAGCCAATCCAACAAAGTACATTAAATATGTACTCTTCGTAGTCGACATTAGATTGAGAATTGCTTAACCACTACCACACGTGGCATTTTCCCGCCGCGCCGACGCTCGCGCCGGTTTTTTCGTGTCTGAACTTGTTCATTCTCAGAGTCATTATTATAATATGTATTATCATTTGAATTAGAAAATTGGAAGTCGTAACTCGGAAGAAACTACGGAAGGAATTAAAAACTATTTAGCAGTGATTTTTTTAAGTGTGTTTTGTAGTGCCTACTTCATTTTTTTATTAGTTAATTCAGGGTAACCCGAATAAAACCTTTTCGTGTAGGTAACCTCCTCATAGGCTTAAGCCACTGAAGGGGTTAACCCCTTCACGTGGTTACTATATTAAAGGAGTTACCCGTTTCGCTGGGTTTTGAGGTGTAACTCGAGTAAAAGGATACTCTGCGATAAGGGCTACACCATGTAGGGGTTACCCTGCGAAAAGGCTTAACTCTTAAGCGGTGTTGTCCGGTCCCTGCATAAAATCAAATTATTTTAGTGTAAACAGGCGTAGAGCATTCTTTCGTTGTTATTATATATGAATACGACGTTTTTTCGTTTACACATAAACATCAAGAAAGAATAAAAAAAATAAAGAAAATGGTCCAAAATAGAGATACTGCTCTTAAAATTATGTGTGATAGCTCGTTGGATTCGGAATGACGTCTAGAAAAATGCTCTAAAAGCGTGTATTAGCACATACAAAATTGCAAAAGGTATTAAAAATTCAAAAAAAGGAAAAAAAATGTGCATTTCGTTTTTAGCCAATATATTTTAAAAGTGATTTTTATTTGTGAAATTTCTTAAATATTAATAGTTTTTGAAATATTGGAAAAAAAGAAATACCATTTTTTTTCCTTTTTTTAATTGTTTATAACTTTTGCAATTTTTTATGTGCTAATAAACGCTTTTAAAAAATTTTTCTAGGGGTCATTCCGAATCCAATGAGCTATCACACATAATTTTAAGAGCAGTATCTCTATTTTCGACCATTTTCAATTTGTCGACTAGACTAGAAGGACAAAGGGCCTCGCAAAGACTTGCCGCCCGGGGCCTCGCAATGGGTAAGGCCGCCTCTGGTTTTTAACTTCGGGTGTGTCACAAGGAATGTTTTTGGGTCATTTTTACATTTTATTGAACTGGTTCGTAGGCTAACGATTAAAGATAACGGAGACAAGCCAGGCGTTGTCTAACAGACCTTAATCACAATACTATTTTCATTTCGATATGTGAAATATCACCATTGTAAGCTAAGTCAAGCATCAAAAAGCCTTCGTGTGATAAAGGACAATTAAGCATAAAAAATCTGGATGACAATAGTTTTTGTTCATCGCTCCACCAAAAATTTGAAATCACTAATTGTTACACTTTGTGTGAGCAAGGTTCAGGAAATATGTAGGTACCAAAAATATGTACAACGCATTCAATACTTATAATACATTTTTTCCCATTCATGTAACAAAAAGTGACCAAAGTTCATATTTCAAATACCTAAGTACTTAATTAATAACGCATGCTATTCACATAACAGTGCGCAACTATGCGCAAGATAAAATAAATAAATAAAAGTACCTAAGTGATATTTAAATATATACCTACTTTAGTTTAGTTTCTTTTGAAAACTTAGGATTAACGTTTACTGTCCGTTATTTTATTCTAAGAAATGCTACCCAATAGTTTCAATTAGGTACCTGTGTAAATTGTAAATTGTCTCGTCTACAAAAACCAACCAGAGTCAGTTAAAATAAAATTAGACAGCAACTATTAAAATCAATACATATAATAAAAATGTAACGGATCGCTGTCCGTACATGGAAGATTATGCCAACCATTGAACATGAAGATTAGGGGGAGTCCGGGAGAGATTAGCCGCTTTTCACTCAAATGCTCATAAATCTTTTTATACTTCCAAATCGCTATTTTTTATGAATTGTATCTTAAGCTGCATTATTTAGCTATATTTTCTCTTAAGAAAGTTTACTACATCATTAATAGTTAATGAGTAATTAGCGATTTCTCCTAAAGTGGAATTCGGCTAATGTCTCCCGCCTGGGCGGGAGACTTTATCCACCAAGTAGGGAGACTTTACCCGGGTATAATAATAGGCAAAATAATATTATAAATTGTAATTCAATAAATAAATTTAATCATAAAAATACGGCACATAGTATTACATAGCAAATGAGAACACGAGGAGGGTACTTTGAGTACCTATCTTTAAGATACATAAGTGATGAATCAACTATTATCACATTGATTTATACTCCATAGCATACTTAGTTACTTATACAATAGCAAGTGTTTGAAGTCCAATAAACTGGATACTTTTTGGAAGTAATTGTTTCATATTCATATGCCAGCTTCATAGCCACCTGTTTGGTTAGTCTCCATAACTCCTTTTGGTGCAAGTTAGAAGATAATTATTGACAAGTGCTTTCTCTTTCTCGATTGTAAATATCAGAGCTGTTTTAAACTGGATTCCTTGTTCAGTTATTTTAGTCAATTTGAACTTGTCTCTTAATTAATTTCATGAGGCATTTCAATCAATTCCATATTCTAAAGCAACACTTCTAGAAGATTTTTCTTTACCAATGTCCACTAAAGCATTTCTTATTACTGACTGAACTAAATTGCTTCTGTTCCTAGTTATTTCTTTTTTATATTTGAAAGACATTTTGGATGATTATCTGAAATGAAATAAAATAAAATATTATTGCAGGAGAAACTACCCTGATTGCAGGAGAGATTAGTGGCTAAAGTCTCCTCCCGACGCCCGGCTAATGTCTCCCACCCTACGCCTAGCTGTCCGTTATTACATTTTCATAAAAAACTATGACACTTATGTAAAAATTGTCTACCGTGAATGTTACTAGGATAATTACACTTACGATGTATATAAATTACGTCCTAGAATCTATTCACAGTAAATAACAGAATTCAAAAATCAGAAATTGAAAAATTTTACTTACCGGGTACGAAAATGTATTTTTACTTCTCACTCCTAAACCAAATTGCCGATTACAACGTCGTCACATGAGCAAGGTGGGGGGTGCCTATGGAGTCTAAGATGTGTGGCAATGTCTCAAAATCTAGTACTACAAAGATTCTATAAGCAGTGGCTATTGTCTCCCACCTGCTAAACTCTCCCGGACTCCCCCTACCTATGCCAAAACTCGAACGAACCGACGAAGTCGCAGGCACAGCTAGTCGTCAATAATGTTGTCAGTTACAACATTTTTTTTTAAATAATAATTAACTACATATTCTACTTAGGAGCTTTATATTAAAAACGTTTATTAAAAAATACATAGCCATTAGGTTGGACGCCGACGCTTCGGCAGCAACTGTGTTAGGTACTACACACAGAGTACAATAACTAGGTACTACAGTTACAGATGTTTTCGAAGGCGCCATGGTTTCGTTCTTGTGATTTGTACCTAGCTGTTGATCGGGCCACGGTGCCAGCTCTTTTGTTCCTGCCTCTTTTCGAAAAACGGGGCAGGAGGTGTTGTTTGCCGGGTGCGCTCCTATAATTTATAATTTTTAGTTGAAAGTTTATCACATTTATTTATTTTTGTGACTAAAACCTTACACTGCAATTTTTGATAACACTATCGTATGAGAATAATTGTACCAAAAAAATAATAATACAGTGGTTAGTGTGGTTTTATTAATGCGATAAGGGTTTGACTCAAAACAAAAAAAAAAGAAAATTCAAGCTTCTACTTATATCGCCATACAGCCACCATAATATCATCAACTAGCTTCTGCGCGCGACTTCGTCGGCGTGGACTCCGCTCCTATTGGTCTTAGCGTGATGAAACATAGCCTATAGCCTTCCTCGATAAATGGGCTATCTAACACTAAAGA
This sequence comes from Melitaea athalia, assembly GCA_905220545.2. Taxonomy (NCBI): domain Eukaryota; kingdom Metazoa; phylum Arthropoda; class Insecta; order Lepidoptera; family Nymphalidae; genus Melitaea; species Melitaea athalia. The sequence continues at coordinate 1,341,356 of HG992198.1, forward strand.
ATTTTTCAAATCGGTCCAGTAGTTCCAGAGATTACCGCGTTCAAACAAACAAACAAACAAACAACCAAACAAACAAACTCTTCAGCTTTATATATTAGACATTAGTATAGATACGCCAGTGGAAGACGAATCAGCGGCAATTGAAACAAGCAAAAAAGGTTAAGTTGGTTGATAACAGAACATTTACTTTCAAATGTGTCTTTTTTTAAACGGTTTTATTTAGCTTGACTCGTTTTGTAACAATCTTCTCAATACCTATTAGAAGTTTTAACTTTGCTAGACAGCTGTATTGACTCACCTCGCTAAGAGGAGAGTTGAAACAAAGTTGCCTTTAAGTTGACTTTTTTTGGGCATTAGGTAAATGAAATGGTGGCAGTTTTTGTCGCAATCAGAAAGTTTAATTTAGTATAGGTACCTACTTACAATAGTTACAATTAGTTACATACTATCGTTTACTTTTTCTACTGTCCTCGGCCTCCCTTACGTATCTACTTATTGCATGTTAGAATTTCTAAAAAGTACCGAAGAGATTTAAAAAAAAATTACCTAGATGGATAACGCCACGAAATAGAAATTTTTCGTATTCTGTGGCTAATCGCTATAATACCTACGCCAATAAAAAGTTAGTTACAATCCGATATTACTTTAAGAAAAATAAAAAATCTTAAGAACATAATTATAGCTACAAAACAAAAAAAAGATGTGTGTGCGATTCACACACACGATAGAAGTGAAACTTCTATGGCAAACTAATAAAAAAAAACTAATTTAAAATTAGGGGCTTGCAGCGCGGCGCGACCTCCCCTGTCGTTGCCTTCCGGTTTGAAATCACAACGATTCTAAAGAAGTTTCACTTCAATAAAAGATTAGCTTGCTTTACTACGTTATATTGAAATGCTGATAATACTTATTACGTAAGTACCTACGCGTGATATAGATAACCTCCTTTTATTAGATACAGTCGATTAATGAGATAAGTACCTATATAAAAATTAAACTGATACAAGATTGAACTGCGATTCATTTTAAAATTATATTATTTATTTGTTTATAAACTGTTCGACGTTTGTTATCACTTCAGCATAATATTACATTCATATTTTCATAATTTAATCTTTAAATTAAAGTTAGTAGTACTTATACGTATACGTTTTTCATCTTTTTGCATCAGGATTAACATTGGTTTCATAAACTATTTTTCCAATGAAGTGAACACGAATATAGCGAGGCATACAATATAGTTACTTGGTTAGAAAAATATGCTATCTCTATTCTACTTAACACAGACGATACAAATTGTTATAAACCTGTATGGCTGCCTGTAAAACTGTATGGCTGTAAGCTTGAATTTTCTTCTTTATTAGTTCGTTCATCTCTGTTTCCCGCCTAAATTGAACCGCAATTCAGGTGGAGCATAATAATTAATACCTATAACAAGCTGTAACAGTTCAGTAAAGGCTATTATAGTCATCGAGCTACGAGTATATGTCGTAGTAGGCTGTTTAATATACCTAATGAAATAAAACAAACTATTGCGCTTAAATTTTATTTAAAAAATATTATTCAACACCATCCGAGTGCATATCCAAATGTAAGTTTTTTCTAAGATTATTTTTCTTTATATAAACGTCTGGATGCAGTACATCTTTCCTCGTATCGACATTGCCGTCTATAACAACGTTGGGTCCAGTTTTCATGTAGCCCTGGAACCCGTCATCTTGACCGAACATGTTGACCTTAGGTTCCCCGTGCTTTACGTAGTCGATCCTCCACACCGGCGGGTCAACGGGTTCCATCTTATATGAGAAGTGCTGGTGTTTTCTCGTCAGCGTCATGTCCGGAACCTCCACTGACATCGACAGCTTCTCCCCTGAATTGTCTCCGTAGTCTTCCTTCATGTGTCTGTTAGTTTTGTCTCTGAATTTCACTTTATGCGGGTAAAATTTTCGAAGCTTCTTTCTGCTGTAAACCGATGTACGTTTCTTTGTACTTTTGACTTTTTGTTTCCGTTGGTGTTTATTTTTATTCGTGTCTTCGTTGTGGTAGGCCTTATCGCGTATTTGTTGATTGGACACGTCGTTATTTATGATCGGGAAGAGTGTTAGATAACCGGGAAAGGGGGTCGTTTTTTCGAAGGATAGTTTCTTGTAGCTAATTTGTTGTATGGACTTTTCGATTAGTTTCTTGAGAGCTTTGTCCTGTACGATCATATTGCAAGGTATCGTCGGGAAGTTTTTGCACAGAACGTTTTGCATTCGATTTAAAACAGCGTGGTCTTCTTTTTCGTCGGAGTATTCGTTGTCTTTATGAAAGTCCGATACCATTTTGGTCATGAGTGCGTTGTTTCTCATTATTTTAGCGTGACTCGTCGACAGGAACAATGCTGTAGTTAGGCATAACAATCGCGTGTATGATTTCATAGTTTGTGTGTCGGTCCTGAAAAAAACAATCAGGATAACAACACACATCTTACAATACTTTTCATTCTTCAATTCTTCAAGTACTTAGGTAATAATACTGACGAATATTTGATATAATCTATTAACAGAGATTGTATGAAGCGAAATTGTATTGGCACTTTAACCAAATCCATATTTAACATGACTTATTTGACTGGGATAGTACCTCGACCTTTCAGAAGACCACAGCTAAATAATACTGCTTTTAAGCAGTGTTGTGTTCCTGTTGGAGAGTAATATGATCAGAGCTCCAGTGTAGGGTCAGCAACACGATTGCGATCCTTCTGTTGATGCAGGCGTCTATAAACTATGGTAATTGCTTATCATCAGGTGATCGTATTAACGCTTGTTTCCCGATCTAGTTGTGTAAAAAAATGTGCTAAAAATGGAAAAATCTTTGGCTCAACATAAAGTAATAGGTAATTATTAGGTAAATCTATTTGTCAGTATTTTAAACTAAATCTATAATTTACAAAACTTACCGTCTTTCCTTCTGATGGTACCACCTGCCACAAAACCTAGTAAAATACTGATGTAGTCAATTAGAATAATATTCCTTTCACAGCACCTTTACCATTGTTTAGGAAGGATGTTATGCTGTAACGTACGTGTTTGGGTATAAACAACGGTGTATGTTTGTAAGCATTTCTATTTGTAATTCACGTTTATCACGCGACCAAGAGTAAGGTACACTACCACACTATAACACTACCTTGTGGTGTAAGATTAGGTTTAGGTTCATAAGAGGAAAATTAAGAGTATTGAATTTTGATCCCGTTACAATACAAATAGATAGGTATACCTACCTACTCTACCTAGTGTAAGCGTTCGTTACTTGATTTCCACATGGAAAGTTAAGTCGCGTAAAAAGCTGACTTAAACTATAATGTTTATAAAATATGTACATACTTTTACTCAAGTCGAATCAAGATTGGTTAAATGAGTTTCGAAAATAATTTTTAACTCTTTATTACAATTTTGTAAAATATAATATCAAAAGATAAATATAACGCCGTCTAGTATTTGTAAGAAGAACTAATATAAAATTCAACAGTGACATCTATATGGAAGTAGCCGAAGTAAGCAATTATTAAACTATTTCAGATGGAAAAAGTAAAATGTGTAAATACCTAGTACCTACGGTCTATATAATATGTAGAAAAAAATATGAGAGAATGCTTAAAAATTATATCATACAATTTTTACGTAGGTAATTAACAATGTTTACATTAATTTCTTGGTAGGTACCTACTTTTTCCATCTCAATAGAGTTTAATAATTGCTTACTTCGGCTACTTCCACAAAGATGTCGCTGTTGAATTTTATATTAGTTTTTACTACAAATACTAGATGGCGCTATATTAACTTTTGATAGGTATTATATTTTACGAAATTGTAATAATGAGTTAAAATTAATGTTCTATAAATTATTTTTGAAACTTATTTAACCAATCTTATTCTATTTTACTTTGTTTTCTAATAATTATTTTTCTGTTAAATGTAGCTAGCTCTCCGGATTTTTACGGTGATATATTTTTGTAAGACATCAAAAAGTTTTACTTATTTGGTCACCTACTTTTGTAACTTTCATAGGATCTAGAACCGTATTTTTACGTTTCATGCGTGTACCTAAATAGTGTTTGCATCTTATTCATAATTTAATTTATTAACATACAGTACCTGTAAACATAAATACAAGAATGCAAATAATAGGTACGTATTAATAAATTTACATAAATAATATTGTTATTGTAGGACTTGTAGGTACTAAAGTATAAATTTAGTTTTTTGTCCATTATCTATATATACTGGTATTTAAAAATTTAAGATCTATAATTTTAGGCTAGACTGACGACCGCTCTGATGTAATACCTAGTGCGTGTGCCGTGTCGGCGGCGCCTAAACACCGACGGTCGCAGGTTCGATTCCCACTCAGAGTGGATCGATTCAGCTTGTAATATCCCACTGTTGGGCATAGGCCTCTTCCCCATGTAAGAGAAGGATCGGAGCTTAATCCACCACGCTGCTCCAATGCGGGTTGGCGGATATATTCCCTACTATGAGTAACGATCGCTATCAGGTGTACATGATAACAACCGGGACCGACGGCTTAACGTGCTCTCCGAGGCACTTTGGGGAGACCCACAAGGACTGCACAAACACCCAGACCACGGCAAACATCTGTATGGCCTTAGGGGTGATCTGTGGTATGGCCATTACAAATGTTGTCGTGTGCGGGAATCGAACCCGCAACCGCCCGCGCAACAGCCAATCGCAATCCAGTGCTGTGACCGCCGCGCCAACGCGGCATCAACTCGGAGTGGATATTTGTGTTTTTACAAATATTTATTTCCCGTCTGGTTATTAGTCCTCGTGGGTCTCCCCACCGTGCCTCGGAGAGCACGTTAAGCCGTCGGTCCCGGTTGTTATCATGTAGATACCTACACCTGATAGCGATCTTTACTCATAGTAGGGAATTTATCCGCCAACCCGCATTGGAGCAGCGTGGTGGATTAAGCTCTGATCCTTCTCCTACATGGGAATCTCCTATGCCCAGCAGTGGGATATTACACGCTGAAGGGTTCACCAGACTACCAGCAAGGCAAAACCGTTTAGGTAGGTACGTTTATTGTTCTGTTTGTTTACAGGGAAGGAAGGTATAGGTAATAAAAAAACTTCTATAAAGTTTCCTGAGAGCTTAATTCTTGAGAGCAACCAGTTTTTACCAATAAAGAAACTAATCCAGTTATCATAATTGCATAGGTAGTATAAAACAAAGTCGCTTCCCGCTGTCTGCATGCTTAGATCTAAAACTACGCAACAGATTTTGATGCGGTTTTCTTTAGTAAATATAGTGATTCAAGAGGAAGGTTTATATGTTATAATACATGCATAATATAGTAGAGGAGCACTGATAGTTTTTGCAACCATGCGAAGCCGGGGCGGGTCGCTAGTGTCATTATAAAAGTATAAAATCAATCCTGGATGATGAATTAATGACCACACAAACACTCGAACAACATTCAGCTCAGCTAAATAATTTAAAACAACTAAAAAGGACGCCATTTCCAAATTTTCAAATGTGAAATAAAAATTAGCCGACATTTCACAAATAGTCCCTAATCCGCAAACAGGAAGAAAAACAAACGAAGTCATCTATCAAAAAACGGAACTATTCAATACGGCAGTCATTTGACCGAAATAAAGTCACGGGGGGGTGGGGGGTGAGATGGGGAGGGCAGCTCGCATGAAAGGAAAAAATCTGCGTCATAAGGCGCCCTCTGTCAGAGTCAGTCGCACTCCGTAGAAATACGACAAAGAGCGGCTGGACTAATGCTTTGTTTTTGTTGGTCAGCTAGTGTGGCCCGCGGTGGATTAACGCGGACATACCGCTAGCTTTATATCTATTTTTTTATGAGTTATTTTCGCCTTACTCACTGTCTGAACTTTATCCTTTATACATAATTCAATGTATAATAAGTAGGTATATTTTTTATCGTTTCGTAAGACTTTTTTTAAGTTTTGGAGTTTACTCCTTAAGAATCGATTTTCATATGAGGCCCCCGGTAGGCCCAATAGGTTGGGTTCCGATAGATCGCGTTATTTGATTCGTTTATTTACCATTCGATAATACTTCAAAAAACAAACCTACCACTTAATAATTTGACAATAGTCCACAACGCCATCTCTTAGAAATGATAAAGACTACTTTCTTGTTATCACCATAATATTTACGAACGTTCTGCAAGAGTAGTGGCGGCATCTATTCATGTATGCTTGAACTACTTCGTTTTTTCGTTTTTTGTGACGCGCATCGTAAATACCTACTCTCATCATTTTTCTCTAACGCGCTAAAAGAAGTATAACTTAAAAAAAACATACAACAACATAATAGGTAGGGATACCTAGTAGGTAATTTAAAAGTAATAATGTCCTACAAATTGCTTGGTACGTTATCCCGGTCCTACGCTCACTGCTGCTCTACCCCCTACTATCTCTGTTGGCTACCACAATCGAGAGTTTTCGAAGAGGAATTTTTTGTTCGCCTCATCAAAATGTAGCTACTCCCAAAAAATTAGCTTGATACTGATCAGGTGAAAAAAAAATGTACTAGGGATCCCTACCTATAACTGTACACTCACTTGGAAATTTCAAAACATATTGTCACCACGTCACATCATAGTCTGTCAAGTTATAATAGATAACCGATTAAAGGTTTTCTTTAATAAATCGAATGACATATTCACGATAATTATCATTTACTGCCATAAACAGCTCTAAATTTACAGATAATATCAACACTAATTTCTTAAATAAATTTTTATTGTATTTCAGGTCTTATCCCCTCTAATCCCGACGGACGTCCGCGTGACGTACAGCGGTCATTTCTCTGTCAGCGCTGTTTCGTTGCGCACTCAGCGCTTTCCGCCCCGAGTGTACACACAGGTACGGGATGCTCGTGCGATCAAATAAAACTGTCCGCCACAGAACCAGCGCACCTACTGGGTATCTCGATAAATAATAGTTTTAAGAACTCGACACCTATATATCTATACTAATATATAAAGCTGAAGAGTTTGTTTGTTTGTTTGTTTGTTTGTTTGTTTGTTTGAACGCGGTAATCTCTGGAACTACTGGACCGATTTAAAAAATTCTTTCAGTGTTAGATAGCCCATTTATCGAGGAAGGCTATAGGCTATGTATCATCATGCTAAGACCAATAGGAGCGGAGTCCACGCCGACGAAGTCGCGCGCAGAAGCTAGTACTTAATATTATAAAGCTGAAGAGTTTGTTTGTTTGTTTGAACGCGTTAATCTCAGGAACTACTGGTCCGGTTTGAAAAATTATTTCAGTGTTAGATAGCCCATTTATCGAGGAAGGCTATAGGCTATGTGTCTTCACGCTAAGACCAATAGGAGCGTTAGAGCGTTTTTTTTCCTTTTGAGAGCTTCCGCTGGCGCCGCGCGCCGTGACGCCGCGTTGGCGCTGCGGTCACAGCACTGAATTGCGATTGGCCGTTGCGCGGGCGGTTGCGGGTTCGATCCCCGCACACGGCAAAATTTGTATTGGCCATACAGATGTTTGCCGTGGTCTGGGTGTTTGTGCAGTCCTTGTGGGTCTCCCCACCGTGCCTCGGAGAGCACGTTAAGCCGTCGGTCCCGGTTGTTATCATGTATACCTGATAGCGATGGTTACTCATAGTAGGGAATATATCCGCCAACCCGCATTGGAGCAGCGTGGTGGATTAAGCTCCGATCCTTCTCCTACATGGGGAAGAGGCCTATGCCCAACAGTGGGATATTACAGGCTGAATCGTGATCGTGATCGTGAGCATCCGCTGCGTAAATGGTTTAAGTTTCGCACAAATCATGTATGACATAATTGGTCCTATTCTACGCGGAAGAAGTCGCGCGCAGAAGATAGTAACTAATAAATTCATACATTTTACCTATTTTTGTTTTTAAATTAAAATACAGCTGATACTAAACTGATAGATAGGTTTACATACCTGATTGTATGTATTTTTACAATTTCCTGGGTGGGGAATGGGGGGTAGGGTCGGCAACGCGCTTGCGATGCTTCTGGTGGTTGGATTGAAATGGGAAAACCTGTTGGGTCAAATGGGCTACCTTATAAAATTCTTGATAAATGTTGGACCTATAACGACGTACCTATATATCCGCGTATAGACCCACGTATAAACTGTTACACTAATCTATATCTACTAATATTATAAAGCTGAAACGTTTGTTTGTTTGTTTGAACGTGCTAATCTAAGAAACTACCTACTGGTTCAAATTGAAAAATTATTTTTGTGTTGGATAGCCCATTTAACGAGGAAGGCTATATTTTTGTACGCTAATAATTTATATATGTAGGCTAATTTTTTTTTCAACTTAACGCGTGTGAAACACCTGGGTAGGTAGGTACAGTTAGTAAGTAGGTATAGGTAGGTTACAGGCTAACTTGTCGCTAGAAGATGATTTCTACCAGACAACCTTGGATGTGGATATTAAAGGTATAGCTATTAGTATCTCCATAGAAGCAAAAGATAAAAAAAAAACACATTATTTTATGAAAACAAAAATTCAAATCTCAAAGCAATACCTAAGTATAAGTCAGTAAGTAATTCGAACTGAAAAAGGAAGGCGCTTTACCTCTCATATTGAATGCTTTCTTCTCTTTTAAATTCGTTGTACATAGGTCCAATAATGACCATGACAAGTGACTCCCTTGACCATTGTTGCTGTAAAGTATCCGAAATGTCGGGCATTTAAACTGCGATAAAATCTGAAAAAGTTGTTTCATTATACCTACATACCTATATACCTACTTGAGAGTGAAATCCGTGTAAACATTATAAAACAATATATGACAAGAAAAGTAATACTGTACCTATTGAGCATTTTGTTTATAAGCTTTAAACTTAATTCTATAAATAGAGAAACCACGTAGATTCACCCACATCAATAGGTAAGTCGATAGGCACTGCTTTTGTAGACAAGTTGATACGATGCGCTTTCTATACTTAACTGACGTAATATTATAAAAAGACACCTATTGTTTACCTATTACATGGTTAAAAACTTGAAATAATGTATATGTCACAGTCAAAACTCTTAATCAGTCAAAAGTACTATTGACTAGCGAAATCAGTCAAAAGTACTTTTGACTAGACAAGTTGGTCAAAAGTGGTTTTGACTGAAAATAATTGGTTATTAGTACTTTTGACTGCAAATTTGCGGTTAAAAGTACTTTTGACTGACGCTCTCCGTCAAAAGTAGTTTTGACTGCAAAAAAGCGTCAGTCAAAAGCACTATTAACTCTTAAACTCTATTAACTCTTAACTAGTTTAGTTTTAACTGCAAATTAGATAGGTTAGGGTTATTTTTTTATGTTTCTGTGACAAAAATATGCCGATAAACAGTCTAATATTGAAATTAGATAGGTTAGGGTTATTTTTTTTTTGTTTCTGTGACAAAAATATGCCGATAAACAGTCTAATATTGAAATTATATAGGTTAGGGTTATTTTTTTTTGTTTCTGTGACAAAAATATGCCGATAAACAGTTGTTACGTCCGCCTGACGGCGGGGTAACAATAAAAAAACACAAATAAAAATTACAATGTATATTGTAAAAAAAGAAATAATTAATAAAAAAAATTACAATTACAAAACAATATAAATAATAATACTAACTGATTAATCAGACTCTAAACAATTAATTTAACTCTCAGGGTTAGGTTCTAAAGCAACAGGAAAATTTCTTTTGGCACTTTGTACAATAAACCGACGTGCACTGGGGACTTATCTTATTACGGTCCGATCCGGTGACGCGTGGCACGGTTACGGCTGTCCGATGCCGTCGGAAACTCGGAATGTGTAGCGGGTCCCGGTGACCTTGTAGAAGGACCCTCAGCTGTAGACAGTGGCCGCTGACGCCGCCTTACGGTGGAGCGCAAGGTCGGACTTCGTCCCGTAGGATGATGTGCAGGCGTCGGTAGTGAACCCGCAGGGTGCAATACGGAGATTACGTCAACCCGCAGGATGAAATGTAGGGTTAGCCCGCAGGTGAAGTGTTGTAATCAACCCGGAGGGTGAACTGGAGATGTCGACAACCCGCAGGGTGAACTGATGAAGCCAACCCGCAGGGTGAACTCCCAGTTTCCAAGGGGGTTTAGGGATGAGACACGTAAACTTCACTTCACAGAAAATAAACACAAACTTTTTCTTAAATACTTTAACTAGTTATTAACTGCGGCGTCGACAGAAAATAATTTCGTACGGCAGAAATGCTTTATATATAATCGCTATGAATTTGCTATCCGTCGCGGGGGGGGAAAGGGGCTTGCCCACACCCAATTCTAGAACTTTCGTATTGACCAATCAGGAGAGTTCTAACAAAGCATTGCTACTCAACTCCAGGGACAACTAAGTGTACGGTCGCGTGGAGAAATGAAATTCCCTGTCCACTCATCATTCTATTGTAAATATATTGCAACAATCGTAAGGCTAAACTAACCGAAATGAATCTACTAAGCGATTGTATTTTTATCTTTAACTAATACACACCAAAAGGAGAAAATTACATTTTATAAGTGATTATACGGACCATCGGCCTAAAGGTTGAAATAGCATGGTATTAACAGTATTAGTGAACTAGTGGTCTGCAAGAATATGACGATGAAACGAAATCGTAACACGACCCATCATTTGACTATCCCTGGACCACAGGGCCAAAACGACGTAGTAGCTACTAGCCGCGGGGGAGGGGAAGGACGATGTACAATGTTCTCGAAAGAATATCGCTTCTGCCGTGCAACCATTACCATAAATGGTAATGAAATTGGACTCAGTGCTGACACTAGTTAACGCGCGCGGACTCCGTTTGCTAATAACAAATCAAACGTTCGATTTGTTTGTATGTAAAAGTGATGTTTTAATTAAGAAAAATGGTTTTAATTAAATTTTAAGATATTTTCGGTTCTAATAAAAATATAATTATAATTTAATAAGTATTATACTTGTTACAACGTAACACAGTCTAATATTGAAATTAGATAGGTTAGGGTTATTTTTTTTTTGTTTCTGTGACAAAAATATGCCGATAAACAGTCTAATATTTAAATTAGATAGGTTAGGTTTATTTTTTTTTATTGTTTCTGTGACAAAAATATGCCACGACCACCTTACTTTTTAAGAGTTTTGACTGATACAACCAGTCAAAACCACTTTTGACGGAATCATTTAGTCAAAAGTACTTTTAACCAGCTCCATTGGGTAAAAGTACTTTTAACTGTTATTTTAGTCAAAACCACTTTTGACCAACTTGTCTAGTCAAAAGTAGGTACTTTTGACTGATTTTTTGCAGTCAAAACTACTTTTGACTGATTAAGAGTTTTGACTGTAACATGTACCTATACCTAGATACTTATTCTTTATTGCACTTAAAATTTTTGTACAGTTATTCATATACAAATTTAGTTAGCAACGGTGGACTTATCTCTAAGATAGTGATTTCTTTTCTTTTTTTTCAAATTTCTTCATTGATTTTCTTCTTCTGTGATAGTCAGAAGTAATGTTACATAGCAGGCTAAGAGAATGCAGTAATGTAAACAATATACAGATTGTTGATAATATTTAAACAAACAAACGAACATACCTACAGAAATTAATACAATAATATTACAGAACAGAACACTTTTTTCTTTATTTTAGAATGATTTCAAAATCTTATTGAGCAGTGAATTTGTAAGTGAATTGGATATGTACCTAAGTGAAAGATTTATAAGTTATTTTTTATACTTTTAAATATAGGTATGGATATTTTAAAGCTCGCAAAGCTCTACAGTGATAAAGCTACAGAAATAGAAGTGTGAAGTGCGCAGGGCAGATTTGTAACATTGTGATACAGTGCCCGCCTCTCTCGCCCGCCAATGGCGTTACTCGCAACTGTAGCCAACCCGCCATTGGACAATGTTGCCAATCCCGCCACTCTCAATGGCTCCCTGTGTGTGTGTTTGACTGCCTGTTGCGTCTTGTTGTAGAGTCGCTTACAGTCTTTTGTTTTTAGGAAAGCTTTATGTGATAATTATGTTAGTTAACTGACGATAATGGTCGGTTTGAGGTGTTAATTTAACAGTTTAGTTTTCGTTTAGTATTGTTTTGTTTTTGTGTCGTTGTTTTATATCTTGATGTAGGTAATATATCTAATATTCTATAACATTGCCTCTTTACAATTAGACAATAAATTAGATGTTCATTTTCAATTATATGTCAAAACACTTACAATAATTACAAGTACCTAAGTATATTTTGAAAAGTGATTGTCACAAGCGTAAAAAAAACAGACAGGCACAAACACAAAAGTTTTGTTTTTTTTTCTACACACACAGGCGTTTTGTGGCTGAAAAGTGACTCTCTTAGGTAGGGATCCCTAGTAGGTACATTTTTTTTATCTGATTAGTATCAACCTAATTTTCCGGGAGTAGCTTCATTTTAACAAGACAAACAAAAAATTCCTCTACGAAAACTCTAAATTGTTTTAGATAATAGAGTTAGCAGGAGATAGAGCAGCAGTGAGCGTAGGACCGGGATAACGTACCACGCAATTTGTAGGACAATATTAGTACGTATTAAATTATATACCTAGATAGGTACCTATTAACTAACTGAAAGAAAAAAAAATCAGAAAAAAAAACAATTTTAACTAGTTTAAATTATTACTAACCAGCTGATTTTTTTTTCGTAGAGGAATTTTTTGTTCGTCTCACCAAAACGAAGCTACTCACGGAAAATTAGCTTGATACTAATCATGTGAAAAAAATGTAAGTTAGCGATCCGTACCTATCTAAAGAGAAATTTGGTTAAATTTTTTAAAAATCGGTCACAATGGTCTCTGTAATTTATTCAATAGTAGTTTTTACCAAATGTATATTTTAATTAAAATCACTACATTACATAGTATAAAACAAAGTCGTTTTCCGTCTGTCTGTCCCTATGTACCTATGCTTAAATCCTTAAAACTACGCAACGGATTTTGATGCGGTTTTCTTTAGTAAATAGAGTGATTCCAGAGGAAGGTTTATATGTATAATACATTCATAATATAGTAGAGGAACACTAATAGTTTTTGCAGCCGTGCGAAGCCGGGACGGGTCGCTATAGTAGGTAATAAATAAATTTACCAACTCTCTGAACTCTACAAGACGCTAGAGACGTCCACGTTGTCATAAATCCAAAAACTTTGACAACGTTTCAAATTAATATTTGAAGGTAATAGATGCATGAGAGAACAAAACTGAGATTTAATCATCACTTCAGCCTATCGCAGTCCACTGCTGGACATAGGCCTCCCCAAGTTCGCGCCAGATATTATGGCGCGAACTCATGTGTTTTACCCATAGTCACCACGCTGGCAGGCGGGTTGGTGACCGCAGAGCTTACTTTGTCGCACCGAAGACGCTAATAATAGTCTTAAAAAACAGACACGATTGATATCCAAAGTTTCCCCTTCGGTATTTATCCAAAAACTTATAAGTACCTAGATACTGAAATTCTTAAGCAGTCATTATTTTAAAAGAACGGTGAGTGAAGACATTTTACAAATAGGTACAAATAAAACGAACACAACGTATTTTTCTAATGGCGAAATAATAATCAAAACCATCCTATTAATTGGATTTATAGATAACTAGCTGCGCCACGCGGTTTCACGCGCGTAATTTCCGATCCCGTGGAAACGTCGGGATAAAAAGTAGCCTATGTGTTATTCTAGATCTTTAACTATCTACGTACCAATGTTGATTAAAATCGGTCTAGTAATTTTTGGCGTGAAAGAGTAACAAACAATGCATCCATTCTCACACACTCGCATTCATAATATGAGTAGGATTGGGAAAATTAGCTCACACGTGTACCTATTACCTAATTTTACTCAAGTACCGTACAAGTACAAGTACCTACCTACTTAATTTAAAAAAAAACATGCCAATAACTTACTTAATATATATCTATCAATAAGTAGGTATACGACAGAGAGCTACTATTGAGTTAAAATAATAAACTAAGAAAATATTAGACTTAATATTAGAACCCAACAAAATATTAGAACCCGAAAAATATCTATTAGAATCTATACTAATATATAAAGCTGAAGAGTTTGTTTGTTTGGTTGTTTGTCTGTTTGTATGTTTGTTTGTTTGTTTGTTTGAACGCGGTAATCTCTGGAACTACTGGGCCGATTTGAAAAATTCTTTCAGTGTTAGATAGCCCATTTATCGAGGAAGGCTATAGGCTATGTACCTATCATCACGCTAAGACCAATAGGAGCGGAGTCCACGCCGACGAAGTCGCGCGCAGAAGCTAGTAGGTGATAAAAGGTATCTGATACGTACCTGCACTAAAAGACTAGTATGACTTTAATAGCTAATCGATTTACAATATATTACTAGTTAAATATTGTTAATCAACTGACTATTTTAGCTTATGAAATACACTTTTCATTTTACACAAATACAATTTTTGCGGTACTTTTTCAAAGTATCTACATGAAAGCCGTCTGCTCGCATCTTACAAGTCGCGTGAGATGTGAAACTACATCCAACACAATTTCCGGAGGAGCGACTCACTACGTAAACTGCTGCGTTATAATAATAAAAAATTAATAATTTGTTTATTCTAGTAGTTTTAAACCACTTTTGAATCATCATAATTATACGTACGTAGGTACGTTACGTAAGTTTGTAATGTACCCAATGTTAATGTATACTTACATTTTTATTTTATTGATATTATGCTGCCTTAACTTTTTTTATTATTATTTAGTTTTTTTTGGTAAATGACATGTTTATTTTCTTTTTTGACTTTCCTTAAGTGTGAGGTTCACCTTATGAAGAAATAAATGTTTTCATTTCATTTGATTTCATTTCATAAAAATCCTACCGAGGATTTAAAATGTAATGTCTGCTGAGAATGCGTTTCAATAATTACCTAGGTGGAAAATTTGTATGATTTTTTTATCTACCTATCAGTTGAAGTAAAACGTCTTTATGCACGCTTGACTTGGGGAGTAAGCTGATGAACGGGAGCGTTACGAAAAGTGTGATCGGGCGAGGCGAATGGAGCAAGAGAGAGAGAGAGTTGCGAGCATACATTTTCTTTCTCTCTTTTTTCTCATAGCGAGTTACGTTTCGTATATTTAAGACACAGTGCAGGTCTATTGTGCGGAAGTTTTACTTCAGTCGTGTGGTCTAGGTATAGCAGACTCTTTTTTTTAATTTAGCATCCTTTTAACCGTAAGACGTGTTTGACAAAAGTTGTAGCAGTCGATAATGTCATTATAAAGTAGGTCATATTGAGTAGTAACATAGGTACCTACCTACCTAAATAAAAAAGGTGTGTGTGCGATTCACACACGATAGAAGTGAAACTTCTTTGGCAAACTAATTTAAAAAAAAAGAAACTAATTTAAAATTAGTGGCGTGCAGCGCGGCGCGGCCGCAGCGTGGCGCGCCCTTCCCTGTCGTTTTGTCCGTTTCATCGGGTTTGAAATCATAACGCTTCTAAAGAAGTTTCACTTCAAAAATCTTTTTCTATTGAAACTTACAATGACTGTTGACTTAATAAGTAGACTATATATTTTAAAGCACTTTTTGGCTTGACTTACAAAAGTAAGTTTATCTTTTATTATTAGTCTTCAACTCTACATTATATTGTATTAAGGTACTTATCTTCCAAGAAAGAAATAGTTAAAGTCAAATATGGAGAATATCATACAAATTCGATCGATATTTATAATTATATTCTTTAAAAAATTACCATCACTTACCTACATATGATCAAACAAAAGTCTCCTTATTCAATTAATGCTACATAAAAACAATTATATAATTTACTTCAATTATATATGTATTACTTCGAAGATGTTTACGCGGTAAAGCTGTGGGAGTGCGCGGGCAAGGAGAAAAGGATCTGGGGTGTAGGGAGATAGGAGGGGGGGGGGGAGGCAGAAGACACGGACGATATTCAAATTGCGAACATTTCATTTTAACGCTTTACCAAGATATTCACTCGCTCCCACGCTCGCTAGTGACGCAACGTCTTTATATCGATGGTTTTAAATATAGGGTAAAACCGGGATAGATGCCCCAGCGGGATAGTTGCCTCACATCCTAAAAACCTAACTTCCCGAACTCGAGACTAAAAATTAATCGCATGAGTAGGAGCCGAAGTCACCCCGTACATAAATTACCCACGGACAGTCCTACGACGAGGACGCGTTTTGCTAGTGTGTGTAATTATTTCCGCGGCGAAATTAAAAAACACGTCAAAGTTTTAAGGGTTAGTATTTAAGGTTGTGTAACTTTATAATTAGTAATAAATTCTGTTATATTTTTTATTACCTCAATAAACTGGTTCATTGAGTCTGTATCTAGGTGTAAATAGATGCTATTTTGTTTATAATTTATTTAAAAAATACGGGGGCATCTATCCCTATCACAAAGGATAGTTGCCCTGATTTTTCGAGGTATAGGTGCCCTTAGGGGCATCTATCCTTTCATAGACCATATAAGGACTTACTGAATATTTCAAAAATATTTTTATTGTCTGTTATATTATTTATATATTTACGTATATTTATATTTTATATTTAGACATTTTAATAATTTTAGCAGAACTATGCCACGAAAATATAAAAAAAGGAAGGAATGCGAGCTAATATAGAAGAAGAAACACTTTCGAAAATGCTAATAGAAGCTTTACCTATTCCAAAAATCCCTTTGACCATGTCTAAGAGGGCGAAACAATCAGCAAATATTTATAATTCTAATGAAAATATAAAACACAAGAAGGGTGTAGCTGACAGAAAGGCAAAACAAATAAAAATTAAGTTTGACCAGAAAAACAAGACTGAAACTACCAAAGAACTTAGGAAAACAAAGAAAGAAGCCACAAATAAAAAACAAGACAAAAAATTCTTTTAGTGAAAATGACGGTGACAAACTAGGTGATTTGTGTGATACCTAAAGAAAATGATAATTATTTAAAACTATATCAAGAACGAGCATCATTAAAAAGACAAATTATTTACAGTGCAATCAGCGAAGATGAAGATAATCCACATAATTTGAAAATTAAAGGAAAGAAAACTAAAGATTTGCCCGTAAAGAAAACTAAGAGAGATCGACAGGATAACCCTAAAAGTACAAGTAAGGATAACTGCATATAATGTTTTGAAAACTATAAGAATACGAAGTCGCAATCCGACTGGATTCAATGTGTAGTCAGCCAGAACTGGCTACATGAAATCTGAACACTTTTCAGAAATTATTGCTCAAGATGTGGAAAATTAAAAATACTATCCGGCTAAATTTCAATTAACTTGGTTAAAATAATGAAGATAATTAAAATAGGAGTAGAACTATTAGAATTTTAATTGAGTTTTTCGTTTACACGGTATAAAGGGCATCTATCCTCCACTGCAGGCATCTATCCTTTTCAGGATTTTCATAGTGGGGCAACTATCCATACAGGTAGGCATCTATCCTCCGAAAAAAGGTTCTACGAAAAGTTAATTTCTGTTAAATATGTATTTGATAGGTTAAAAAATAATAATAATAATTCAACATAAAGGACTGAACTAGCTATGTTAGTAAAAATTATTCGTATAAAATTCATATTTTTAAAATTAGGTGACTATTGTTACGTCCGCCTGACGGCGGGGTAACAATAAAAAAACACAATTAAAAATTACAATGTATATTGTAAAAAAAAAAAACCGGTCAAGTGCGAGTCGGACTCGCGCACCGAGGGTTCCGTACAAACCTGCATGTATATAAGTAAAAGTTATGGTATTTTGCTGCTAAATGAAATCCGTAACATTACAATATGGAAAGTTGGAGGAGCATAAATTTAAGACAAAGGTGTCTTTATCTTTTCATTAATCCTTTAATTTATATAAAATAAAATAAATAAATAAAATAAATCGCCTTTATTTCTATTACTAATAAAATTTCAATTAATACTAGCGTAAGTATTCTTAGTTTAAACATATGTATGTATATTAACCTATGTATATATTTATTCTATACTCGTATAATTAACTCGTCTACATGTTTCTATCATCACTTAATTAATATTGGTAATAGTAATAGTCGCCTCTGCGGCGTAGGCCTCTCCTAAACATTTCCATGTATCCCTTTCCCGTGCTTTCTGTATACACAGCGG
Organism: Melitaea athalia; assembly: GCA_905220545.2. Taxonomy (NCBI): domain Eukaryota; kingdom Metazoa; phylum Arthropoda; class Insecta; order Lepidoptera; family Nymphalidae; genus Melitaea; species Melitaea athalia. The sequence goes on from HG992198.1 coordinate 1,359,546, forward strand.
TCCACATAATTATCTGGTTGAAGATATCTCTCCACCTTTTAATTGGTCTCCCTTTTTTCCTTGACCTGTCTCTTGGTAGGAAAGTTCTTTTATCGAAGTTATTTATTTACAAACTTTTTAGTCACTATTTAGAAATCTGGTTCAAAAATACTTTATTACTATTAAGTATTAAATTTGAACCATATTATATATAGTAGATATTTATTTATTATTTATTTATTTATTTAAATAGTCCCACAGATGATGTAACATTTATTTTGTAATTTAATTCGAGCCTTTTTGACCTTTGTACCTGTTTTCAAGTTTGTATAAAACATGTTTTCCTAAATTTATTTTTATTATTGTCTGCTATTGTTTATACATATATATTTTTTAATGTCTAGAATTCTCATTACAGTGTTAATATTACTTGATTTCATTAATCATTTTAATACTGTTGAATTTGACTTACTACTAGCTATACTTGGTTCTCTTAACCTAACTCCTAAGGTGTCTGACTGGTTTCATAGTTACTTGCATGGTCGCCGGCTACGAATACATATTGAAGAACTTTCTTCATTCTGGTCTAGAATCAACGCTGGCGTTAAAGATAAATATATAATACTAGCTACTGCGCGCGACTTCGTCGGCGTGGGCTCCGCTCCTATTGGTCTTAGCGTGATGATACATAGCCTATAGCCTTCCTCGATAAATGGGCTATCTAACACTGAAAGAATTTTTCAAATCGGCCCAGTAGTTCCAGAGATTATCGCGTTCAAACAAACAAACAAACAAACAAACAAACAAACAAACAAACAAACAAACTCTTCAGCTTTATATATTAGTATAGATGTACCTCTTCGCTTAAATGATAGCCTAACTTTGAAGATACCTTCACATTCGTCTTCCTTTTATTCTAAATCTTTCACTATTGAAGCTTATCGTCTTTGGAACTTATTGCCACTGTCTAACGCGCTCAATCTTTAATGACATTTGAAAAACTTGTTAAGGAAATGTACTTATCATATTAAATTATGTTAAGCAACTTTATTTTATTATTTATTATTTTTCATGAAGTTACGTTATGTTGTTATGTCATTCGTCTTAATCTATCAATTTGCTTATAGTGTATATACGTATGTATGTATGTATTTCTATATTTGTGTATACATATGAGTAAACTTATATGTACATATGTGTCATTAAATATAGCATCTATTGTTATATAGTTATTTATTTATATCTGATTTTTATTTTATATTGTTCCTTTTTTTACAAAATTTTGCGCCCTTCCCCTAGTTTATATGCAAGTCCTCTGCCCAAAGGTTGCCTGGAAGAGATCGCTGTGTTAGCGATAAGGCCGCCTGTTGCAATTGATGCAAGTTTATTGTTATAAATTCTATGTATTGTTCTTTTGTATATTGGTGTGCAAAAAGAGTTAGTAAATAAATATTACTTTGCAAAGTTTTATAATTGAAAAACAAAGCAGAAATAAACAACATTACACATACTATTTCTGTGGTTGCGATGTAACTATACATTTAAGGTTTTCGTAATTTTTCCTGTATCTGTGCTATAAGACGTTGCTTCATACCTGAAGATTTTAGGTCGACGGGAAGTATTCTTTAGATTTTTATTCCCTTGTCAGTTGTTTGCTAGTTTCAATGAATCAAAAATAAAATTCAATATGCGGTTTAAATTGCTGTTTCTTTTGATATCGTGGACATAGAAGTTTGATTTTGTTACAGCTTAAAGTTATTATAGACGTGAGTATTTGATATGAATTTCAATTTAATACTTTTACGCGTTCAAGAGAAAAGTGGTATTAAGTGTAAAATTATTAAAATATTTTTTTTATATGTAGTAACTAAAAATGTACACTTTTCGCAATTTTTTCTGTATCTGTGCTATAAGACGTTGCTTCGTACCAAATTTCAAGATTCTGACTTAACGGGAAGTACCCTGTAGGTTTTGATTCCTTTTGGACTATTTTCGATGAAAATATGCGGCTTAACTTGGTTTTTCTTTTGATACCGTTGACATAGAAGTTTGATTTTGTTACAGCTTAAAGGTATTATAGACTTGAGTATTTGATATAAATTTCAATTTAATACTTTTACGCGTTTATGAGAAAAGTGGTATTAAGTGTAAAATTATTAAAATATTTTTTTTTATATGTAGTAACTAAAAATTTACACTTTTCGCAATTTTTCCTGTATCTGTGCTATAAGACGTTGCTTCGTACCAAATTTCAAGATTCTTAGTTCACAGGAAGTACCCTGTAGGTTTTGATTCCCTTGAGAGTGTCGAAAATTTGCAGCATTAACGGCTGTATCTTTTGATTGCCTTGGCTTAGAAGATTCATTTTTTCACAGCTTTAAGAGGCAGCAGATCTGAGTATTTAATATAAATTTCAGCTTGATGCCTCCACGCGTTTCTGAGAAAAAGGGTCTTGACAGACAGACGGACAACAAAGTGATCCTATAAGGGTTCCGTTTTTACCTTTTGAGGTACGGAACCCTAAAAATAATAATAATTTGAGTAAAATTATAACTCACTAGTTAAAATAAATAATGATACAACATTAACTAAATTGATGATACTTAAAGTCTTTAACAAAAAAAAAAACCACTCAGGGAGTAGGTCCTAAGCAACAGGAAATTTTCTTTTGGCACTTTGTACAATAAACCGACGTGCACTGGGGACTTATCTTATTGCGGTCCGATCCGGAGACGCGTGGCACGGTTACGGCTGTCCGATGCCGTCGGAAACTCGGAATGTGTAGCGGATCCCGGTGACCTTGTAGAAGGACCCTCAGCTGTAGACAGTGGCCGCTGACGCCGCCTTACGGTGAAGCGCAAGGTCGGACTTCGTCCCGTTGAATGATGTGCAGGCGTCGGTAGTGAACCCGCAGGGTGCAATACGGAGATTACGTCAACCCGCAGGATGAACTGTAGTAATCAACCCGTAGGGTGAAATGATGAAGCCAACCCGCAGGGTGAACCCCCAGTTTCCTGGAACGCGTCGAGTGAACACTTGAAGCGCGAAAGATCCGACCCCCAGGCACTAGGTGAAACTAGGAGTGGGCGTCGGTATCTTTCGCGAAGCAATTAAAAAAAAATACAACAATGGAGTGGTGAACGATAACCGGTTGAAATATAAAAATAAAAAAATAAATTATTTAAATAAAATTACCCAACCCAGAATCGAACCCCAACTATTGATGCGCGGACGTTCACCATTCCATTACACAAAATAATAAAAAAAATTAAATTAACAAAAGCAAATGAAGAAATAATTTTTATAATTTCAAATTGCAGGTACATCGAAAATTCTCGTTAAAGAATTTTAAGAAAAAACAAGCTAATGTTCTACGTTAAATTAAATATGCAATTTGCTTCGAAAACTAACTAATTAAAGATATATGATAATGCAAGCGTTTTAATTACATTAATAAGATATTATTTATCAAAGTTATTTAATATCAAAACCTTGTACAGTCTAGTATAAAAATTCACGGTGGCAATTTTTATCGATAAGAAAGACAGAAAGTATATTAGAGGGAATTTTAACAAAGTAAATAATTTAGAATAATTAGTTTTTATTAATATACAACCAAGCCACCGATATAAAAACACACGCGTGGAATACCAAATGGGAATTAATTATCGCGGAGAACCGAGAAATATATTTAAAACTCACTGCAATGACTAAATCAAGAAAAGGTTAAATTATTTAACAATTACAAGTTATTCATTGTCACATTTCGTACATCGATAAATCACTATTAAGAAATATATATAGCTATAGCAGATCAAAGCAAATCAAAGCAAAGAATCACTTTTAGTATAATAAACGAAATAAGCCAGACACGAAAATTAATTAACTACGTGAACCTATCGAAATTAATTATATTAAACTTACCAAGGGGGTTTAGAGATGAGACACGTAAACTGCACTTCACAGAAAATTTACAAACACTATCTTACTTTAACTAGTTGTTACTGGCGTCGAAAAGAAATAATTTCGTTCGGCAGAAATGCTTTATATATACTCCGCGGGGAAAAGGTTTGCCCACTCAGACTTCCAGATCTTTCGAATGCACAATTGCACGATTAGTTTGCACGAAATGCCGTTTCCGGCGTGCGTCCCTCACCATATATGGTATCGAAAATAGGGTTTTATGACTTTCGATTGCACGATTGCACAATTGCACAAAATGCCGTTTCCGGCGTGCGTCCATTACCAATCTGGCATTGAATACAGGGTTCAGTGCTGACACTAGTCAACGCGCGCGGACTCCGTTTGACAATAACAACTAATTATGCGATTTGTCCGTATGTAAAGTGATGTTTTAATAAAGAAAAATGGTTTTAATTAAATTTTAAGATATTTTCAGTTCTAATAAAAATATAATTATAATTTAATAAGTATTATACTTGTTACAACGTAACAATACCCCCTCTCCCAGAGAAAGGATTTTACGTAGTAAAATCCGCTGCGGTAAACGCCAAACAAAGATTAAACCGCCCAGCCACTGTCTCACATTCATACTTCCCTTACAAATACCAAACACGCAACCTAGCATACGACCTGTCAAATTGTCTGAGGAAATTCATAATCCACAGACTACCATACAAACTAGAGTACAACCCTATTAACGGATTGGACTCAAGAACAGCACTGCCTGACAAAACAAAACGTCTAAGAGAAAGAATACTGCAACGTGAAACAATAATACGAATCGGCCCTGATTATTACGCTGGTCTTTGATGAATTTGTTACAGTCACGACCCGCTGTAACGAGAAACTTTAGTGTAGGCTTATTTAGAGAGTCACTATCCGCTCTAATGAAAAAATTAGTGTAGGCTTATTTAAAGAGTCACTATCCGCTCTATACGCGCAGAACGCAAACAACAAAGCGCTCAAACCAAAAAATTAGTGTAGGCTTATTTAAAGAGTCACTATCCGCTCTAACAAGAAAATTAGTGTAGGCTTATTTAAAGAGTCACTACCCGCTCTATACGCGCAAAACGCAAAACAACAAAACAAAGACCCATACAAGAGGTCGCAACGCGCCATAAATGCGCAAAAACAACATAAAAAAAAAATAAAAAAAAACAAACTCCCAACTAAACGTCAATATTCGTGTAGGCTTAATTAAATTCATCAAAGACAACGCATACAGAGACCGACCGCAATTTTTTAATTCACAATTATAGACAATGTAAAGAGAACAAAAAAATTTTAAACTAATATTCTGAAGCATTACATATCAAAGAAAACAAGAATCGAACCGTTACGGTGACAACTATTATAAAAATACGAAGAATTGATTAAAACAAAACTAATAAAACGAAACGATATTATGAGCATGTCTAGACTTTAGCAAAATTTAATTTTAATTAAAAAACATTAATAAATTTTCATTTGGAGGTTTTTCTATTCTTTTTAAACGGACTTTAATGTGTTTAATTAAAGCGCGAATACGTTCTAAAATATTTAAGTCAGCTATCAATTTGCTAGAAGTTACGTTAATTTCCTTCATGTCAAAGCACGAGTTAAAAATTGTGTCCACAGGGTATTCCGAAAACATTTTATTTATTTGTAACCTAAAGAACTCAACCCTATCCTTAAGTCCTAAACCGCGAATGGCTACCTCGTACGTGACCTCTGGTTTCGTTAAATGTAAATATTTAATGGTACGGTCCATTTTTAAGCAGAGTTAACGAAAGAGAAAAAAAAAAAAAATTTTACTAAGTTCAAATTAATTAAAAAAAAATTTAAATTATTAACGCAGAAATTAAATTTGAAATGGCCTAATTTGCTTTGGGACAGCTATATAAAAGTTAAGTTAAAAAAGACAATAAATTTAAATGAAGTGAAATATTTTAAAATAATACGCAACGAAATGTGACACTATAGTGGGCTATGTTAAAAAAAAATATTAAGAACGATGTTAAATAATGTACGTAACCGCTATTATCTTTTTCAGAGTATACTAAAATAAAATTACAAAACAATAAAATAAATGCAATAAATGCACCTATATAAAAAAAATAAAAGCAATAAATGCACACAAAAAAAATTAATTAATGCAAAAATGCACCAATAAAAAATGAAATAAACCTCTGAAAAGAAATATTAATTACGCACAAAGACAAATGCAAAATACAAAAGTTAAAAAAAAATGTAAATGCATAAATTTTAGAATGCAATGTTGTTATAAAAAAAAAATTCCACACAAAAATGTTGTAGAATAAAAAAATCGATTATGCCCACTGTGCAGTCCACGCGTATGCTTCGGTAATCTAAGATAGTATTCGATTACCAGAAGTCAAGATCGCTACCCGTTTCTCTTAAGGAGAAACGAATGCGTATGTTGTGGGTAATCTGAGATGGTATTCGATTACCCGGCGGAACCAGAAGTCAAAGATCGGCTACCCGTCCCTCTTAAGGAGAAACGAGCGGTGGTACTGCCCCGTTCAGCCTCGTCCGCAAAAGGCCTTCCACCGTTGCAAAAGAAATACCGACACCACAAAAGTACCAAAAGAAAAAAAAAATCCTGTGCTTTGCCTTTTAAACTGGGCGCCACTTGTTACGTCCGCCTGACGGCGGGGTAACAATAAAAAAACACAATTAAAAATTACAATGTATATTGTAAAAAAAAAATAATAATAATTTGAGTAAAATTATAACTCACTAGTTAAAATAAATAATGATACAACATTAACTAAATTGATGATACTTAAAGTCTTTAACAAAAAAAAAAAACCACTCAGGGAGTAGGTCCTAAGCAACAGGAAATTTTCTTTTGGCACTTTGTACAATAAACCGACGTGCACTGGGGACTTATCTTATTGCGGTCCGATCCGGAGACGCGTGGCACGGTTACGGCTGTCCGATGCCGTCGGAAACTCGGAATGTGTAGCGGATCCCGGTGACCTTGTAGAAGGACCCTCAGCTGTAGACAGTGGCCGCTGACGCCGCCTTACGGTGAAGCGCAAGGTCGGACTTCGTCCCGTTGAATGATGTGCAGGCGTCGGTAGTGAACCCGCAGGGTGCAATACGGAGATTACGTCAACCCGCAGGATGAACTGTAGTAATCAACCCGTAGGGTGAAATGATGAAGCCAACCCGCAGGGTGAACCCCCAGTTTCCTGGAACGCGTCGAGTGAACACTTGAAGCGCGAAAGGTCCGACCCCCAGGCACTAGGTGAAACTAGGAGTGGGCGTCGGTATCTTTCGCGAAGCAATTAAAAAAAAATACAACAATGGAGTGGTGAACGATAACCGGTTGAAATATAAAAATAAAAAAATAAATTATTTAAATAAAATTACCCAACCCAGAATCGAACCCCAACTATTGATGCGCGGACGTTCACCATTCCATTACACAAAATAATAAAAAAAATTAAATTAACAAAAGCAAATGAAGAAATAATTTTTATAATTTCAAATTGCAGGTACATCGAAAATTCTCGTTAAAGAATTTTAAGAAAAAACAAGCTAATGTTCTACGTTAAATTAAATATGCAATTTGCTTCGAAAACTAACTAATTAAAGATATATGATAATGCAAGCGTTTTAATTACATTAATAAGATATTATTTATCAAAGTTATTTAATATCAAAACCTTGTACAGTCTAGTATAAAAATTCACGGTGGCAATTTTTATCGATAAGAAAGACAGAAAGTATATTAGAGGGAATTTTAACAAAGTAAATAATTTAGAATAATTAGTTTTTATTAATATACAACCAAGCCACCGATATAAAAACACACGCGTGGAATACCAAATGGGAATTAATTATCGCGGAGAACCGAGAAATATATTTAAAACTCACTGCAATGACTAAATCAAGAAAAGGTTAAATTATTTAACAATTACAAGTTATTCATTGTCACATTTCGTACATCGATAAATCACTATTAAGAAATATATATAGCTATAGCAGATCAAAGCAAATCAAAGCAAAGAATCACTTTTAGTATAATAAACGAAATAAGCCAGACACGAAAATTAATTAACTACGTGAACCTATCGAAATTAATTATATTAAACTTACCAAGGGGGTTTAGAGATGAGACACGTAAACTGCACTTCACAGAAAATTTACAAACACTATCTTACTTTAACTAGTTGTTACTGGCGTCGAAAAGAAATAATTTCGTTCGGCAGAAATGCTTTATATATACTCCGCGGGGAAAAGGTTTGCCCACTCAGACTTCCAGATCTTTCGAATGCACAATTGCACGATTAGTTTGCACGAAATGCCGTTTCCGGCGTGCGTCCCTCACCATATATGGTATCGAAAATAGGGTTTTATGACTTTCGATTGCACGATTGCACAATTGCACAAAATGCCGTTTCCGGCGTGCGTCCATTACCAATCTGGCATTGAATACAGGGTTCAGTGCTGACACTAGTCAACGCGCGCGGACTCCGTTTGACAATAACAACTAATTATGCGATTTGTCCGTATGTAAAGTGATGTTTTAATAAAGAAAAATGGTTTTAATTAAATTTTAAGATATTTTCAGTTCTAATAAAAATATAATTATAATTTAATAAGTATTATACTTGTTACAACGTAACAATAACTTGTTACGTCCGCCTGACGGCGGGGTAACAATAAAAAACAACAAATAAAAATTACAATGTATATTGTAAAAAAATAATAATAATAATTTGAGTAAAATTATAACTCACTAGTTAAAATAAATAATGATACAACATTAACTAAATTGATGATACTTAAAGTCTTTAACAAAAAAAAAAACCACTCAGGGAGTAGGTCCTAAGCAACAGGAAATTTTCTTTTGGCACTTTGTACAATAAACCGACGTGCACTGGGGACTTATCTTATTGCGGTCCGATCCGGAGACGCGTGGCACGGTTACGGCTGTCCGATGCCGTCGGAAACTCGGAATGTGTAGCGGATCCCGGTGACCTTGTAGAAGGACCCTCAGCTGTAGACAGTGGCCGCTGACGCCGCCTTACGGTGAAGCGCAAGGTCGGACTTCGTCCCGTTGAATGATGTGCAGGCGTCGGTAGTGAACCCGCAGGGTGCAATACGGAGATTACGTCAACCCGCAGGATGAACTGTAGTAATCAACCCGTAGGGTGAAATGATGAAGCCAACCCTTGTACAGTCTAGTATAAAAACCTTGTACAGTCTAGTATAAAAATTCACGGTGGCAATTTTTATCGATAAGAAAGACAGAAAGTATATTAGAGGGAATTTTAACAAAGTAAATAATTTAGAATAATTAGTTTTTATTAATATACAACCAAGCCACCGATATAAAAACACACGCGTGGAATACCAAATGGGAATTAATTATCGCGGAGAACCGAGAAATATATTTAAAACTCACTGCAATGACTAAATCAAGAAAAGGTTAAATTATTTAACAATTACAAGTTATTCATTGTCACATTTCGTACATCGATAAATCACTATTAAGAAATATATATAGCTATAGCAGATCAAAGCAAATCAAAGCAAAGAATCACTTTTAGTATAATAAACGAAATAAGCCAGACACGAAAATTAATTAACTACGTGAACCTATCGAAATTAATTATATTAAACTTACCAAGGGGGTTTAGAGATGAGACACGTAAACTGCACTTCACAGAAAATTTACAAACACTATCTTACTTTAACTAGTTGTTACTGGCGTCGAAAAGAAATAATTTCGTTCGGCAGAAATGCTTTATATATACTCCGCGGGGAAAAGGTTTGCCCACTCAGACTTCCAGATCTTTCGAATGCACAATTGCACGATTAGTTTGCACGAAATGCCGTTTCCGGCGTGCGTCCCTCACCATATATGGTATCGAAAATAGGGTTTTATGACTTTCGATTGCACGATTGCACAATTGCACAAAATGCCGTTTCCGGCGTGCGTCCATTACCAATCTGGCATTGAATACAGGGTTCAGTGCTGACACTAGTCAACGCGCGCGGACTCCGTTTGACAATAACAACTAATTATGCGATTTGTCCGTATGTAAAGTGATGTTTTAATAAAGAAAAATGGTTTTAATTAAATTTTAAGATATTTTCAGTTCTAATAAAAATATAATTATAATTTAATAAGTAGGGGAGAGCGGGGCTGGAAGTGCCGGGGGTAAGTTGTGCCGGAGCGAATATCTTGAAAACAGAAAGAGATAGATTTACGATCGTATTGTGTCGCGTAATGCCTAACAGTCGGACACTCGCGGCTGCCATTTTAATTTTGTCAGCGACGCTGACCTAGTGGCAGTGCATGTGATGGTCCTCCAACGCCACAAAAGTAAATATTTTCGTTTCGATACTTTTTGGTCGTAAACTAGCATTTTTGGTGCTTTCAAAATGAAAGTTTTAGTAAAATATTTGTTATTTATCCTAGTTTATTCTGAAGCATAATATTAATGCTTTGGGCAAAGTGATTTTTATATAAGAGACAAAATAGTACACTCTCAAGAACGGGGTAAAATGTGCCGTTCATGTGGGGCTGATTGTGCCGCGGCACAACCAACCCCTAAGCAGCCTTTATTATTTCAATATTGTTTATGTTCTCCTGAATATCTTGATGAGTCAAACTATGTGGGCAGTAATGTTGAGATTGAGACTACTCAATCCATACTACAGCAAGTATCTGGGCGAAGCGACTGCAGTGTTGACTATACATGTTAACCATCAGGTAATCAACTACAAAAGACATGTCAGTGCTCGTAGAAGCCTATCACTTGCTGCAGCTCCCTTAATCAGCTAATAACAACACAGGAGATGAAGATACAGGAATTTTCGCACCAGAGCTAATAAAACCACTATCTAAAGAACCTCTCCAATTAATTGGACATAATGAAGGACGTAAAATAAAGACAGCTGTTCTTACGGACACTCCAGGGAAAAATGCTTTGGCCAAAGAACAGGCTACTAAAAAGAAGAAGAAAGAAAGTGACAAAGAAGGTAAAGGGAAAAGGGAAGGGAAAACGTAAACAAACAAAAAAATTGATTAAGAGAGGTTTGCAAGACGACGATAGTTCTGATGATGAACAATAATGGTACTGTATCATATGTTGTGTGGCTACGGCAGTAAATAATATAGCCACCCCCTCTCTTCTTGTTATAACAAAGTTCCACTACCACATTGGAAATTATAAAGCCGACCGATGCAGGCGGGATAACCATACAACTTAATGGCTTGGAAATACACAGGCCGAAGACGGGCAGCAGCTTCTCCGGTGCGACAAAGCCAGCTATGCGGTCACCAACCCGCCTGCCCAGCGTGGTGGCTATAGGCAACTTGGGGACACCTATGGGGAACTTGTGGAGGCCTATGTCCAGCAGTGCACTGCGATAAGCTGAAGTGATGAGTTTATTATTATACTATTAATACATTATATTCGCATCGCGTCGCATCGCTTCAGCCTGTATCATCCCACTGCTGGGCATAGGCCTCTTTCCCCATGTAGGAGAAGGATCAGAGCTTAATCCACCACTCTGCTCCAATGCGGGTTGGTGGATATATTCTCTACTATGAGTAACGATCGCTATCAGGTGTACATGATAACAACCGGGACCAACGGCTTAACGTGCTCTCCGAGGCACGGTGGGGAGACCCACAAGGACTGCACAAACACACAGACCACGGCAAACATCTGAATCGCCGATACAAATTTTTGTCATGTGCGGGGATCGAACCTGAAACCGCCAGCACAACAGCCATAAACCAGTGCTGTCACCGTTGCGCCAACGAGTCGTCAATAAAATATATTACAAACAACTAAATTATAAAAACTGTTGATTTACAGTCAAAAGTATAATGAATAAACATATTATTATAAAATTGATGTCTTTTAAATTCTACATTTATTTTTATTCATGTAAAACACGTAGCATTTTTAACGGCACAACCGACCTCAGCTACGGCACAACTAGCCCCAAAGCGGGGTTGGTAGTGCCTTGCCGCCGCTATGTAAAAAAATCAATTTTTCTTAAAAACTATTAGAAATTTGCAAACTCTGTTGGTAAATTCGTAATGTACACTAAATTTGGCTTAGGATGGACCACTACTTTCAGACATAGTACTTGTTTTATCCGAATTATATAAAGATTTGTCAAAATCGGCACTTTCAGCCCCGCTCTCCCCTATTATACTTGTTACAACGTAACACTATTTCAAAAAGTGGGGCATCTATCCCGGTTTTACCCTATTTGAATATAGATCATTTTTTTGTTTTAGTTAGGTTGGTACATCTTTCGATTACGATTCGAATTTGTCTATTCGGGACAAATTTTCAATATCAATCATAGAAAAATAAAAAATTTTCATCATCGTAGAGATCCTTTCGCTTGCCCAGAAATACCCACAGTGCCTACAAACACAAACGCCAAGACCACGACAAATAGGTATGCAGACATTACGGGGATGCTGGTGTGCTGACAGTCAGAATAAAATAGGTACATAGGTATTGAGAGATAACACAGTCAGCGATTGTATCTTATCAATGGAGGATTTAACATGGTAGATAATAAGTAATACCTATTGCTTTCAAGATGTTTCTTATAACACATGTAACTAGCTTGTACCTACCTATGATGCTTAAATCTAAAAGTCAAATCCGTAAAGCAAGCTCATCACTTAGTACCTACCTACCTATTGTGACTATTGCGCCAACTTGTTGGTAAAACATTCTTGCATTAAAAAAACATTTATAAAAAAATATCGATAATAAGTCAAGATAACTAAGTCACATCACTACATCGAAGTTGAGACGTTTGCGAAATGTTCACATTTCGCGAATTGGTCGCGGCTGCGGAATTCTAATTTACGCCTCGTAACCGCCGGCCCACCTCACCCGTACACCCGCTCACCCGTAAACCCGCTCACCCGTTCACCCGTTCACCCGTTCACCATCCTCTGTATCTGTTGAGATGGGCTCAGCTATAACCTATTTAAGTCATCTTATTGACACCCGTTCGTTTATTATCATTATTTCAAAGTAAATATAAAACAAGTTGTTTGTATGTAGGTACCTAGCTATCTGTACGTATCTATACCTATATGAAGCGTAAAATTACTATTTGTAAGTACCTATAAGAATATAAATGGAGCACAAAAATACAACAAAAGTCAAACAGCTGTTTTTAACCGACTTCCAAAAAAGGAGGAGGTTCTAAATTCGATTGTATTTTTTCCTTGTAGGTATGTTTGTAAGTAATTTTTTTAGACAATTATTTTAATAGTATTTTTATATTATAACTTATTAAATAATCAACGGTCACTATTTCGTTGTCTATCTCAACGTTATTAGTTAAAATCAAAGTAATATACCCAGTGGCGTAGCGTATGGGGGGCGGGGGGGGCGGCCCGCCCCGGGCGGCACTTTTTAGGGGGCGGCAAAATTTAACAATAAATAAATTAAAATATTTTGAAAATATTTGAACCATTTTATATCATTTTTATCGGAACTACACATTCGGACCGACTGAAAGGATCACGTAATTTTTCTTTCCTTATTTTGTGGGGAAGTCGGTGAATCCCTTTTATTTTGTAGCGACTGGCAACGTCTATACTTGTGGGAATTTCCCGTTTGACACTTACTTAGTCATAAACGGGAGTCCGGAGTTAGTCTTACCTATGGATGAACGAGCTTAGCTCGGTTTATATCGTGTTTTTTGGAAATTTTATTTACACCCCAATTAGATACCTACTGATGAAATATCAATAATATTTTTCGATTTTACCGACATAATAATAAAAAAAATGAACTGGTTATTCAGATAAAAAAACACGAGTGTAATTAGAAAAAAAAAAGGAAAAAGATAATCGATCTGGTGACATGTGGATTTGAACCGGGGTCATATAGTTTCGTGACCACCCGATTTCCCACCTGCCTGAGCAATCATAACTTAATAGATGGTGGCAAAGTTTACTTTCCTATTCTAATAATGTTGTATTTTTAACTGACTGCAAAAAAGGAGGAGGTTACTAAATTCGACCGTATATATGTTTAACGACCGGTAACGCGGCAGCATCAGGGACAGTCAGTACTTGGATGGGTGACCGCCTGGGACCACCGCGTGACGTTGGCTCATTGATTATTTTTTCAATTAATTTTTTTTGTTATTTTAAATTCGTTTTTTTAAATTAGTTTTTTGAATCACTTTTTTTTTAAATTAGTTTGCCAAAGAAGTTTCACTTCTGACTGTACTTTGGAGACACTCAATTGGTTTTTTTTAATTAGTTTTTTTTTCTTCAATTATTTTGCCAAAGAAGTTTCACTTCTGACAGTTTTTTATTTCAAATATAACCTGTAACAGTACAAAATGATGATGACTTTTCTTGCCGAAAAATTCTCTGTAATAATGTATGTAATCAGTAATGTACTACTCTGTCAAGAAAGTACCGGGGAAAGGTCAAAATATCACATCAATACACAAACTGTTTGTTATTCATCCAAATTTATTTTATCACCTTCAAAGTATGCTCCTTCAGAAATTACTTACGCCAACGAATAATCCAATCATCAAAACATTTTTTAAATGCTGTTTCCGGAATTGAGTTCAGTTCTCGCCGCGAATTCTCCTTTATGTCTTCTACCGATTGAAAACGGGTGCCACGAAGTGCTAGCTTGAGTTTAGGAAAAAGTAAAAAGTCGGCTGGAGCCATATCTGGTGAACATGGTGGTTGCTCGATGGTATTTGTTGAGTGTTTGGTCAAAAATTCGTTCACAGTGATGGCCTTGTGCGAAAGCGCATTATCGTGGTGCAAAATCCAAGAATTTTTTTCCACAAATTGGCCTTTTTCGTCGTATTTGCTCTCTTAAACGCCGCATAATGCTCAAATCGACGAATTCCGAGTACACAACACCACGATAGTTAAAGAAAACACTCAACATGACTTTGACTTTTGAACGAGTTTGGCGTGGATTTTTTGGTTTCGGTTCAGTTGGAAGGCGTCACTCCGAAGCTTGTTGACTAGTTCGCATGTCAAACTCGTAAACCCACGTCTCGTCACCAGTAACAATGCGTTTCATAAATGTTGGGTCGGAATTGACTCGATCTAGCATGTCCTCAGCGACTCTCATGCTATTGAGTTTTTAGAGAAAAGAAAATTTAGGTCTTTTGGGACTAGCCGAGAGGCATCATGTTTCATTCCCAAATGATTAGTTAAAATGGTTCGGATCGACTCGTGAGATACCGAAAGTTCGGCGGCTTTCTCTCTCAAAGTTGAATGAGGATTTTCAGTCACTGTTTCCTTCACTTTTGCGATGTTAACTTCAGTTGCAGATGTTCATGGCCTACCATAGCGAGGCAAATCTTCCATCACATCTCGAACGCTTTTGAACGCTTTGTACCACTCATAAGCACGAGTTTTTGATAAAGTTGATTCGCCGTAAGCCTTCTGTAACATTTTCATTGACTCAAAACACGAAATTCCATTGGTGATGCAAAATTTAAGACAAACTCTTTGTTCTATGTTTTTGTCCATTATGAAATTTGCAATACACATAGATATGATATAACTAAAACAGCACTGTATTAGGATAAGTAACAGATGCAACTCAAACTCCGCGCCAAAATGAAAAACAGTTGTGCCAATCTAACAAAACAAAAAAAAAAATTAATTTGGAACCATAAACAAATAATCAATTCCCGATACTTTTTTGGCTGAATGTATAGTATATGTATATTAAATTTAAATACCTAAATGAGGGGGCGGCAAAATTTTCTTCCGCCCCGGGCGGCCGACAACCACGCTACGCCACTGAATATACCTACCTACTTATCTATTAATTCTTTAAGCTTAGTCTAAAAGCTTGAACTCTCGTCTCTCACGACAATGCAAAAAAATCCAATTGACATTCTTGCCAACATTTAGTCATAGGTTTATAATTAATTTATTTTACTTAAACAATTATTAAAATATAAAATAACACTTTCACACACATGTCTCAACAGTCACAAACATAACCATTTTTTAACAAAACTCGATAACAACTCAATAACTCAATAATAAACACTCGATCCCGTTTGTTTCAAGCATAATACTCGCAAATATTCACTTAAACATTAATAATTACTCGCCACCCCCCACCACCCGACACCCGCCGCCCCCAGCACCCCCAACACCCCCAATCCGCGACTCATTGTAATTTAAATTGAATTCCCTTCGACAAGCAAATTGAAATATTTCAATTTGATCACACCTTCCCGACGTCACGATATTGAAATTGATTAAGGAATTAACTCGGTCCAAAACAGACGAACAGACGGTATTATAGCATATTTTTATACGTATATTAAATTTTAATTGCGCTATCTATACTAATACCTACATATTATGTAAGTAGCTAAAAAGATTGTTTGTTAAAAGGCTTTTATCTTAGAATGTACTGTTTCGAATTTGAAAAATTCTTTAGGATCCTATGTGTTGGATAGCCTATTTAGTTGAAAAGCTGTAGGCTATTTTTCCATCAAATTAACGCGTGTGAAAGCACGGGGCACAGCTAGTATTCGAACATTTTTAAAAGTTGTCACGTAGTCTTTGTCATGAGTGTTTTAAGTTGTATTATAATAAAATTCAGTTGATTCTTTTCAGTTACATATCTATACCATATAATAGTAATGTTATTCAAGTTTTAACAGTAGAGTCTCTACAGCGGAAGAAATGTAAACTGTAGAATAGAGTTTAAATAACGTCGAAAGAACCGATGTCGAGATGAATTAAGATAGAATTCCGTTCTCTTATAATCTGATCGCAACTCATTAGAACGATATAATGCTCCGAACATACAGCGTTCAGAAACGAGCAAAAAACGTTTAACAATAAACGTTCTAACAAAACAATAAAATAAAATAAAATAAAAATGGAATACGAATAACAAACGTTATTGTGTTTTTGTGCCTCATTCGATCCCGCTTTGTCCGAACAAAGAGTGCTTCTCAAATAAGTCACCTTTATAAATTAAGTTTCAGCGCGCGGGCCTCCAATCCGCTACCGAGGGCGGGGCGGCCGACCGCTCGCTATTGGCTCTCATCTGACAACATTTTATATAACCTGATGATACAACATATACAGTTATCACTCCAGAGCGAGAGAGAGCTTTGAGCTTTTAAACAGTGTCTCGTTTCGCTCTCGCCCCGTCTCTGTCCCGCGGCCGGCAACTGTCAGCTTTCTGCCGAAATTGAAGCAACAGTGTTAATTTCTACCGCGGGAGAGCGAGTCGCTTTAACTGTTGCTCGGGACGGTATGATTGTAGTGTGATCGGGCTCGGTTTTCCGTTGAACTGTATTAGTTTTGTTGTAATAATGTCTCTTCCGAACGGTGTGGACGTTTCTCAACTAGTTCAGCACCCGGTTCTGGCCGCGTTGCCTCCGTTCTTCCTTCGAGCGTCGGAGAGATACCAGGTACGATGTGGCTATGATTACGTTACCGGTTATTTCGCTTTGACGGTTTTTGAAGTGAAACTTCTTTAGAATCGTTGTGATTTCAAACCGGGTGCAACGGCAAAAACGACAGGGAAGGGAGCGACGCGCTGCAAGCCGCTAATTTTAAATTAGTTTTTTTATTATTAGTTTTGCAAAGAAGTTTCACTTCTATCGTGTGTGAATCGCACACACAGCTTTTTTTTTTAATATGGCCTTAATCGAATTTTTCAATCTTTTTGTGATTGTGAGTGCTTTTAAAATTGTAACATTACATATCTACTTATTTAAACTTAGTGACTTTGTATATATTGTTTAAAATGTTGAAATTGTAAATTAAAATCCACAAATACGTACAAACAGTGAATATAGATAATCAAATAATTATATGTAATGAAATTAAGTGATCCCGACGGCGCGGACAGAATATCAAAAAATAATAAGTGTACCTAGAGTAGATTCATCATTTCTCTATTACAAAATTCAGATCTCTTACTTATTTAATATTTTAAAATAACTTTAATAATGTGTGCAGTATTTGTTAATTAATTAACATTTATAACACAAATAATTAGTAAAGTGAGACACTACATAGTATGGAACAAAGTTGCTTCCCGCTGTCTGTCTCTATGTATGCTTAGATCTTTAAAACTACGCAACGGATTTTGATGCGGTTTTTTGTAATTCAAGAGGAAGGTTTATATGTATAATACATGTATAATATGGTAGATAAACATTGATAATTTTAGAGGTTTCTAACGTGTCTTTTGCGGTTCATAGTATCAGCATTGCACCCGTGCGAAGCCGGGGCGGGTCGCTAGTCAATCATAAAAGAAACATACACCCCTATTAAATAATTCCTAACAATATTATCCCAAAGTTTACAAAATAACAGTCTCAAGTAACTTCCTGTAGCACCGGTACAATGTTGTAATCTTATTACAACATTAACTGTAATTATCGTATTTATAGTAAGAAAGGTTAACTGTATTGTAATGTTACACTTTATTAAAGTGTAACGTTACAGTCTTTGTAGCTTTACTAATTTGAATTTGTATCACAAAAGTTTAGTGTTGCGTAATGGATATCTACCTACACTGCTTTTTGAGTTTAGTTTGTTCGTTACAGTTTGTGTTAATTCTTACGAATTGGTGATGATTTAATTAATTGTATTTACTTATACTTACACGCTTTTTATTAGCTTCACCTGTGTTTGTATGTTATGTTTATATGTTTGTAAGTGACTCCTTTGGACTTCATTTTGACCCACTTCTAACTTTCAGATTTCATTTAAACTTAGGTAAACTTATCGAGGACCGATGACAATACACTATTTTGATAAGAATAATTCTTTTAGTTTGGGTTTTATTTATAAACGCGGTTTTTTTATTACAATTTAATTTAAAATGCATATTATTACATTATAGTGTCGAGGAATAATATTGGGTGATTTAATGTGATTTTAATAAACTTTTAAATTGCAATAAGTTGGCGAGTGTTGCACTGTTAAAAATTTCTTCGGTAATTTTACTAAAAATGTGTAGGAAGTTTTAACGCAAAACAATTTAGTAAATTTACTAAACAGAATGCTTCAACTCAATTTGAGAAAATTACAAAATATTTTTTGGAATTTACCAAGCAAAGAAGTATGAGTACTCGTATTTCCTTAGTTTGAAAATTTTAATACTTAAAATCAATCACATCATTTAATTTAATTTAATTGTTTACAAGCAAATCTCGCGACAAGCTTTTATATCATATAGATTATGTGTAATGACTTTATAAGTAGATAGTAAAAGTTTTAAAGTAAAAATTTATTTTTTTCGTTTTAGTGCATTCAAATGAAAGCTTGTTTTTTAAAAAGGTTTTTTACTTTTAATTTATTTTTGACTTTTTAGTCGGTTATCACGTCACTTTATTCGAATTATTCTTAGCAAGCCCTTTCATTTGATACCCATATTGTAGAAGTGCACTAAAAATAACTAGTCCACACTCTTGGATATGCTGCCATATTGGATTTAGAATGACGTCACAAAGTTATCCATGCATTGTCATCCAAATTGAACCTGTATACAAAATTTCAGCTCAATTGGTTGAAGATATCTGCTTCAAAATTGAGTTGCAAGATTTCACCCGAACAAACATTCATTAAAGTTACATACATACATACATACAGTGAAAGTTAAATAAAAGCTTGTAATAGTAAGACGAGTAGCAGCATTAAATAATATTAATGCTTGATAAAATATCATAAACAATTCAATCTTTAATTCAATTTTTGTTCATCTAAAAAAGTAGCTACTCTGTTATACTGTTAATTATACAAAACACCGTATTATTTTACAGTCAAAATAATAAAGTTAATAAGAAGATTATTGAATTTCCAAAGGATTCATTAAAATTCGAATTTACATATTTTTTCATAATTTTACGAGACAATAGAGTAAATTAAAATACGCACAATGTTTGTAAATTTAAGAAGCTTGGTGACGAAAATCGACAACCTGTTTAGTAAAATTACACAAGGCTAAAGAAAACTAGTATTTTTTAGTGATTTTACAATACTTGTTCAATTTTACAACAAGAATAATAAAATTACCAAAACAATTTTTTTAATTTTCAATACTTCGATTGTAGTTTAAATTACAATTTTTTTTTTTTTGTAAATTTACAACAAAATAAGTAATTAAAAACACAAACAATATTAGTAAATTTAAGGAGCTTGGTACCGAAAATTGATAATCTGTTTAGTAAAATTACACATGGTCACAGACAAATAGTATTTTTTAGTAATTTTACAATGTATTGTGTAATTTTACAGTTTAAATTGTAAAAATAATAAAAATTCCTAAACACTTCACAGTAATTCGAATTTTTTTTCGAAATTCGAATTTACAAAAAAATATAGTAACTCAAATTACTAAAAATTTAGGTAAATCTTCAAATTTTGTTATTGAAATTTAATAAACAGTTCAGTAAAATTACAATACAAGTAAGATTTATACTCTGAAATTGTAAAATTACACCCCATCTTAGCAAATTTTTGCATAAGTCTTGGAAAATTACTCAAATTGTGTTGTAATTTGAATTCATACACACTGTTTAGTAAATTTAGCCACCTCATGTTGAGTAAAGAAATGGTAATTTTACAAAAAAAAATTACAGTGTGGTGAAAGGAAATGTTGTCTTGTTTCTTCTGTTTCAAAAAAAGTTTTAAGCACCTGAATCATATACAAACTTTTTTTATATTTTCTTATAAGATTAGACAACTGCATCTACCTACTAAACTACCGCTGTATAGTTTGTGTAATTTTTATTAATAAAAATACTTTGACTAATTTTTAAAATGTACATTACGCTTCTATATTATGAGGTGTGTGCGTGTATGTGCGTCTGTAAACTAAAATGCTCTAGTTATTTAGGTTTTTATATTAACATAACAGTTTTAATCTAATATATGACATACAGGAACAGAAACAATCAATTGTTTTTTTCTGTACATACAAGTGCAGTTTTCACAAAAGTTTTATTTTATTTTTTACAAAATATAACGATACAAAGTTATGTATTTATCTTCTTCTCTCTATCTCTATCTTATGTATAGGTAATAGTTATTACTTATTGCAGGAATGTTCAGTATTCAAAAGTACATAACTTATGATAATAATTCTTTCCATCCATTCATCCATCAGCCTTTAACAGTCCACTGCTGGACAAGGGCCTCTCCTAATGTTCGCCACTCCGTCCGGTCCTGAGCTCTCTGAATCTAGCGGCTTCCCACTGTCTTCTTAATAATTTATTAGATGATTTCATATAAAGTGTCAAAGTAAAATAAGTTAATGAAAATTTCATTAAGAGTTCTTAATATTTTTTATTTATCTTATTTATGTTATTATGTTATTATGAAGCCTGGTTCGGACTCTTATCGAACAGGTGAATAAAAAAACATCAAAACAGCGACAATAATGACACTAGCGCATCTTTTCCCTGTTCGGTGTGTGGTAGAGTCTGCCGCTCCCGTATCGGCTTGTACAGCCATCAGAAAAAATGCTCTTCAGGCACTGTTTAAATCGTCTGTAAAAGACGTAAAGGAGCGGTCACAAGATCGATTTTGGAAATTTAATCCAACTAGTTTAATGACAGATTTTTTAACTTTTACGAAACTAAAACGAAACTAACAATATATAATTCTATATATATCTACTAATATTATAAAGAAGTAAAGTTTATAACTTTATAGTTAGTAGTAGTAACTTGTTTGTAGGGGGAAATCTTCGCAAAGACTGGATCAGAGAAACAAGAACAGAAAGCTACACTATTCAGGAGTGATATAGGCAGTAGCGGATTTACCAGCAGGATGAGTAGGCTAAAGCCTATGGCGGCATATTTTAGGGGGCGTCAAATCTGACTTAATTATTTTTTTCTTTTTAAGAAAAAAAAACATATACAGCTAAAGATTAGTTTCGAAAATTTAATACTAGCGGCGGCAAAAATTTAAGAGCCTAGGTACTGGCGGCAAATTTTTAAATCCGCCACTGGATATAGGCTATATTTTATTGTTATTGGACAAAAAATTCAGTGAAAAATATTAGAATATGTAAATCAAGTCTGAGAAATGCGAGTGAGATGAAAACTTTGACAAAAATAATTAACGCCCAACGAAGTCGGTACAGGTCGGCTAGTATTTTATAAAAAACTAGCCGTTACACGTTACACGTTACGCCGTAGCCGTTAAACGTAGCCGCCCAAGGCGAGGCGAACGGAAGGTGAGAATGAGATATAAGTTAGATGCAGCTAAAGAAGTTTACATAGGGAGTTTAAGAAGTTTTGACATAGGCCTCCCGACGTTATGACAATGACTGGGGAGTCACAGATATGATATTAATTATTTATTCATAGATTTTAAATTTAGGTCAATCATATTAAAACAACTTCACATAGGAAATCGATGATCATGTACATATGTTCATTAAATATTAGACTTAAATAAAATATCAAAATATATTTGAAAGAAATTCATTTTAGTACTTTACAGTTGAACATTATCGTTAGATACGTAAATCTGGTTTTAGTTTTTAATACAATATTTTTATTTTACATTTTATGAAAGAAACATAACATAAATAATTTTCAATAGTAGTGAATTGTAGCTGGTTAGAATACGGTAACTAAATCTGCAGGCTGAGGAACCTCCTTAGGGTAGACTGGGTACGGTTGTGACAATTTCGGTTTGACCGCCAATAATTTTGTTTACTAGTTAGTTGAGACAAAAATTACTTAAACCGTAGCTTATACATTTGTCCACATAAAAATATTGAAATTTTGTCTCAAATTATGCTGTATTACTTGTAGCATCAAATTTGAAAAAAAAGGAAAATGTCACAACCGTCCTCACCCCAAGGACGGTTGTGACAGTGGTTGGGGTCAGTAGTGACAGACATAAACATTCACAGAAATGGTTTATAATGACTTTTATTGTTACAAATGTTTAATATAACACAAAATACTTTTCTTCTATATAAAGTTTACACCAGTTTTATCAATATTATATAGTTGTGGCTCATATAGGAGTATGTCCAAAATAGTCTGCAAGTTGTTATAAAAAGTTTCAATATTCGTTTTGTTAAAACTTGTAGCTCTTGAAAGGCTTGTAGCTTGAGCTACGCGTACAGACATGAACGAAACCATTCCTCACCAGCCATCTCATTCTCATCCCAAGTAGCAGGTCGGTTTATGTTGTATGTATTTATTTGTCAGTTCAAAGGCCAGTTTCCGTACCTCTCTTGTAGTAAGGCCAAAATATATTTCCGCGCAACGTGTGGTACATGTATTTTGATAACAGCTCTTCTTGCTCCTTCGAAAATACTTTGCTATGAGCTGCATATCGCATGCTGACGCTGTTTACATCGTGATTCGCACCGACATCATCATGTTTACGAATGTATCCTAACAACGACATGCGATTAATATTATGCATTTCCGCAGCTCTCCGTAAAGAAGTCCCACGTCTTACTTCATCCGCAAGCGTTTTCTGGTCATCTAAAAGCAAAAACATAAAGAATATATATGTCACAACCGTACCCATTTACATTTGTCACAACCGTACTCAACGCATACTTCTGAAAACAATAAAACATCATGAGTAACCTAAATTATCTACGTAAAAAGTAATCATTTGTAATTAACTACAAACATCCAATTGACAACAAAAAAATATTTGCTATAGTATATCTGTATACCAATAAAAGTAAATATTAAAAGAATCTGAACAAAAAAACTTACTTTTGGCTGTTGAAAAGCAATGTGGCCTCCTGCTTTTGTTTACGTCGTGCACTGGCTAACGCGATACTGGGCAACATGTGTAGACATGCATTGCGCTTCTTTTTTCCCTTACACTCTTCCCCGCATTCCGTATAGTTTCGCGGTTATAACGACTGTCACTACCGTACCCTGGCACAATCGTACCCAGTCTCCCCTACAATGCATAGAGCTTGTAGCAACACTGTCTTCCCTTGATAATAAAGATTTTTTTAATTATAATGTGGTGATAAAGTAACTTTTGTATCTAAAGACTGAGATTTACTAAGTCTAAAATTATAGCGCCCATTTCAATAATACGAATATTTTATTTAACTTCTTTATATTATACGTTTTATGTGTTAACTAGCGACCCGCCCCGGCTTCGCACGGTTGCAAAAAAGATCAGTGTTTCTCTACTATGCATGTATTATACATATAAACCTTCCCCTTGAATCACTCTATCTATTTAAAAAAAACTGCATCAAAATCCGTTGCGTAGTTTTTAAGATCTAAGCATGCATACAGACAGACAGCGGGAAGCGACTTTGTTTTATAATATGTAGTGAAGCGGGAAGCGACTTTTTAACCGACTTCCAAAAAAGGAGGAGGTTCTCAATTCGACTATGTTTTTTTTATGTATGTTAGCTCAGAACTTTTGACTGGGTGGACCGATTTCGATCAATTTTGTTTTCATTGAAAGGTGTTGCGTGTCATGTGGTCCCATTTAAATTTAATTGAGATCTGACAAGTACTTTTAGAGTTATACCTAATAATGCGTTTTACTCGACTACTTTTTCGTCGACCTACGTTGTATTATACCGTATAACTTTTTACTCGGTGTACCGATTTCAATGATTCTTACTTTGATCGAAAGCTAATACTTGTCATGTAGTTTTGTTTAAATTAGATCGAGATCTGATTACAACTTTTTGAGTAATCTTTAATAGCGCGTATTTACTTGTTTTTCGTCTTATTACGTTGTGTTACTTGTCGATGTAATTGAAGTCGGTTTTTTGTCGTTTGCGAGCAAACACAATTATGTTTTATAATATGTACTGATTATAGTAAATATTTTAATTTCTGTGCGCAGAGGACGCCCAAATGTGCGCGGTGTCGCAACCATGGCGTCGTATCAGCACTAAAGGGGCACAAGCGCTACTGCCGCTGGCGGGACTGTGTGTGCGCTAAATGCACACTCATCGCTGAGAGACAACGCGTTATGGCTGCACAGGTTTGTGTCACTTACAAATAGCACTTAAGCCTATAATATGCCACTGCTGGGCATAGGCCTCCTTCACCATATAGGAGAAGGATCGCAGCTTAATCCACCACGCTGTTGCAATGCGGGTTGGCAGATATTATTCCCTACTATGAGCAATGATCGCGAGTGTACATGATAACAACCGGGACCGACGGGTTAACGTGCTCTCCGAGGCACAGTGGGGAGACCCACAAGGACAGCACAAACACCCTGAACACGGCAAACATCTGTATGGCCGTTACAGTTACACAGGTTTGTGAGACAAATAGCAACATCAGTAATTGTGTGTAGCATTATCAATGACTGCTCAGATTTGTGTAACAGCATACACTAAACATTTTGTAATCATCGTTATATATCACAACATGATTAAATTAAAAGATACTATCTGTACCTATAAAAGTAAAGTCTTACATCCATTGTTTATCTGAGTTTATTTTCCTTTTATATGAGTTTTGACGACAGATATGTACCTATCTATATACTAATAAGTTTAAAGCTTGACGAAGGTCATAGGCTATATTAAATGAATACGAATGAATCATAAGAAAATGCAGATTCTAAGTATATTTACGACGTGTTGAGTTTCTGGTAATATTTATTAATTTTTTAACCGACTTCAAAAAAGGAGGGGGTTTCTCAATTTTTTTTGCTGGAAAGGAGATATCCCAAGGGTGGTACCATAGTAAGAAACCAGGATCTGATGATGGGGTCCCAGAGAAATCGAGGGAAACC
This sequence comes from Melitaea athalia, assembly GCA_905220545.2. Lineage (NCBI taxonomy): Eukaryota > Metazoa > Arthropoda > Insecta > Lepidoptera > Nymphalidae > Melitaea > Melitaea athalia. The sequence continues at coordinate 1,385,251 of HG992198.1, forward strand.
CTCGAAAATCGTAGTGACAACTAGTGCGTTTGTTAATTTTTTTTCGTCTACTTACGTTGTATTATTTGTCGATGTAATTGAACTTTTTCGTTTGCAAGCAAACACAATTATGGTGTGTAATAAGGCATATTCTCATCCAGGTGGCGCTTCGTCGCCAGCAAGCACAAGAGGAGAACGAGGCGCGGGAATTGAACCTGCTGTACGCACAGCCATCCGCGCCACACTTTCCAGACCTACAGGAGGATGCGCCAGGTTAGTAAGATTGATCGTTTTTACACTGTGGTAGAGTTTTTATTTATTTATTTATTTGTATTTGGGTATCCTGAGGGTGATTGAAACCCTAGTATGTTTGTAATTCGGAAATACATGATTACCAAGAAATCCCAGAAATCTTGGATGAAGTAAAACGATACTAAGCCAACTATAAGGACCGTTTGACAACTCATAAAACTAGTTACGCAGTATGATCCTGCAGCCAAACCTGTTTCAAGGATTCAAGAGAGCTGATATGCTTACGTGTTGCTTTACTAAGGGGAGGAGCAGCGGCTCCTAAATAAAAATAAAAAACAATGAATAAGTAAAATATTTGTACAACATAGTAAACTGATAAAGGATGAATTACTCAGCGTCAAATAGCAATTACCGAATTAAAAACGTTGATATAACAAAAGGAAGTGTACTTTAATAGTACAAAGTGTGGCTTTTTTAACTTTTCATTTCTTGTCTATTCGTCTTAGCAAGATTAGCGATAATAATAATAATAATAATAATAATACACTTTATTGTACACCAAAGACAGAAATAATAATACAAAGAAATTTTTTAACAATATATCATTAGGTACAAAAGGTGGCCTTATCGCTAAAAAGCGATCTCTTCCAGGCAACCTTAGGGCAAAGGAAATGGTATAGCGTCAGCGTAGGTGTACAGGCTACAAACAATTTATAGTAAATATTCAAATAATTAAACACATACATACATAGATACATACATACGCACATACATACTACTTTTACAATAATTGTAATATTACTCTTAAATTTATTTCGAAGTTTTACAGTATTAAGGATATTTAGAATTCAAAACTTAAGAACTAAATATTTACAAAGAGTTCTGGTATAAATCATGTCCGCGTGGAATTGTGCCAAGAATTTTGGCAGCATTTCCCCGTTGCATCGCTATGCCGATGGCAAAAAATGCACCAGCCCTCTTGTCACCAGTGGACCTAATAAGGCAAGGAGTTGACTCTTTAAAAAAAATAACACTGCTACTCCAAGATCCAAGTGTTTCGACTGCAAACGGCACAAAGTTTAGTCGTTTGAGCTTTTCCGCTGCGGCTCCCGCTTTTAAGGCTGTTTCCCTGACATGAGACGGAGCAAGTGTGTCATCGCAGGTAGCGTCATACAAAAGCGCCCGTTCCCTTTACCAGGGAACAAACGTCAACCCATCAGGTCTCTTGCTATTTTCGCAACTAATCCCAGTAGGTTCGATAAGAGCAGGAACGTCGATGATGGTAAAAGCTCTATTTGCCGTTTCATTTAGGTAACCGTGGTGGGAAAATCTACCTGAACCCTTGTTGCAGGAAAGGCCGTGTAGTCCGAAAGAATCTACCTCCTTTCCGCACGGACATCTGTGTTCAAAGCAGAGTAGAGCAGAGAGAGAGAGAGAGAGTAGAGAGTAGAGCTCCCAACCGGACACTGACAGCAATTCTAAAGCTTTCATTGTCTAAAAGTATCCCAAGGCTTTTGACGGAATTAATTGTAATTAATTAATAACAAAAACTTATTATTTTTAAAGGAGCAACATAAAAGTTTTTTCCGAGCTACTTGATAAAAAATTAGGTTAGTAGGTACTTTTAAGAAGAGTTCCATGTACATTTTAATATTTAGAAGTTGAAAATTATATTTTCTTTTCTTTTTATTCGATATTATAATACCTACTTATAATATTATTTATCTATTACGGGTCTAAAGATAGCCAAAGCTTAGTAAAAGTATGCGATTGGCATTTTATAAACAGAGATCTCGAGTTACTTTAAGAACACTCGATTTTTAATTTTTTGACGCGACAACATCTAATAATAATCGATGAACGCCGGCTGCATACACGAAAAAGGATGACTCATTGTCCCGTTACGCTCATTGTACGTTTGCGCCGCATCTATCTCTCTTCCACTCGATTGGCCTATGCGTCCGAGGAAATGTTTTGTTATGACGTTGTCACGTTAAACTATCGTCCGTAAACCAACTTTACAGACAACCAATTTTTTCGAAATAATTAGCAAACAATCCAGTTAAACCACTTGTTGTTCTACAAATGTAAGTTTACTCAAATTGTCACGACGATTATTTGTAAAGGGTGCAATTAAACGCTGTGAGCTGAGCCGTCGAGAAGCAATTATATCGCTAGAGTGTTGCCAATTACTGCTTTATTGTTCAAACTTGCCAGACACGATTTTCTTTAGAATTGGCTATTACAAGTTGACACTTTGTCTTTTTTATGTTTTAAAGGCATAAAAGCGGAGAAAAACATTAGAATATTAAATTGAGTGATTAATTTGATTGATTCTGCTTGTAAAATCCCACTTCTGGCCATAGTCCTCCGAGTATGGGAAGGGTCGGAGATTAATCAAAAAAATAAAATAAATGTAAGTATTCAATTTAAAAAAAAATATCTAAGTAGGTATAATACAACTGTTGCAGTCGCAATACTTAAAGGCTCTATAAATAATACTTTTACATATAAATAATTATGTATAATTACATATACAACGCGAAAAAGGAGCGAAACAGATATTAATTTATCGTAGACAAAATAATTGTGTTTGCTCGCAAACGAAAAAAAACCGACTTCAATTACATCGACAAGTAATACAACGTAATAAGACGAAAAAATAGTCAAGTAAATACGCGCTATTAAAGATTACTCAAAAAGTTGTAATCAGTTTTCGATCTAATTTAAACAAGACTACAAGACAAGTATTAGCTTTCGATTAAAGTAAAAATCATCGAAATCGGTACACCGAGTAAAAAGTTATGCGGTATAATATAACGTAGGTCGACGAAAAAGTAGTCACGTAAATACGCATTATTAGATATAACTCTAAAAGTACTTGTCAGATCTCAAGTAAATTAAAATGGGACCACATGACACGCAACACATTTCAATTAAAACAAAATTGATCGAAATCGGTCCACCCAGTCAAAAGTTCTGAGCTAACATAGGTACATAAAAAAAAAACATACGTGTCGAATTGAGAACCTCCTCCTTTTTTGGAAGTCGGTTAAAAAAACACATTTATCTACATTCATCCCAATTCATAAGTAAATTTTGCATTAAATAATTTAATGAACTGAGGTAATAGGGCACAGCAGGAAATTTCCTGCTCAAAATATGGTGCAGCCCGACCGGGGTAGTACCTCGACCTTACAGAAGACCACAGCTAAATAATACTGTTTTCAAGCAGTGTTGCGTTCCTGTTGGTGAGTAAGGTGACCAGAACTCCTGGGGGGAATTGGGGGTAGGGTCGGCAACGCGCTTGCGACGCTTCTGGTGTTACTTGCAGGCGTCTATAGGCTACGGTAGTCACTTACCATCAGGTGAGCCGTACGCTTGTTTGTCGACTTAGTAACATAAAAAAAAATATGAAAATTATACTGAAATAAAGCTTTATTATTAAAGCTTTATACTAGTAACACAAATTAAAGTAAAAAACTCATTCACAATAAATTAATAGTACAAAATCCAGCAGTTTCCAACAAATACATTTTGTAAAAAAAAAAATCTGCTTTAGACTTGTCACAATAACCTCCGCCATTAAAATCATTTTGCATTCACTTATAACGCGAGTGGTATAAGTTTTATTCAATATTGTGTAACAGTCCATGGCGTACATTCACGGGGTTCACGTCCTTTATGGTGTTCAGCGTGAAATGTATCGCTGTTTATGGCGACACTTTCCCGTGTTTGCGGGGTCGTTTTATTTTCATTTCCGCACCGGGTTCCGTGGGGTGGAGAATATTATAATTTCGTTTTATTCGCTTTGCAAGTACCGACAGTGGAAGTTACGTTTTTGAAGTAAAACTTCTTTACGCATGCTAACTTGGGGAGTAAGCTGGTGAATGTGTAACGAGAGCATTACAAGAAGTGTGATTGGGCGAGGCGAACAGAGCAAGAGAGAGAGGTGCGAGTACACATTTTCATTCTTTCTTTATCTCATAGCCAGTTACGTTTCGTGTATCTAAGACACAGTGCAGGCCTATTGTGCAGAAGTTTTACTTCAGTCGAGTGGTCTATAGCAAACTTGTTTTTTTTTTAATATTAGAATTTCGAAAGTAAAAAGGTCTACACATAAAAATAAAAAAAATAAAAGAAAATTATAGTGTTGTATCTAGTTAGATATATAAGATAAGTAAGGTGTTTACGATCACTAACTATTATGAACACGTGAAACATCATATGTAATATTGTCGTTAATTAATATGAGTTTCCAATACTTCGGTTCTGTTGCAAGCGTTTATCATCGTAACGAAAATATCAATAAACTCTGAACAAATGTGGCAAATATTCCGTTCAAAATTATAATATTAAATTATAGTACCTGGGTGACCGAGCCTAGCTCGGTATTTTCATTTTTTTTGTTTTTTTTTCTCGGTATTTTTATATTTTAATTTTATTTACATAATAAATCACGAGTGAAATTTAAAAAAAAAAGAAAAAAAATTAATCTTGAGACTGAGATTCGAACCCGGGTCAACACGAATTGACACCCGCCGATTTCCTAATTACGCTATTACAGCTACGTTGACAGTAGTGAAATTAAGCTTCGTATTCTAATGATATTTTTTCATTACCTAAAAACAGGGATAAAACGACATTTTTTTTAAATGAATCCTAGCTAGATCAATTTTTCGCCCCCGAAATCCCCTGCATACTAAATTTCACGAAAATCGTTGGAGCCGATTCCGAGATTCAGAAAATATATATATAATATACAAGAATTGCTCGTTTAATAGTATAAGATATATTTTGACCTATGGTCCGGAACTGAAGCTTGTCACTGGAACTCGTAAGCTAAGTTTAAACTTCATACATCAACGATTACTATTTACTTAAACTATTTTATTTGTACACTGTAACTAATGAAATATTCTATTAACAGTATAATGACACTGTGACGCCTAGGACACTCTTCAGGAAAACTCTCGACCTCACTGGCTAGGCCCACAGGAACGACGAGTCGATACGTGTGCAGCCGAACTGGCTCCAGTTCGGCTGCAGGAGTCTTTCGCATTTTAGAGCTATGCCACGAATGCCTGACGGAGACCCCATTCCGGGTTTCAAACGGAGTTTTCCTTCTCTAGAGCCCTGATGATTTTGAGCCAGGTTTATCCCTCGGTCGCCTCTTACGACCCCCACGGGTAGAAAGGGGGTGGTGCTATTCTACTCTGCCGACACCACACGGCATTGTAATTACTACTAATGCTATAAACAGTAGACTACTCAACCCTAAAGCTCACTAAAGATATTCGTAAGTGAAAAACGTTATAACACAGTACCTACGAGGTGCACAGCTTTCAAATGAATGGCGACGGTGAGCAGTCACTTAGCAGGCGTTAATCAAATGCCAGCTCGCCGTGTACCGCGACTCGGTCTGTGACACTTGTACCTACTAGACAACCCGCGCAGTTTTACTTGTTTTAATATTAGAGGCTACTTTTGTACTATTATGAGTTGTAGACATGTTTTCATTGCTATTTTGATTATTGAGTGGATATCTATTTATGAATAGATGATTGTGATTTTTTTTGGAGTTTATTGGAGTTTACTCCTTCAGAATCGATGTTCATATAAGGCCCACGGTATGAAAAAAATATGAGGAGTAAAATTTACTGAACGAATGACCTCGTTACGTTTTTGTGCGCCTATCGCATACATGGCGTTATTTGATTAGTTTATTTACCATTTGATATGGTATTAATCTTTTTCTTAGACTAGTAAGCCTTTTTTGTGCCTAATTAGACAGTCGATCTGAAGGAGTAAACTCCAGTCGTGCGTCGGAGCTGACACACACACTTGTTTTGAATTTCTTAAATCATTTATAATTGTAACGTAATATTATTTTGTGTAATGGGCTCGGATGAAAAAATGCGACGGTTATTTTAACAAAAATTAAGATTTATTTAAGACTAGCTATGACTGGGGATTTTAATCGCATACGTCCAAATCCCGTGACGCTTTCGGGATGAAAAACATATTTATAAAAGGACTCATCGCAATTAATTAATTAGATTCAGCCTAAAACACCGTCCAACTACAAATCCAACCGTACACAGTTACACAAACATTTTTAAATCGTTACGGACGTAACATTCAATTTTATTATTAGTTAGTAATCATACCATTAAAATGTCATTTAATTTGCAATAATAAAACTTGCCTTACACCTACCGTTTCAAGTGGTCCTCGCGTTTCGCGTCCAAAGTAAGGAGTCTGGTGTTTTTATACAGTTTCTAAACGCCCGCCATTTAAGTTAATTGCGTAGCTTTATATTACAAATGTTTTTAATTCCTTTCTGAAACATCAAAAGAGTTTTTATTCTTGATAAGCGACTTTTTAATCTATTTCCTGAAAAATAAGGCTTGATATTGAATGTTTTATATGTTGAAGTACGTATATTACATTATTCATTTACACATTTACAGGGAATCGCTCGGTAGAGTAATTTTTATTTGTTCGCGAAATGAGTACTTGTGGGTGTTTGTATGGGAAAATAAGATTTTTTGTTTGCAGTATTTTTTTTTATTATTTTTCAGTTATAATAGTGAAATTGTACACGTTTGTATTTATAAAGTTTTATACACCGACTATATTACTGTTTCAATGAGAAAGTAATTAAATATTATAATATAACTTTTTCTTGATAAAAAACATATTAAGTTAGCAATTACTTATATTTTTTTAAATTCGCCAGTGGCAGTGGTATACGCCACGGGCTTATATACATATTACACTACACTCCTACTCCCCACACATATTAGCTTTTAAAGTGATTATCAATATTCCTGGAACAACCTCGAGGTAAAATTAGTGATATATACATAATTTAAGAAACCGTTAAAACTCAACCATCAAGCATTAGCGAGTCAGTCGGTTCAGCCTGTTATAGTCCACTGTTGGACATAGGCCTCTTTAAGTTCACGCCTGACATCCCAGTTTTCCACAATTCCGCAATCTTACGTATATCGTTGGTCCAGCGGGCAGGAGGGTCACTCCACTCCAGGACACGTCTGCTCCAGCGGCCATCGGTCCTGCGACACAAGTGACCAGCCCACTGCCACTTCAACTTGCTAATTCTGAGGGCTATTTCGGTTATTTTCGTTCTCTCGATAGTCTCGTTTCTAATCCTATCTTTAAGAGAGACATTTTACATTAATATTCACTTAAGAAGTATTTATAAAACCAAGTCACATACAGACAGGGAGTATTTAATACAGTGAATTTAATAGATAATAGTATTAAAATAGTTTCACAATCCCGTGTGTCGTATAAAAGCTACATTACAAGTTAATGGCGGAAATATAGATATGAGGTGCATTCCGAACTATGCATACTTCGCACTGAACCTGTGGTCCAAGTTATAAGACTTTTTATTTTTTATTTTAACGCCAATTAAATATAATTGTGTCGCGGTATTTGACATTTATGACAGTTGGTTATGGATAGGGATAAGTTCTTTATCCTAGGTTATATTAATTCTAGAAATCATATTTTTTAAAGATTAACGAATAAGTTAAATGTAGCGCAATACTACAGAGAAGTGATCGTTTGGATTTCGTGAGAATATAACTACACTGTATTTACAAAATCGTTTCTATTACATATAAGGAAAAGAAGCTTTTGAAGCTTTTGCAGCGTTTTTTTGCAGTTTTTCCACATTTAGAAATATATTTGCAAATATATTGCAGTACACTGTTTTTATCACTATTAAAACACTTTGAAAATGTAACAGTCAGGTTGTTTCCGACATACAAAAAATTGCGTGCGTACAAAGTACACATGTCAGAAGTGAAACATCTTTGGCAAACTAATTAAAAAAAAGAATTAAAAAAAAAAACAAATTGAAAAAAAAAACAAAAAGCCAACGTCACGCGGTGTTCCCAGGCGGTCACCCATCCAAGTACTGACCCGTCCCTGTCTCAAATTTTACCCCTCATGCGCCTAAAGAAGTATCACTTCAATAACTAAAACATAAAATCGCTCCACCCCTGCTCTCAGGGCACGCGTCAGAGCGAGTTCCGTCACGCGCATCTTTTATTGCGGCTACAGTATTGCTCATCGCCCGACATTCCGAACTATATGAAACTTCACTGTTCCTTCATAATGGTAGCCGACGACTTATTAAATACTGAGCATGTGGAATTATACGTTATTTTTCATAATACGAACTAATAGTTACAAAATAATAACAATAGGTTAGAAGTTTAACGATTTTATCCATTTGTGTCGATGGCGGATTTGTAAAGCCTGAAATTGAATGAAATTTTTGCGAAATTCTAGCGTTTGTTTGCAAGGTTATTAATATATTAATTGTATATAAATCAATTGCTGTTCGTTAGTCTCGCTAAAACTCGAGAATGGCTGGGCCAATTTGGCTAATTTTCATCTTGAAATGTTTGTGGAAGTTCAGGGAAGGTTCAAACGATGAGAAACATAAATAATATGTAACGGAAAATACTAAAAACGATGATTTAATTTTCCAATACAAAATGTTCCTAGCGGGGAAATTTAATGTCTTTTGTCAAAAACGTTGTCACGATCACGATCACGATTCAGCCTGTAATATCCCACTGTTGGGCATAGGCCTCTGCCCATGTAGGAGAAGGATCGGAGGAGTAGAGATTAATCCACCACGAGGCTCCAATGCGGGTTGACGGAATCTATCTGCTGTTGTTTAAGCCTACTTGTAAATTATTTGCAGGGTAAAATTCATCCACTTTATACAGTTTTTTTTTAATAATAAGAATCGGTCGTAGTTTTATGAATTAATTAAGACAAATGTATTGTTTTCTTATATTTACGCGAATTACACTTATTATAAAGTAAGTTTATTAAGTTTTTTAGATCCCCGACGTTTCAGTGACAATAGTTGCTGTAAATGTAAAGTACGTATCCGAAACGTCGGACATCTAAAAGACTTAATAAACCGCTATAAAATTCGAAAAAGTTGTTACATTATAAGACAAATATAATTAAAATTTGTAAAATTTCAGTTCAAATGTGCTTCTGAAGCCTATTTGGATAAAATAATTTTGAAGTGAAACTTCTTTAGAATCGTTGTGATTTCAAACCGGATGCAACGGAAAAACGACAGGGACGGGCACCGCGCTGTACGCCGCTAATTTTAAATTAGTTTTTTTTTTAATTTAATTTGCCAAAGAAGTTTCACTTCTATGTGTGTAAATCGCACACACACCTTTTTTTTATTGTAAATTAACAAATAAGCTCATACAAGTGGGGTCACTCAACGTTCATCGTGTATTGATTGGTGCCTTTCGCGAGGGTTGTTAATCGATCTGCATTATACATTTACACTGTTTTTATAAATGTACCTACTACCATTATAGAACACCAGCTGACCTAGCGAACTTCGTACCGCCTTTTTGTTCTTAAATATAATAATTACATATATCGAAATAAAATATAGAATATCTTTCAAGTTTGATCAAACTGCACACGGTGTGCAAATTTGATTTATGATATATTTTTAAAATCGGTTAAGTAGTTTAGGAGTCCATCGCGGACAAACAACTTGAACAACGTAATTTATGTACTTATAATGATAATACCAACGGATAGAAAGTAATCTATTAATCATTTTGAAACTCCAGTTATCTATGTACCAAACATTGCAATCTGCACTTTTTGAATGAAGGAGTGACAAACATCCAAAGAAACTTTTTTTTTGTAATATTGGTAATATTATATCACACAAAAGAAATTATTATTTCACAGCAGTTGTACCAACATGACAATAAGCGATGAAATGTCTTCCGCTCGATTGGAATTAAAATGATCGCTCATTATGTCTGAATTCTTATCTTCGTTTTCCCTTTTGTATTTTTTATCTGCATTGAAAAGAGGAGTGTGAAAACCTCAATAAAACAATTATTTATGTATATTGATGTACAATCTTTTTAGAATCTTCAAAACTTGACGACGCGTTAGCTCAACGGTCACAGCACTGGTTTGTGGCTGTTTCGCTGCGCGCTGGCGGTTGCGGGTTCGATCCCCGCACATGATAATATATAAACATTTATTTTTTATAAACTTAAACAAACAAGCAAGATTACTAGTAGGTAGTAGTATCTGAATGGGGGAGGGGCAAAAAAGAAAGTCACTTACTCATCACACACCAATTGGGGAAGTAGCTCAACCTTACAAAAGATCACAGCTCAATAACATTGCTTTTAAGCAGTGTTGTTTTTCTGTGGTGAGTAAGGTGACCAAAGCTCTAAGAGATTGGGGGTAGGGTTAGCAACAAGGCTGCGATTCTTCTAGAGTTGCAGGTGACTATAATGTATGTATAAATACTTACCATCAGGTGAGCCGTACGCTTGTTTGCCGACCTAGTTGTACTCAATATTATTGTGTTATAGATGTCTTTAGGCTACGATAACCGCTTGCCTTCAAGTAGAGCATACACTTATTTACTAATAGAGACATAAATAATATTTTACTGTAACTAGACACGATTGCGGTGCCAATGATATCGGATTACTCGCAAGTGCTTGAACAATAACTGATGGAGGGAATGTGAAAAAATACCCCAAAATTATTACTCCTGTGTGTATTTATGTGATAGTTATCTCATGTATAATTGTAATGAAACATCAAAGTTTTTGGTACGTTTTTTCTGTTTTCCATAAAATTCCACTTTATCTGTCAATATGGCGAAAATATTCTTACTTTTTTAAATTAAAAACTTAAAGTAACCCCTCACGTATACTTACGGGTTAAGTATAGCCTGGTTGAGGGACCAACAGATCTTTAGTATTAGTGTATATGAAAAAACCTTAAAAGTCCAAAATGTATCATTTATGGAATTACCACATTCAGATAAAAACATTATAAATCAAAGTATCACTGATGGATTCATTACATTTGTCACATAAAAACATTCTAAATAAAATCTGAAAATTCAAACAAATATAAATAAAAAAAGGTGTGTGTGCGATTCACACACGATAGAAGTGAAACTTCTATGGCAAACTAATTGAAAAAAAAACCAATTTAAAATTAGCGGCTTGCAGCGCGGCATTCCCTGTCTTTTTGCCGTTGCATCCGGTTTAAAATCACAACGATTCTAAAGAAGTTTCACTTCAATAAACCAAATATCTATAAATCCATCAGCCTTTAACAGTCCAATGCTGGACATAGGCCTCCCCTAATATTCGCCACGTCCGTTCGGTTCTACGCTCTCCGAATCTGGTGGCTTCCCGCCGTCTTCTTAAAGTCATCATTCCACCTGAAGTGCTGCCTGTATTCCTTTTGCCGAAACGTGGTCAACATTCGTGAACCTTTCTTCCCCATCGGTTAAATATTGGTTCTCCTTTCAATATGGCCTGCACCACTGCAGCTTGCAGATGTTGAGATCTAAGTACCTACCTATCTAATATCTATATAATAAAACTTATCATGCAATATCTCAAAGAATTCACATCTTTTTATCAGGATATATCGAAGTCGTATCTTTGAATCTTATTCTGGCCAACTCATCTCACATCTCTTTCTAACTCGAACAAGTATCCTCCACCCCTCTCGCTCCCACACGATTTCGATACCATTTACATTTCGAGTGGCACTTGTAGTGTATCTCTGTCTCGCTCGCACTCGTGTGTTACCGTATCTTCCATCTCGCGTCCACTCGAGGTCAGCGCGGGATGCAACCTGAATTTTCATTGTATAAAATGCTATAATGGTCCGCTTTCATAACGAACGGGTTCGAAGGGTTGGATTCGCTTTTGATAAACTTTAGCAAGCGTTTTTTTCCGCCTTTTAGCATGAAATAATATTTTTATTTCCATTTATGTTGCTTTGTGTACGTAGCAGTTGGTTGCGTGAAAGCGAGCGAGGGTAGATGGAAATATTTACTGATATATGTTTTTTTTTTCAATTTTTATCTTTTTAATTGCAATTTATATGTATATATACAATATGTATGTTTTAATACTATTACATTTTTCCGTTATTTGTATTATGGACTCCAATATTACTTGACAAATTCATTTTTACTAAAATAGCATTATATCGTTATTGTCATGAAGAATAGAGAAGATAAGGAGATCAAATTGTATTAGTTTTTATACGGACTGTCTTTGATAGTGACAATTATGTAGTGGGAAAAAACAGCTTTTTTTGCCATTTTTAGGGTTCCGTACCTCAAAAGGTAAAAACGGAACCCTTATAGGATCACTTTGTTGTCCGTCTGTCTGTCAAGACCCTTTTTCTCAGAAACGCGTGGAGGCATCAAGCTGAAATTTATATTAAATACTCAGATCTGCTGCCTCTTAAAGCTGTGAAAAAATGAAACTTCTAAGCCAAGGCAATCAAAAGATACAGCCGTTTATGCTGCAAATTTTCGACACTCTCAAGGGAATCAAAACCTACAGGGTACTTCCCGTGAACTAAGAATCTTGAAATTTGGTACGAAGCAACGTCTTATAGCACAGATACAGGAAAAATTGCGAAAAGTGTAAATTTTTAGTTACTACATATAAAAAAAATTATTTTAATAATTTTACACTTAATACCACTTTTCTCATAAACGCGTAAAAGTATTAAATTGAAATTTATATCAAATACTCAAGTCTATAATACCTTTAAGCTGTAACAAAATCAAACTTCTATGTCAACGGTATCAAAAGAAAAACCAAGTTAAGCCGCATATTTTCATCGAAAATAGTCCCAAAGGAATCAAAACCTACAGGGTACTTCCCGTGAAGTCAGAATCTTGAAATTTGGTAGGAAGCAACGTCTTATAGCACAGATACAGGAAAAATTGCGAAAAGTGTAAATTTTTAGTTACTACATTTAAAAAAAATATTTTAATAATTTTACACTTAATACCACTTTTCTCATGAACGCGTAAAAGTATTAAATTAAATTTCATATCAAATACTCAGGTCTATAATACCTTTAAGCTGTAACAAAATCAAACTTCTATGTCAACGATATCAAAAGAAAAACCAATTTAAGCCGCATATTTTCATCGAAAATAGTCGCAAAGGAATCAAAACCTACAGGGTACTTCCCGTGAAGTCAGAATCTTGAAATTTGGTACAAAGCAACGTTTTATAGCACAGATACAGGAAAAATTGCGAAAAGTGTAAATTTTTAGTTACTACATAAAAAAAAAATATTTTAATAATTTTACACTTAATACCACTTTTCTCTTGAACGCGTAAAAGTATTAAATTGAAATTAATATCAAATACTCACGTCTATAATAACTTTAAGCTGTAACAAAATCAAACTTCTATGTCCACGATATCAAAAGAAACAGCAATTTAAACCGCATATATTGAAACTAGCAAACAACTGACAAGGGAATAAAAATCTAAAGAATACTTCCCGTCGACCTAAAATCTTCAGGTATGAAGCAACGTCTTATAGCACAGATACAGGAAAAATTACGAAAACCTTAAATGTATAGTTACATCGCAACCACAGAAATGGTATGAAAATCTTCAAGTATGAAGCAACGTCTTATAGCACAGATACAGGAAAAATTACGAAAACCTTAAATGTATAGTTACATCGCAACCACAGAAATAGTATGTGTAATGTTGTTTATTTTTGCTTTGTTTTTCAATTATAAAACTTTGCAAAGTAATATTTATTTACTAACTCTTTTTGCACACCAATACACAAAAGAACAATACATAGAATTTATAACAATAAACTTGCATCAATTGCAACAGGCGGCCTTATCGCTAACACAGCGATCTCTTCCAGGCAACCTTTGGGCAGAGGACTTGCATATAAACTAGGGGTAGGGAGAAAAATTTTGAAAAAAAAAGGAACAATATAAAATAAAAATCAGATATAAATAAATAACTATATAACAATAGATGCTATATTTAATGACACATATGTACATATAAGTTTACTCATATGTATACACAAATATATAAATACATACATACATACGTAGGTATATACACTATCCCACCAAAAACATAAATGTGAAAAATGACAGCCAAGTTCAATAATAAGAATATGTTGTTTGTGGACTTCGCCGAAAAAAGTATTGAGATCTAAATGAGCGCCAAGTTCTACAGAAAATATTAAATTAAGCTAAATATTTGACTTTGCCAGTTTTCACTAATAATTCATCTTTTATTTGGCTAATAGCTTTTTAATGTTGTTTTTAGGTAAAAACTAGCCAAGTCAAATATTTAGCTGAATTTAATATTTTCTGTAGAACTTGGCGCTCATTTAGATCTCAATACTTTTTTCGGCGAAGTCCACAAACAACATATTCTTATTATTGAACTTGGCTGTCATTTTTCACATTTATGTTTTTGGTGGGATATCATTACTTTTTGTAGAGATATTTATTTGAAATTTATTCTTTTTTCTTGCTCATTCTGTTAACGGATTCGATGTCGGAGACCAACCGGATCCTCAGATATCGATTTTGAAAGCAATCGGTCAAATAACTAAAAAGTTCAAGATGGCGGCTACTTTTTCTCATTCTGTTATCAGATTCGTTTTATGAGACCAACCATGTCCCCAGATATCGATTTTGAAAGCAATCGGATGAATAATTACAAGTTTTTCGTATGGGGACACTCTTTATTTTTTGAGTTCATTTTGTTTTTATACTTGTTTTATATAGCAAATGCATCAATTCATATTTTGTGCAAGTTTCAAATATCCACTTATAACGGTTCAGACGCTACAATTAAAAAACGTTTTTTTTGTATGGAGACCCCCTCTATTTTTTAACTTTCTTTTGTTTTCAGATTTTTTCCTGCGCTTACACGTAATTACCTAGCTAGATGCCAAATTTCGACTTCCTAGGTCATCTGGAAGTGGGTTAGGTTTTTGATGAGTCAGTCAGTCAGTGGAAAATTTGCGACTTTTGAACCTTCATATTTTTGTAACCGTTGTAACTAGGTTAATGAAATTTGGGGTTCTAGTTGTCCTTACGGATATAAATAAATATACGTAATTTGATCTGTTTCTGTTGAATAGATTTTGAGTTATGGAGGGGTCAAAAGTCGCTCGAAATGGTTCGTGTAAATATACACACGGCGCTGAGTCGCCAGTTCTTTTGCTTGAACTTGGCTTGACACGCTGCCGCGTGTCTCGATAAGCAAATTGATAGATTAAGACGAATGACATAACAACATAACGTAACTTCATGAAAAATAATAAATAATAAGTTGCTTAACATAATTTAATATGATAAGTACATTTCCTTAACAAGTTTTTCAAATGTCATTAAAGATTGAGCGCGTTAGACAGTGGCAATAAGTTCCAAAGACGATAAGCTTCAATAGTGAAAGATTTAGAATAAAAGGAAGACGAATGTGAAGGTATCTTCAAACTTCAAAGTTAGGCTATCATTTAAGCGAAGAGGTACATATTATATATTTATCTTTAACGCCAGCGTTGATTCTAGACCAGAATGAAGAAAGTTCTTCAATATGTATTCGTAGCCGGCGACCATGCAAGTAACTATGAAACCAGTCAGACACCTTAGGAGATATGTTAAGAGAACCAAGTATAGCTAGTAGTATAAGTCAAAATCAACAGTATTGAAATGATTAATGAAATCAAGTAATATTAACACTGTAATGAGAATTCTAGACATTAATAAATATATATGTTTAAACAATAGCAGACAATAATAAAAATAAATTTAGGAAAACATGTTTTATACAAACTTGAAAACAGGTACAAAGGTCGAAAAGGCTCGAATTAAATTACAAAATAAATGTTACATCACCTGTGGGACTATTTAAATAAATAAATAAATAATAAATAAATATCACTATATATAATATGGTTCAAATTTAATACATAATAGTAATAAAGTATTTTTGAACCAGATTTCTAAATAGTGACTAAAGTAAATAAATAACTTCGATAAAAGGACTTTCCTACCAAGAGACAGGTCAAGGAAAAAAGGGAGACCAATTAAAAGGTGGAGAGATATCTTCAACCAGATAATTATGTGGACCGCTGTGTATACAGAAAGCACGGGAAAGGGATACATGGAAATGTTTAGGAGAGGCCTACGCCGCAGAGGCGACTATTACTATTACCAATATTAATTAAGTGATGTTATAAACATGTAGACGAGTTAATTATACGAGTATAGAATAAATATATACATAGGTTAATATACATACATATGTTTAAACTAAGAATCCTACTTACGCTAGTATTAATTGAAATTTTAATAGTAATAGAAATAAAGGCGATTTTTATTTTATTTATTTATTTTATTTTATATAAATTAAAGGATTAATGAAAAGATAAAGATACCTTTGTCTTAAATTTATGCTCCTCCAACTTTCCATATTGTAATGTTACGGATTTCATTTAGCAGCAAAATACCATAACTTTTACTTATATACCTGCAGGTTTGTACGGAACCCTCGGTGCGCGAGTCCGACTCGCACTTGACCGGTTTTTTTTGTAATTTATTTATCTAGGGTTTAGTCAAGTCAATCATAAAAATATTTCAGAGAAAAAAAAACGTGTGCTTTAGACTACACGACTGAAGTAAAACTTCTTTAGCTCCTACAGTAATATACGAAACGTAACTCTCTCTCTTTCTATCTTCACTAACTTATAGCCCCCTCTCATCTTCCGTTCGCCTCGCCCGATCACACTTTTCGTAACGCTCTCATTACGAATTCACCAAATTACTCCCGAAGTCAAGAGTGCGTAATGAAATTTTACTTCAATAAAAAGAAATCATATCTACGCCTAATTTGGATCAAGAACTCAAATAGTATTAAAATTATCAGTCGATTTTTAAAATATCCTAAAATCAGAAAGAACTTAAGCTAGCGACATAGACTATTAAATTAGTTCACTAATTTCTGACAAATAGAGTTTATAACATATTCTTAAATTTGATTTTATGTTTAAAATCTTTATTTCTCACCTAAAACGGTAAACTTAAATAATTTTTAAAACTTCTCCATCACTCACAAAACGGCTTTGAAAATAAAAAAAAAGAACCAACCTGCGCATTCAAGATTGATACTAACAAAAAAATATAATATAAAAGCGAAAAGCACTCGATATTCCAACAAGGAATGTATTGAATTACGCGAGATCTTCAAATAATGAGCCCTCGACAACAACTTGTACAATTTTTTAAAGGAACAACCATTATACGCACTGACCAACGATTATTGAAACCTTTTGCTAAAAAACTCAATTGCTGTCCTGTTAACATAACATCTTCAACGTTTACCATTCGATTTTAAACTTTAACACTTCGTTGTAAGATTCAAACTTGCAATCTTTATTGTGGATGATCTTTTAAGATTCGACACATCGAAGTAAAAATGACTCTATGTCAGTTGTGATAAGGTTGTGTTTGCGTTGTGCGTGTGTGTTTGTTTGAGTACCCTTGTTGCACTCCAATTTCGTTAAGGTTAATGGTTGAGTAATCGACAGAGGCCGGAGGGCCCGCAGGTTGCGTTTGATAAGCTGACAGTGGATCGTCTCTGGATCAGCTATTGATAGTGATTTCGTGTTATGTCAGCGTTCGTTGTTTAGACAACTATAAATAATTATTAACATGTGTTGCAAATTTGATTTGATTTTTACGACAATTATTTAACCGTACGTTGATTTAAAAAATATAGTCGAATAGAGGATCTCCTTTTTTGAAGTCGGTTAAAAATGAAGACTAATTTTAATTCGTATTACTTATTTTTGTGTTAACTTAAAATAATTTTAACTTAAATTAAATTTTGATATGATATTTAAAATGAAGACTAATTTTAATTCGTATTAGGTACTTATTTTTATGTTAACTTAAATTAATTTTAACTTAAATTAAATTTTGATATGATATTTAAAATGAAGACTAATTTTAATTCGTATTACTTATTTTTATGTTAACTTAAATAAATTTTAACTTAAATTAAATTTTGATATGATATTTAAAATGTTTAGAATTTCCTCATGTGTACCCACACAAAAATAAATAATACGAATTAAAATTAGACTTCATCTTTAACTGACTTCAAAACCTATTATCTCGTATAATAATCAATTGCTGTTCGTTAGTCTCGCTAAAACTCGAGAATGGCTTGACCGATTTAGCTAATTTTGATGTTGAAATGTTTGTGGAAGTTCAGGGAAGGTTTAAACGATAAGAAACATATTTTCCAATACAAAATGTTCCTAGCGGGAAAATTTAATGTCTTTTGTCAAAAACGTTGCCAATTGTTTGTCAAATATTTATAGGTGCGTTCAGATAGTGTTTTGTGTATATTTTTCACAAATGTAGGTGATACGAAATTCACCGGGCCATCTAGTTAATTAATATTTTTAAACTGTAGAAATAGTTTTATATGTATTTTGATCGTATTAATTTCTATAAAGTGCGTTCAGTTTGTGTCTCTTCCACGAACTCTAACTCCGTGACGTTTTCCCTTTTTTTCCGCGAGTGAAAGTGATACACGCGTTTTAAGAATTGATTTGTTGTCGGTGTGTCGGCTGGCGGGTAACGCGATGCCACTTTTGTTGGCTTCTTAAGTTTTATTAAATTTTTCCGAATGATTGTTGTTGTTTTTTTTTCCGTTCGGTTTGATTAAATTTTGAGTATCGTGTTCTCTTGATACATAGGTTAAATATGTTTTGTTTGTTTTGTATAAGCTTTTGCGCTTGACTCTGTTCGCGTTTTTTATTTATATTTTATTTTGTTTTTTTAATATTTTAATTTTTTTTTGGTTCTTTATCTGTAAATTATATTAATAAATATTATCTCAAATTTTGAAAGAAGTACGATTAAGATTTTTATTGTCATCTAGGGCATCCTCGATACAACTACTTATGTGGAGTGTTTAGTGATAGACGGCAAGAGGTTTTATCAGCTAAAATCATTCACCAAGCTTTTGAATTAACTAGAAACAATCAATCAATCAATCAAATTAACTAGAACAGATCTGATCCCATTATGATCATTTGTACAAATTATTTGTGGGTATTTGGAGTTTTGTCCTTTTGGATCTCCTAATCGTGAGGAGCCTGACCGTGATTAAATGAGGTAGAGCAGCTCGACTGGGGTAGTACCTCGTCCTTACAGAAGATCACAGCTGAATAATACTGTTTTCAAGCAGTGTTATGTTACTGTTGGTTAGTAAGGAAACCAGAGCTCCTGGAGGAAATTGGGGGTAGGGTCGACAACGCGCTAGCGATGCTTCTAGTGTTGCAAAAGTCTATAGGTTACGGTAATCGCTTACCATCAGGTGGTCCGTAGACTTGTTTGCCGACCTAGTTGTACAATTTTTTTTTAGATTGTTTGTAATATTTATAATGTTAAGCCCAATAACTCCAATAAGGCTATAATATTCATAAACCGATGACACACAATTACGGACGAGTTCAGAGGGTATCAAAATAACTCGCAGTCGGTCGCATTGTCGACCCGCCGTATATTAAACACAGTCGCCTAATTTAATTTACTGCTCAAAAACAGGGCTGGTACGACGAACTTTTTTATTTTGTTTTTTATAATCGCTTTAAAACAAATTATAAAATTCCTAGCGTGGGATTAAATGAATAATTGATATTTCGAATGTCAAATTAATGTCAATTATTTTTTTCTAGACTATGATTAAAAGTAAGTTTTGCAAAACTGATTGTTGCGAGTAGGTATTAAGTTCTACTTTGCGACATTATATCTAATGGTTAACAAATTAGAAAATAGAGATTAAAGTAATGTTTCCACTTTTTATTTTATTACCTAATTTGAAGATAATGTTTTTCTTGAACGCGGACTACTAATATAAAAAAACGTTTTCGTAGGAACAATCTTAATTGACGTAAAATTAAGTGTAGAACAACAAGCGAAGGGAAGAGGGAGATAGTTCGTGACTACAACTGAGAAAAAAACCACAGTCACCACAACACGTACACCGACACCAAGTCAGTCACAGTCTCTAATATGAAATACTTTTATATTCTTGACTAAATTTTTTATTGAAGAGAAACTTCTTTCGGCGCATGAGGGTAAAATTTTTACGGATGAGCACCACCTAGCGTGTACTATAGAAACTACAAAGTTTGTTACATTAATATCGACAGTATTACATAGCAATATTTTGATTTGCATAAATACAAACGAGACTTAAAAATTAGTTTCCCAAAGAAGTTTCACTTCTGACATGTATACTTTGTACGCACGCACTTTTTATATTTGTTAGAATAACCAAAATAATAAACTCTACAAACCCGCAGCCCTGAACCGACCGTGCGATTGCAATGCAATAGAACTAATACCTCAATCGAACTGCACCTCATCGCAACTCCAAACTCTAACTACCCTCCATAAGACGCAGTTCAGCTCACGAACTCCCATAATAGACTCACCCAACAATTGGGTTTATTGTTACCACCCGTCGATTCAAAGTTGCTCTACTGACTCTACCATAGCCACGGCAAATTAAACTCTATTTTAATGTAATAAGGTTGAAAATAGTTTCGATTTAATGGTAGTAAATAATAGGTGTCGCGAACAATGCACGGCAGAAGCGGGGTGGCATTGTCAGTATCGCTAATCACTTGAGAGTGAAGCTTGAATTAAGGGTTACGGCCGAAGTTATTAAACGTGCTTTATTGAATTCTAGATAGTTAATTTGTTATTAGATTTATTTGACTCGGGACTTATTTAATTTGAACTTGATAAAGCTCCGGGCTTAATCTGTTATAGTTGCGTATGTGTGCGTGAAACTGGGTACATGGTTGTGTCTGTGTGTGTTTAATATTCGATGTTAAGTTTGAGAGTTCTAGATCAGTATTCCTGGTCTTGTCACTAACCCATACATATGATCGTAATAATAAATATTCTTTGTGGTACGCAAAGACAAAATCAATAAATTTAGATTTACAACATAGTCTAAGGCCTCATTTACGGAGACGCGGGGCGTTGCGCGTAGCGTGTGGAGTAGCGTCGCGCGTGCATCAAAATGTATGAAAATGAACGCGTGTAAAATCGCTTCTCCGTAAACGCACTCATCCAACGCCCTACATTTGAATTTAGTGCGTTCCGCCATGCCACACGCTACGCACGACGCCCCGCGTCTGCGTAAATGAGGCCTTAGGTCGGAACAATTGGCGACCTTATCGCTAACAAGCGATATCTACCAGGCAATCGTGTTGCTGAGGATATTATTACCAGTGAATACAGACAATAGGTGTACTTATAACAAATATATAGAATAATATTATTGTATATTTATATAAATATCCAACCCGCATTGGAGCAGCGTGGTGGATTAAGCTCCGACCCTTCCCCTACATGGGGAAGAGGCCTATGCCCAACAGTGGGATATTACAGGCTGAATCGTGATCGTGATCGAGCAATAATAAAAATAGACGTAACGTAGGTACTCTTATTTCGTATTTTGCACGCTTCATAAGCGAAGCGTTCGTCGAGGTGGGTACTACGAGTAGGTACTGTCACTTCACGTAAAACAACTGATTTTTCAAACTTAAAATGTCTCTATTTATCACACATTGCACTTGTAAAATAATATATACACACACATATCAAGAAAAAACACTATTTTCAATACTCATGAACTGAGGTAGGGCACAGCAGGAAATTTCCTGCTCAAAATATGGAGCAGCCCGACTGGGGTAGTACCTCGACCTTACAGAAGACCACAGCTAAATAATACTGTATTCAAGCAGTATTGTGTTCCTGTTGGTGAGTAAGGTGACCAGAGCTCCTGGGGGGGATTGGGGACAGGGTCGGCAACGCGATTGCGATGCTTCTGGTGTTGCAGACGTCTATAGGCTACGGTCTTACCATCTTCAGGTGAGCCGTGCGCTTGTTTGCCAACCTAGTTACATTAAAAAAAAAAACTCATGATATTTTCTATGCTATTTTTGTTATTTAAACTAGTTAAAAAACTATTTAAAAAAGTTCCGTCTTGGACGTCCGTGTGTCTGTATGTGCGGATCCTGTATTTTGTCACGATAACGGCTGAAATACTTTAATAATCGAGTATGTTTTCTTGTGTCCCTACATCAGTTAAATATGTATAAGGGATTTCTTTAAAGTAAACTAATTGTGTTGCTCTGAAAATAGAGTTTTTTATTAAGTTAAATTTAAATTTACATTGTAAGTAAAAAAACACATAAATCTATCAACATCCTCACCTGAAAATAGAGAAACGACAATTAATGTTATTATTTCTAACTCTTTACTTGATTATTAATTATAATTCAGTCTTTATCATCCACCATATTTTTTATAGTATGATTATTATTTTTTCATGTCATCGACAGTGACACCTCAAAACTCTAAATTTAAATATTATTTTAAAGAGTGGATACTCTTGATATCCCCCCCCCCCCCCCCCACGAGGAGAATCTTTTTTATTTTTATTCTTGACTACTTATTTTCACCATCTTCCACCGCACTGTCCTCTAAACCTGGTATTGGTATAAGTTTTGTAATATGGTAAAGATTTGATTCAGTTTTTCTGTGTCCAGTATCTATTTTATATATTGTATTAGAAATCTTATCAATAATCTCATACGGTCCAATTTTTAATTCATCTAACTTTTTCCTGTTCAACTTATTTCCGTTTTCTACATACACCATGTCTCCAATATTAAACTCCCAATTTTTTACTTTTTTTTCAAACAATGCTTTGTTGTAATTATGTGATTTAACTGTCTTTTCTGCTGCAGTGATACTGTCTTTAATCCAATCACTGTGAGATTTCTCTTGTTTTTTTTTTATGTTAAAAAAAAGTTTTTTATGTTAAAAGTTTTTTTTTTATGTTTTATTTCATTCGGCAAAATTGTGACGTTGATACCATATAAAAGATATCTGGGCGAATATCCTGTAACTGAGTGAATTGTTTCATTATATTTATTTACACATTCTTGTGCTATAGTTGTCCATGCCTTTTTGTGTCCTTTTTCATTCATTTTACATCTCATTTTATTTATTAGTGTTTGATTCAATCTTTCATTCAGGCCGTTTGAAAATGGTGCATTCACTGCTGTAAATATTATAGGTATGTTTTTATTTTGTAAAAAATCCTTGAATTCTTTAGAATTAATTCCTGGGTATTGGTCGGCAAGTATCATACCAATAATTTCTGTTTCTGTTATGTCTTTAATTAGTTTTATGAAATCACTTCCATTTTGTGTTTTTGATGTTTTAATAAACGCATATCGTGTAAAGTGATCTACAAGCAGATGCATGTACCTTTTTGTCGATCTGGAACCTCCGAAGCCTCCAATTGTGTCAATAGACATGATTTCAAAAGGCTTTGTAGCTGGACCTAAATGAGACATAAATCCATATTTTTTTGTCCTCTTGTTTTGTTTTTTATACAAATTTCACAACTTCTGCAAATTTTTTTGATGTTATTTGTTAGGTTTTTGGCAGTATAGTATGGGCTTATTGTCTCTTGCATTTGTCTAATTCCAATATGGCATAGGTTCTCATGTACATTTTTCAATAATTTAATGCTGTATTCTTCTGTAAGAATTATTTTCTCTTTTTTTCCAACTTTCCTAAAATATAATCTATTTATTTTAATTAACTTGTCTTTATAATTTTGTATTTGTATGTTTTTATTCTGGTCTGATATAATATCTTCTAATGTTATTAAATTTATGACTCTCAATTGTTCATCTTTATTTGTGTTAGGTTCTAGTACTGGATTTCTACTTAGGCAATCTGCTTCCAAATTTTGTTTCCCCGGTGCGTATTTTATTACAAAGTCATATTGTGATAAGTAATACATTCAATCACCTAATTCTTCATCCGTCCTTGATCTTATATTCATATTTTCTAGAGGCTTATGGTCTGAGTATACCGTAAAAGATTTGCCAATTAACCAGTATTGCCAGTATCTCAGTGCTTCTGCAATTGCTAGACATTCTAAGTAAATAGCCTTTTTTTTCTTTTGGGCTCCATTTAGTTTCTTTGAAAAATAGGCCACTGGTTTTTCTTTGCCATCTAACTGTACCTGTTTTAAAATTGCTCCAACGCCTTCCAAAGAAGCATCAGTATAAATATTGATTGGTAAATTTTGATCAAAGATCTCCAGAACTGGTTGGTTGGTTGGTTGGAACTGGAACTCTAAATTTAAATATTATTTTAAAGAGTGGATACTCTTTATATATGTATTATAATTTCATACATAAAATAAAATACAAATAATATAATTTAATACATAAAAAATAACTGAATTAAATTAAACTGATTGGTCGGTCTATCGGCATACAGCGTTTAACCGATTGATGTGTAACGATTATTATTATTGTATAATTAATAAATGATGTGATATTAGAATGATGTACTTCAAAATTATAACTAATATATTATACTAGTTACCTACTACTGATAATGTCGACAATACTGATGTCCGGTAAAACTCAAATGAGTTTATGTGGCATCTTATTATTAATAATTGTAATTTATATTCCTTCATGTATGTTAATAAATAAATAAAAATAAAAAAAATATGTTTATTAAACAAGCATATCCGCACGATACCCGTAGCATACAGCGAGTTTGACATTGGTTCTTTATCTCCCGATTTTTGCTCTGACATTCAATTGGAGCGATCTAAACCGACTTCTAAAAAAGGAGGAGGTTCTCAATTCGACTGTATTTTTTTAGGTAGGTTTTAAGGTAGTACGTGTCATTTGGTCCCATTTAAATTTAATTGAGATCTGACAAGTACCTCCTTTTAGAGTTATATCTAATAATGCGTATTTACGTGAGTACTTTTTCGTCGACCTACGTTTAATTAAACCGCATAACTTTTCACTGGGTTTATCGATTTTGATGATTCTTACTTTAATCGAAAGCTATAATAATTGTCATGTAGTTTTGTTTCAATTTGATTGAGATCTGATTAGGTACTACTTTTTGAGTAATGTTTGATAGCGCGTATTTACTTGACTATTTTTTCGTCTTATTACGTTGTATTACTTGTCGATGTACTTGGAGTCGGTTTTTTTTTCGTTTGCGAGCAAACACAATTATTAATTTTTATTCTAAGTCTTTCGGTGACGACTTCCGTAGTTAGTCCTATAATTTTAATGGTCCATTGCAATACTTTTCTCCTGAGACAGTACCTACCTACGCGAAAAGAAGGCTATATTGAAAATATAACACAGTCATTCAGAATCTAAAAAATACAAAACGCCCAGCAGCGCCGGCGGTCCACTTTGAGTTGTTTTGTCAGTTTGTTTGTCGTGCGTGCGTCGGTTCGCGGTCCACTCTTATATATAATATCCATATACAGGCAGAGGACAGGTGACTGCTCGGAAAACATGCTCATGCAAATTATGTATAGCTTTTACAATGTTTAAGACTATACATAAAATTATTTTATTAAGAAGGAATTAAGTAACAGAATATTTGAAATTTTAATGTTATTACAATAGCGATAACAAAAATTTCCAGTCATCTTTATCAAGAAGACAAAAAAAAATTGTTTTCGTTTGCATTCAACTGTTAAGAATAATAGAATTTTTTGATTAATTAAAAATCTTTTTAGTCATGTTCATAAAACGAGCAATTAATTATTCGGGTGGTTTTTTTATACCACAAATGTGGTAAACAACCGTATGGTGGTAACCTCTTCGTAGCTACTATACGCTACCATAAGTTATAGACATCTGCGAAATCTGATACATCACAAGCGCGTTGCTGACCAGGAACATAGAACTACTTTAAAGCAGTATTATTTAGCTGTGATCTTCTGTAAGGTCAAGGTACTACCCCAGTCAGGCCCTGTCAGATTTCGAACTAGTAATTTTCTGTTGTGTCCTACCTCCGTTCTTAGTATACTGTCATGTATTGTGAACATAGTACTGTAACTTACACAGTATATAATTATTTATTATATACACTTAGTTCAAACAATCCAATCACTTACATGTAGTTTTAAACGCAAATTACGTTTCAAGCGTGCACGAGATTAACGTGAATGCCTTTTTAAATTTTATAATCCCCGAAAAAGTTAAACAAAACGAAATAATTTTAATACAAAAATACCCTCCACAAACGTTCGCGACCGCTAATTAGTCCGGCCGTCCATTCAGTTATTATAACTTAATTAAGAGCGCTCCCGGCTCCCAGTGCTGCCAGTTTTTACTGAATATTTTATTTTGTCGTATTAATCTTTTGATTGCGGCACTGTTGAATTTGTTTTGTTTGTTTGGGTTTGCCTAAATGTAGCTTCCACGACCTTTAGGACTTTAACTCGCCTGTAAGCTGTCGCCGGTGCGTAAGCAGCCGGTAAATATTCTACTTTTTGGTCAAGACCTTTTTGGAGTTTACTCCTTAAGAATCGATTTTCATATAAGGCCATTATTATCATATATACGGGGGGGGGGGGGTATGAGGAGTATAATTTACTGAACGAATGACCTCGTTACATTTCTCGTAACGCCATAGGGTTCCGAATTCTTCCGATAGACGACGACGTTTTCTAATAACGCCACCTCCCTATTGGGTTCTGATCGTTTGCCTCAATTATGCAACGTAGACTTCGATAGAGCAATGCACTATACATATCAATAGTAAGCAGAAGAGTTTTTTGTTTGTTTGCTTGAACGCGCTAATCTCGGGAACTACTGATCCGATTTGAAAAATTCTTTCAGTGTTAGATAGTCCATTTATCGAGGAAGGCTATAGAGTATATAATATTTGAGTACCTATATACTACATATATAATATTTTGGTAGTAGGAAAAAAAAACGTAATACTTATGTATAATTTTAAGAATGAAAGCAAAATTGTTTAATGAACGTAGGTAGAGCCGGTTTTTTTATTTCTAAAATATATTGAAATATATTGAACCGATCGGAAAAATACTTATAAGTACCATAAGATGCAGCGTGTTTAGGAGAAGGTTTTAGTATATGATAGGTATGTTGGTGATTACTTATCGTGTAAACGACGGACGGACAGAGATCACTTAGTTAGCAATAAATAAATATTATTTAATAATTAAAGTGTGCCTAAAAGTATTATTATGTAAGAACAATTATTACTCAAGTTGTAAATAAACACACCGTTCGTTTTATTTCCATACACGGTTATTTTCTTTTGTCTATTTTTTTCGGCGGCCAATTAGCCCCTAAATGTTTTCTGTTAGTCTTTTTATTGGGGGGCGCTAGTTTGCGTGCATTTGGGAACTACACGATCGAGCCTAGATCTACTAATGCACTTCTGATTTTTATTTCGCCGTGTTTACACAGATTAATGGACTTCAATACGTTAATTTCAAATCACTTTTATACAAATACACTTTAGCGAGTGCCTGTGAACTGTGATGGGGGTCTATGGCGTTTGGGTTCTATGGTGACTATAGAAAACTAACTGGTTGTGATTTATTTTGGATAAATTACTTATATCCGCCAACCCGCATTGGAGCAGCGTGGTGGATTAAGCTCTGATCCTTCTCCTACATGGGGAAAGAGGCCCAACAGTGGGAAATACAGGCTGAACCCTAAATTACTTATAGGTATATATAGTTATATTCTAGTCCTGTTAAATAAGAATAACCTACTGTTTAATCTTAATAATGAAACCTAAAACATAAAAAAAAAAACAATCAAATTTTTTCACGTAATATGTCCTAGCATTCTTAGCTTACCGAGACAGCTCAAAGTTAAATAAAAAAAGGCTAATCGTAGGGATTATAGATATAAAGTGTTGCCACAGATAACGTTGCAATTTATTTATTGTTCCTAATCGAATTGTAGCATAGTTTTATTTATTCCAAAATCGCTCAAAAGGGGTTTAGTTCTTTAATATTCTTTAAACACTTTTCTTATACACTTTACATTTGTGAGCATTGCCGATATTGGTCTCTCCCGCCGGCTATGCTTGCGTTGCATACTTTGCTCAACTAGAGTAGATAGAGTTGCTCATTATTCATTTTTTTATATTACGTACAAACACGACCGTCTGTTCCTATGGTAAGCAACTTAATGCTTATGGTATATAACTGTAAGGTAGGCCGACTGTTACAGCTATTTTTTTATATAAATATACCTACATAGAAATCACTACATAGTAGGTATAAAACAAAGTCGCTTCCCGCTGTCTGTCTGTCTGTCCCTATATATGCTTAGATCTTCAAAACTACGCAACGGATTTTGATGCGGTTTTCTTTAGTAAATAGAGTGATTCCAGAGGGAGGTTTATATGTATAATACATGCACAATATAGTAGAGGAACACTGATAGTAGTTTTTGCAACGGTGCGAAGCCGGGGCGGGCTATCCAAATATTACATCCAGACTCAGGCGGGAATCAAGAACCCCCTGGAACAGAAAGCAGGGCTACTACAAACTGCGCCAACGGTCATTGAATAAAAAACTAAAGAATCGTGCTAATAAAATTCTACTTGCGCAAATATAAATAAATTTCCACGCGAAAAAGCTTACCAATCTCAACAGCGCTTATCAACCCAAGATTTAACAATATGTAGGCTGTTGGGTGGGACAATAGGCGCGATCCACTCGGCGCGACGCCAAGCAATAACACCTCGTAGGCTTGTCGAGCGGCGACAGAGTTATTGGCGATAAATAACGCGCACAAAGAGACAATGAGACTGGAAACGCGCCACGGCGATGTCGCCCGGCGTACGATTTACTGCGGCGCGGATTGTGGCGGACAGCACTGTGCTGTGTGCTGTGTTGTGGGCTGTGTTCGTTGTGTCTGTGTGCTTGACGATGTGTCCTGTGATGTATGAGTATTAAAGTAGCAATAATAATACACTTTATTGCACATTTAAACAAGGAACAAAATTAATCTTGTACATATCCACAAGAAATTAAGTCACAAGTTGTACAACCAGGCGATCTTATTCTCAAAAGCAATCTCTTCCAGACAACCTGATAATGAAAGGAATATTGCTGTGCAGATGGCAGGTGTTATGTAAAAAAAATATAGTAATACTAGACATTGTTTCATAGTTAACACAGTCATGTTCTACGAGTACCTAGAGCTTGTTAAATTATTGTAAGCTATATAGGTAACTGAAGTTTGTTGCTGCAACTTCACGCGTGTTATTTTCGATCTCATGGGAATGTTGGGATAAAAACTAGGCCATGTGTTATAACTTATACTGGATAATCAGATATGAATGTGCTAAGTTTTATTACTCAGACCAAAGACGGGACGGCGGCGGCGCGGCGTCTCGGTGCGACAAAGCTAGCCCTGCGCTCACCAACCCGCCTGCCCAGCGTGGTGACTATGTAGTCCATCCAGTCAGTCAAGACAATTAATTCATTATAATTCCAAAAGTTTTCAAATTTTGATGTAAGGTCGGGAATGGTATTAAAACAAACTATAAAATTTTGCAACCTGTTCTGCGGTCCGGAACATTGTTAAAATTGCAATTAAATTAATTTTTGCTGTATGGTCGTGAAAAAAATTCAAAAAGTTCTGCAAACTTGGGGAAGTTTTCGATATAATATTTCATATCACGTATTAAATTTGCAACCAATCTAAGTGTACGGAACATTTTTTGTTATTGAAAATTAATGTGTCAAGTTTGCAGAACTTTTGGAACGTTTTCATTCAGTTTAATAAAAATAAAAAAAATACCATACAGCAAAAATTAATTTTTAATTGCAATTTTAA
Source organism: Melitaea athalia (assembly GCA_905220545.2). Classification (NCBI taxonomy): domain Eukaryota; kingdom Metazoa; phylum Arthropoda; class Insecta; order Lepidoptera; family Nymphalidae; genus Melitaea; species Melitaea athalia. The sequence continues at coordinate 1,415,155 of HG992198.1, forward strand.
CAATGTTCCGGACTGCGGACAAGGTTGCAAAATGAGATTTATTGTCGTCCCAATGTACCATTCACTTGACCGAAGTTTGAAAACTTTTGGAATTATAATTAAATTTTCGATTTTGAATGTCAATAATGACTGGACTAATGGGCAAAATCAATGGGTGAAGTGATTTCATTACAAATTGGTTTCGCCTGAAACAGTATAAGAAACATCCAACCATGTGTTCTTACAAACTTTAGGACAATGAAATCACAAAGTTTAGTGTCAGCTACCATTTTGAAACTAATTTATTTCTATCAAGAACAATTAAATGAAAATGAAAATGAAATCATTTATTTCGCCAAAAGTAAAAAAAATATATCATTTACTTACAAAAAAAAATCTAAACAATAGAACAGAGAGTTAAGGTAGAAAATTATCAAACAATAAAATAAAAAATAAAAATGTATATCTTAACATTAGTTACATTACAAACTTACGTAATGTACGACATAGTGTTATAAGCAATAAAGCAACCTTAACTTAGTCAAAATATTAAAATATTAAATTACTCAAAATTTCTAATGTCTGGGTAGACATTCCCTATCTATTAAATAACAACCCATAGAAGATACAATTGTACGGGAAAATCTATGGCCATTATAATATTATGTAGATTATGTATGAAGTATTACCAGAATATGAACATTATGAAACTCTCATACATTTACACAAACACTTCACTGATTCCGCGGAGCTTGTTGATAAACGATTATTATTTTTAACGGATCGTTTCATCGGACGTCAACGTGAAGTGAAACGCGTCGGTAATGGTTTTATTTCGACGTTTACAAGTTCATGGCGATTGTTAACTTATTTTATTGACAACATATATTTGTCTTCATACTGTTTTAAATCACTACAAAGTAAATGAAAATGAATGAAATGAAAACATTTATTTCGCCATAAGGTGATACACACACTTAACTAAAGTTAAGAAAAGAAAAAAAAAGTCATTTACAAAATAAATAAATAAACAATAATAAAAAAAGAAAGTTAAGATAGCAAAATAGTATAAAACAAAGTCGCTTCCCGCTGTCTGTATGCTTAGATCTTTAAAGCTACGAAACGGATTTTGATGCGGTTTTCTTTAGTAAATAGAGTGATTCCAGAGGAAGGTTTATATGTATAATACATGCATACCTAATATAGTAGAGGAACACTGATAGTTTTTGCAACCGTGCGAAGTATATAAAGAGAAAAAATATATACTTTCTATCCTGATATTCTTACGGGATTGGTAATTGCGATAACTATAGGACATATGAACGAGAGTTTGTATGTTTTATAATTATATTTAATATTTAGTATTATATCCTTTCCTTACAGATTATCTCTTAACAGATCTCTTAACGATTAGCAATGGCAGCAATGTTAGATGAAGTTTAAAATAATGATTAGATAATATGATATACCTTCTCCTACATGGAGAAAGAGGCCTATGCCCAGCTGTGGGACGTAACAGGCTGAATGCGAATGCGATGCGATGCGTTATATTGTACTTATTCCTTTTTTGTCCAATTTCTCTGAAAAAGAAATGATACTTGTCGCGTTAATCATAATATGGTATCACTGAAAATCAATGTTGGGTTTTTGAAACCCAATTCCAAGCTGAGTAACCTTACCACCTTTACTACAACTTTTGTGTCGCGCTTTTGTTACGCGTCTGTTGCAGGGTCTACTAGTCTGTTTAGGCAATTTGTAGTCCATAAAACATTTCCTTAAGATTTATAATTATAGAAAAGTATATATAGCTAATAAAAAGCGTCGAAAATTGGATACAGAAAACTAAAAGAGATGAAACCAGGAGGATTATCTAGTCATAAACTCGTACTAATGTTCCGTACGCAACGAGGATCGCTTTCAATACGAAAATGTCCGTTTGTTGTTCTATAGATATCACGCAGACAAAAGAAAAACAAATAAAATAAAAATATAATACTTAATATTCAAGCGACCGCCACTATAACACAATTAACCAACACACACATACACACATCATACAACAAACACACTCATGTTAAGCAGATGTCTTTATTCTTTATTTGAATGTATTATTAAAAAGAATAAATACACTCGTCTCTTTTCAGTATAAGCAAAAAAACGTAATAAAATGTTGCCGTCTCGCTTGTGTAATGAGATTCAAAATGGCCAGTTATATTATTAGTTTGTATGGAGATTGTATGGAGTGCTTTATTGTTGAAATGAATTACTTTTGTGGGGGCGTAGTTTTTATTAAGCTTTGTGTTATTTCTCTTTGTTCGTTTTGTTATTGAACACGTTATTTATTTACTTTTGTTTAAAATGTTTTTTTTATTATTTATTAAATACTTATATACTGTACTGTGGTAGCCATTTGTTTGTTTTGTTAATAGTATTTAATTTGAGGGTTTTATTTAGGGGTAATCTTTTTTAGTGGTGGAAAGTGGCAATACAGTTAATCACATTTTGTTTATAGATATAAGTACTTTTTATATTTTGTTTGTGTTTTATACTTTAAGCAACTTACATGGAACACTTGCATATATTTGCTTTTTGAAGTGAACTTCTTTAGAATCGTTGTGATTTCAAAGTCGAGCCGCCAGTAGATAGACCACAAATAAACGAAAAGACGCATATTTTCAATCACAGTTACGCTGAAGACATGTGGTCTGTGGATATAGTTATATACCTATAACTACATTTCTAAAGTGCTTTATGTTAATTATGTTGTGTATCGACATTGTATATGAGAAAATATAACCAATGTTATATGTGTGATGCTGTGTATATAAAACTCCAAACCAATCATTCTCGTACTAAGCACCGATTACGATTAAACATAAAAAAGAAACTCACACGCGAACAATAAACGCACACAGCCCTCGTACATACGATCAAATTGTAATCGAATCTACCCCCCTCCCCCTCCCCGGGCCCTCTTCCCCCTCCTCGTTTAAAAAACAATAACATAGACCATTAAATTCGCACACATCACTGAAATCGCCTCGCACTCTAATTGCACGAACAATCACTTGTTCGAGCGTCTGTGCGAGCCGCGGAACAGAGGGCGTTAGAAATGGCATTAATACAGCTACTGTTGTATGATGCCTACGTGGTATTCACTCTCTGATAATAATAATAATATATTCTTTATTGTACACTATAAATCTTTTAGGTAGGGATCCCTAGTACATTTTTTTAACCTGATCAGTATCAAGCTAATATTCCGTGAGTAGCTTCATTTTGATGAGACGAACAAAAAGTTCCTCTTCGAAAACTCTCGATTGTGGTAGATAATAGAGTTAGCGGGAGATAGAGCAGCAGTGAGCGTAGGACCGGGATAACGTACCACGCAATTTGTAGGACAATATTACCATCAAATTATATAAATATTACCTAACTAAAAGAAAAAAAAAATCAGCTGGTTAGTAATAATTTTTGATGAGTAGTAGTAATAGTAATAAGGTCATCAAAGTAGTTAGTAATAAGGTCATCATAAATTGATTTTTTTTTATTTTTTTTCTTTTATTTAGTTAATATTTATTTAATTTAATGGTAACATTGTCCTACAAATTGCGTGGTACGTTATCACGGTTCTACGCTCACTGCTGCTCTACCTCCTGCTAACTCTATTATCTACCACAATCGAGAGTTTTCGAAGAGGAACTTTTTGTTCGTCTCATCAAAATGAAGCTACTCACGGAAAATTAGCTTGATACTGATCAGGTTAAAAAAATGTACTAGGGATCCCTACCTATTTAGTTTGAATTTCAACTTTAACTACTGTCTTTATCATCCGTAGTAGCGAGTCATTCCCAATACGAATCTTTGACAACTCACTGGGAAGAATCGGTGATAAATAATTTTAACAAAAAATATTATAGAAATAAATTAGTTTGAAGTAAAAGTTCTTTACGCACGCTTGGCATGGAGAGGTGCGAAATTTTTCTTTCTCTCTTTCAGTCTCTCATAGCCAGTGACGTTTCGTATAACTAAGACAATGTGCAGGCCTATTGTGCAGAAGATTTACGTGTCTACACTCGTTTATTTTATTATTGTCATTATACCAAAACACAGACAATAAATGAAACAAATGAAAGAAAAGACGTACGAAGACAAACTACAAACTGCGCCAACGGGCTATTCATACTTGATAATATAACTTACTTGATTTATTTGAGATTTCTTGGGCTCGTTCACATAACTGCTAAGTTGTGTTGAGATAAAATCTTTTTAGTACGCTGTTGTAGTTATAATGCTAGTAATTTAAGATACTAGGTATATCTGCACTTCATAAAGCTTTTAAGACAATCCCTACTAATATTATAAATGGGACTGTAAGTTTGTTTGTTACCCTTTCACGCAAAAACTACTTAACTGATTATCATGAAACTTTGTACACATATTCTTGGAGGTATTGGAAGTAACATAAAATACTTTTTATTGAAAAAAATTCAATGCGAGTGAAGCCGTGGGTAAAAGCTAGTCAATTATAAAATTCTGATAATAGTAATTATTTTGTGTCTACTAACATCGATTCCCTGCTATTAGTTTAGATTTAAATATCGAATGTAGATTTATAACTTTTCTATATTTCTCTATGTTAACAAGTAAAACGTACATACATTTATTGAAACGCGCTCGCTAAATATCGTAAAAATATTTCAACAAACATATTACGATACCGCTTACAGCTACATATATGGCACTTTTACATAATCGTTGTTTTGAGGTATTGGTACAATGAACCACGTGGGAAAAATATAAAAGCTATTATAGTCTTTATGTCTCAGAACACAAGAACAATGGTCGTGTGTATGAGTTGTGTGTATTGTATAGTGTACTCACCCGCCGCAGCCGTGCGTTACGACTTGTGACAATATTGTTTTTAGTGTTTTGTGCTTTCTTTTAGAAGTCGGACAAAGAGTTTTTAAAATTATTTCAAAACGAAGAGGCATTGTTTATTGTATTGCTTTCTTGTGTTTTTAAAATATTTTATTGTGTTGTAAATAACGAACTTTTAATTAGGTGTGATTATAATACAAATGTTTTGTAAGAGATTCATATAACTAGTCGACCTGGCGAACTTCGAAAATATACCGGAAAATATTCGAAATAAATTATAGTACCTACCTATAGGCTATATTTAAGTTGGACAAAGTTAAGGATCTGTACAAAATTTCATTAAAATTGGTACAGTACAGTAGTTTCGGTGATTAGTCCGGATAAACATCGCGACACTAGCTTTTTGTAGACAGTCACAGGTATAGGCTAAATGTGTTAAATTAAATTTAACTGAGGTAGGACACAGCAGGACATATCCTGCTCAAAATCTGACCAACCTGACTGGGGTAGTACCTCGACCTTACAGAAGATCGCAGCTAAATAATACTGCTTTCAAGCAGTGTTGTGTTCCTGTTGGTGAGTAAGGTGACCAGAGCTCCTGGGGGGATGAGGGTAGAGTCGGCAACGCGCTTGCGATGCTTCTGGTGTTGCAGACGTCTATAAGCTACGGTAATTATTGCTTACCATCAGGTGAACCGAGAAAAAAGACTTGAAAACGGTGGAACCCATTCCAGCCATTTTTTTTAATACACCAATTTTGTTTTATGATACACTGTAGAAGGTTCCTTTGGAATAAAATATTTAAAAAAATTGGCCAGATAATTGTTTTTTTTTTTAGATAAAACGTAAAGAATGCTTCAGTTTGTGGGGCTTGTGCTGTTTAGTTAAAAAGATAAGAAAGAATACTAATTATTCAGAGCGCGAACAGTGACTCGAGTAACTTTACAGTACCCGCAAAATAACTTGGCACGTCTGAACATAGGCTCTGCGAACTTTTGCGCATGTACACTCACGAAAAAAAACTGTCATTACCAATTTTTATTTTTATTATAAATCAATGTACGAATAAAATTTCCCTAATACAGTGACCAATAAAATAAACATCATAGCACTTTAAGATGCTGCAAAAATAACTTTTATATTAAAAATTCAATTTCAATACCTTACCTTTCGATAGTGGCAGCTAGATTTTTATCACAAACAACACAATAAATAATATTTACACTTAATACTTTTTATATACATTACCACTTATTATTATTTAACACATATTTACGCTTATTATTAATTATTATTTAATCACTGTCGCTGAGGGGGAAAATCCCAAAATCAAAACACACTTAATACTAACACTAAATAAAACAAAATTAATACTAACACTAGATAAAACAATTAAAGCTAAATAAAACAAACTGAATACTATAACACTAATTACTAATACGTAATACTAATAATAAAAATTAACAACATTAGAAACGAAAACTTTTGTAGCCGATAGTGCTCAAGACAGAGATAGTGGCACGAATACTAACGTGTGACTGAGACAGATTACCGTATCCGAGCATTTCCGAAAAAACACGAAGCTGTATGAAGTAAGCAAAAAGGGATGTGCAATAAGGTGTTGTTTAATCGATTATTATTGAAATCGATTAAAATTAAGTCATAAAAATATATTTATTTTTAATTTTAAAAGGAGGTTTTAAATTTTCTCAAATAGTGTAGTCGTTAATAGATAACTGATATTCAAGTAAATCGTGTCTTTCAACTGAGAAAATTTGATTTTTGTAGTTTTTTTTTAAATTAATGTCGAAATCTCGTTTATTAACGACAAAATTAACTATATTCGTAAATCTAATACGTTTAATAAGTATCTTATATAAACAACAAAAATCAATAAATCCTAAATAAAACTAATCGATTGCGCAATTCGGTTGATTAAACGGTCGATTGTGTTTACATTATGGTCAATCCCTAGCCTCCCCGCATGCGTCTCATGCCAAAATCGATTCCCCCCGGTCCCTTAAAAAATGTTACTGCGCAGCCTTCTGCGCGAACTTCAGTCTCGCCAAGTAATAGCGCGCGAGGTATAAGTTGTTTTTATTCCGCTAGTGCAATGTCCCCGTGTTTGCTCAGCGCTGTGCGCTCAAAGGACTTCGATGCTCACCAACTTGCTGAGGCTTAACGAAACATGTTTCAAAAGAAAACATGTTCGTTTGTTTTAAGACGAAATTTACTCTGAATGCATTTTAAATTTTTTATTTACAGTGCTTTAAATTAAAGAATATTTTTTGGTTGTTTTGTGTTTTCGTTGAAATCACTTTGTTTTAAATTTAAAAAAAGATATACCTACTACAAAAATAAGTAATTAGCGTACAAATTAGGTGTTAAATAACTATAATATTTCAAACTAAGTAGTTACATCTTGTGATTTTACCCGTCTAAGGTAGTGGGTAATTTTAGGTAAAAAGTCCACATGTTCCTAACTCCAGTCATCTCTTACATTACATTTGCGTTAAAGAGTACCAATATCCTCTCGTCATAAATTTTAACATTTATTTATATTAGTAGGTTGAATAGATTTAAACCTTCTTCACAATGTTGTCTTATAATTTTCAGAGTAAATAAGATCATGAAACAACTTTTTCGGAGGACTCCCGTGACCATGATTGCTGGTAGATATTCGAAACCTCGGGCATATAAAAAACTTAATAAACCGCGATAAAATCCGAAAAAGTTGTTTCATTATAATGAGTGTAATTCTTAATAATGTAAAGAGATAAATAAAATAATAAAATGCAGTAGGCAAATGAAGTGCTTGGTACATATAGGTTGCGTGTATAAAAAATCTTCTAAGATAATAATTGTGTTTGCTCGCAAACGAAAAAAAACCGACTTCAATTACATCGACAAGTAATACAACGTAATAAGACGAAAAAATAGTCAAGTAAATACGCGCTATTAAAGATTACTCAAAAAGTTGTAATCAGTTTTCAATCTAATTTAGACAAGACTACAAGACAAGTATTAGCTTTCGATTAAAGTAAGAATCATCGAAATCGGTACACCGAGTAAAAAGTTATGCGGTATAATATAACGTAGGTCGACGAAAAAGTAGTCACGTAAATACGCATTATTAGATATAACTCTAAAAGTACTTGTCAAATCTCAATTTAATTAAAATGGGACCACATGACACGCAACACCTTTCAAGTAAAACAAAATTGATCGAAATCGGTCCACCCAGTCAAAAGTTCTGAGCTAACATACATAAAAAAAAAAACATACGTGTCGAATTGAGAACCTCCTCCTTTTTTGGAAGTCGGTTAAAAATAACATTTTTTAAGAATGTTACTACAACATTTGTTCCTTTTGTCAACAGTTCACAAACGAGCGCGCATCACCGAGGTCTGCTCCAGTCCATCGCCACCAGAAATGACGCAGGAGAGTAAAACACCAGCGCAGACTCCGCCCCTCTCCACCCCACCACCACGATCCCCCTCAGAACACGACCTGAACGTGGAAGAAGAACTCGACCACTCCGAACCGTCCTTAACACCAGAGAACCTATCCATGAAGGAGCAGAGACAAGATGAAGTCAAAAAAGAAGATGAGGACAAATGGGACCCTACCTTCAAGTACCGCCATGCAAAAGAAGGACCAATGTCCGAGCCAGATGACGCCGTGCCCTTCCAGAAATCTCCAGTCGACGTTCTAATAAAGGTGTTCCCTAAACGCAGTCGACAGGAAATTGAAACGATCCTGGCAAGATGCAAAGGAGATGTGGTCGCTGCTATGGAGATGATGGTGAATGGACCCGAACAGTCCTACAGCCTGACCCCCGAGTCACCATACATGCAGAACTATCAGTCCAGATCAGCCTTTTCTCCGTTATCGAATCAGAGTTTCAAATTTTCTCCATCTAGAAGATTTCTAACTCCTCCGTACAGTGGTACGAGATACATGCCAACTGTGATACGTCCACCGCCGGAGTACTTATCCTCTTTCCTGCCTCATTCTGAGCTGATGTACGGCAGACAGCTGCAAGTACCTTCACCTGGAACTTCTCCAACATCTGACAATACGAATAATGATGGATTTTCTGATTAGGGGTACCTTAAATATTGGACAGTGCTTTAAGGAGCAACTGGCCATCAATGTGACATGGAATCTGATTAGACTCGATTTTATGGTGCGTTTGAGTCAGTTTTGTGTCATTCAAGTGAGTTTTACATCTATTGTATAGAATATTCTAGATAAAATATACGGTACACGATGTGTTAAATTCCATGATCACTGTAAATAAATTTTCCGTTTCCATAGTTGTGATAAATTAGTTAATACTATTGTAGGATTTTTAGTAAAATTTGTACAAAAATGCAAATAAGATTAATGATTATATCGTAAATAGTTTACTAAGCCGTGGTCTTAGGTTTTATTGTTGTATTAGAATAATTATTTTATATTCTGTTGATGATAATGAATTTCACAACTAAAGCCTTTGTCCTTATAAACCTAGGCATCATAGTCGAGTCGTAGTACTATTTATTAATCTGTGGCCAAGTCTTTACTCTATGTTTAATACAATTGTTTCAGCTAACATTTGTTGTGTAAGTACCTAAACTAGTATATTTTGAGATTTAAATGTAGTTTTGTACAAGTTTTATTTAAATTAACATAAAACTCCATTGATATCGGTTTATCGATCTTTGGATTAAAGTATACAGTAACTTACGGTTTTAGCGATAAATTTGAGTATACGATACACTAGAGACATTCCTCCGCGCTGTTGCTTTGGGTATACAGAAGACGATATATTTTGATTACAACATGCTAATGTAACTCGTGAGGTCAAACTTAGAATTTGATACCTGTGAATGTGGTTCAACGTAATAAAATCAGTTTTAGTGTTTAGGACTAAATACTATAATCTATCTTTCTGAGTCACCTGCCTCTGTATACGCAACGATTTTTAGTTGAAATTGTTAAAATTAAAGATGTATACAAGGTTGCTCAAATTTTAATTGGAATTATAAATTGTTGAGTTTCTTTAAATTAAAAAAAAAGTTGCGTGCGTACAAAGTACACATTTCAGAAGTGAAACTTCTTTGGCAAACTAATTGAAAAAGTAGGTGGTATCATAATTAAAAACTAATTAAAAAAAAAACACGTCACGCGGTGTTCCCAGGCGGTCACCCATCCAAGTACTGACGCGTGACGCGTTGCCGCGTTGCCTTTCTCGCAAATTTTACCCTCATGCGCCTAAAGTAGTTTTACTTCAAAAGATTTTCATTTTGTGTCATGATTTTAGATCTCAGCCGTTCATGGTTTTGAAAACTGTTTTGGGATGAACCTTCTGAATGTTTTTGTCCTTAAATTGGGTTTGCCGGCCTTACGAGGTTAGAAGATCGTAATTAAAACTAACCGTTTTCCGTATAGGTATACGTACGAAACCGGGCGTTGATCGAAGGTACCCAATAACCCAATGGAGCTACTTGTCAAGTATAAAAACTTACTTTTAGCAAGTCCTCGATTAAGTAGACGTCTTCACTAATAGTTTTTTTTAGTAACTAATGTAAATATGTACACAGATAATACCAGGATAATACGAACAAATGTTGATATCTAGCACTTGTCGCCATTTTGAATTCGATGTAGTTTTATAGATGTATTTATTTCAGTTTTTACTTAAACTTTTTTAATAATATTAAATCTAGTTGATACCAATAAGTTAGGTTATTAAAATGTCAAAAATAAAAATTTTGTTTAAGGATTTTCAAAAAGATAAAAAATACTGGTTGTTAACTTAATAAAAAAAATGGCGGCAAAATTTCAAATCGCCATTTTTACGTATTGGAACAATCCAGTAAAAATGGCGATTATTGTACCTTTAAGAGGCTACATTTGTCTGAAAATAAATAAAATTAGTTTACCGTATAATTATCAACAAATGTTTTTTCTCATTATGAAGTACTTATATAAATATTGTAATATTAAAGGATAAGAGGCGTTAGACGCCATTTTGTAAATAAACGAGTACCTATTATACGTAAAATTTTCATTATAAGTAATAAATTAGTTAATGATCAAGTAACTTAGATGATTAGATAGAATTTTTATATGTAATTACCAAACAGATTATATGTAATAGAGGTTTTAATGAGTATCTTTTTTAAATTGTAAATTTTTTGCGGTTAGATACTTTTTACGGCCAGTGTTATATTCGTAAAATAATGCATCTTTAGGGGCCTGTTCCAACGGCTTTGGATAAGGTTTATCTAACGAATAAGTCATGAATAGACTTAGCGGGAGACAAAATAAAAATAGGCCATCAGTGTCTGTTTTACATTAATTAGTAAACTGTAACTCTTAGATTATCTATTACGAATAAAAATATCCTTTAAATAAATTGACATTCGATTGTAATGGCAACCCGTGAAATAGGCCCTTAAGTGTTACAGATCTTAGTATTATATAGTATATAAATTAAGTAAATAAAAATAAAAATTTAATTAAATTAGAAATTTGTCGCAAATCGATATAGTTATAAATACTCGTTATTTTAAGTGTTTATAAATCTTAGTTTAAGTTATATTTATACTAATTACGTACTTAAAACGTTAGAAGTGGAATGTTTAATCGTATAGAGTAGATGACTGTAAATGTACGGAATAATAAACGGCTCATTACACGCAGACTGCGCCATTGTTTTCTTTATTACCAGAGCAACCTACTTGCTCCTATCATCCTGTCATCAAGTGATAAGATTTATTACCAGAGATTTAGGGCCTATGCAAACCACGTTTTTAAACGCGCCGTCGACGCGCGTTTGTATCGATACAATCGCGATACACACGCGAGTTAGACGCAGCCTGTAGACCTTTGCACACCTGAATACGCGTTTGAATCGATGCAAACGCGCGTGTCACGCGATACAGACGCGATGCAAACGCGCGTGTGTATCGATACAGACGCGCCGGTGACACGCGTTTGAATCGATACAAACGCCAACAAACTGCTCTGTAGGATAAAAACGCGCCGTCGACGCGCGCTTTTAAAACGCGCGTCGACGGCGCGTTTAAAAAACGTGGTTTGCATAGGCCCGTAGGTACTACATGTTATTTGCAAGCAAAATAAATTAAAATTTATTCAAACACTCACACACACAGTTACAGTTTTAAAATTAAGTCATGACAAAAAAACTATTAATCCTTAGGTACTAATATTATAAATGCGAAAGTAACTCTGTCTGTCTGTTTGTCTGTCTGTCGCGCTTTCACGCCAAAACTACTAAACTGATTTAAATGAAAGAGCTTGAGAAAGGTACTAGGCTACTTTTTATGCGAAATGCTTTAAAAAGGGGTGTAAGGGGATGGAAGCTGGGGATGAAAAGAAGTATCGTCATTTTAAGAGCTACAAGCTTGAAACTTATTTTTTAGGCTGTTGATACGATATAAATAAATACGACACTCAAAGTTTGTAAAAGTTTTACCCTCAAGGGTGTAAAATAACAATAGCGAATAGAGGATGAAAGTTTGAATGGAAATATGTACCTAAGGTTTTCTAAGTTTGCGACGAGAAACAAAATATTAGAGCTATTATGATGTCCAAAATAAACCAAAAGATATATCCAAAAAATGTTTTCCAAAGTCACTATTCCACGCAGACGAAGTCGCGGGCACAGCTAGTGTAATAATAAATATTAAAACTTGGTCTAAGCGTCGCTAAAACATCTTGACGTTAATTTATTTATCATGAACGGATCTAAAGGCCTTTGTAGAAAAGCTTTATAAAAGACAAGAAACTTTAGAAATACATTTAGATATAAATATATATGAAATAGTTGTATATTAGCCTGTACTGTCAGTCACTGGTAGGCCAAAAGTATAAAGACCGTAGGTGGGCCGTAAAACATTACCTTAAATAAACTTTTGAAAATCTTACGAAAAACAAAACTATTATACATTAAAAAAAACTTATACATATATACATAAATCACGCCTGTTTCCCGTAGGCAGAAATCACTTCTTTCCACTTGCTACGATCTATAAATACTTGTTTCGCTTCGTCCACTTTCATTATTCATTTCATACATGCTCTTCGGTTCAGGGTACTCTTGACCTGGCCTTTTTTCAAGACGTCTCTGATCTGGTCTTGAAACGTCCGCGTAGGTCTACCCCTTCCAACACTTCCATTCACACTCGCCTTATACACTTTTTTCGTCAATCGTTCTTCATTCATTCTCTAGATATGGCCAAACCAATAATTGATTTAATTTTACCCAATTATATTTTAAAGATGTTTTTGCCTGATATTTGGCAACTTTTTCAAAACATACCTATTATAAAACAAAGTCGCTTCGCGCTGTCTGTCCCTATATATGCTTAGATCTTTTAAACTACGCAACGGATTTTGATGCGGTTTATTTTAAATAGGTGGAGTGATTCACAAGGAAGGTTTATATGTACAATACATGCATAATATAGTAGAGAAACACTGATAGATTTATAGATAGATAGATTTTTAGTGCGAAGCCGGGGCGGGTCACTAGTATTAAAATATGATACGGTCGCTCACGGACTGCATTATCTGGCTATTGTGATGTTGTCTAAATAGGATCGCAGAAAACGGTCTATTAGTATTTGGACATTATTACAGCAACTAATTATTCTGAACCCAATATCATCGGAGATACCAAAGGAGCGAGACTCTGCTGGCTCGGCCACTTAGTAAGAATGGGAGATGATCACCCAGCGAAGACAGCATACTTGGGGAAACTGTGGGACGGCCCAAGTACCGCTGGGAGGACGAGGTACAGAGAGACCTGACGAGCTGGGGACAGCTCTGGACCGGGATCGCTGGAGACTTGTAGTATCGCAGGCCAAGATCTACTACGGGTTGCTGTGCCAGAGGAGTAAGTAAGTAAGTAAGTAAGTAATTATTTAACTTTAAGAAGAGTGAAATATAAACGAAACGATATTTGCACAATGTCTACACCTAATTGCCCACATTCAGCATTCGAAACCGAAGCTCTCAAACGTAGTGCGTCTAACTGGCCGACAGACAGCTGACCACTTGCCGACACTCGCCGACACTCGCCGACATCGACGCTCGAGTGACGTTCATTGTGAGGTCGACCGCGTGACATCGAGATGACATCCATTAGACGTAATATCATCTTCGTGTGCTGTTAGAGTATTGCTTTTTAATATTTGATTTATTTGTGTCGAATCGAAGCAACTAACAGCCATATTGCGAAGGTTAAATTAATTGATTGCAAACTGCACAAAGATAAAAAAGAAATATAAAAACGTAAGTGCATTTATGGCCAGTATGTAATAGAAATTTGAATTAATTTTATTCACAGTTAAAGTGCTTAGCTAAATGATTTTTTAAAATATGTTAGTAATAATTTTGTAACAGTCTAAATCAGCCATAAATACTCAACCTTTTTTTATAGTGGCCACAAACACGTTTCAATAAGTGTCGCGGGCGGCAAGCAAAAATTATTTAGGTTTTAATTAAAACGTAATTCCAAGTTAACAATGTAGCTACTTTATTAATGAAAAAAATAAGTTTTGACCAAGATATAATTATACATATATGTATATTGTATGTGCATGTGGCCCGCTGGCTGCAGGTTGAGTTGGTATAGCGGGTCTAAATGCTTCAAGAAAACGTCTTCTTTTTCGATCATTATGGTGGTATAGGTAAAACCGTATGGTCCACTTGATAGTATATTACTGCCTGCAATTTTAAGATAATCGCATGAACGTAAAATTTTTTTAGCTTATCGGCATAACTTTTACTTATGTTATTATTGATTATTTCCCAATACTATATAATTAATTAGATACTCCACAAAAAACATAAAAAAATAAAAAATTGCTAACTATTTTGAGATGTTAAAGTTGATCTAAATATCTCGGAAGCAATTCTGAAACAATATACAACCACAGGAAACACAGTCTAAGTCATGGGCGTTAATAAATCTTTCATTACAATTATGTTATTATAATTAACTCAGGTCAGCTAGAAGACCTAGACGTCTAGACGATACCCTCATGTGTGTGGAAGCGAACTAATGCCGATTGACACTATCTATTGTGTAGGGCTAACTTTACTAATATTGGCTATTTGACTACGCCATGCAGGATTAAATCGAGAGGCTAAAACACCTCTATACTGATCTATACCTACTAGTCTATGCTAATATTATAAAGCTGAAGAGTCTGTTTGTTTGTTTGAACGCGCCAATCTCAGAAAGTACTGATCCAATTTGAAAAATTCTTTCAGTATTAGATAGCTCATTTATGAAGGAAGGCTATAGGCTATATATCATCACGCTAAGACCAATAGGAGCGTAGCACCAATGAAGAATGTTTCAAAATCGGGAATCATGTATGACAGATTTGATCCTATTCACGCGGACGAAGTCGCGCGCAGAAGCTAGTACAGTATATACTTATATACAATTTTTAAGCTACATAAGCTACAAAACAATCTTTGAATTATATTTCTTTTATAATTTATTTCATTCGATGTTAGCCTTAATTTGCAAAACTAAAAACCATTAAATTTAATGTCGACCATCTGATTTCTATATCCGATAAATATTGAACAATTAAATTAAAATGTATGCAGCTACGGCCTTTGATCTCATCGTGCAACTGACAACAATGAAACAACTCGCTCGACAACTGTTTGGTCAACCGAACTGTCACTGCGAATTAATAAAAATTCAACCACTATTGTAAAACAACTAAAAAACTTTAACAGAAAATACGGTCCTATTATACTTACAAAGAAAGACGAAAATTGCACGTCAATATTTTCATTGTTTTTTTCGTACGACGTGCAATAACCCTTACATGTAAGTTGCTAAATATTATAAAAAACCGTTCACAGAGACTTATACCTTAAAGCAAGGGTTAAATGCTTAAAATTCTATCAAAATATTTTAAAACAAGAATTAAAATTTATCGACAATTTAAAAAAGATTTTAAATCAGTTAATCGCGATATTCGAATTCGCGACACGCGCCGGACACGTGGCTCGAACAAGATGGCGGCGCTTTCTATTTAAATTTGACTGCTGTAATTGTTTGTTGGTTTTTAAATAGCATTAGCACTGGTTAAGATATTTTGAATTTAAAGCGTGTGAGAAAAATTTGTTTTCTATTTGAATCGAAATTGATTTGACAAATCTTATTCGACGTAATATGCGCTCGTCAAATAAGTAAAATATTGCAAAATGTTTATTATGTATCTTTTGTAAAGCAACATGTATTATAGTAATAAGTTTTAAAAAGTTTTTTTTACTATTAATCAGAGACGTGTGACGTAGTGACAAACAGACGAATTACTGTCCAAAAGAAAAAAAAAATCAGAAAAAAATCAATTTTTGATGACCTCGTAAGGTTATCAAAATTATTACTAACCAGTTGATTTTTTTTCTTTTAGTTAATTAATATTTATATAATTTGATGGTATCTAATATTGTCCTCCATACGCTCACTGCTGCTCTATCTCCTGCTAACTCTATTATCTACCACAATCGAGAGTTTTCGAAGAGGAACTTTTTGTTCGTCTCATCAAAATGAAGCTACTCCTGGAAAATTAGCTTGATACTAATCAGGTGAAAAATATGTACTAGGGATCCCTACCTATGTATTTGACACACACACGCATATATTATTCTATTTTGTTGGTTGTCAAAGTCAGTAGTCAAATTGAAAATTTTTAAAAAAGGTTCTCCATTTTCATAATTATTTGGTTTTCTTTAGTTTAAAATTTTAATTATGGTCGAATTTCGACCTCTGGGCGACCACTAATATACATTATTACGCAAAGATTTCATAACGATATTAAATTATACCGAGATGTCTTTCAAGAGCAAGTTAAAATTTATTTTTAGTTGGAGCTCGGGACCGATTAGCGAGGACTCGGGAGAAATTTTACAATTCCCCGACTGAAAGCTGAAACTTAGCACAAAGCATCGTCTGTCTCTCTCACTCGTACCGCGAAACGTTTAGCCGTCTCGCTCTGCAGAACTTATTGTAATAGTGGTAGCTAAGTTAGAAGAAAGTATTGAATTATGGCGCTCATGATGGCTTTATGCAAGAGTGATACATTTAAAGGTATTAAAGAGAAAAATAAATGAGAACTTTTGACTGGGTTTACCGATTTCGATGATTTTTTTTTAAATCAAAAAGTGGTGCGTGTCACGTGGTCGCGTTTAAATTTAATTTTGAGAAATTGAGATAAGACAAGTACTTTTCGTGTTATATTTAATAATGCATATTTACTTGACGATTTTTACGTAAAACAAAATTATTTCAACCAATTATTTATTATAACCAATTTAATCCTTAAAACTCCGTCTCATACTTCTTCCTATTACTCTAATTCCTTCTCTGTTAAAGCTGTCCAACTCTGGAACTCTCTCCCTCTTCCTATTAGACAAGCTCAATCTCTCTTCTCCTTCAAAAAACTACACTATTTGTCACTAAACACGTCATGATCGCCTATATCGTCTTTGTATGATATATCTTATACTATTAAACGAGCAATTCTTGTATATATATATATATATATATACAGTAGGGCCTCGATAATCCGTACTCAGGCTAATCCGAACGCCGCTGTAATCCGAACTGCCGACTGCCCCTCTCTCTCCCTTACCGTGACCGCTGATCTTATATTTTGTTTTCAGTTGCGAATGAGTCACCTCGCGTGTTCACGTTACTTTGTGCTAAACTCGCGCGCCACGTGTTTTAGAGGTTATAAAAATGGTTCCTACACCGAAACGCAAACATAAAACTTTAACCATAGCTGATAAGTGTGCCATACTGGATAGTTTGAAAAATGGAGTGTCTGGAACTTCTCTTTCCATTAAATATGGTGTTGGAAAATCGACAATTACTGATTTAAAGAAAAAAGAACAGAAAATACGGTCTTTTGTAGCTCAAACCGAGAAAGGTCCAGGTTTAAGAAAAACGCTAAGATTGCCAGAAAATCCAGTGCTCGAAGAAGCACTTTTTACTTGGTTTTTAGAGCAAAGACGAAGACATGTTCCTTTATCAGGCGAAATCGTAATGCAAAAAGCCAGATTCTTTCATAAAAAACTAACAGGGTCTGATTTCAGTGCAAGTAGAGGGTGGCTGGATAATTTTAAAAAGCGTCATGGCATACGGCAGCTGAAAGTGTCAGGTGAGAAAGTCTCTAGTAATGCGGAGGCTGTTCAGCCATTCCAAGAAAAGTTTTTGAAGGAGATAAGAGAAAAAGACCTTTGTCCCGAACAAATCTACAACGCAGACGAATCAGGATTGTTTTGGAAGGTTCTGCCAGATAAAACTTTAGCTTCTTCTGCTGAAACTAGTGCTCCTGGATTCAAGGTATCTAAAGAAAGAATCACTTTTATGCCTTGTGCAAACTCGACAGGGAATCATAAATTACAGTTACTAGTCGTGGGTAAGGCCAAGAAGCCAAGATCTTTTGGATCCGTAAAATTACCGGTGCATTATCAAGGACAAAGGCGTGCTTGGGTAACTAGAGATATTTTCCTGGAGTGGTTCAGAGGACATTTCGTTCCAGAAGTCAAACGTCATTTGAAGAAATTAGGTCTACCACAAAGAGCATTGTTACTCTTAGATAATGCGCCCGGACATCCAGATGCTGAAGATTTGACTACAGAAGATGACAATTTTTCAGTATTGTACATGCCACCAAACTGCACATCCTTGATTCAGCCGATGGATCAAAACGTAATTCAAAATGTCAAGATAAATTACAAGAAAAAACTGCTGATTCAAGTTTTTGCGCAACAAGAAGATGATGAAAGTTTAACACTACATGAGGTTATTAAAAACATCACAATTAAGGACGCAATTTTTTCACTAGCGCAATGTTGGGATCACGTGTCGTCAACTCTCATCAAAAAATCTTGGAAGCCTCTATGGCCTGAACAATTCAATGCAACAGAAGATGGATCAGAAGAAAACGATGGCTTTGACGTGGAAGACGATCTCCCACTGAGTCTTCTACGCAACCGTAGATATACAGAAGAAGCCATTTCCACTTTCTTGACAATCAGCGAGGAGGAGCATTGCACAGAGCCCATAACTGATGATGAGATCATAGCCCAACTTACGCAAGAGACTGACGAGTCTGGGAATGACGAGTCTTTTGTTGACAATACTTCAGCTTTAAACGTCAAGAAAATTCCTCATTCACAAGCTATATCAGCACTAAATACTTGTTTAGATTGGGCTGATGAAAATGACTTGTCTTTATCCGAAAAGATGATGCTGCGTAATTTGAGGGACAAAGCCTTTTTTTGGTCAATAAATAGAACCCGCCAAACTAAAATTGATGACTTTATGAACAAGTAATGTATTTTGTGGTTTAAATATGTGTTTTAAAGTACCTGAATAAATATTTTTTGTCAAAATATATTTGCATTTTTTTAACATACTGTAATCCGAACGCTCCGTGAGTCCGAACAGGGGTTATTTTTTGGTAGTTCGGATTATCGAGGCTCTACTGTATATATATATATATATATATATATATATATATATATATATATATATATATATATATATATATATATATATATATATATTCTGAATCTCGGAATCGGCTCCAACGATTTCCGTGAAATTTAGTATGCAGGGGATTTCGGGGGCGAAAAATTGATCTAGCTAGGATTCATTAAAAAAAAAATGTCGTTTTATCCCTGTTTTTAGGCAATGAAAAAATATCATTAGAATACGAAGCTTAATTTCACAATTGACGACATAGCTGTAATAGCGTAATTAGGAAATCGGCGGGTGTTAAATCGTGTTGACCCGGGTTCGAATCTCAGTCTACAGATTAATTTTTTTTCTTTTTTTTTTTAAATATCATTCGTGATTTATTATTTAAATAAAATTAAAATATAAAAATACCGAGAAAAAAAATAACAAAAAATAAAATGAAAATACCGAGCTAGGCTCGGTCACCCAGGTACTGTATTTTATATGTGTAAGGATATAGTATGTATATTATATATTTTATATTATTATATGTATATTATATATTTTATATTATTTATATGTACTTTATTTAAATATACTTTAATTCGCACACCAGTTATTATTCGTTTACTTCCTAACTGCAGTTTCTGCTTTGTGTCCTATACCCAAAGGTTGTCTGGAAGAGATCGCTCTTTCAGCGATAAGACCGCTTTTGTACATCTTTCATTTTATCTTATTATTTTTTTCTTGTTTCTTTTAATGGTGTACAATAACGAGTATTATTATTATTATTATTATTCAACTACCTGTTACAGGGTTATTTTAAAATGGAACTAATAAAAACTAACAATAGGCTTTTATAGCCGTTTATCTAATATCTATATATATAAAATGACTGTTTGTCTGTATGTCCTTTACAGAATCGTGAACTATGCGTTTGATCATGTCATGATCTTCAGCAAAGCGTTGTGGATGAGCCCACAAAGGTTTCTGAGTTTGAAACACAAAAAAAAGCGTAGCAACTAGGGAATGCAATCTCGTTCTCGAGAGAGCTCGTTTTTGCGAGATCTCGGCCTTTTTTAGCGAGATTGAATCTCGGACGAAAAAAAGGACGAGATCTCGCAAAAACGAGATCTCGCGAATAATTTGTAATAATGGCTTGTGCCGCGTTGGCGCAGCGGCCACAGCTGACAGCACTGGTCTGTGTATGGCTGTTGCGCGCACGGTTGCAGGTTCGATCCCCGCACACGACAACATTTGTATTAGCCATGCAGATGTTTGCCGTGTTATGGGTGTTTGTGCAGTCCTTGTGGGTCTCCCCACCGTGCCTCGGAGAGCACGTTAAGCCGTCGGTCCCGGTTGTTATCATGTACACCTGATAGCGATCGTTACTCATACATAGTAGGAATATATCCGCCAAGCCGCATTGGAGCAGCGTGGTGGATTAAGCTCTGATCCTTCTTCTACATGGGGAAAGAGGCCTATGCCCAACAGTGGAATATTACAGACTGAAACGATAATAATGGCTTGTGATTTGAACTGAACAAATCTTTCATTTGATTGCTATATTTGTAATATCTAATGTATCTACTGAGTAGATATAGTTTTATTTAATTGATAATAATATCTCAGTTTAATTAATAGTCAACTCAACTTAGGTAATAAGTTTCATTTTTTTTTTGACTTCTCGTTCTTTTGTTAGTTATAAAAGAGTTGTTTTATTGCTAAAAGATTTTTGTTTGATATTAGAAAAGACGACTGGTTGTTTCTTTCATTTTTTATTTGATAGATACGTAGGTACGTCAAAGTTTATTACTTAGAAGTTTTTAAAAAAAATTATAGACAGATACGTCAAACTATGTTTGTTGAATAAGTCTATTGAAAAAATTATTGAAAATAATTTTTTATTTTATAATACTTATAATTTTTATTATTTTTTAACCGACTTCCAAAAAAAGAGGAGGTTCTCAATTCGATTGTATTTTTTTAATGTATGTTAGCTCAAAACTTTTGACTGGGTAGACCGATTTCGATTAATTTTGTTTTACCTGAAAGGTAGTGTTGCGTGTCATGTGGTCCCATTTAAATTTATACTTTTAAAATTATATATAATAATACGTAAAGTTATATATAATAATACGTATTTACTTGACTACTTTTTCGTCGACCTACGTTGTATTAAACTGCATAACTTTTCACTGGATTTATCGATTTTGATGATTTTTACTTTAATCGTAAAGCTAATAGTTTGCTTGACAATTTTTCGTCCTATTAGGGGATATTACTTGTCGATGTAATTAAAGTCGGTTTATTTAAGTTATTTAAATATTGTGATTATTTGCAAAAAAAAAACTGGCCTAGTGCGAGTCGGACTCGCGCACCGAGGGTTTCGTACCAACAAAATTATTTCCGTACCAACAAATTTATTAAAAATAATTTTTTGACATGATGTAACTAAAAATTGTTGTTTTTCGCAATTTTTCCTTTATTTGTGCTATAAGACATTGCTTCGTACGAAATTTCAAGATTCTGAGTTCACGGTAAGTACCCTGTAGGTTTTAATTCCCTTGTGAGTGTCGAAAATTTGCAGCATAAACGGAGCTGTATCTTTTGATTGCGTTGGCTTAGAAGTT
This sequence comes from Melitaea athalia, assembly GCA_905220545.2. NCBI lineage: Eukaryota > Metazoa > Arthropoda > Insecta > Lepidoptera > Nymphalidae > Melitaea > Melitaea athalia. The sequence goes on from HG992198.1 coordinate 1,437,163, forward strand.
TGATTTTTTCACAGTTCCAAGGAACAGGTCGTGACAGACAGACGGACAACAAAGTGATCCTATAAGGGTTCCGTTTTTTCCTCTTGAAGTACGGAACCCTTAAAAACACACAAAACTGCCAATGTCGCGAGATCTCGAAATTGGCGAGATCTCGCGAGATTGATATTTATAAACTCGCGAGATCTCGCTTGAGCCCCAATCTCGCGAGATTTGCATTCCCTAGTAGCAACGCGCACAGGGTACAGCGAGTCTATAGTAATATTATAAAGAGGTAAAGTTTCTAACTTTCTTTGTTTGTAGGGGGTAATCTCTGGGGGTAATACTAATCCGATCATGAAAATTCTTTCACTAGCAGAAAGCTACACTATTCAGGAGTGACATAGGCTATATTTTGAAAAATAATAGTATATATAAATCAAGTAGGAGAAATGCGAGTGAGATGAAAACTCTACTATACTTATGTATTTGCATCACAAAAATAATAATTAACGCCCAACGAAGTGGGCACGGGTCGGCTAGTATCTAATAAATAAAAAATAGTTCAATATGACATGAAACCGTCCCACGTCGCTGCAAGGCTATACAATCTAAATCCGTGTCGCGAGTGTATGAATTATATATAAAGTTGCCCAATAACCCGCACTCCCGCTTTGTGCTCGCTTGATAATGTTCACCTGCCTCGCTGAAGTAGATATAATGGATACCATGGACTCCACGGTCTATTTCAGAAGCGAGAATAACTTTCGACACCTTGTTTCTATATCTTTTTAAGCTTTGAGGAGGATCAGAGCTTAATCCACCACGCTGCTCCAATGGGGTTGGCGGATATACTCCCTACTATGAGTAACGATCGCTATCAGGTGTACATGATAACAACCGGGACCGACGGCTTAACGTGCTCTCCGAGGCACGGTGGGGAGACCCACAAGGACTGCACAAACACCCAGACCACTTAAACAAACAGACAGACAATAAAAATCTATTTTATGTATTTTTTTGAATAAGATCTGTTACAATTTTATAACAAAAGAAGAATATAACTACATAAAAATAAATTCCACCAATCAAACGCGAGATGTTACGACGCGAAGCGAAACGAAGCAAGACGACTGACAAACGTCAAATTAATTAAACCACCAGCATCTATAAAATGTGCGAAACAAAAACGAAAGACCAAGTAATATACAAGCGCGAACCTTAGCGCGGGGTCAATGATAAAAATAATTACCGCGAATGTCAGTGACAGTCCGGAGGCTGGGAGCGAGTGGACAGGGCTTTGTTATTATATTTACATCTATAGTCTATACTCTATACTTAATATAATAAAGCTGAAGAGTTTGTTTGTTTGTTTGTTTGTTTGTTTGTTTGAACGCGCTAATCTCAGGATCTACTGGTCCGATTTGAAAAATTCTTTCAGTGCTAGATAGCCCATTTATCGAGGAAGGCTATAGGCTATATGTCATCACGCTAAGACCAATAGGAGCGTAGCGCCAATGAAGAATGTTTCAAAATAGGGGTTTTTTCCTTATGAGAGCTTCCGCTGCGTAAACGGTTAAAGTTTCGCACTAATCATGTATGACAGAATTGATACGATTCCACGTGGACGAAGTCGCGCGCAGGAGCTAGTCGTTTATAAGGAAAATTATTTAAATCCTTCTCGATAATAAGTGCATTTAATAGTGACAAGCTGACAAGTCATCGACCTATATGTTGTTGGTCAGTTAATATAGGAGTTATTAAGTTAACATGCTTGATGAATGCAATGATGAATTAGTAGATTGTTGTGATTGGGGAGTAAGCTGGTGAATGAGTGACAAGAGCGTTACGAAAAGTGTGATCGGGCGAGGCGAACGCAGCAAGAGAGAGGGAGGTGCGAGCACACATTTTCTTTCTCTCTTTCTCTCATAGTCAGTTACGTTTCGTATATCTAAGACACAGTGCAGGCCTATTGTGTAGAAGTTTTACTTCAGTCGTGATCTAAAGCATACCTACCTACTTGTTTTTAGGTTAAATATTTACCTATATATGTTAGCCGATGAATCGATTATTTTCGGCAATATTCCACTAAAAGGTTAAAAATATATCCTTTAAGTAGGTAGTAACGAATTTGATTTTTAAATAGGATATGATAGTAATCAAGATTAACGGATTAAGTCCACAAGAACACTTACAGACGAGAAACAATGTATTTGTATTAATGCAAATATATATTCCTAGTTTGAATCCATCTTATGATCCTATTTGGCGTCAAGGCAAAGAATGTCACTAAAACAAAACTTGTGAAAAATTTGTAATACCTAGTATATTTGAAAAAAAAATGTCTGTGTGTCAGCTCCGACGCACGACTGGAGTTTACTTCTTCAGATCGACTGTCAAAATATGCATAAAAAAGATTTTATAGTCTAAGAAAAAGATTAATACCTACCATATCAAATGGTAAATAAATGAATCTATCGATGGCATTATTAGAAAACGTCGTAACCGATACCGTCGTAACTGTCGTAGACGGTACCGTCATAAACGTCGTAGCAGATAGATAGCGCACAAAAACATAACGAGGTCATTCGTTCAGTCGATTTTACTCCTCATATTTTTTTCGTACCAAAAAAAAAAGAATTAAAAAGCCCTCTCCATACAGACTAGTGTAATATAAAATGTAGACGCGGTACAAGTATAGCGAATTAATCGAAACACAATACAGTGGCTCGCTGGTGCGGGTCAGTGGGGGGAGGAGAAACCAGTGGGGGGGGGGCACTATTGTGTGCCGGGGAGTGTCGCTCGGACAGATATTGTGTTATTTGTGGCTTAGTTCCAGTTCTATATTAAATTTTATATCGAATTATTAAAACACAATAGTACTTAACCATAAACAGTTTCCGAAATTAAATCAAAAATAATTAAATTACTTTAACAAAAGGTTGTCTCGTTTTGGTAATAGCAACTGAGGTAGGGTAGCAGGAAATATACTGTTCAAAATCTGGAGCAGCCTGACTGTGGTAGTTACTCGACCTTGCAGAAGATCACAGCTAAATAATACTGCTTTCTAGTAGTGTTGTGTTCCTGTGGTGACAAAAGTGACCAGAGCTCCTGGAGGCATTGGAGATTACTTTATGTGAAAGTAATTAGCATAGCATAAAAGTTAGTGCAATCGATGTACCTACACGCAATTTTGTTAACCTTGTACTATATACATGTACTATATAGTACTTATAATATGACGGATTTCTTTGATAATCAACTGAATTCGTAATTTTCATTTATCTGCAAACCGTTTATAAAGAAAGTCTTTATAAAATTAATATGTTACGGATCTCAGCAAGCGTTTCAAAAGCAGAAAAACGATTGTGCTTTAGACCACACGACTGAAGTAAAACTTCTTTAGCTCCATCTTCCGTTCGCCTCGCATGATCACACTTTTCGTAACGCTCTCGTCACGCATTCACCAGTTTATTCCCCAAGTCAAGCATGCGTAAAGAAGTTTAACTTCAACAAAGCAACAACAACAGCCTAGTGTGCCGTAAAAATTATGGTTAGAAGATAACATCTTCTCATCCTTAAATTCCTTTTACGTCTCTGAATATCTAGTCCTCTTTATAACTGTTGTCGCGTGCGTTTTTTACTTCCATTTGCTATCTACTTTAATAAACAAAATTACTTAAAAGATAAATATAACACAATAAGTACAACTGGAGTAGAAATATGTCCAACTTTGGAACCTCTTGAAACCATGGGAAATTTTTTAAAATACAATAACAAAACCGTTCATTTGCTATTCTAGAAATAACATATCCAAAGATGTCAGCAGTACTTGCACAGATCACAGCCCCGGGCTACGAGAGAACAGGTGCCAATACAGGCAAACATACCAAGCCGTTTACTGCAAAAAAATATAATAACAACCCTTATAAGTAACAAAGAAAAACTCAGAAAGCGAATAATGCGTCAACATTGTTCTAAAAAAACTACCAAAAAAATGACAATAAAACCATCCCTTTCCAACCCATACGATTAGACAAGAACATCAAATATCTGTACAAATTTACTCTTTTACGTATGATGCTATTTCATATATTTTTGTACGTTAGAAAGAGATAAGGCATTATTATCTCGTATCTGATCTCAAAAAGCGTATCTCGGAATCTCTCCCACGCATTAAAACACAATAGCTTTGTAGTATTTTGTACAAGTGCTCGTTGCGACTGATGTTGGTTTTGATAAAATCATTGCAACAATGTACAATGGCTGGGATATTGATACTGTGGCCAAAGGATTGGTTTGCGGTGAAATTGCGGGTGAAACAGGATTGATATTATCGGATTTTGTTTTTTATCGGGATATTTGTTGCGAATTTTTTTTGGGTTGATAATGATGAGATAATGTAGTGTAAGAGCTGTAAAGGGCTTAGACGTAATAGTTACTCTCTCTCCCGTACAAAGGTTCGACTTGTGGCACTTCTGATTGATGTTTATTAATTATGTAAGTAGACGGTATCCGCAAAGTAATATTTATAGTGTTACGACGCGTTGGCGCAACGGTCATAACACTGGTTTGTGGCTGTTGCGCTAGCGGTTGCGGGTTCGATCCCCGCACCTAAAGAACATTTGTATTGACCACACAGATGTTTGGCGTGGTCTGGATGTTTGTACAGTTTTTTTTTTTTTTATTATTATTATTTAAACTCATATTACATCACAATTTAAGATTAATGCACTCCAAAAATCGCAGGGATTTGTCCGGAGTGTTGTTTTAATACAGTTCAGGCACATTTAGGCAATCAACTAACAATAACAGCAAAAAATCAACAAACAAATTAGTGGGTAATTCTATAACTTAAGTAAAAAAATCTTATAAACGGTGTAAATTTATACGCAGGGAAGACGACCGAGACGCAGAACCGGTTTGTTACAAACAGTTACAGGATGTTCAGATAAAACGATTTCAATTTATTTCTTATATTTTTTATAGTGATTCTGTTCTTAAAATCTACAGCCAATCCATTTAACAAGCGAGGAGTCAAATATTCCGTAGTCCTTTTACCATATGCGTTATTTCTTGCGGAAGTTGTTATAAGTTTTTGTTTTGTTATTTGTCGTGTAATAATTTTATGTTGAATTTTGTTCTGTATGTCCATATTAAAAAAGTTTTCTTTTAATATGTTATATTGAAATTTATATTCGACCGGTAACACGTTGCAATATTTAAAAAGTTTATTGTCATCATTTTTATATTGTTCTTTTATTTTAGGAGTTACGATATTTTTTAGGATTCTAACTTGCAGATTTTTTATAGTGTTAAGATAGGTTTTAAAGGTTCTACCATAGGTCGTGATACCGTAGCTTAGGATTGACTCAGCCAAAGCATTGTAAAGCATAAGTAGAATTTTAAATGGAATTCTCTTCTTAATTATAACTATATTAGCCAAGAAGGCTCTGAGTTTGTCACATACCGTACTTATATGAGGTTTCCAATTAAAATAACAGTCCACCACCAGTCCAAGATAAGTATGCTTTTCAACACTTTCTATGACTGGGCACTTGCATTGGTTGATATTTAGATGAAGACATTTATGATTATGGGCTTTTAGTCGATTATTTGTTTCACAGAACGTCTTGGTGTACGGTGAGCGTATGTGAACTAGTTTTGTCTTGGATGCGTTAAGTACAAGCCCGTTGTCATGACACCACTTATTTAGTAAATCAAAATCTTGCTGCATTTTTTCCAGTGCTTTGTTTACGTTTGAATCTGCTATTAAGAGGCAAGTGTCATCAGCGTACTGATACGATGAGCAAAATTTAAATATATTATTCATGTCATTTACGTACGCTATGAAGTGCAAAGGACCGAGCACCGATCCTTGGGCTGTGCCCTCAGAAACAGATATTACATCACTTGTAACATTCCCTATTTTTACAAAATAGGACCTGTTACTTAAGTACTCTTTGCACCATTTTAAAACGGGGCCTCTAATGCCTGTGTTACTGAGCTTTTCTATTATGGTGCTATGGTTAAGGGTATCAAATGCCCTAGAAAAGTCTATAAAAAGAGCTAAAACGTGATTTTTTCTATGTAGATGTCCATTTACTTCATCTGCAAACCTAGATAAAAGTGACGTGGTACTTTTCGTTGGCTGGAAACCGTACTGATTATTATGAATTATTTTATGGTCGCCGTAAAAGGTATAGATTTGTTCGCTGAAGTATTTTTCGATTATTTTATCAAGAGCGGGTAAGAGGGAGATAGGACGATAGTTATTAATGTCGTCTTGTTTACCCTTTTTGTGGACAGGGCGAACACAGCTTTGTTTAAGGTCATTTGGATAAAAACCTGATTGAATACTAGTATTAATTAATTGGGCGATACTTACTGATATTTTTTTGGCAACTAATTTAATATCTATTACTTTGATTCCATCGTTACCGGGTGCTTTTTTATTTTTAAGGTTTTTTATAATTTTTTCAATATTTTTTGGCTCTGCTCGTTTTAGATAAAAAGTTACATCGGCTGATTTACTGTAATTGTTCTTATTCAGGAGCTTGGTTGAACACGTTGGTAAAACATTTTTAACAGCATCCTTAAATGCTGAAGCGAATTTGTTAGCAATTTCAGTGTAATTTTGGTTGTTTATATCGAAAGCTTTTAAAATTATGTCGTCAATTGATTTCGTTACCCTACCACTTATTCTATTAATTATTTGCCATAAAAGACGGGGATTTTGTTTGTTTTCATTAATTTTATTTCGATAATAATTGTTTTTGCTATTTTCCAAAATTTTATGTAATTTATTACGTATCGTTATATATTTTAATCGGAGTGTGTTATTTGTGGGATCTTTTTTCATCTTATTATATATATTATCTCTCTTATCTGCTAGTTTTAACATAAATGTTTTAACCCATGGTTGCTTAATATTCTTTTCTGTATGTTGGTTTTTATTTTTTAACGATTTGTAGTACGCAGATTCAAAAGCCGATTTAATAAATTTATATATTTTATGTGGACACGACATATCTGTTGTCTTTGTCCAGTCAGTGCTATTTAACTCCTCACTTAGAATTTTTCTATTAAAGTATTTAATTTTAGAAGTTTTAATATCATTCTGTATGCGCGTCGAGCGAATTCCCTCGCATGCTATCAATACAATGCGATGATCTGCCAGAACAGTATCGACCGCTGCTGTGCACGGATTCATAGTCGTTAATCGCGTAAACACGTGATCGATGCATGATTTACATATTTTATTAAGTCTTAATTCTATGCGAGTGTAATCTGTTATACCAGATATGAATCCGTGCCCAGAGAGCATGTCGATGTATTTATTCTTTAGTACCTGGGTGACCGAGCCTTGCTCGGTATTTTCATTTTATTTTTGTTTTTTTTTTTCTCGGTATTTTTATATTTTAATTTCATTTAAATAATAAATCACGAGTGAAATTAAAAAAAAAAAGAAAAAAAATTAATCTGGAGACTGAGATTCGAACCCGGGTCAACACGATTTGACACACGCCGATTTCCTAATTTCGCTATTACCGCTATGATGGCAGTAGTGAAATTAAGCTTCGTATTCTAATGATATTTTTTCATTGCCTAAAAACAGGGATAAAACGACATTTTTTTTAAATGAATCCTAGCTAGATCAATTTTTCGCCCCCGAAATCCCCTGCATACTAAATTTCACGAAAATCGTTGGAGCCGATTCCGAGATTCAGAAAATATATATATATATATATACAAGAATTGCTCGTTTAATAGTATAAGATAGAATCATTAGAATTGAGGTCTATGTTGGCGTCTCCGAGTATGATTGAATTATTAGTTACATATTTATTCATCAACTGCGAGAGTTCGGAAATAAATCCTGTTTTGCTAGAAGATGGAGGTCTATAGATTGCACACAAAGTTATGGTGTTTTGGTTCGCGGTTTTGAGTGTCCCTAGGATCGTCTCAAAGTGCATTGTTTTTGTGATTACGGGAGTAAACTTGAGATAATTCTTAACGTAAATTATTATACCGCCTCCTCTTTGTTTGGAACGTAACTTAGTGTGCATTCTATAACCCGGAATGTTATATATACCACTGATATCGTCACTAATGTTCACCTCTGTTAGAACTACGACTTCTATTGTAATCTTCGAGGATTCTATCACAATGAGAAGTTTATTAAAGTTTTTAATTATTGATCGGATATTCACGTGAATACAGAACAAATCAATATTTTGTTTGTTAAAGGGTATTTTCTTTATAAAAGAGTTAACTGTAAGGCAATCAAATATTTCATGTGTATGCAAGTAATCGTCAATTATATCACTAGCCATTTTACTAATAATAATGTATAAGATGTATCACTGAGCAATTGTTATTTATTTTTTACACGTTTGGTTGTTTAGCGATTAATGTGTCAATATCGGACATGGAACGCACTATGTGGGGACGACTCTTGTCTTCGTTCTTCTTCACATATATAACTCCCGACTTGCACCATACGAACTTATATGACGGCTTGAGTTTTTGTTGAGCTTGAGTTTTGAGTTCTTGTGGTTCTCTCCACCGTGCCTCGGAGAGCACGTTAAGCCGTCGGTCCCGGTTGTTATCATGTACACCTGATAACGATCGTTACTCATAGTAGGGAATATATCCGCCAACCCGCATTGGAGCAGCGTGGTGGATTGAGTTCTGATCCTTCTCCTGCATGGGGAAAGAGGCCTATGACCAGCAATGGGATATTACAGGCTGTAGCGAGCGATTTATAGAGTGATAACTAAAATCATCAAAATCCATGTCGAAGCTGCATCAGACATTTTTTATAAGTTATTATTTTAAAATTGTTAAATCAAGTTATATTACACTAATATTAATCACTAATATTTACCCTACTAATATTTAGTAATATATTACACTAATAAATAAGACACAAACTTGAAGTTACATTAGTTTAATAATAAAATATTGTGGATCGTTTATACGGGTGACATTACATTTAGACATGTGACATGACATGTTTTCGTAGCATTTGAGTAGTAGAGCGCTACAAGCGTAGCACTTGTATAACGTGAAGATTTCGAGATGGTCTCTTTGAATTATGAATATATTAAATATTTTAATCAATACAGGATCTAATTTTATATGTAAATGTGTTTGATTTACGACATTATTTGATAGCCGAATTGGGAATCCGCCAATCCGCATTGGAGCAGAGTGGTGGATTAAGCTCCGATCCTTCTCCTACATGGGGAAAAAGGCGTATGCTCAGCAATGGGATATTACAGGCTGAAGCGTAGCGTATCTAAATTGGAAATTTAATGTCATTGAAAAATGTTTAGAAAATAAATTATGTTTATGACACAACAAGAATACTTTGAAGATTTAAAAATAAAATACTTGTTGTGATGTACTTTCTTAAGTCGGTTGGAATCAAATTAGTCAATATTTAAAAACGATAAAAATCGACAAGATTAGTAGAAATATCATTTGGGTCATATTATTAGTACCGTAAATCGAATTGAACCATTCGCGCATAGAGTAAATTACACTGAAATGCAAATAAATTAATTATTTAAATATGAAAGAGGACGATTAAAATATGCTAGCTGCGAAACAAAATTGTTCACAGGCTTCTTTAGAACCTAACATAATAAATAAAATATAACAAAAAACTTAACAGATTTGTCTCAACGGCTGAAACAAACGAATTAATTTCACATAATTGATTATGTATTACTTCACTCAATTGCCGTTTAACATCGATAACAGTAGCACGACCTCACCTCGGTTACAAAAAACAACAATTATTAAGTGATTTCAACACAAAAAAACACAACAATGCAGTTCGATTACAAAAGTAATCGTTTACTATTTGTAATCACGGCGAACAATGATCGCGAACAACAGCTCCGCACGAACTCACTCACTCACTCATTGACTCATTGACTCATTCACTCAAGTGCAATTACGATTAACAATTGTTTTATTATTTCTATTATAACGTAATATCCCCTCGACGATTGTTAGTCGGTTATTACGGTTTTAGTGACTGCGGTTATTATTTATTGAGTTATTTTTAATAATTATGTAATTAATATGAAACAAAAAGTATCGTTTTTGCTACGGTTTTTGGTGATTGTAGCGTAAAATTACTGCATTGGTACTTTTTGGTGATTGTAGCATAGTAAAATTACTGCATTGGTACTTTTTGGTGATTGTAGCATAGTAAAATTACTGCATTGGTACTTTTTGGTGATTGTAGCATAGTAAAATTACTGCATTGGTACTTTTTGGTGATTGTAGCATAGTAAAATTACTGCATTGGTACTTTTTGGTGATTGTAGCATAGTAAAATTACTGCATTGGTACTTTTTGGTGATTGTAGCATAGTAAAATTACTGCATAGCTACTTAGCTTACTAGCAGCTCACGGGACTTCGTTAGCGATTAAATGCTTTAATTATTATCATATCTTTCAATTTTCTTTTATTTTATTTTTTTGGGCTGGTCACTTGTGTCGCAGGACCGATGGCCGTTGGAGCAGACGATCTACGTAAGATTGCCGGCGTAGGCTGGATGAGGATTGCGGAAAACCGGGATGTCTGGCGCGAAATTGGGGAGGCCTATGTCCAGCAGTGGACTGCGACAGGCTGATGTGTGTGTATGTGTGTGTGTGTGAGTGTATATCTTCAAAGGTTCAGCGAAGACGCTGCTACCCGTCTTCGGCCTGTGTATTTCAATGGCAGCAGTTGGATGGTTTTCCCGCCATCGTTGGTCGGCTTTATAAGTTCCAAGGTGGTAGTGGAACTGTGTTATCCCTTAGTCGCCTCTTACATACTCCCACGGGAAGAGATGTGGTGGCTATATTATTTACTGCCGTAACCACACAGCGATTAACCGTAGGTATGTTTCTTTATTTTCCAACGTAGTGGCCAAAAAAATTCCGAAATCTTAACATATTTTACATCCCAAAAGAAGCCTTTTAAACGTTTTCTAATAAAACAATTAGTAAAATTCGATTCACAAAAACACAAAACCTACATTTAATTTCTTTAATATCGGGTAAATAAATTTCGTTAACAATAGTTTAAATTTCTTTACAACGCGATTGTAATTATCGAATGAATGTTGTTTAAATATATAATAAAGTGGTATTGTTCGTCAGTTCGGGGTGTTTGTAACGGCAATTGGTAGGCGGGGCCGTGCAACAACCCGCGGTTTTTTTGTATTATTCGATCTTTATGGTTCGGTGAACTTTGAAATTAAGATTATTAGTTTAAGTAAAATTGTATTGTATTATTGAGCACTAGTTGAACCCCGCGGTTCCTCCCGTGTAATTCCCGATCCCGTGGAAATGGGAAGAAAAAGTAGCCTATGAGTTAAATAGTAAAGAAACATCCATCCAACTCACAAAAATTTTCATTTATAACAGTAGTAGGGTATGATATTAACGGTTGGTTTAGTAGTCACAGAAAGAAATAGTATCTAATAATAATCTATAGTATGCACATTTAAATAAAGAACAAAATTTACATTACAAGCAATTATAGTCACAAATTGTACAATCAAGCGCTCTTTTATTTTTTATTGTTATAGGTAAAGCAATCTATTCCAGACAGCCTGATAATAATATAAGATATAATACATATATAACCTGATAATAAGATAAGTATCCTTACAAATCGTAAATGCTTGCCCTATGCAAGCATGCATATTATAAATGTTTGTCCTGATTTTTGGACTTCTGTTCGTTTTACGTCTGTTTACTACTTTTAACACAGAATTTTATGCTATCTTAGGCACGTTATGTGTAGTATTTTAGTGTTTTTTTTTTTTTGTATTTTGTTGTCAATATTATACCTACCCAATATGGCTTTGTAGGCATAGTAGTTTTAAATACGTTCTTAAAAGAAGGGGTTGGTTGGGTTAAAGACATTAAATAATTTAGTAACTAAAAATCACTCAACTATACCTAAGTATTTTGAAAAGAGTAACTGCGGAGTTTCTTGCCACTTCTTCTCTGCAGAATCTACATTCCGAATCGGTGGTAGCTTCACTTTTACAGAGAATAATAATCACTTGAAAGTTAGAATTTGTAAAATTACGATTTGGAGGTGGTTTTGATGCCTATTTGAATGAAGCTAATTTTGATTTTGAATAAAATCAAATATTTGCAGCTCTGTCATTGTGTGCTTATCTTCTCAACGTAGAAATACTTTGTAGTAAATAATTTGAAGACGCGTTCAATATCGATGTCGAAACACAGGAAGCATCGAATACAAATGCATTTTAATATAAATAGATCGCGAACAAACTTTCTCCATCACGTGAGGAAACCCGATCTCCGTCGAACAATTAATATTGCAATTTACTTTTTTAATTTCCTACAGGTTCGACGGGAAGAGAGAGTTTTACGTAAAAAGTTTGGTTGGTAAAGTTTTTTTTTTAAATGATTATTTCTGCTTTTCAACAATTGCTGGAGCTCGAATAGCTACTACGTGATGTCTGTCAATTTTAATTCTCTACGTATAGGGTAAAACCGGGATAGATGCCCCACTATTTGAAAAAGCCACCTAATTTAAAAAATATGAATTTTATACGAATAATTTTTATCTATGTAGCTAGCTCAATCCTTTATCTTGAATTATTATTATGTTTTTTTAACCTATCAATTGCACATTTAGCAGAAATTAGCTTTTCGTGAAACCTTTTTTTCGAGGATAGATGCCTACCTGTATGGATAGTTGCCCCACCATGAAAATACTGAGAAGGATAGATGCCTGCAGTGTAGGATAGATGCCATTTATACCGTGTAAACGAAAAACCTAATCCAAATGCTAGCTGGTTCTACTCCTTAAATTGTCTCCAAGAAACATGCGTCATAGTAATGAAAAACATTTTGTGGTTTTTTAAATCGTTTAATTGTTATCATTAGAAGAAAATTCTAGTATCACACAAATCACTACAATAAAAATTTTACAGTGTTTGTTTTAATAAAATATCAATTCTTAAGTTTCAATATGCATAGGTAATCATATATATTTTTTGTGAAATTAAATTTTACAAGCTTTTTTCAACAAAAATATAAATTAATATCAAGTTTCAACATACACATTGCACAATCATTCTTTTTTATAATAAAATAACACAGTAAATATATTTTCATTACTTTAACCAACTTAATTGAAGTTTTACCTAATAGTGCTTTTAATTTTCCACATCTTGAGCAATAATTTCTGAAAAGTGTACAGCTTTCATGTAGCCAGTTCTGACACATTACACATTGAATCCAGTCGGATTGCAACTTCGTATTTTTATAGTTCTCAAAACATTCAATGCAGTTATCTTTACTTGTATCTTTAGGGTTATCCTGTCCATTTATATTTCTTGGGGCAATGGGGCAAACCTTTATATTTCTTTCCTTAAATTTTAAAATTACGTGGATTGTCTTCATCTTCGCTGCTTGCACTGTAAATAATTTGTATTTTTAATGATGTTCGGTCTTGGTATAATTTTCAATTAATATCATTTTCTTTATCAGACAATTCAGCTAGGTTGTCATCGTCATTTTCACTAAAATCATTTGTTTTATTTATTTTTTGTCTTCTTCTTTATTGGTGGCTCCTTTCTTTGTTTTCCTAAGTTCTTTGGTAGTCCCAGTCTTGTTTTCCTTTCTTTCAGCTACATCCTTCTTGTGTTTTATATGTTCCTTTGAATTCAAAATATCTGCTGATTGTTTCGCCGTCCTCTTAGCCATGGTCAAAGGGTTTTTCAGAATAGGTAATGATTCCATTAGAATTTTCAACGGTATTTTTTGTTCTATATTAGCTCTCATTTCTTCCCTTTTTTAAATTTTCGTGGCATACTTCTGCTAGAATCAGTAAAAAATCTAAATATAAATATATACGTATATACATAAAAAATATAAATGACACTAAAAATATTTAAAAATTATACAGTTACTCCATATATTGTGTAGGAAGGGATAGATGCCCCTAAGGGCACCTATACCTCGAAAAATCAGGGCAACTATCCTTTTTGATAGGGATAGATGCCCACGTATTTTTTAAATAAATTGTAAACAAAATAGCATCTATTTACACCTAGATACAGACTCAATGAACCAGTTTATTGACGTAATAAAAAATATAACACAATTTATTACTAATTATAAAGTTATACAACCTTAAATACTAACCATTAAAACTTTGACGTGTTTGTTAATTTCGCCGCGGAAATAATTACACACACTAGCAAAACGCGTCCTCGTCGCACAACTGTCCGTGGGTATATTAGGTACAGGGTGACTGCGGCTCCTACTCATGTGATTAATTTTTAGTCGAGAGTTCGGGAAGTTAGGTTTTTAGAATGTGAGGCATCTATCCCGCTGGGGCATCTATCCCGGTTTTACCCTAGTATAACATTCTAGAATACCTAAATGTGATTTTTTTGTCCTTAATAAACTTTAAAGGTTCCAAGTACCTACATTCTAATACTCTATTTGTAAACACAGGCTAACTAAAACGTATTTAATGATGTATCTACACTTAATATTATAAAACTGAAGAGTTTGTTTGTTTGTTTCTTTGAACGCGCTAATCTCAGGAACTACTGATCCGATTTGAAAAATTGTGTCAGTTTTAAACAGCCCATTTATCGAGGAAGATTATAGGCTACATAATATTTTAGTACCTCTTTTTCCTTAAATTAACGTGGGTGAAACCGCGGGGTACATCTAGTGTCATATAAAATTTATGTGGAATGGGACGCTTTCAGGCTGTTTTGGATCAATTAATTTCATCTACTATAAATATTAAACAATCTTACAGGCATCAAAACTTAACACATGTGAAGCCACGTTAACAATCTAACACGTCTTACGTTTTCAACCCTTATCCAAATTCCTATTCTTTAATTACTTTTGTATCCTCCAAAAGTACTCGATATCAATTGACAGAGTAGGCTATATTTAAATCGCGTACAAACAGACAACGGGTTGGTTTTTTTCCCGAAACCCTCAAACAAAGATACTGTCATTCAATACGAGAACCTTCAGCTGTGGTTATTCAGACCGCTATATTTAATTGTACAATAGCAAACAAAAAAACAACACTTAAAACACTATGAAAATTCAACATAATAGCAGGTAACCTCTCTTCACATTGCCCAGAATACACTGAGCCTACGAATCGCGTATTTTTTAATTTTATTGAGCCCTTTTTATATATAGCGACAAGACAGTCGTAAGATTTTCTTGACTTGGTTGTGAAGCTGGTAAAAATATTGCATTAAATTTTTGAAGTGATTGGTGTTAATTTGTTTGTTAAATGTTTATTGTCACACACTTATAAGTAAAGCAACGACTCTAAAATTCTTAAGAAATAATTAATTTAAAAACTACTAATTTTAATTACTTACACTCCCCTACAATAAGTTGATTCACTTGGTATATCCAACCGAATTTTTGTAGGCCTGTGTGTGTGAAATTTACAAGCATGGCATTAGGCTAAGCTAATCTTTCAAAGCTTTCTGAAACTAATGTAGTTTAGAAATACTTAGTATTAGATAAATGTGAACTATGATACAAATCTAAATACGTATATATCTACGATAGGTACCTAACCTATCGTAGATATATAAAATAATAATAATAGAAATAAATTTTTATTAAACGAAAATAGTTGTGAGAAAATATCCTATTAAAAAAAAACAAGATTGATTAACTTTATTGAAACTCTTTGTTATTAGGAAAACATATCTGAAAATTGTGTGAAATCAAGTGTTAGACTTGTAAAATAATTCTTGTCTTACAGTGCGGAAGCAGCTGTATTCCCGAGCCCCGCGGGTGTCCCCGCACGCTGGCTGGTCGTCACTCGAAACCACTGAAGACATATCAATTACTCATTGTATAAGAATAATTGCGGAATCGAGCGGAATCATTTTATTATAACTTGTGTACCCCATTTGTTAACAATCTCCTTCGAATCACACTCACCTTTATTGCATGCAATTAGATGTCATAATCGTTTGTCGAATTTGTTTTTTTATTTGCGTGGGAGATGTACGGTAGAAACTTAGGGCTTTGTTATTAAAATTATAGATTTTTTTTAATCGATCCCATTGAAATGTTAAAATGTTTGACGTTTGACTGTTGTTCGGTGATCGTGTTTGCGTTTTACTTCTCATTGAACGAACATTTCAATGTAATGAAGTAATGTATGGTTAAACCAATGTGTACTATTCAAATAATTAGGTATACACTATGTTATAAATGTTATATTATAATCACTACATAGTATAAAACAAAGTCACTTCTCGCTGTCTGTCTGTCCCTATGTATGCTTAGATCTTATAAACTATATATAATACATGCATTATATAGTAGAGGAACACTGATAATATTTGTTACCGTGCGAAGCCGGGGCGGGTCGCTAGTTTTTAAATATAATAAATAAACGCCTTGCACTTAACATTTTGTTTTAGTGAGAATGAAACAAAACATATATAAATAAAGTAAAAAGAAGAGAGAAAAAAGATGTTAAAGAAGATCTATGAATTAGGTTTACTTCGGTACGACTTCTTTAAAAGAAAGTTCAGAAGGAGCGTTTCTGATGCTTACCGGTAACTCATTCCTCAGTCTAATGGCATTGACTGTGAAAGAGAACACGCAACAGATTTATGAGAACGGTTAATGAAGTCGGTCAATCCTTAATTAATTAATTGAGTGATAAATAATAATGAGGCCAGCGGAAAAATGAACTTTGCTTGTCATCCGAATCTAATATTTTAATAAAAGATGAAAATCGCGGTTTATTAAGTTTTTTAAAAGCCCGACGTTTGGCGCGAACTCATGTGTTTTGCCCATAGTCACCACGCTGGGCAGGAGGGTTAGGGCTGATGTTTGGCGTGAGTTTGCGGAGGCCTATGTCCAGCAGTGAACTGCGATAAGCTGAAGTGATGATGATGATGATGAACCAAAAACTCAATAGTTAATTATTTAAATATTATCCTACAAGTAATTCAGTACTATTAAATGTCTCTTACATCTTGATGATGATGATGATGAACCTAAAACTCAATAGTTCATTATTTAAATATTATCCTACAAGTACAATCAAATGTCTACCTACATCTTTGTTAATAATATAGTCTTTAACGAATACCATAATAATATATAAAATACCTCGAATAAATTATTGAATATACCAAAAGTATTCAAAGTCGTTGTTAAACTTTACTTACTTTATATTAGTGAAATAACAAAAGAAACAAAACAGAAATTATCTTTTTATAAGCAAAAAATCCATTATCTAAGTATATTAAAACGTTTATGCGATCATAATATTTAGTGTAATCCAATTTCATTGAATTGTATTCATTCATGTGTTTTTTTATGTAAATCTACGAAATCCAACAATTCCAACACTTGATACTTAAGGCAACAATAAGGCTGTTTGCACAATTAGCGATTACACGCGCCGCCGACTGCGGTTGGGACGAACGCTTTTTTAAACGACAGTTTTGCGAATTTAAAGATATTTTGAGAAGTTACCATTGTTACATTGTTATAATTTGACATATCGATATTATTAGAACGTTATGATATTAAGAATGTGAATAAAAGTATGAATAGTGGATGGAGAGGCCACTGATGGTGCTTTCGCCTTTTCAAATCCGGATTAGAAGTGTTGCATTTTCAAGTGTTTCTGCCATTTAAATAAGGAGACTTTTATTCGATAATTGCCTAGATTACTGTACTTAATTTAATATTTTAGCAGATATAAATATACTAGTTGTATTTGTAATGATACAAATATCATATTTTCTAGGAAAAGAAAAAATGAAATACTTATACAAAAATCGAAGTTCCTACTTCATAAAAACTTGACAAAGGTATTTTATAAGAAATTTGGACAGTTCTAATGTAATTATTGTGAATTATACTAACGCTAAATCTTTGTTCAATTTCCACTCATAACTTTGTGTTTATAAAAATATTCCTGTTTTGTAGTTTGGTTCTTTTTCGTCATCAAACTGTATAAGCGGTTTGGGGAATTTATGGTCAGCACAAATTTTTTTGAGTGAATAAATAAATAAAGAAATCATACTTACCGCTTTACCACGGCACACGCATGGAATCGCAGTCCTGTTTGTTACCATAAACAGCATCTAAAGATCATTACAGTAGGACGTTTTCATACGATTTTAGTTTAATTATTTTAAACTAATCGACAAAAAATTACAGGTAGGTATACTTATTAGTATGTTATATATTTTTAATAACCAAGTAACGAAAAATATTTTTCATTTAACAATGAATATATGCCTCTTATAAATTGCAATAAAACGATTATTTGAATAACAATTTTACTCCAAATATTCTCCATTCAGAACGTGTTACATTTCAATACGGAAGTTCACACAATTAGCGATTTCACGCTAAGTCAGACGTCGTCCTAACACGTCTTAGCCCGTCACACGCTTCAGCAGACTTGCGAAAGATAATGTTTACTATTACTGCTAATTCAATTAAGTTGCAATTTATTTTTGTCAATTCAATACCAATTTGAAATAGTGGTTGAATTTAATGTCTTTGACAAAACAGACAGTAATATTATACTTTATTGTACAGTTTATATCTTTCTCCAAACAATATTTTCTTTTTTTTTTTTTACATAATGGTTGCAAACTTGCAATAAAGAATAAAAATTTTCTGTTAGAAATATTTTTTTTAATTCGTTACTAGCTGTGCCCCGTGGCCCCACACGCGTTAATTTGAGGAACAAACGTTTATACCCTTCCTCGTTAAATGGGCTATCTTTTTTTTAATGTAACTAGGTTGGCAAACAAGCGTACGGCTCACCTGATGGTAAGACCGTAGTCTATAGGCGCATGCAACACCAGAAGCATCGCAAGCGCGTTGCCGACCCTATCCCCAATCCCCCCCAGGAGCTCTGGTCACCTTACTCACCTATCTAACACAAAAACAATTTTTCAATTCGAACCAGTGAGTGGTTCCTTGGTGGATTTTATAACTTACTTTCATACTTTCTCAAACAGCCAAGTTGATGACAGTTTACCGGTCCTGTGCGTCAACAACGCCTCCAACACCAGGAGCATCCTAAGGGCATTGCCGACCTTACTGGCTACCTTACTTACCACAGGAACACAACACTACTTGAAAGTAATATTATTTAGCTGTAGCTGTGATCTTCAGTAATATTGAGGTACTTCCACAGTCAAGCTGCTCCAAATTTTGAGAAAGATATTTCCTGCTGTACCCCACATCAATTTTTTTATATACAACTAGGTCGGCAAACAAGCGTACTGCTCACCTGATGGTAAGCGATTACCGTAGCTTATAGACGCCTGCAACACCAGAAGCGTCGCAAGCACCTTACCGACCCTACCCTTAATCCCGCCCAGGAGCTCTGGTCACCTTCCTCACCATAGGAACACAACACTGCTTGAAAGCAGTATTACGAGTATTTAGCTGTGATCTTCTGTAAGGTCGAATAACTTCCCCAGTCGGGCTGCTCCAGATTTTGAACAGGGTATTTCCTACGGTGCCCAACCTCAATCTAACAACATCAAGTGTAGTAAATGCTTAGCTTAGATAGGTATGTGTGTGGATAGAATCCAAATACAACGAGGATTTTAAGATGGATATTTTTCTCTATTATATTGGTACTTTGAATACTTTTTTTTTTTGGGTAAAAAACAAACTCCTAAACACTTCTGTTTCGTATTTATCAATCAATTATCCGTGTACCCGCAACAATAGTATCGTCTTACCGCTTAAAACTATCTCGTTTCTCGCTACTGGTATTATTGTGAAATATAATAGAAAAAAAAATCGGGTTTTATTCTTAGGTATAAATTCCTAATATTTGACAAGATCTGCTCACTGCTGTAAAGGACTCGTCCAGGAAAGATTTACATAAAACAGTCATTTACAAATAGAGATAGTAATGTAAAAAGGCGGTCTTATTGCTTAGTAGCGATCTGTTCCAGACAATCTTTAGAAAGAGGAAAATGTGCATTGAAACGGTAGGTGCAGCAGCGTAATAATCTGTATAATTTGTAAATAAAACATTATGTATGCAAATATGATGCATTTTTGTTCCCTAAATACTGAATACAATATAAAATAAAATAAAAAAGGTAGGCAATGTAACGAAGGCTTTATAACGATTAAAAAACTTATCGGGTTTATTTTAGTAAAATGATTTTAAGTTAAACTTCATTTCTTGGTATCTAAATATTCTAAATAAGTACCTTTCAAGTTAAAAGTAATCCGTATATTTGAACAAAATATCGAAAACTTCAACATAATTTTTTTCTCAACATTCGAAACAGAACTACAGAGAAAACAAACCACGATTACTGCATATGTAAATACATTTTAACTGTTTTTATAAGTAATACCTACTTCAGCTAATGTAGAAATTGAGAAATTAAACAATCATTAATTCGCCCTCACCACCAAATACAATCTTTAACCACCCGCAATAAGGACTACAATCGCATATCGATCTATTATTTGACAATTTTAAAATTGACAAACTTTTAAAACTGTTTTCATTTGTCACAAAAACCTCTACGGCGCAGGAATTAAGATAAAAATTAGCTTATTTCTAAACGATTCGGTTGTTACAAAACGTTGGTAGTTGTAGGAATGTGAACGTAAGAACAAAATGTAAATGGAAGTTTCTAAAGCGATCAAATATTGTGTGGACGGCGGCGGACGGCGGTGGTCAGTGTGGTAGGTAAATAGAGGCAGGCGACCACGCGGAGCGCTATTATGTTACTGTACCGTCGACGACGATCTGTCTTAGAATAATAACTCTGTATAAAACAACCATAATCATAATATATATGGGTAAAATTCAGATCTTAGAAAAGCTGGTGGTTTGTTCAGTTCAAGCACTTATCTTGCATTTTTTATACCACTATGGTAGACATCATCAGTCCACTGCTAGACATAGGCCTCCCCAAGTTCGCTCCAAAAATGGCGCAAACTCATGTGTTTTGCTAATAGTCACCACGCTGGGCAGGCGGGTTGGTGACCGCAGGCTGGCTTTGTCGCACCGAAGACGTTGCTGCCCGTCTTCGACATGTGTATTTGAAAGCTAGCAGTTGGATGGTTACCCCGCCATCCGTCGGCTTTTTAAGTTCCAAGGTGGTAGTGGAAACTGTGTTATCCCTTAGTCGCCCCTAACGATACCCACGGGAAGAGAGGGGGTGGCTATATTCTTTAGTGCCGTAGCCACACAGTTGTTATCATGTTATAAAATAAATTATATGCTAAATATATTATTATTTTCTATGCGACTATACGCAAAGTTTTTTTTATAACGCGTATAATACTTGCGTCATTCGCTAGAATAACATTATCGTGTTTGTACTCGACGCGTTATCTCAGTAATGTGTTTTCCAGTTTTTAAACTGACAAAACTTTTGTGTAGCGTCAGCGTGAAAAATATTTAATTTTACTTAGAATCTATATATTAATTACTCGAAGCAAAAACTTTGTACCCTTTGAAAATTGCGCAGACGGAGGAGCATGAAATTTCGCACACTTAAGATTTATATAGAGAAGGAGTGAAGAAGGCTAATATTTTTTTAAAATTGTTAAATAAAATATATTAAATCAATAAAAAAAACACACTACCGTGTATTTGATACACACACGCATACGCAATCTTTTGTTTAGTATTATAGAAGTATAGTCTTTGACAACAGAACAGCAAGATTTTTTAAAAATAAAACCATTAAGCCTGGTTCCTGTTTTGGCTAAAACGTAGTGGTAGTTTTAAAATAAGTAACTGGTGAATTTCTTGCTGAATTTATAAGCCAAGAAATATGTTCGTAGCTTAAAATACAATTATATGAAATTCGGTGAAGTGTCTTTCGGTATTTATGTCTGTTCGTCTTTATGTATATGTTACCTGAAATGTATGTAATCCGTTATTGAATACAATTCCTAGGAAATGTATGTAATTTATAAAATCGCACGGAAATGTGTAAAATAAATCATGTTAGACACATTTCCTTGGAAATCTATGCATTGTCTAAATAGCAATCGGAAATGTAAATATTTGAGATATCAATGGGTATGCGGGGGAAGTCTAATTTTTAAGTAGGCTAGGATTTTTTTTTTGTCACAAAATTATGCCGATAAACGGTCTAACTTACCAAATAACCTTAACCTATCTATATAACTTCAAAATTAGACCGACGCGGGCCTTAATCTAAAGACTATCCATTAAAGTAGTTAATTAAAAAGGGTTAAAATATAAATCTTATATTTATCCTAATATTTTACAAAGAAAAGATTTGGTGTTTTATTACAGAAAGCATTATTTTTATAGATTTCCTAATACGACATTGGAATTATATATATACCTACAATTCCTAGGAATTGTGCACATTTCCTAGGACATTTATGTGTTAGATAGTTTTTGAAACAATATTTTATACATTTCCTAAATAGATTCGGAATTATATAAATTTCCTAGGATTTGTGTACAATTCCTAGATTTCATACATTTCTGGTAACATATTATATACTTAGATTTAGAAAAAAAAAAACGAATCTCGACCGCACTGATCAATCGATCAAAAGAGAAAAATAACATAACACAACATGTATTTTCACGAGTATTGACTTTTGTTTTACACTTTTTTTAATTATATAGACTAGCGCTTGACTGCGATCTCACCTGATGGTAAGTGAAGATGCAGTCTAAGATGGTGCGCGCTTGCCTAGAAGATGCCTATTCACTCTTGATTTAAAGGTACCCAAGTTATAGTTAGTTGGAAAAACGGAAGCCGGAAGGGCATTCCAAATTTTTGCGGTGCGTATTAGGAACGAGGAAGCAAACTCAACTGAGGTAGGGCACAGCAGGAAATTTCCTGCTCAAAATATGGAGCAGCCCGACTGGGGTAGTACCTCGACCTTACAGAAGACCACAGCTAAATAATACTGTTTTCAAGCAGTATTGTGTTCCTGTTGGTGAGTAAGGTGACCAGAGCTCCTGGGGGGATTGGGGATAGGGTCGGCAACGCGCTTGCGATGCTTCTGGTGTTGCAGGCGTCTATAGGCTACGGTTTTACCATCAGGTGAGCCGTACGCTTGTTTGCCAACCTAGTAACAAAAAAAAAAAAAAAAAAAAAAAGCGCTTAGTGCGAGATCGTGGGACTTCAACCACGTAGCGGTGCAGATTCATGCGATGCCATGCGGTTCGATGGTAGAAAGGTGATGGTGGAAAGAAGTTGTACACTTTTTTTTTACAACTTTACACACACAAAGAAACATAAATTAATTAATATCAGGTACCATAATTAGTTAATCAAATTTAATTTCAATCACTATCCTTTATTCTGCGGACGGTGGAGCGCGTAGCGATAGACAAACAGTTGCTCAATCTTAAGAGCGTTTTCATATTACATGTTTGATATTAATTTGTCTTTTAATTGAAAACCTTCGATTTCCCGCTATTAGCATTGTTTTATTCGAGCTCGGTAAGGGTGCTTTTAATATGATAGCATATATGTAATAATGTTTAACTTGCAGGCCGGAGCTTTTTAAACAACTTTCAAAAAAGGTGGAGGTTCCAAATTCGATTGTATTTTTTAAATGTATATTACCTCAGAACTTTTGACCGAGTAGACCGATTTCGATAATATTGTTTAATCGAATGGTATGTGAGTGTGAGTAATCTTTGACTATTTTTTTGTCCACTTACGTTGTATTACTTGTCGATGTAATTTTATTGAAGTCGTTTTTTTTTTGTTTGCGAGCAAATACAATTATTTATTCCCATATTAACGTGTATAAAAGCGCGAGGCACAGCTAGTAATTAATTAGTAAGGTAACGTGTCGATGTAATTGGAGTCGATTTTTTTTCACCTTTAACTTTAGTATGTTAAAAATAAATCGCGAAAGGTTTGGCTGGAAAATTTCTAGAGAGAACCTCCTCCTTTTCGGAAGTCGGTTAAAAAGAGTGCTTCCAGCACTTGGATATACGAGGTTGAGGTAGGTACTAAAAATAAATGTTTATTACTAACTTAACCTTGACTTTAAATATAAGCTGTAGCCAATTAGAAATATCCTGTCGTTGGAAATGGTTAAGTTCATTTGTGATATTACCACTACCACTACCACCACCACTACAGCCTATCACAGTCCACTGTTGGACATAGGCCTCCACAAGTTTGCGCCCGACATTATGACGCGAACTCATGTGTTTTGCCCATAGTCACCATGCTGGGCAGGCGGGTTGGTGGCCGCAGGACTGGCTTTGTCGCACCGAAGACGCTGCTGCCCGTCTTTGACATGTGTATTTCAAAGCCTGCATGGATGGTTATCCCGCCATCCGTCGGCTTTTTAAGTTCGAAGGTGGTAGTGGAACTGTGTTATCCCTTAGTCGCCTCTTACGACACCCACGGGAAGAGAGGGGGTGGCTACATTCTTTAGTGCCGTAACCACACAGCACATTGTGATATTAATAAGACCCTAAATACATCACATCATCATCACATCAGCCTATCGCAGTCCACTGCTGGACATAGGCCTCCCCAAGTTTATTAGAATTATACTTATTAGAACTTGGGGAGGCCTAAATACACTTAGGGTAAAAATAAAGATTTCAATTTAGAAAAAAAAATTTCGAATATTTAACTTTTGGTATGTACGTAGCCTTACAATTAATTTATAGCTAATGAATTAGGTTGATTAGCACTGTGTACATAAGATCTATGACAATCGGAATTCAAGGTAATACAACAATGCATTTCAAAATATATACTTTTATTTTAACACTAGAAGTTCGCTATAGTTTCACTCGCTAAGTTGTCTTATTACTTTTATTAATAAATTTTCCGTACAAATGTCAATTGTAATTGTTATCAGTTGTCTTAGTTTTTATTATAAGGACATTATTGTTAATTATTTTATTAGTATTTGTATTATTATTATTATTGTAATTGAAAAATTGTTGTGACATTTAAAATTTTAAGTTGTATTTGTTTTTATGCCGACGCTTTGGCGCAACGGTCACAGCACTGGTTTGTGGCTTTTGCGCTGGCGGTTGAGGGTTCGATCCCCACACAAACATTTGTATTGGCTCTACAGATGTTTGCTGTCGGGGTGTTTGTGCAGTCCTTGTGGGTCTCCCCACCATGCCTCGGAGAGCACGTTAAGCCGTCGGTTCCGGTTGATATCATGTACACCTGATAGCGATCGTCACTCATAGTAGGAAATATATCCACCAACGCGCATTGGAGCAGCGTGGTGGATTAAGCTCTGATCCTTCTCCTACATGGGGAAAGAGGCCTATGCCCAGCAGTGGGATACTACAGGCTGAAGCGAGCGATATTTATTTGCTTATGATATCTGTATTATATTGTTCAAAGTAAAATTTAAACAATTGTATTTGCTCGCAAACGAAAAAAAAACGACTTCAATTACATCGACAAGTAATACAACGTAATACGACGAAAAAATAGTCAAAAAAATGAGCGTTATCAAAAATTACTCAGAATGTGGTCATCAGATCTCGATCAAATTTAAACGGGACTACAAAACAAGTATCAAAAACTAAAATAAGAATTATCAAAATTTGTATACCCAGTAAAAAGTTATGCGGTATAATACAACGTAGGTCGATGATATAACTCAAAAAGTACTTGTTAGATCGCAATTAAATTTAATTGGGAGTATTGGGACTTCATGACACTCACCACCTTTTGACTAAAAAAAAAGTCATCAATATCGGACAAAAAAATATACAATCGAATTGAGAACCTCCTCCTTTTTTGGAAGTGGTAAAGTATCGTAACGCAAGACTGTGCGATGTAGCTTTTAAAAATAACGTAAACATCGAAAAATGTGGGTTCTCAAATAAAGAGAAATATTAAAAAATGTTCAAGTCTACAATCTATTTGAGCTCTCAGCCAGTTCTATTGTAACCAATGAGTGATCAAATATTGTCGCATGCACTAGAGAGTGTCGCCGTCCCGCTCTGATATGTGGGGGGTGAAAGAGAGGGGAGGGCATGTTCGAGAGCAAGTTGGCGACAAAGCAGCCGACTAACAAAATACTATCATGGTGGCAATACAGGGACGGATTTATGGAGAAAATTTAAAGGCAGTAAATCGAAGTAAAGTTTTAATTAGAAGGTAGTTTTTAAATCTTAAGGCGTGTCCTTTGAAATGACTTAATTGCAGTAATTTGGTTCTTAATTTTTTTCTACAACTTTTCACATAGGAAAACGTCTTCTTTTTTTGATTTGATCAAATCATTACAAATCTTTATTAGAAGTTAATGATTTAAAAAAGAAAATTACAGAAAAATATCTGTGCTATTTTATTTTTTAATTAATTTACGTAGAATAATTGAATGAACTAATATTACAAACAAGTAATTGGGGTTAGAATATTGCTCGAACTAAACAGAACTCAACAACCTTTAGGAAAACCAAAGCTAATGCTTCTTATTATTTTTAAAACAAATATATGTACTTATTGCTAGATAAAAAAAGATTGCCATTTTTTATTAACAATGTTGTTACTGTTGTCAATGAAAAGCAACATTGTTGTTATTGTTGTCGCAGTGCGTCCCTGTGGCGCTGAGTCAACAGTGAGTCGACTACTCAGCGCTCTGCCTGTGATCCGACCGCAGGACACTTCCACTTTCCACTACATACACTATAACTAACTCAGTGACTGACTGACAGTGACCTGACACACGGTCTAAATGACGTGACATTCACTTAAAGTGGTTCTGAAATGTTATAAACTACAAATGCATATAATGTATCAATTGGCGTGTTTCTCGGAGTTATACTTCTTGTGGCGCGCTAGCGAAAAAAGCGACACCCTGAAGTTAGCTAGTCAACGAAGAATAAATAAATAAATATATAAATATCTACACAATACACACACGGTCGCCTGTTCCTAAAGTAAGCAACTTAACGCTTGTGTTATAGGTAACAGCCAACTGGTCTAGTTACGTATTTTTTTTTCGATAAACATACCTACTTATAAATAATACATAAATAAATATGTATATTACACCCAGACTCGGGGTGGGAATCGAACCCACAAACCCCGGAGCAGAAAGCAGGGTCTCTACAAACTGCGCTATAAGAAGAAGTTAGCAACGTGAAGTTAGCTAGCCAATGAAATATAACTTCTTACGTGCATACATAAGCACATACTTTTTTATTTTCTTTATAAAGTGATATGCTACATAACTATATCATAGATTGTTTGTTATGAAACTGTAGGCTGTATTTGTTGCAGCGGTAGATTGTTTATCAGTGCTTCAAAATCACAAACCCATTTCTCTCTGCTAACAGACTGCTTTTTTTATACAACTAGGTTGGCATATAAGCGTACCGCCCACCTGATGGTAAGCGATTACCATAGCCTATAGAGTATAGACGTCTGCAACACCTGAAGTATCGGAAGTGCGTTTCGGACTCTACCATCAATTCCCCCCAGGAGCTCTGGTCACCTTACTCACCTCAGGAACACAACACTGCTTGAGAGATGATTTAGCTATGATCTCCTGTTAGGTTGAGGTACTTCCCCATATTACCCAGATTAGGATGAGCAGGGTTTTTCCTGCTGCCCTACCTCAATGAGAAATGAAGGAATGTATCGATTACAGAGGGTTCTCTGAAAGAAATTTCCATAATATCTTCAATGTACAGTATCTGGTACAGTTTCATCACAATCTATACAATTTAGGATTTTATTTCCAAATACAAGACGTATAATATGTTTTATAATATATCAACTTAACTCAATAATTAGCCCAAGACTCCGGGCAAAAGTTATTATAATAAAAACAGTATTAAGTGACAATAACGCTCGTATAAATCAAACGCATTCGCGGGCGATAAAAATAAAAAAAAATGTGGAAAAAATTATGCAAATAGTAGCAATATCTCGAGGAAATGTTCTTATCGAGAGAACGGGTGTGGGGACGAACCCTTCCGCGGTTGCTGCGCCTTGCGTTTTATTACTTTTTTATTTCTTTTAACGGCCTAAGGGTCAGTCAGTTTACAGGGATGACACTTTTGTAATTTTTTTTCAATATTACTAGATCGGCAAACAAGCGTACGATTCACCTGATGATAAGCGATTATCGTAGCTTATAGACGTCTGCAACAACAGAAGCATCGCAAGCGCGTTTCCGACCCTACCTCCAATTCTCCCAGGAGCTCTGGTCACCTTACTTACCAACAGGAACACAACACTGCTTGAAAACAGTATTATTTAGCTGTGGTCTTCTGTAAGGTCGAGGTACTACCCCAGTCGGGCTGCTCCATATTTTGAGCAGGAAAATTCCTTCTGCGCTCTACCTCAGTTTATTGTTCTTCTTTTGATTTCACGATCTCAATAAAAATGTTACTTTTATACAGCACCGAGTGCAAGGTATTTATGTATAGGTACCCATGCCAATAAAGAGGATAAGTATATAATATCTAAAATTTAATTTTAAATTTAATAAATTAAAAAAATCCTCAAATAATTCTATACAATTTTTTTTATAAAGTTTCAACTATTTTGTATATTTTTCGCCACTATCCCGCAGCCCTGTTCATCCGCATCTATCACTCGCCACACCGCGCCCTGCGTGCCCTCGTCCCTTCGCCTAACATTCCTGAATCATCGACACATTCATTCAGTGTCACGTACTCACGTCCATTCATATTTATTAACTTTAATTATTACTGTGTACTTACTCTCAAACTAAAAAAAAATTG
This sequence comes from Melitaea athalia, assembly GCA_905220545.2. Lineage (NCBI taxonomy): Eukaryota > Metazoa > Arthropoda > Insecta > Lepidoptera > Nymphalidae > Melitaea > Melitaea athalia. The sequence goes on from HG992198.1 coordinate 1,465,922, forward strand.
AAATTGGACTGTTTCATTACTTAACTCAAATACCTACTGTTAAGAGTTTTGACTTGAATTTGTTTAAATATTGTCTAATTTTGTTGCAAAGGAACGACAGAATACTTGATACTTTTTTAGTAAAAGTAGTACCTAATATTCTTTATTTGTTATAATTATATATGTGCATTGTGTTAAATTTTAATACTTGTAGGGAGACTGGGTACGATTGTGCCAGGGTACGGTAGTGACAGTCGTTATAACCGCGAAACTATACGGAATGCGGGGAAGAGTGTAAGGGAAAAAAGAAGCGCAATGCATGTCTACACATGTTGCCCAGTATTGGGTTAGCCAGTGCACGACGTAAACAAAAGCAGGAGGCCACATTGCTTTTCAACAGCCAAAAGTAAGTTTTTTTGTTCAGATTCTTTTAATATTTACTTTTATTGGTATACAGATATACTATAGCAAATATTTTTTTGTTGTCAATTGAATGTTAGTAGTTAATTACAAATGATTACTTTTTACGTAGATAATTTAGGTTACTCATGATGTTTTATTGTTTTCAGAAGTATGCATTGGGTACGGTTGTGACAAATGTAGATGGGTACGGTTGTGACATATATATTCTTTATGTTTTTGCTTTTAGATGACCAGAAAACGCTTGCGGATGAAGTAAGACGTGGGACTTCTTTACGGAGAGCTGCGGAAATGCATAATATTAATCGCATGTCGTTGTTACGATACATTCGTAAACATGATGAAGTCGGTGCGAATCACGATGTAAACAGCATCAGCATGTGATATGCAGCTCATAGCAAAGTATTTTCGAAGGAGCAAAAAGAGCTGTTATCAAAATACATGTACCACAAGTTGCGCGGAAATATATTTTGGCCTTACTACAAGAGAGGTACGGAAACTGGCCTTTGAACTGACAAATAAATACATACAACATAAACCGACCTGCTACTTGGGATGAGAATGAGATGGCTGGTGAGGAATGGTTTCGTTCATGTCTGTACGCGTAGCTCAAGCTACAAGCCTTTCAAGAGCTACAAGTTTTAATAAAACGAATATTGAAGCTTTTTATAACAACTTGCAGACTATTTTGGACATACACCTATATGAGCCACAACATATATATAATATTAATAAAACTGGTGTAAACTTTATATAGAAGAAAAGTATTTTGTTTTGTTAAACATTTCTAACAATAAAAGTCATTATAAACCATTTCTGTGAATGTTTATGTCTGTCACTACTGACCCCAACCACTGTCACAACCGTCCTTGGGGTGAGGACGGTTGTGACATTTTCCTTTTTTTTTTCAAATTTGATGCTATAAGTAATACAGCATAATTTGAGACAAAATTTCAGTATTTTTATGTGGACAAATGTATAAGCTACGGTTTAAGTAATTATTGTCTCAACTAGCTAGTAAATTAACAAAATTATTGGCGGTCAAACCAAAATTGTCACAACCGTACGCAGTCTACCCTATGCATGTCCTATGATTTCCTCCGAATTTTTCTGCATCAATATCGTAAGAAAGAATAATACAAAACTAAATAAAAATAAAAACAAGTGTACTTTAGACCACACGACTGAAGTAAAACTTACGAAAGGTAACTCTCTCTCCTTCTATCTTCACTAACTTATATCTCTCTTTCAACTTCCGTTCACCTTGCCCGATCACACTTTAAAACTTATTCACAATAGGTTTGCATTGTGTCTTAGATATACGAAACGTAACTGGCTATGAGAGAAAGAGAGAAAGATCATGTGTACTCACACCTCTTTTACTCCGTTCGCCTCGCCCAATCACACTTTTCGTTACACTCTTGTTACACATGTCACCAGCATACACCCCAAGTTAAGCGTGCGTAAAGAAGTTTTACTTCAAAAATTAAAAGAAAAAACTTTTTGATTTTTGAATTCTGGAATTGAAAAATCGCTTTTGCTTCTATGGTTCTTAATTTCAGGTTACGGAGTGATAAAAATGTCATTGATGGCCATAGATCTAGTAAAAAATATCTGTTTTTACTAGATCTATGTTAATGGCATCTGGGGTACTCGCTGGGTTGAATTGGAAACGGCTCGGAAGTTAGCTTTCGAACGCTGCACTATTGCAGGGCGGTATGTACACGTTTTAAGACGACCGTTCAATGTACTGTGTTACGTTCTGTTGTGTTTTATTTAGCTGTGATCTTCTATAAAGTTGTGGTACTTAAATAAATAAATAATAAATATATATCTACACATTACACACACGGTCGTCTGTTCCTAAAGTAAGTAACTTAATGCTTGTGTTATAGGTAACAGCCGACTGGTCTAGCTACATTTTTTTTTTTTTCGATAAACATACTTATAAATAATACGTATATAAATATATAAATAAATATGTATATTACACCCAGACAGACAGGTGGGAATCGAACCCACAACCCCCGGAGCAGAAAGCAGGGTCACTACAAACTGCGCCAACGGGCTAGTCAACAACTTCCCCAGTAGGGCTACTGTAAACTTTGAGAAAGATGTTTCGTGTTGTGCTCTACCACCATGCATTAAGCACAGAGATCACTGGTTCGATTATCCCTCAGGGTAGATGTTTGTATTTGTACAAATCTCGGGCTAGACAGGATGGAAAGTCGAATCGAAGAGAAATACTAGTTGTTACCATGTAATGCAATTTATCGGTTCTCATTGTTGGAAGAATTAACTGCCAATCTACATTGGAGCAGCGTGATGAATTAAGCTTTAATTCTCATTTATAAAGAGCAGAAGCCTTTGAAAAGAATTTTGGGATTTTTCACTGTCGGTATCAGTTTTATTTTCTAGTTTAGGTACAAAACGCAAAAAGATTATGCAATACCTATCAGCCAGACGTTCAGTCAGAAATACCTTTTACAAAATAAATTTAAAAATTTTATTTTCCTTACATATTATAACCTGCAGAATTTTATTTGTGTAAGATTCGTAAACAGCACAGTAACACACAATTAAAGTTCTTGAATGTCACTCAAAATGCTAATTAATGAGAGCTATCACTACTTCCACTTGTAATGGTAAAAGTCAACTTCGATAATGAATTAATAAATAGAACATTTCTAACTGTTAAACATAGTCCAGTCACTTCGCTTTGATCACCGCTGACATCAAACCGACCAGTGTCTAGAACCCGCTAGCTGTACACTTACTAAGAAAAGGGGGTCCGACTTTAAATGGAACTTAATTATTACTTTCGCAAATCTTGTTTTACGCTTCGCATACGTTCACAAAGTCGCTTCAATTTTACAAAATCATTCCGACATTACAGAAAATAGGTTCTGTATCAATTTGAGCTTTATTTTGTATAACATAAGGTTTATATTTAATTTCAGCGAGTCGGTCTGTAAAGTTGCGCATACATCCTCAGGCAAAACACTCGAAGATAGAAATCTTGTTAAAGGAAACGTCTTTTTCAGCAGCCATTGTCTACAATTACTTGCTTTGTATTCGAAAACATACATCCGTCCTGTTCATACTCGTTGTAATGAGTGTACGTCCGTCCCTGTCTAGTGTGATGAGATTTCCGGCGGACTGTGTAGACGTTTTCCTTTTTAATTATGTTCTTTGTAAAGTGAAGCTGTACTTGAGATTTGTACAACTGTATTATACGTGTTTTCGTTCCCTATAACGAGTACAGCTACTTGTACATATAGCTCATGGCAATTATACAAGGATAATGTAAAATTAGATAAATTCTTTAATTATTTTATGTCCATACGTTCAAATAATAAGTTTCCTGAAATTCCCCAATTATCTGCGCAACAACTACAACAAAAACTTTAGTAATATCCCACTGCTGGGCACAGGGCTTTTTCCCCATGTAGAAGAAGGATCAGAGCTTAATCCACCGCGCTGCTCCAATGCGGGTTGGCGGATATATTCCCTACTATGATTAACGATCGCTATCAGGTGTACATGATAACAACCTACGCCTGATATTATCTCCGCTATCATTGTATTAGAATCTTCAGTAAAGTATTAAAAATCTTGACAAAAATTAGGCAACAATTGGTCAACCGGGACTTGAGTTTTCAGCTCAACAACACAAAATTAGCGGTTCATTTTTATTTATATAAGAATTAGTAAAGAAACAATATTTAAGAAATATATAGGTACTAGGATCTAGTCAAATTTCTCCTAATTGAATGTTAATGATACGAAGTTAGACTGGTTCTTTAACACAGTCGGTAGTGTTTTAAGCTACAGGGTAATTACCTATGGATCGAAAAAAAAAAAAAAAAAATTGACAGTCCCGCTGAGTTTCTTTCGCCAGTTCTTCTCAGGTCAGAGGCTTCTTTTTTCCGAACTGGTAGTAGACTCATGACGTTCAGTAAGAAATTGTTATAATTTTATGCTGAATAAAATATTTTTGATTTTGATTTTGATTTTGATTCCCGTCCCAGTTTGTGTTCATTTATTTTATGTGTTATTTAAATCTACATTTCTTATAAAAATAAAAATATGTTCATCCGTCAACTGATACTCTTACTACTCGACTAATACACTTTATTGTACACCAAAAACATAAACAATACATATAAAAGAAAGAAAGATTTTAACAATATATCATTAGATACAAAGGGCGGCCTTGTCGCTAAAAAGCGATCTCTTCCAGACAACCTTAGGGCAAAGGAAATGGTCTAGCGTCAGCATAGGTGTACAAGTTACAATAAATTATATTATATAATAGGTACCTAATAACCTAAAGGTTGTCTAGCTTAGGAACAGACGACCGTGTGTGTTTCTAAGCAAATTTATTTTATTTGTTAATTAGTTACTTAAAGTTATTATTATTTGCTTAGTATATACCTATTAGTAGGTAAAAAGAGCGGCGTTTGAGGTGGTATTACCATATTACGCGTCTGAGGTCTGCGTCGGGAAAAAGTGCCTTGATACTTCCGTTCCTGGAAATAGACCTCTCCATGCCCAATACGAAGGCATTAAACGTTTTACCATACGAACAGTCGCGTCGTCTGTATGTATAGGTACTTATGTTAGAAATTTCTAACAAAGTTACATTCGTCAATTATAAATTTATACTCCTAGGCACCGGCTCGGATATTGAGCGCTCCTCTCGGAGTAGGGATAGTTCGCTAACAAAAAATAAGTAGTTATTTCAGTACAAAAATAAAAATTAGTATAAAATGTAAGGGTATGTATTACTCATTAAATGTCCTCCGGCCCGTTGGACCGGCGACCTACGTAAGATTGCCGGCGTAGGCTGGATGAAGATTGCGGAAAACCGGGATGTCTGGCGCGAACTTAGGGAGGCCTATGTCCAGCAGTGGACTGCGATAGGCTGATGTGATGAAGATGATGAAATGTCTGTACCTATAATCATAAAATATTGATGTAGATCATTAGTGCTCTATAGCCATGGCAATAGCTATGCTTATTAAAAGATGTTATAATTCTATGTATGCTGTCAAGTTAAATGCCATAAAAAGACGTTTAAAAGATAAAATGTTAACCCGTCAATACAAGCTCGCGGCTACAAAAAGCCCACAAACTATTACTTTCAAGACGACACGGAGCCGTAACCCTTACCGCAACGTTATTATTCAGTAACCGAGGGTCAACATCGCCCTCCTGTCAGCGGCACTCCTCTTAAAGCGTTGAGTACAAATTAAAAATCATTTTTCTCCCCTGTTAGTCAAAATCGACGGTAAAGCAGCTTCAGATTGGGTGCTTTTAGTTTTCACAATATATTTAATTTTAGATTATTTTTTAATAAATTTGTTAAAAAATATTTGTTCTTGGATGATAAGTTGTGCTTATGGTGCAGTGAAGGTCTGAATAGGTTCTTAGATGGGGGCAGCCTTGATTTCCAAATGACCCACGAGGACTAACAACCAGACCGGAAATAAATATTTGTATAAACACAAATATCTTCTACGAGCGGGAATCGAACCCGCGACCGTCGGTGTTTAGGAGCCGCCGACACGACACACGCACCATTACACCAGGGAGGTCGTCAAATGAGCATCGTAATTAAATACAATACACATTTATTTTCAGAAAGAAGAAAGAAAGAAATATAATTATATTTATTTTGATTCACTTCGTTTGATTACAAACTTTTCTGGTCGACTTTTATACTGGGATGATGTCTTTTAATTGTAAAATTAATGTAAGTTAATGAACACTTTTGCTATAATTTTAATCCTTAAGATATTTTCCAAATCATGCACATAATACTTATGTATTCTATAAGCATAAAAAACCTGTGTGGTTTTATGAAACCACGGTAAAAGTGAAACTTTTTTTCACATCATAAACATTTAACTAAAAATTCGAGAATAATATTTCCATTAAGGGTATAAAAATCGCTTCATCAATCTTACCGCGCGGCCGACCGTCACGCGACATGCAACACACAGACGAAAAAGTTTGGGACGATGTAATAAAACTTTCACTTTAAAAATATACAAAACTATATGTATAAAAAAATATATTTTAAGCTTTAAAATCAAACCCTCCGGTACCTATAGCGTTTTACCCGCCGCCCGTCTGACGACCCCGCGCTGGTCCCGGCGCGTGTCGGGGATTATCACAGTACACAGTTAGCTAATTACTGGCGACAATTTAAATATAATAAAATCACGCCGCGTCACGTCACTGACATTGAAGTGATTGTCTGACCTCACTTTGTACGGAATTAATTAACTTCATACTGTAGTAGTAGTAGAACAGCAGTTCTATAAGTACAATAGGTAGTTCTTATTATAAGCTTATATCATACTACCTTCAGCCCGCGACTTCGTCCGCGTGGAATAGTTACTTTTGGTATGGGCTGGCTGGCTGGCTGGGGAAGCTCTCGAAAGGAAAAAAAAACCCATTTTGAAACATTCTTAATTGGTGCTCTGCTCCTATTGGTCTTAGCGTAATGATATAGCCTTCCTCGATAAATGGGCTATCAAAGACTGACATAATTTGTAAAATTAGACCAGTTGTTCCTGAGATTAGCGCGTTCAAGCAATCAAACAAACAAACAAGCTCTTCAGTTTTATAATATTAGTATAGATTTTATTTCAGAAAATCGGCCTGTAAAAGACGTAGAGGCCTATGGTGTATTTCACAAAGCTTTTAAACGGTAAGATAAGTTAGTGGTTAGAAAGTGGATCTTTGAAAGATGTTGCATGTGTCATGGCTAAAATAATCTGAGCCAGGGCCTGGTTGACCTATTGTTGATAACAACATCTTCTGTGCTGCGTCTTCTGCGTCGTAACTGTGTCTTCGGTGCGACAAAGTTAGCCCTGCGGTCACCAACTTGCCTGCCTAGCGTGGTGACTATGGGCAACACACATGAGTTCACGCCATTTTTGGCGCGAACTTGTGGGGGCCTATGTCCAGCAGTGGACTGCGATAGGCTGAAATGATGATGATGATAACAACGACGGATGATGGTATCTGGCAGATTAAAGTTATTGATATATTATTTTTTTAACATCGAATTCCACTATACGAGATATTTCTAATTGCAAATATGAATCTATAAGTTTAAATTAAAGTCTAATCGGCCTGTAGGTACTATCTTCTGTCATAGTTTAGGTATTCGTAACTTATTTGGAGGACAATTTTTTGAAGTGAAACTTCTTTAGAATCGTTGTGATTTCAAACCGGATGCAACGGAAAAACGACAGGGAAGAGGGCGCCGAGCTGCAAGCCGCTAATTTTAAATTAGTTTTTTTTTTAATTAGTTTTCCAAAGAAGTTTCACTTCTATCGTGTGGTAATCGCACACACACCTTTTTTATCCACAGCTGGTTAAAGCAGCCCTTACCTACTAGAGGACCCATGCCCACAACCTATGAATTTTTACTGCTCAGAGGTGCCAGAACCCACGTTAATACTAATTATACATTCCAAATTTCTCTTAAGCTATGCGTTCAAATCTACTATAAAAAAGTTTATCTCTGTAGTGTCTATAAATGGCCTTGATGATATAGTAGCTTTTATGCAGATCCTATAATACGCCTTGCTTAATTATACCTAATTCACATATTTTAGGTCTGCCCAAGACCAACGATTATTGTAAGTTGCATTATTTTAACTTAACCTCAGCGTGAATGTAAAAATGTATTTATAATCTATTGATGAAAGAATTTTTAAAATCGATTCAGTAATACTAGAGATGAATCTCTACAAACATTTTTAGGCAAATTTGTTAGATTTTTCTTTTGTACCATCTCAGTCATTCAGTTCGGTCTGTTGCAGTCCACTGCTGGACATAGGCCTCCCCAAGTTCGCGGGAGACATCCCGGTTTCCCGCAATCCTCATCCAGCCTAAAGTTTGCCGGTGTAATCTTACGGAGATCGTCGGTCCAGAGGGCCGGAGGACGTCTCACACTGCGTTTGCCTATATTGTAAAATTATACCGTCTAACCCTAACGCCACTTTATGTGACGGATCCCACCACATGTGAAAAGTTTATTAATAATTAGCTGTGCCCGCGACTTCGTCCGCGTCCAATTTAACAAAAAAGTTATTGTTCAGTTCGCAGAGTTATATAATATAAATTTCTAAAATAAAATTATCCTTAGTTACTCCTTATTACATCAGCTATCTGCCAGTGAAAGTCCCGTCAAAATCGGCCCAGCCGTTTTGGAGATTACCTGGAACAAACAGACAAAAATTGTAAAAAATGTTATTTTGGTAGATATATTACGTACCGTGTACCTATACATCCAAATGCATATAACTTTTTCCCTAATTAAAGGTAAAGGTATTGTCCAGCTGTAAGACGATAACAGATCTTACAGAACAGTAAAATGTGTGTACCTAAGAGATTGTTTTAATTTTTTCGAACTAAGTTGTCATTTTTAATTCTAGGTGCTTACAAAAAATTATTATTTAACTAACTGTGCATATATAAAACAGTATTTACATAAGTATAAAATGCGACATGAGATCCATTGTCTACAATGATTAGTGTGTTTGCATAATCATCGATAGAAATCGCAACGCAAACACTGCGAATTCTATTTAGAATATTTATGTAGAAAAATCTGTTAGAAATACAAGTTAGGTAATTTTTAGGCTAACCAAAGATTCAAATAACAGACACTAAATCTGGTTAAGAATCTTAGCAATGAAGTCTTAGTGAACTGTATGTATGATAACAATTAATTAATTGTAATGATAGGGGTTAAAGTTTATTTATTTTTTTCATAATGAATTTAATTGTACCTAATAATACAGAATTATTTTATTACTCTTTTGATTGTTGGACATTAAATATAATATTTTATAAAGTAAAGTAAATAAATAAATTTATTTTGAACGTAACAGCTGGTGTAAATAAAACTCATTCTTTTTCCTCTAATTTTCAGCAAGTTTATTTAAAAATACTTACACTGCCATCTATTGGTAAATAGAATAAACAATATTGCAAGCTTATGCAAGCGCCATCTAGTACAGAATAGTAGATACAAGCTCAGCGAACAAGTTTCTTATTGAAGTTTACAAAACTTCCAAAAGATGGCGTTAAAACTATAATTTGAATAACAATTCTAATCTTTTTAGTTGAAAATAATTGTGTTTGCTCGCAAACGAAAAAAAAAACCGACTTCAATTACATTAAGAGGGCGTATAAAGAGAGCAAAAAATCAGATTTCACCCGCGCGTCCGTGACTATTTGATGAAACAAAATATACACAAAGCCTCGTGTCAGAGTGCGATAGACGATATAGTTTTGAGCGCATTACGAATGTAAAAAACGAAAAATATGTTTATATTATATATAATTCCCAAACTAAAAGTAATTACTTTAAATGCCTAGTAAATCTTGTCATTCATATTGAAATGTAATTAATTATTAAATTTTTGTCTTAATGGTCATACTCATAACCATATCGAGTATAAATAAAAAACGCATAAAAATTAGAGGTTAATTCGTGATTTTTTTTTATCGAGGAAATTTCATTATTTTATGTTTTTGATTAGACTGTAGCCTTGAAAATATTACGTAGTTTGTCATATATTTTTATTTTAAGATTTGGTCTGGAATTTTTCATGTAAAATCAAATAGCAGATTGATAATTTTGCTTTATGCGCCCTCTTAATACAACGTAAAGCTAACAGTAAAGCTAACGTTAGGTAGACGAAAAAGTACTTAAGTAAATACGCGTTATCAAAGATTACTAAAATGTTGTAATCAGATCTCGTTGAAATTTAAATGTTACCACATGATAAACATCAGATTTCATTCAAAATCGGTACACCCAGTAAAAAGTTATGCGGTATTATTATAATAAAACGTAGGTCGACGAAAAAATTGTCAAGTAAAAACGCATTATTAGATATAACTCGAAAAGTACTTGTTAGATCTCAAATAAATTTAAATGGGACCAAATGACACACACCACCTTTCGATTAATTTTTTTTTATCGAAATCGGTCCACCCAGACAAAAGTTCTGAAGTAACATACATACATAAAAAAAAAACAATCGAATTGAAAACCTCCTCCTTTTTTGGAAGTCGAAGTTTATTTCACCTACTAAAATTAAATATTAATTATTATCATTGCAGTAAAATTGATTGACGATTATAAATAAATATATTGATTAAAAAAGTGTGTTTTAAGCACACTGTCAGTGTAAGTTTTATAAAAAGCTATGCGGTATGTTCTAGTGTTATTAATCTATCTATACTTATTATAAAAATAAGTCCCCCGGCCGCGTCTTTCTGTCCTCCTGTCTGTCTGTCTGTCCTCCTGTCTGAACGCGATAAACTCGAAAACTACTGAACGGATTTTTATACGGTTTTCAACAATAGAAAGAGTGATTCTTGAGGAAGGTTTAGGTATATAATTTATTATGTTTGAATGTAAATTAGCAGAAATACGGCGATAAACGTTGAAGAAGTCGTAAAAAATCTCGTCAACGGGGAGCTTTCCACGCGAATGCTGCGTAAACTAGCAAAGATATAGTTGTATAATGTACTAGCGAATTCAAAATCTATAAAAATGCTACAAAAAAGTCCGCGATAGCATATCTCTATCTCTTAGGGTTGACTTACAATAACCACTTTTATGTTCAAATTTTTAATTAAAAACATTAGGTTATTTTTAAAGATATTTTCTTTAATTCAGTATTAATCCTTATCCAAATTAATATGATATTTAGCTTAGGCATTTAATGCAGATTAAAATTGCCCTTTACACTATATCAATCAGATAAATAGTTTCTGAGATATCATCGTTAGAAGTAATTAGCAGCGAAACATTTAATGCTCGGCGAGCTAGCGTTCTTTCCTTGAGATGCCTACGGGCGGCGCGGGCGCGGGCGAGTCCATCCCCTCTGCCCCGCATCGCTCGACCGCCTGCTCATGCTAATAAAGGAAATCAAAGAATATCAAAGATCATTTTATCGAACTTTTTTTTAACTTTTTTGTTAAATTCCACGCGGACGAAGTCGCGGGTACAGCTAGTTTATTATATATAATGAGTGCAGCATGTATCTATCTTTACATGAACGGAACACCAGTTCGTCGACCGAGGCGCGTAATCTCATCGTCTCAGCTGTCAACATCAAGACTGATTGCTCGTAACTTTCCTCCTCTTGTTTATTTTGAACGCAAACAGAGATAGGCTGTTGTTTTTAAGATAACTTTGGAGTTTGACTTATTTTTATGTTGGCCTTAAATGAGATTTTATTTATACGATTGTCAAACAATAATAAGTAGTTAAAGATTATGATGAGCTTTAGGAGTGTTATCTATTTATTTTATTTGGTAGGTAACTAGAGGCTAATTTCAAGTCTAATTACCTTCTTCGATATTATAGATATCAACGTTTTGACTGTTTCATTCCTGTGAATTATAGCGTGATATCTAAATATTTACTGTCCCTTCTATAATAATTAAATGAATAGACTTTTTGGTAGTTTAATAAACATACAAACGAAAACCTGAGGTACCAGGCGAGCGGTAGTCTCTCCTGTACCAGTAATTACATTCGAAATTATATTCTAGAATATGCTTTTTAATGAATTTGTAAAAACAGTCGAGCAGATAGCCCTGTGAGGACAAAACGAAAATTGACCGAACTAACTCTAGTTCAAAGCTGGTTTATAGCTGACGATGAGTTTTCGAGTACTGGATTTTTCTTTGCTATAAATTCCATCCTAAGGTATTGAAGAAGTTATCATGTAGAAATCTTTAGGTTTCCTAAGAAATTCTGAGGATAATGTGATGATTGTATTAATAAGTAAACGAGTTGGTTTGTACCATTTAGTTGAAAGTAACATCACCACGCGTGACGGATTACGTAGGTACCAATCATCATATAAAAAATTGGTATTCGTCCTGCAGCAGAACTGTCAACTCTGGCAATGATCTGATTGATTGATTAGGCCTCTTTTCCCATGTAGGAGAAGGATCGGAGCTTAATCCACCACGCTGCTCCAATGCGGGTTGGCGGATATATTCCCTACTATGAGTAACGATCGCTTTGAGGTGTACATGATAACAACCGGGACCGACGGCTTAACGCGCTCTCCGAGGAACGGTGGGGAGACACACAAGGACTGCACAAACACCCAGACCACGGCAAACATCTGTATGGCCAATACAAATGTTATCGTGTGCGGGGATCGAACCCGCAACCGCCCGCGTAACAGCCAATCACTATCCAGTGCTGTGACCGCTGCGCTAACGCGGCGTCAAATGATTTAGATCAGTGGTCGGCAACCTTTTGGTAGGCAAGGGCCACGTGGTGGCCAAATAAACTAAAGGCGGGCCGCACTTATGATTTAAACCCTAGACTCTACCTGATACCTACAATATAATTGGTCATATCCCATAGAAAAAATGAAAATGCTATTAAAATTTTTAAAACATATGGAATTTAATACGTACACGTAATACTTAAATTATACAGCACAACAGCATTTTTGTTGTATGGATTTTTTTATGGATCTAGCTGCATTTTCTACCCTTATTCTAAATTTGTACACAGATTTTTGCTAGCGGCTCTACATTTTGAGATATGAAGGGTAGCTATTTTTGTCAAAATAACATGGTTTCCCGTCATATAACAATTTATTTAAACAACATTTTCTTTTATGTAACTTTCTTGAATAAGTTGGAGTTTTACTACTATTCTGGATAATCCAACAGTAGTCAGCCATCATACTTTCACTCCAATACCACTGGTAGCGCTCCTCTATGAAGCGAATATCCTGATGAAAGCGTTCTCCCTGCTTCTCGCTTAAATGTCCAAGATTTACAGAAAATCGATCAAGGTGGCTATAAATGAAATGCATCTTAATGCTCATGTTGTATCCAAGGTGCTGAACGTATAATGGTAACTGCTTGACGTGGTCAGGAAAGTCGACGGACTTCTTATTTCCCGAAAAGTTTTTTACAAGCCAAAAAAACTAATTCCAGGTATTTTTTCAGCAGTTGTCATACTTTCAGTAAAATTTTCATCGTTTATTAATTTTTTAATTTGTGGTCCTTCGAAAATTCCAGCTTTTAAATTGTCAGCACTCAATTTTGGAAACGATCTGGATATACAGTGGCGTGTAAAAGTTTTGGGCCACCCTGTTTTTTCCATATAACTGACAAAATATTTTTTCTTTCACTTGTTCTTTGTTCGAGTTGTTTGAGAGGACCATAATAAAGATTATAACGTTAATAATTATATAAAATATAATATTGTACAACGGTAAATGACTTTCAACAGTGTGCAAAAGTATCGGGCCACCGCAATTCACGAATTTGCCGGACCTTACTGCACAAGATTTTTTGATATTTTTTTCTCATTGGTTTCTAAAAACGCTATGCACAAGGAATATGTTAATAATTACTATTATTTCTGCCTCAATGCCGAAAATTTTTAACAATAAAACCTGAAATATGCAAACATTAAGCTCTGTGAAATTTTGTTCAAACCACGTTCAAACTTTATTCAGAAAAAAATTTCACACGTTTTCCACACTATATTGGGTATCCAGTGCTTGTTGTTTGTTTCCAATGGCCGTTGATAGTACTCCATGTAAGCATTTTTAACGAAGTCTGACACATTTAAACAGAATTTTTTGAACATTTTTTGAATGTATATTTGCCACAAATGTAACAAAATCTATTTGGATTGTTTACACAGGTCTTTCTAGAGACGCATGTTGTGATTGATCTGTAATATAATGACATTGCAATCACGTTCATTTGTAAATGACTCGGTACTTTCTGAATATCACAGGAAAAAGGGTTTGCAAAAATCTTCTTTGCTTGAAACATTTCAAACTCACCAAATCTGTCGCTGAATGAAAAATGTCACATCATATATCTGCCAGTTTCGTTTTAATTCTACGTGTTACGCGATCGCGGTTCGTTCATGCATTTATTTTGATATTTATAACTTATTTACAAAACATTCGCGGGCCGCAAGTAAGACCTCCGCGGGCCGCATGCGGCCCGCGGGCCGCGCGTTGCCGACCGCTGATTTAGATTCTAGAACTATCGTAATTCGTAACCTATAAACACTCTAAAACTTTATATCTCATCCGAATTCCTCCGAAATGATAATATCCGAGTGAAGGTCAATGACACTTGTTTACAAATCAATCAATCTCTCAGTATCTGATGATTTATCAGTGTTTTATTTTTGTGATAAAACAGACAAACAGACTTTATATCTTACTAGAGCTCAGCTAAGGATAAAGAGTCACGTTAAAACGCTTTTATGTTACAAATTGGGGACCAATTTATTTTGTTACTGGAGGTCACTTGACATTCATGACCTCCATGTTACGACTACTCGTATGGATACTGCTTACTTACTTTACTATACATTAAACATCGTAACATATTGATAATAAAATAAATTGTGTTTGCTCGCAAACGAAAAAAAGCCTACTTCAATTACATCGACAGGTAACGTAGTACGTACGAAAAAGTAGTCAAGTAAACACGCGTTATCAAAGATTACTCGAAAAGTTATTATCAGATCTCGATGAAATTTAAGTGCAACAACATGGTAAGCATCAGCTTTCGATTAAAATAAAAATCATCAAAATCGGTAAAAAGTTATGCGGTATAATACAACGTAGGTCGACGAAAAAATGGTCAATTAAAAACGCACTATTAGATATACCTAACTCGAAAAATACTTGTTAGATCTCAAATGAGACCAAATGAGACACACCATCTTTCGATTAAAGAAAAAAATATCGCAATCGGTCCACCCAGTCAAAAGTTCTGAAGTAACATACCTACATTAAAAAAAAATTCAATCGAATTAAGAACCTCCTCCTTTTTTGGAAGTCTGTTAATAAAACAGCTATGAAAAGTTTTAAATGGTAAATAAGTTTTCAAACAGATAATTTACTGCCGGAAATAAGCCCTCAAAAAGACAATTACAGTTTAAATTTTATATTCCGGGTAGGTACTGCTTAAAAAACAAGCTTCTTTCAGCTTCAATTCGCTCACATTCCATTAAAACATGATAATTAGGTATCCTCTACTTAGTCTACTTGGTCGCATTCTGTGCACAATACCGAAAATTTTTTTTCGTGAAGAATCAATTCTATTTAATGGAATGTTTTAATGAAATATCTTGTCTACTCAAACCTGTATCGACAAACTAGGGACCCCGCGATAAACTGATTGAATAGTTTTGTACCGTATTGGCTCCTTCGTCAAAATGTTCTTTCCACTCCAAGTTTAAAGGTTAATTAAGTTTCTCTAGCTTTAGGTACTCAAAAGTAATCGTATTCGTGACCGCTCTGCAACAATACTTAATATAACTCGTAAATATTCACTGGCTATTTCCATAAACAACTGACATATTTTACACCAATTTACAGACTAATCAACACCCAACACTTGTAAAATAGTTGGTCACGAAATATCGTATTCGATATAGAAATGTGATGTTTTATTTTACAACAGCATATTACATTGACAGTTTTATTTCCTATTTATGACGACATCACTAATAATTCTAAAATAGTTAAGTTTATTCTGAATGTCAATAATCAAATACATCAAGTTATTATTTACTTGTACATAGGTATTATATTTTTCCACTAATAAATTATTTACCTACGTAAATTGCTTCACAGGTTTTTGCTATACAAAACCTACAGTCACGTCATACTGTTTCGTCCTCTTGACTCAATCCTGGATTTCGTGATGTTGACGAAATTATATCAACTTAGTCTTTGGAAGAATGTTGGCATTGTTGGCTCTCTGTGTGCTCCGCCGTTTGTACAATATGGAATGTTCTGTGGAATTTTCAGGCAGGAGAAATCAGGCATCTTATTAATACATGCATAATTTCTTCCACGCATCTTCAAGTTATGAAGTCATCTTCATCCTGAAGTTTTCCCGCAACGTTATAATATAAGGAGAGCAAACTATTAGCCTTTTTTCTATGGGTATTCTATATGACTCTATTTCTCGATTCCCTAAGGACTCTGACTACCTTACAAACAACAGAAAAACATTACTTGAGAGCAGCATATTTTCAAGTAATTTTTTGTAAGATAGAGGCACTTCCCCTTTCTATCTGCTCCAGATATTGAGCAAATATTTCCTGCTGTACTTTACCTCAATAAAAAATAATAATTAACATTTACCTATTACGTTTCTGAAACAATAACATTCAATTTTTCTTTGCTATAGAAATCACTAGAATTTTTTTCAAAAACAATATTTAAAAAGTGATCAACAATTGAAACAAAGAATAACAATAAAATCTACTCTAAGGTTAAGTTCAATGTTTTCAATAGATTATCTCTATCTTTACCTGTCAATCTATACTAATATTATAAAGAGATTTGATTGTTTGTTTGCATTGAATAGGCTCCGAAACTACTGAACCGATTTGAAAATTTTTTCACTGTTTGGAAGCTACTAATTTTGTAAAAATTAGGGGAATACAATTTTATTTTGAAATTTTTGTTAAACACCCGTGCGAAGCCAGGGCGAGATGATAGTATATTATAAATATATAATATATGACAACTGATTGCGTGTTTATAATCAAAACACTCGGAAATTGTTGCACTAACATTTTATCAACTCAACTTTACATTATTCAGAAATTATTTCTTTACAAATGCACGATAAAATAACTCAAAAACGACTTGTCGGATTTAGCGGAAAATTACGATTAAAAAAACAAATACAGTCAAATTGAGATCTTCTAATATATAAAATCTATACTAATATAATAAAGCTGAAGAGTTTGTTTGTTTGTTTGTTTGTTTGTTTGTTTGTTTGTTTGTTTGTTTGTTTGTTTGTTTGTTTGAACGCGCTAATCTCAGGTTCTACTGGACCGATTTGAAAAATTCTTTCAGTGTTAGATATCCCATTTATCGAGGAAGGCTAAAGGCTATATATCATCACGCTAAGACCAATAGGAGCGTAGCACTAATGAAGAATGTTTCAAAATCGGGTGGTCCTATTCCACGGGGACGAAGTCGCGCGCACAAGCTAGTATAAAATATAAGGAGTAAAAGATTAGCTATAAGTAGACGCGGGTAAAACCGCATCACTTATATAGTATATCCATACAGTATTTACCTGAACACGTTATCAGTTATCTCGGTTATCTGTCAGCGGTCACGAGTGATGCTGTACCTAGTGTATCTGTAGACGCGACTGCGAACGGCCGAGCCTATTTGTTGGTGAACACTATTGGATTATTTGCTTCGGTTTGTATTACTTATTATTTAATAAATCATTTCATTATTCACATTATTTCAATTAATAATTATTAATTGTAATCTATACTTATATTATAAAGAGGAAAGATTTGTATTTTTGTGTGTATGTTTGTATTGAATAAACTCAAAAACTACTGGACCGATTTAAAAAATTCTTTCACCATTTGAAAGCTTAGCTATCCCTGTGTAACACAGGCTTCTTTTTATCACGGGAAAATTATAGGTTCCCACGGGAAATCGTTTGCGCACACGGGTGAAAGCCGTTGAGAACAGCTAGTTTATTATACATTTAAAGTAATATTATTTTAATCTTCACTCATTATTAATATTAATGTGTTAATAGTTTAAAGTCTTAAAAGTTATAATCGTAAGTTATAATCAACTACTTGCTTAAACATTTGAATTAATAGTGTGTTGATAAAATGATATATTTATAAATTTACAAGTATTCTTGTAACATACAATTGTTTTGCATATAATATTTGATATATTGATTATTTTAAAGAAGTTATTTATAGTATAGTAATGTGTGCATTGAGTTAATGAACTTACTCGTGGGTTCCGACACCCGCGGACAATGTACTATCATGTGATTAAGGTATCAAAGACACGCCGTACAGAGGGCGACACTTGTATGTTGTTAGTGTTGTTACTATAAATATACAGAAGTGACGATCAATTGAAGTAAGCGAAAGAGTGACCCTTTGTACTAAAATCTTAATATTCAATTAATAATTTCAAATAACAATAGCAATATTTTATACATATTTGAGTAAAAAGTTTAAGTTAACATTTGGTTAACAGTCAACAAATCAAATTGCCTTATCGCTCTTTGTGAAATTTTAGTTTAAGTCAATTTAATTATGTAAGGTAAATCTTAAGCAGCCCGACTGGGGAAGTACTTCGACCAGACAGAAGATCACAGCTAAATAATACTGCTTTCAAGCAGTGTTGTGTTCCTGTGGTGAGTAAGGTGACAAGAGCTCCTGGGGGGAGGGATAATTGGGAGGTATTACGTATTATTGTTATTTTTATCCAGAAATCAAACACATAAACGCTTCAAAAAAAAAAAAAAAACAGTAACAGTAAAAAACGTAGGACAAACAAGTTGCAACTCAAGCAGTCTCTCAAGCTTACACAAATAAAGCACGGGGCGGTGTTATCACTTAATTGATAACAGAGTAACTAATAGTAATACATGATAAAAGGATAATTAAACCAAAAACAAAAAACAAAAAAAATAATGCAAGGTAATGTAAATCATAACAAAAAAAAATACACTAACACTATTTTTCATCAGAAACAAAATGTCGGAGCAAGGAGGAACGATCCTGGAACCAGGGAAGGTCATAAGTCCAATCATTGACCACGAAGGAGTGAAGCTGCTGGCTGAAAGACTCTACGGCATTTCAGTTCTTGAGCTGGTCGAACTAAACGGCTATGATGATAAGAACTACAAAATTACGGAAGATCCCAACATGAAGAACCCGCTGATACCGAACCACAATCCACATGGCTACGTCTTGAAGATCATGAACTCGATAGACTCCCAGAACCTGAGTGTTGTAGAGGCGCAGAACGAAATTATGAACTTTTTGCGTAAGTTAAACATTAAGTTCATGTACCAATTAAGTAGTTAGCAACTGATTGTAGGTGACATTTCATTACAATTGATTTACAATGGACAAATAGTCAAATACTAATCGTCAACATTTTTATAATCATTTGTTTTTGATAGGTGTGATTTAGTTTTGAGGCAGATCTGTTTACTAATTATAGCTTTATCAAGATTTCATAGTGAATTTAAGTTAAAGTAGAATTTTATATCGACCAACTCAAGTATTGGAACTTTATCAAAATTATTGAGTTACGCTTTCTATTTTTTGTCGTTACCATAGGATTATCTTCTCGTATTTACTAATCAGGTGAGCTAAATTTATATTGGCAGATTAAGCTGCTCCATTCTGCTCCTAATTGGAGACAGACATTCGAAACCATTATGAAATATTGGTACAGGTTGGCATTAAAAATACCGTTTATTACCGTTTATTTTAATTATTTTTTTAACAATTTATGTACACTAGAACAGTGTTCCGCAAAGGGTGTACCACGGCACACTGGTGTGCCGTGGTCGTTTATTGGTGTGCCTCGGAAAAATAAAATTTACGTTTATTGATTAATAATAAATATTGTTTCAATGATTAATAAAATAATAAATGTTGGTTAATGTTAGTTAAAAAATGGTTTTGCATTTGTGGTGTACCTCCAAAATATTTTCCTATTCCTAGGTGTACCTTGAACACAAAAAGTTTGCGGAACACTGCACTAGAAAACAATATACAACAAATAGCACATAGAAACAATGCTGGTACAAAGGCACTACTTATCCCATGATGGAATCTCTTCCAGTAGTACTATTTTTCAAAGACAAGTTCTCTTAGGTATTTTCTTTATCAAATTTAAGAATTTTGTTACGACAAAGTTGTCATTTCTTCCAGTCGAGCGTTCCGTGTCTTGCCCGAAACCGATCCGAAACATATTCGGTCACCTGTTCTCCGTGGAGAACATCAGCGGGAAGAATCACGTGGTGCGCCTGCTGGAGTACATTCCTGGATCACTGCTGAAAGACGTCCCGATAACCGAGTCGCTGCTATACCAGCTGGGCGAGTTTGTAGCCAACCTGGATAATAAGCTGCAGGTTAGGGATCTTTTTTTTATTAAGTAGGTACTAGCGACCCGCTTTGCACGGGTGCAATGCTGATACTAAATATAAAATATAAAATAAATATTTGCAATGAAAGCGCAATAAAATGTGCTTATTTACGACATCACATTAGAAATCTCTAAAACTATCAGTGCTCCTATAATATATTATGCATGTATTACACATACAAACTTTCCTCTGGAATCACTCTATTTACTAAAGAAAACCGCATCAAAATCCGTTTCGTAGTTTTAAAGATTTATGCATACAGACAGCGGGAAGCGACTTTGTTTTTTATGTACTATGTAATGATAAAAATACTCAACTAGTCAACAAGGCCTAAACAAATTTTGGTCATGTGCTAAGATCGAACTCGTGGCCACTATAGTACCACCCAGTTGCTGTTACTAATGCGCCAACACGTTATCTTCTAGTGTTGCAGGCGTCCATAGATTACGGTAATCGCTTACCACCAGGTGGACTGTACGAAAAAAATCCGAATTCTTGGACACTAAAGTTACCACAGAAATGGATTTGACACTGGTGGTTTGACTCCGCGTTTGTATGGCCCATACAGATGTTTGTCGTGGTCTGGGCACGTGTAAACATGTAGTATATTTCCTGAACTTACGAGTAGCTGTAAGATTTCAACTAAGGATCCTTTAGTCGAGACGTTTATGATTCATTAATTTATTGCTGAAAGCTATAAGATATTCATTATGTTTATGTAAGATCTGTGACCTACACAGGTATTATTTTACTATATAACAAGTAAGTAGGTAATGCATCCGTCACACATAATTACTACATTTAACATAAACGTTCAAGGTCCTAGGCCGTCTGACGTTTCAATGTTATACAAATTATAATAATTTTGCATTCAGTTAGTATTAAGAGTGAAACTTATTTGTTTAAGACTCTTTAGTAGGTATCAAAATAGCTTAGCCATACAACATTATATAATGGTGTAATTAATTTTTTTCTGATCTGGGTATATATTCTTGTCCATGCCCCTCACAATCAGAGCTAGTAAAACGTCGTTTTAACTGAGGTAGGGCACAGCAGGAAATTTCCTGTTCCAAATATGGAGCAACCCGACTGGGGAAGTACCTCGACCTTACAGAAGATCACAGCTAAATAATACAGTTTTCAAGTAGTGTTGTGTTCCTGTTGGTGAGTAAGGTGACCAGAGCTCTGCTGGGATCTGAAAAATGGTGTGAACTCATGTGTGTTGCCCATAGTCACCACATTGGGCAGGCGGGTTGGTGACCGCAGGGCTGGCTTTGTCACACCGAAGACGCTGCTCCCCGTCTTCGGCCTGTGTATTTCAAAGCCAGCAGTTGGATGGTTATCCTGCCATCGGTCGGCTTGTATCTTCAATCACATAAATTTTGACAGAACTTCAGTCACTCTGGCCTGGTCTCCCGCGAGCACATCTGGATGCTGAGCAAGGTGCCCCAGCTGGAGAAATTCAAGTACGTTATCAAGGACTCGGAGAAACTGGACTTGGTTGAGGAGGTGAGTAAACATCATCATCATGTGACATCATTACAAAGAGACGATGAGAAGTTTTCGGAAATCTATTTTTCTATGATTACCTTATGTATCTACTAGCCGTATTGCGCGGTTTCGCTCGCGTATAAATCTATAGATACTAATATTATAAAATAGAAGTTTAAAATAAAAAAAAGAATGTTTCTAAGCGCATAGCTCGAGAACGGACTCGACCAATTCGGCGGAAGTTATTTTTTTGTATGTTCCATAAGGCCCACGGAAGGTTTTAATACTAAATAAAAATAAAAATTAACCAACTGAAAAATTCTTTTTGTGGTGGGTAGTTCATTTCCTAAAAAGCCTAGACTATGTAATATTTTGGTGCGATTTTTTCTCAAATTTACGCGGGCGAAACCGCAACGTTCAGCTAGTCAATAATAATTAACAAGCTTCAAATGAACATAATTCGTTCACCATATTATGCAGGTTATCGAGGAGTTCAAGTACGCGATTCTTCCTCGCCTGGATGAGCTGGAGAAGGGCGCCATCCACGGAGACGTCAACGAGATGAACGTCATCGTCAACGTGAAGCCGGGGGAGGGGTGAGTGTTTAGTTGTGTCTTGGTTTTGTGCTGCGGAAGTAATTGAAGTCGGTTTTTTTCGTTTGCCAGCGAACAAGATTATTTAATTTTGTAAAAATAAAAGAATAACAAAATAGTATCATTTTCTCTACAGCCGAGTCTCCATAGCGTGTGCTTAGTTACTAATCTCTTTATTACACGATATTTACCAAACCATCAATACTGATATTCACGATTCACAATTCAGCCTGTAATATCCCACTGTTGAGCATAGGCCTCTTCTCCATGAAGGAGAAGGATCGGAGCTTAATCCACCACGCTGCTCCAATGCGGGTTGGCTGATCTCCTCTTAAGAGGGCGCATAACGCGAGCAAAAAATCAGATTTCAACGGGCGCCCGTGAGTAATTGATGAAACAAAATATACACCAAGCCTCGTGTTAGAGTGCGATAGACGATATAGTTTTGAGCGCATTACGAATGTAAAAAACGACAAATATCTTATTTTATATATAATTCCGAAACTAAAAGTAATTACATTAAATGCCTAGGCATAGCCTTTACTCATATTTAAATGTAATTAATTATCAAATTTTTGTCTTAATGGTCATAACCTGTGATGTTCAAATCTGCTATAAACTAAAAACATGCTATAGACTAAATGCTAAATTTTTTTAGCATGCTATTTTATATGCTATCTTTATAGCACATTGTTAACCATATGTAAACACAATCGATCCTTTAATCAACCGAATTGCGCAATCGATTAGTTTTATTTAGGATTTATTGATTTTTGTTTATATAAGATATTAAACGATAGAAGATATTATTAGATTTACAAATATAGTTAATTTTGTCATTAATAAACGAGATTTCGACATTAATAAAAAAAAAAACTACAAAAATTAAATTTTCTCAGTTGAAAGACACGATTTACTTGAATATCAGTTATCTATTAACGACTACTTAAGTAACAACTATTTGAGAAAATTTAAAACCTTTTAAAATTAAAAATGAATGTATTTTTATGACTTAATTTTAATCGATTTCAATAAAAATCGATTAAACAACACCCTCAGGCGCGCGTATTGCACATCCCTTCTTGCTTACTTCATACAGCTTCGTGCTTATTCGGAAATGCTCGGTATACGGTAATCTGTCTCAGTCACACGTTAGTATTCGTGCCACTATCTCTGTCTTTAACACTATCGGCTACAAAAGTTTTCGTTTTTATTGTTGTTAATTTTTATTATTAGTATTAGTAATTAGTTTATTAGTGTTATAGTATTCAGTTTGTTTTATTTAGTTTTAATTGTTTTATCTAGTGTTAGTATTAATTTTGTTTTATTTAGTGTTAGTATTAAGTGTGATTTGATTTTGCAGCGACAACGACAGTGATTAAATAATCTATACTAATATATAAAGCTGAAGAGTTTGTTTGTTTGGTTGTTTGTTTGTTTGTTTGAACGCGGTAATCTCTGGAACTACTGGGCCGATTTGAAAAATTCTTTCAGTGTTAGATAGCCCATTTATCGAGGAAGGCTATAGGCTATGTATCATCACGCTAAGACTAATAGGAGCGGAGTACACGCCGACGAAGTCGCGCGCAGAAGCTAGTAATTAATAATAGGTAAGTGTAAATATGTGTTAAATAATAATAAGTGGTAATGTGTATAAAAAGTATTAAGTGTAAATATTATTGTGTTCTTTGTGATAAAAATCTGCCACTATCGAAAGGTGAGGTATTGAAATTGAATTTTGAATTTATAAGTTATTTTTGTAGCATCTTAAAGTGTTATGATGTTTATTTTATTGGTCACTGTATTAGGGAAATTTTATTCGTACATTGATTTATAATAAAAATAAAAATTGGTAATAACAGTTTTTTTTTCGTGAGTGGACATACGTAAAAGTTCGAAAACGCTAAAAAGTAATGTTATCCCGCTCTAGCCTCGCTGCAGCGCGCTGTGTACGTTTAGCATTTGAGACGTTATAAATTTAGCGCGAAGTCATAGTCGGTATAGCAAATGCTATATGCTATAAACATTTAGCATGCTATACTTTTATGCTATATGCTATATTAACCACCACTAGTCATAACCATATCGAGTATAAAAAGAAAAAATATAAAAATTAGAGGTTACTTCGTGATTATATTTTATCGAGGAAATTTCTTTATTTTATGTTTTTGATACTGGTTAACCCTTGCGAATATCACGTAGTTTGTCATATATTTTTATTTTAAGATTTGGTCTGGAATTTTTCACGTCAAAACAAATAGAAGATTGGTAATTTTGCATTATGCGCGCTCTTAAGTTGCTTACTTTAGGAACAGACGACCGTGTGTGTGTGTGTGTGTGTGTTGTAAATATTTATTTATTTATTATTTATTCACAGTAAGACCGACTATCGCGTGACTGGGATACTAGACTTCGGAGACATCCAGTACTCGTACTACGCGTTCGAGCTGGCCATCGCGATGACGTACATGATGCTGATGACGGGAGACCCTCGCGCGGGTGGCATCGTGCTGGCCGGGTACAGCGTCAACAGACGAGTGCCTGATGAAGAATACCGGCTTTTGAAGGTGAGATACATCAGACAAAAATTCACAATTTTACAAATGTTTACTTCTTCTTTTGAGTCCAATAAGCACCCATGCCGGAAGGAGTCACTCTTTCTTAACACACTCATAAACTATCTATACATATAATAAAATGGTAGAAAAGTCAAAACTGTACATTGAATATTTTTTTAAAAGAATACTTGGGGTGTGATCTACAATCGATACCGAAGCCAAAAATATAGTTTTTAGAATGTTTGTCTATTTGTCTGTTTGTCTGTTTGTCTGTATGTATGTCCGGGATAAACTCAAAAAGTACTGCATGGATTTACTTCAAATTTGGCACGAATATTGTTAAGAAGTCGGGTCAGAACATAGGCTATATATTATCACGCTATCACCTACGGGGAACGAGCAGTGAACCTTTATTTCTTCAAATGTATGTCCGGGATAAACTCAAAAAGTACTGCATGGATTTACTTCAAATTTGGCACGAATATTATTAAAAAGTCGGGTCAGAACATAGGCTACATATTATCACGCTATCACCTTCGGGGAACGAGCAGTGAACGCACGCAGACGACGTCGCGGGCAGCAGCTAGTAGAGAATAAAAAATGAACAAGTTGATAAAAATTCTTTTCTAAAACCATACCAATTTAAGATTTTTTAACCAACGAAAAAAACTGAGGAGGTTATGATTAACATGGTTACTTATTACTAAAATTATTCGAAAACGGGATATTTACCATGTTTATTATTTTCGTTTTGCGGAGCTCGATATTTCGACATTCTGCGAATGTCATGTTCACTGAAGCTGTTGTGAGCTCCGCAAAACGAAAATAATGAACATGGTAAATATTCCGTTTTCGAATAATTTTTGTCATACCAATTTACTTTGGTTTCTTAAGTAAGTTAAACCCAGGTGGTCTAATCTAAGCAAGTTTAATAATCTGACCAAAAGTCTTTCAATATTATCTGCTTGAAGGTGAAGTTAAATCTTCTAAGGAAATGATTGCTTCTGAGTAAATTGTGAGCTATTCCACCACCTCGCTGTACTTTTCTTTATCACCCGAAGTAACCATTGCCTTAACTTGTGTGAATTTATTAAGCTTCAAAAGCACTTTTCAATCACCATTAAAACCGTTATCATATCTACAGAATGTTATATCAAAGTATCTACTATTTTAAATATTACTTTATAATTTCAGACGCTAATATCAGCTCGCCTAGTCCAGAGTTTGATTCTCGGCGCGTACACAATCGAGCAAGACCCTAAGAACACCTACGTCACGTCAACCGAAAAGGCCAACGGCTGGGAACTGCTCAAGAAGATCAGGAAAACCAAACGAGATCCCGATGATGATTCTACCAACTGGAAGGCGATCGCAAATGAATTCTTAACGAGAAGCTAAAACATTAATTTGATTGTTAAACGAAACAATATTATAATTAAATCTGTTGACTCATCTGTCATAGTTCTGCGTAACGATCATAGATGGCGCTGCGATGTAAATATTTTTTGATCGTTCGTTTATCGATGTTTTTTTTTTTAGAAATATTTATTCGTTTAGGAAAATACGTAATTCTTATATTATTATTTAAACGTTATTTTTTCATTACAAACGTCATTAATGTTATAAAAAGTATTAAATAAAGACTGTGAGTGTGAAACATGATTATGTGTTTTATTAATAACTAGCTTCTGCGCGCGACTTCGTCGGCGTGGACTCCGCTCCTATTGGTGTTAGCGCGATGATATATAGCCTATAACCTTCCTCGATAAATAGGCTATCTAACACTGAAAGAATTTTTCAAATCGGACCAGTAGATCCTGAGATTAGCGCGTTCAAACAAACAAACAAACAATCAAACAAACAAACTCTTCAGCTTTATTATATTAGTATAGATTTGATATACTTACTAAAACTAAACATTCACGTAACTTATTTCAGTTTATGTTCTACTTCTCAGTTCTCACTTATGGCTAAACAAAATTGTTTTTGAAGTAAAACATCTTTACGCACGCTTGACTTGGGGAGTGCTGGTGAATGCGTGACGAGGCTGACGAGAGCGTTACGAAAAGTGTGATCGGGCGAGGCGAACGGAGGCGAGGCGAACGGAGGCGAGGAGACTCTTAATCTCATAGCCAGTTATGTTTCGTATATCTAAGACACAGTGCAAACATGGTGCAAACCTATTGTGCAGAAGTTTTACTTCAGTCGTGCGTGTAGTCTAAATTCTAAAACAAACTCGATATTAGGTAGGTAGGTATTTCCAATAATTAAAATAAATTGACAACGCCATCTAGTGTTTGCGGTGAAAAGTAATTGAAGTGATGTTCGACACGAATCGTGTCTCAAAACGAAAGTGCTTTACAACACTAGATGGCGCAGGTTGTATTAGTAATTGTAATTTATAGGTACTAATATTATAAAGATGAAAAGTTTGTATGTTTATTTAAACGCGCTAATCTCAGAGTGTAATTGTCGAAATTAAAAAATTATTTTTGTGTCGGATAGCCCGATTACCGATGATGGCTTTAAGGCTTCTCGTGTGAAAGCGCGGTAGGTACACAGCTAGTAAAATATAATTATGTATCTGTTGTAGCCCTGTCTCACCTGTTGTGGATAACGCAATTTGACAGATAACGGTAACAAACAGATAAAAGTTTTTTATATATATATATATATATATATATATATATATATATATATATATATATATTATTCTTTTTCAACCCACCAGAATTCCACTATCATATGAGATATTTCTATTCGTAAGTGGAAACTTAAAAAAATGTAGGTTGGGGTGAAACAAGTCTTTAACCTCCTGCCGTTAAAGTCTAATCGTAACTTATGTGCAAATAATTAAATTAAAGTAAATGTCTATCTCGCTGCGTAGCTACGGCAGTAAAGAATATAGCCATTAGCCACCTCCTCTCTTCCCGTGGGTGTCGTAAGAGGCGACTAAGGGATAACACAGTTCCACTACCACCTTGGAACTTATAAAGCCGAACGATGGCGGGATAACAATCCGACTGCTGGCTTTGAAATACACAGGCCGAAGACGGGCAACAGTGTCTTCGGTGCAAAAAAGCCAGCCCTGCGGTCACCAACGCGCCTGCCCAGCGTGGTGGCTATGGGCAAAACACATGTGTTCGCGACAATGTTTGGCACGAACTTGGGAATGGGAAGGCCTATGTCCAACAGTGGACTGCAATAGGCTGATGTGATGAAGTATCTATCAACAGTTCACTGATCTCACTGTTTATTCCAATCGATCCTTGAAAAAATATTACTGTCTATAGTTAAGACTATGAAATTGTAAAATAAATCGTTGATATAAATATATGGGATATTAAATCTATAGATCAAAATAGAAACTTAATTCATCAACAGCAGTTCAAATATTACTATCAATCTACACAGGTAACTATTGTTTACCGTTAGATCTCTTAACTCGTGAGATAAAGATCAAAGCTCATTTCATCTTATTGAGATCGAACACAACAGGATATCACGCTCAAAATTTGGTAGAATCCGAGTGAGGAAGTGTTCGAATACTTACATAATATAGAAGATGAACCTTATATGATATAGAAGATCACAGCTAAATAACACTGCTCTCAAATTCTCAAGACTCTCAGTGTTGTGTTCCTGTTGGTGAGTAAGGTGACCAGAGCTCCTGGGAGGGATTGGGGATAGGGTCGGCAACGCGCTTGCGATGTTTCTGGTGTTGCAGACGTCTATAAGCTACGGTAATCGCTTACCATCAGGTGACCCGCACGCTTGTTATGTATTACACGCTTTTTTATTATTAGCTTCCCTGTATGTTTGTATGTTTGTAACCGACTCCTTTCGACTTCATTTCGACGCGGCACTTCAAACGTTCAGATTTCATTTAAACTTGGTAGACTTATCGAGGACCGATGACAATACACTATATAAGATTTTCTATTTTTTAGATTATTTTATTTATAAAATCGTGTTTTTTTACTTTTATTTTTTAAACTATTATTTATTTTTATTATTAAATCTATACTAATATAATAAAGCTGACCAGTTAGTTTGTTTGTTTTTTTGTTTGAATGCGCTAATCTCAGGATCTACTAGTCCGATTTGAATAATTCTTTCATTGTTAGATAGCCCATTTATCGAGGAAGGCTATAGGCTATATACCATCACGCTAAGACCAATAGGAGCGTAGCACCAATGAAGAATGTTTCAAAATATTTTTTTTTTCTTTTGAGAGCTTCCGCTGCGTAAACGGTTAAAGTTTCGCACAAATCGTGTATGACAGAATTGGTCCTATTCCACGCGGACGAAGTCGCGCGCAGAAGCTAGTATTAACATAGTTCTGTGTGGTGGCATGAAGACGTTCTCTGCGGGATATCGTAATGTTTTGACGCGAGGTCGCGAGATTAGGCGCGCGCTATTATTATCGAATTAATCTTTCTGACGGCCGATTAACTTTGTGAATGATGGATAAAGGCATCGAATATAATATTAATGTATAAAAATATATGCAATAAAATGTATTTCTAAGAAAGTTACTGCAATTAAGGCATTTGGATGTATTGGATTGTGTAATTGTAATGTGATTAATAAACGATGATTTATAATTATGCGTATAAATATTTTAAATGAAAAGTTTGCCATTTTATTTTTTTATCTTAAGAACTATTAAAGTTTAGAACGCAACGCATAGAAGCTTGTTAGGACAATAGTATAACATAATTATAAACCTTTTTGCCTATTTAATTTTTTAAATTTAATTTTAACCGTAAGCTACTTATCACTACATATTATAAAACAAAGTCTCTTCCCGCTGTCTGTCTGTCCCTATGTATGCTTAGATCTTTAAAACTAGGCAACGGATTTTGATGCGGTTTTCTTTAGTAAATAGAGTGATTCCAGAGGAAGGTTTATATGTATAATACATGCATAATATAGTAGAGAAACACTGATAATTTTAGAGGTTTGTAACGTATCTTTTGTTGTAGATAGTATTTATTTTATCAGCATTGCACCCGTGCGAAGCCGGGGCGGGTCACTAGTATATAAATCTATAAAAATATATGTAATAAATTGTATTTCTACGAAAGTTACTGCAATTAAGGTGTTTGGATGTATTGGATTGTGTAATGTGATTAATAAACGATGATTTATAATCATGGGTATAAATATTTTAAACTAGCTTCTGCGCGCGACTTCGTCGGCGTGGACTCCTCTCCTATTGGTCTTAGCGTGATGATATATAGCCTATAGCCTTCCTCGATAAATGGGCTATCTAACACTGAAAGAATT
This sequence comes from Melitaea athalia, assembly GCA_905220545.2. Taxonomy (NCBI): domain Eukaryota; kingdom Metazoa; phylum Arthropoda; class Insecta; order Lepidoptera; family Nymphalidae; genus Melitaea; species Melitaea athalia. The sequence goes on from HG992198.1 coordinate 1,496,271, forward strand.
TTTCAAATCGGTCCAGTAGATCCTGAGATTAGCGCGTTCAAACAAACAAACAAACAATCAAACAAACTCTTCAGCTTTATTATATTAGTATAGATGAAAAAGTTTGGCATCTTATTTTTGAACTTAAAGAACTATTAAATGCAAAGCATAGAAATTTGCTAGGACAATAGCTGGAGAGTATAACATAAGCCTTTATAGGTACCTATTTAATTTGTTTAATTTAATTTTAACTCTTAGCTACTTATTATTCCTTAGGTATAGATATATAATAGGCAATAGCTAATAAACTGACAATGACGACCACTCTGGTTAAATTGTGCGTGTACCGTGTGGCACCTAAACACCGATTTCGTTTCGATTTCCGGAGTGGATATTTGTGTATATACAAATACATATTTACTTCCGGTCTGGTTGTTAGTCCTGGTGGGTCTCCTCACCGTATCTTGGAGAGCACGTAAAGCTGTCGATTCCGTTGTAACCTGCAGTGGAGCAGCGTAGTGGATTAAGCTCCAATCCTTCTCCTACATGGAGAAAGAGGCCTATGCCCAGCTGTAGGCTATTACAGGTTGAATCGTAAACAAAAAATGAATATTGTTACTAATTTATATTTTTAATACTAATACTAGGTACTTGTTTTTTTATATTTTTATACAAAACTAGCTTCTGCGCGCGACTTCGTCCGCGTGGAATAGGACCAATTCTGTCATACATGATTTGTGCGAAACTTTAACCGTTTACGCAGCGGAAGCTCTCAAAGGAAAAAAACCCTCTATTTTGAAACATTCTTCATTGGTGCTACGCTCCTATTGGTCTTAGCGTGATAATATATAACCTATAACCTTACTCGATAAATGGGCTGTCTAACACTGAAAGAATTTTTCAAATCGGACCAGTAGATCCTGAGATTAGCGCGTACAAACAAACAAACAAACTCTTCAGCTTTATTATATTAGTATAGATAACGGTAATGTAGTAAAATAATAATTACAGTTATGAAATAAGTAAAAGGGTAAAATAAAGAAACTGTCATAATATTCTATACTGATTGTAAGGTATATAAAAAAACTTGAAGTGTTTGTTAGTTAAACGAGTTTTAATAAACGATAAATAGAAGAAAAAAAAAACAACTGTTTGTAAGTAGTTATGCTACAAATCATAATTTAACTGAGGTAGGGCACAGCAGGAAATTTCCTGCTCAAAATATGGAGCAGCCTGACTGGGGTAGTACCTCGACCTTACAGAAGACCACAGCTAAATAATACTGTTTTCAAGCAGTATTGTGATCCTGTTGGTGAGTAAGGTGACCAGAGCTCCTGGGGATAGGGTCGGCAACGCGCTTGCGATGCTTCTGGTGTTGCAGGCGTCTATAGGCTACGGTCTTACTATCAGATGAGCCATACAAAAATCAAAATCAAAATCAAAAATAACTTTATTCAAATAGGCCCCATGAGCACTTTCGAATCGTCAATTTACAAAATTTTAATTAAAGGTCATTATTAAGTTTTTTTAAGAAGCTACCACCGATTCGGAATGTAGATTCTGCAGAGAAGAATCGGCAAGAAACTCCGCAGTTACTCTTTTAAAAAAAAAAAATGTATAAACTGTAATTTAGTACAAAATTAGTAATGTCGTGCATGAAATACAGCGTCACTAATTCCACACATCTTTATCAACCATGTAATCCCGCACCGAATAATACGCTTTATTTATTAATCTCTTTTTAATAAAAACTTTAAATTTATGTTGAGACAATTCCAAAATTGTTTGTGGGATTTTATTATACATGCGAATACCATGACCCAGAAAGGAGACGTTTACTTTGCGCAGTCGGAAACTTGGAGTTACAATTTTGTTATTCCTTCTCGTGTTTACACTGCGATTATTACCATTTGTTTCAAAACAATGAATATTCTGGTGTATATACATAATATTGTTATAAATGTATTGCGACGCAATTGTTAATATGTCTACCTTTGGAAAGACATCCCGCAGGGAGACTCGAGCTCCAAGGTTGTAAATGCCGCGAATAGCCCTTTTTTGCAAAATGAATACTGTCTCAATATCTGTAGCATTACCCCACAGCAACAGACCGTAAGACATAACACTGTGGAAATAGCTAAAATATATTAAACGTGCAGTAGCAACGTCGGTCAGTTGTCGTACTTTCCTAACTGCGAATGCTGCGGAGCTGAGTCTACCGTTCAAGGATGACAAATGGGAGTTCCACTGAAGTTTTGAATCTAAATTTATCCCTAAGAAAACTGTAGTATCGTTGACAATAAGCCTCTCATTATTTATTTCAAAATTATAATTTGGATGCTTAACATTAGGCAAAGAAAACACAACACACTTAGTTTTTTTGGCGTTCAAAACCAAGTTGTTTGTTTTAAACCAATCTTGAATTCGCGATAAGGAACTGTTCACGTCATCATAATTTACTTTTTTCCTATCAACTTTAAATATAAGCGATGTGTCATCTGCAAATAGCACTATGTCACAAATACCCTTAACATAAAATGGAAGATCATTTATATATACTAAAAAAAGAAAAGGACCTAGAATCGATCCCTGTGGAACGCCCATTTTTAACACAGATCCAGGAGAGTTCGTTCCGTTTATTGATACGTGTTGAATTCTGTTAGATAGATATGAAGCAATGAGATCAAGAGCTTTACCATTAACACCGTAATATTCAAGTTTACTTAACAAAACCCCGTGGTCCACGCAATCAAATGCTTTTGATAAATCACAAAATACGCCAATGGCATTTTGGGACCTCTCCCAAGCGTTATATATATGCTTGAGAAGTGCCACACCAGCATCTGTCGTAGAGCGACCTCTAGTGAAACCATATTGTTCACTGTGAAAAATTCCATGAACTTTAAAATGGAAAAGAAGTTGATTCAGTATAATTTTTTCAAAAGTTTTACTTAAGGAAGGTAGGATTGAAATGGGTCTATAATTACTGGGATCACTACGATCTCCCTTTTTAAAAATTGGTAAAACTTTACTATATTTTAGCAAGTCTGGAAAAGAGCCCACTTCAATAGCATTGTTAAAAGTTAGAGCTAAGTACGGAGCGAGGTCATTAATGATAGTACTAATTAACTTAACTGAAATGCCCCACAAATCATTTGTTTTTTTAATATTAAGACTCTTAAATGCTTTTAGAATATCTAGAGAATCAACCTGCGAAAATGAAAAATCGACATTACATTTGCTAACGTTATTTTTAAGAAGTTCGGTAGAATTAGTTGAAGATGAATTTAGTCGAGAAGTTAAGTCAATGGGTATTTTATCGAAAAAAGCTTCAAAGACGTTTGCCAACTGGTCGTCCGCACTTACAACAGAACCATTTATATTTAATTCAATTGGTATATTTTGCTTACTACGTTTCCCACAGATACTATTAATTATATTCCATGTGCACTTTATTTTATCATCAGAATTAATAATTTTATTTTTAATATATCTTGATTTAGCAGCCATACAAACAGCTTTAAAAGTTTTAGAATATTGTTTTACATAATTCAAAAATCTAGTATCCTGATTCCATTGCCTCATACCATACAGTTCGTACAACCTATTTCTGCTCTTATAAATACCTTCAGAGGCCCATTCACTAAATTTTAAGTTAGCATTTATATCTAAAGTTTTAAGTTTGAAAGTGTTATAGAATTCATCTAATATTAATTTAAAAACTGAATTATAAATTACATCTGGATCCTGTGCCATCATATCTACTTTACATATTTTTTGCGCTACAATATCCCTAAAACAATTTGTTTTCTTTACCGTTATTGGTCTACAAGTAATTCTTCGACAATTTATATTAATTTTCTCATCAAGAGAGAATTTTTGACCGCAGTGATCAGAAGTTAAAACAGTTATAACAGATTTATCGTAAATTTCAATATTGCTAAATACGTTATCTATACAAGTTGAAGATGTCTTAGTGACTCGAGTTGGTTCACAATATCTGTGTGTTAAATTAAATGAGTTAAACAAGTTAATTAATCTACTTCTAATCGTTGAGTCCTTTAACATGTCGACATTAAAATCACCACACACTAAAACATTTTTAGAACTTTTAAACAACTTTTTAAGAGTGTCTTCCATAATTGTCTCAAATAATGTTAAATCACCTACAGGTGGTCGGTATACGCAAAGTATAATGTAACGCTGTAATTCCACACAAGACAACTCTACAGTTCGCTCTACAGAGAGTGCTACAATATCTTTACGTGATTTATGAGGTATATCATTACGCACCAATATTAGTGAACCTCCCCGAATAGCATTCTCTCTTATGAACGAACTTGACAAATTAAAATTTGGAATATTAAATATCTCATAATTTTTCAACCAATGTTCAGAAATACAAAAAATATGAATTTTATAAATATCAGATAATAGTTCTATTTCATGCTCCTTGCCACCTATGCCCTGTATATTTTGATGAATTATATTTATGTGACAGGGCTTAGGTTTTGTCTGTTTATTTAGTTTAAATTAATATTATTTATACCTACAGAGATATTATTTAAATTAGAATTTGTTTTACAATTATTATAATTAAAAAACTGATTTATATTATATGTTAATAAGTCTGCTATTTGTTTTTTACATTTTAATGACAAGTACATTCCATCTTTTGTTAATTTAAATCTATAGTGGAATTTATTTATATCAAATAGTGTTAGGTCACTATGCCAACGAGTCAGGTTATACAAATAAGAATTTAATGTGTATATGTACTTATTCTGTTACGCTATACGCTTATACGTATACGTTATGTATACGCTTGTTCACCAACCTAATATTTAAAAAAAAAAAAAAAAAAACCGAAATAGTATTTACCAACGATTGTTAAGTACAAGACCAAAAAACTTACGTAGCTTATAAAAAAGAAGCACACTGGAGCAGACGTGTCCTGGACCATGGTCACGGGAGGACTGGTTGTTGTAAAGTATCCGAAACTTTAGAAATGTAAAAAAGTGTGTGTGTACTTATGTACGCGCGTAAGAAGTTATACTTCAAGCTAGAGTATTAAAATACTTCCAAAAAAACCTACCACTTAATAATTAGACAATAAGTCCACAACGCCATCTCTTAGAAATGATAAAGACTAGTTTCTTGTTTTAGTCCACAACGCCGTCTCTTAGAAATGATAAAGACTAGTTTCTTGTCTGCAAAACTAGCGGCATCTATTCATGCATGCTTGAACTACTTCGTATCCACACGCGCATTGTAAAAATTTACTGTCATCATTTTTCTCTAACGCGCCAAAGGAAGTATAACTTCAAAAACCTAATAAATCGCGATAAAATCTGAAAAAGTTGTTTCATTATAATGAGTGAAATTCGCGTAAATGTTAATATGTTTTTTACATCTCACAATGCATAAAACGAACATAAATGAGGTACCTTATATCTTCAATGAAGGGGTCTCAAAAGCTTTTACATAAAATCGTCGTACAAGCAAAGCCACAAGTTTTGCATATCTAGAGTATTTGCATAATTAAAAGGGCCAATAATAATTATAATTCGTTAATGTAACGATAATTAAAATTATATTTAAAACTTTTACAATTTTATTTTATATTAAATCGTTTGTATAACTAAATAAGGATTACAATATTGTTAAATTATTATTAAATTGATATTAATCGAGGTATTTGTAACATATGACGTAAGTTTCAGAGTTGATCGAGGACGAAGAAGGTTTTATTTTATTAATGAGACTGGCACTCCCACGCAGTTTCACACGCATTAATTTGAGGGAAAAAATAGCCTACAGCCTTCCTTGGTTAATGGGCTATACACAAAAAAAATTTTAATTCGAACCACTAGAATATTGGAATGTTTTATAATATAAAATTTTAATTTATAACTGCATTGTTAAATATTTATATAAATATTATATACTTCAAAATAAGGAGGAGTTTCTCAATTCCATTGTATTTTTTTTTATGTGATGATTCTTTATGTATTCATTGTTTACGCGATTGCAATGCTTCTGGTGTAGCAGCCGTCTATAAGCTACGATAATCACTTACCAATTACCATCAGGTGACTGGTAAGTCGTACGCTTGTTTGCCGATCTAGTTAAACATTAAAAAAATATTTACTTAATTAGTGTCGTAATAGTTGCGTATGTTCCAAATAAATTATATATAAATAATCGATCTTTTTACGCTTAATTAACAAACCATTACAAAACCACTTTATCCAATGAATTAGAATTAGAATGTCATTTTCTCATCAGGATAGTGTTCAAGTGGTACTAAGTCATCTCGCGGGTTTCGTAAGTTGTTACCGAATTATCTTGAAGATTGAGAGCGGCCGCGGGCGATCGCTAGTCGATAAGGATGCGGTTTGATATGTTTTTATGTGCTATGATTATTTTTGAAATTAATTATCTTTGTATTTGCATTTGTATGGTGTTTTAATTGATGTAAGATTCGGTAGTTTCTTGTAGAAAAATCTACGTACAATAAACAAACTAAAAAATAAATAAAAGAAAACTCTTTTCAAAGCTTGATTTTTTTATAATCTGATATAAAAAATAGTTCCGACCCTGCCAGGATTCGAAACTGGAATCTTCTGATCCGTAGTCAGACGCGTTATCCGTTGCGCCACAGGGCCGTTGGTGAACTTATTACTAAAACTAAATTGATCATCTATAATCTCACATCAATTGTGGCACTTATAGTAAGTTCAAGAATGTTGCTGTCTATTTTTTATATTTAAATATAGAAACAATTGCCATCAAAAACGCTATTAAATAGTTGGAAGTCTGCTTTTATTTTAAGTTTATTTCATTTCTTACATTTCAAGTCTATGGACTTGTGAAGGCGGTATTCGATGCAATCAAGGGCAGACATCCAGAGCAAAAATATTTTATACAAATACTAATATCTACTCCAAAATAAAATAAAAACGTGATTAAAATTTAACTAACGATATTAAAATATATCATGGCTTGCGATATCTCTGCTCGCGACGTCAGACCGTAGTCTAACAAATATTTGTGAACTAATCAACAGTTTTATAAACAACCTCCAAAATCCGAGCAATTATATCATTAACTAACAAGTATTATAAATATTATAGTAAATATTTAATAACAACAAATATTCACCTCGCCTTGAAGATACAGCCTTCGACCTCTAACTACAATTTATTTTGTAAATAATTTCTATGAGTTTTAATTATTTTTTCGATTACGATTATTTTTGTGTGTAGCATTAATTGATATTTGAGTTTTGTTTCTTTATTCGGTATGACATTTATACAAATGTGTAAGAGATAATTCAGAATTTACGGTTTTACTTGTTGACTTTTAAAATTCATTAAATAAGACGAAGTTTCGGAATTCTGTTTAAGAAGTTTTATAGAATACTAGCTTCTGCGCGCGACTTCGTCCCGTGGAATAGGAACAATTCTGTCATACATGATTTGAGCGAAACTTTAACCGTTGACGCCGCGGAAGCTCTCAAAAAGAAAAAAAAAACCCGATTTTGAAACATTCTTCATTGGTGTTACGCTCTTAGTGGTCTTAGCGTGATGATATATAGCCTATAGCCTTCCTCGATAAATGGGCTATTTAACACTGAAAGAAGTTTTCAAATCAGACCATTAGATCCTGAGATTAGCGCGTTCAAACAAACAAACAAACAAACAAACTCTTCAGCTTTATTATATTAGTATAGATATTGTTACTCAATAACGACCACTTCTAAGGACATAATTTTGTTTAAAATGCAACAAGTTAACAAACAGCATATCAGAATAATATATATTGTTGAATTTTTAAGGAGTAAATTGCAATAAAATAGCAGTACGAAGTTCACCGGGTCAGCTGGCTTAAAATAACTCGCCACACACCTACATCACAATAATTGACCTGAAAATATCTAATTGTATATAACATTTCACCAGACAAGGTAATTGGCGTCATTATAACAAGCTGGCGCTGACAGATTGACAGATCGCTACATTATACAATATATATAAGTATATTGTATCAAATAATTTACCTAGTTATTTTCCAGTTAAGTTACATTTTTTATGCAACTAGGTCGACAAACAAGCGTACGGCTCACCTGATGGTAAGCGATTCGGTAATCTAGCTACGGTTAGCTTATAGACGTCTGCAACACCTGAAGCATCGCAAGCGCGTTGCCGACTCTAAACCCGACACTCCCCAGGAACTCTGGCCACCTTACTCACCAACAGGAACACGACACTGTTTGAAAACAGTATTATTTAGCTGTGATCTTCTGTAAGGTCGAGGTACTACCCCAGTCGGGCTGCTACAGATTTTAGCACACACATGAACATGAACACACAATATACAGACACCTAACTACCTCTAGAAAAGTTTGTCATGTACAGGAATCGAATTTGTGACTTATATTAAACGTATCTTAGCAACTGATAATCATTAAAAGTGTTACAAAAGTTTTTTTGTCTATACTAATAAATAAAATTGGAGTGTCTGTTTTTAAAATTAAAATAAACGCTTTTTACTAAAAGCATATGGATGTATACACGGTACATATACCAAAATAACATTTTTTACAATTTTTGTCTGTCTGTCTGTTTGTTCCGGCTAATTTCTGAAACGGCTGGATCGATTTTGATGGGACTTTCACTGCCAGATAGCTGATGTAATAAGGCGTAACTTAGGCTACTTTTATTTTAATTTTTTTTTTTTATAAATGCGAACTGAACAATACCTTTTTTGGTAAATTCCACGCGGACGAAGTCGCGGGCACAGCAGCTAGTCTATCTTAATATCATAAAGTTGAAAAGTTTGATTGTTTTATCATCACCACTTACTTTTTAATTTTTTTTCTTTATCTTAACTACTGAATTTATAAAAAAATATTTTTGTGTTGGATAGCCCTTCTACCGAGGAAGGCTACAGATTTCACCCTTGAATTAACACGACTAAAATCGCGGCGCACTGATAAAATGATAGCGCGCGCGATGATATGATGGTGATGATAAATGATATGCGCCGTAATAAAATGATAGAAAGTCAATGTATGTCCGGGATAAACTCAAAAACTACTGCATGGATTTACTTCAATTTTGTCACGAATATTATTATGAAGTCGGGTCAGATCATAGGCTACATATTATCACGCTATCACCTACAGGGAACGAGCAGTGAACGCACGCAGACGACGTCGCAGGCAGCAGCTAGTTAATAATAAGTAAGGAAGTAAGGCGGGAAAGGATCATTCTAGTTGCCATATATCAATTTAAGCCAATAGGAGCGCTTTTCTACTCAATCAAACAGTTGGCACACGGCCCTGTGGCGCAACGGATAACGCGTCTGACTACGGATCAGAAGATTCCAGGTTCGAATCCTGGCAGGGTCGAATTGATTTTTTTCTAATAATTGAGGAGAATACATTAATGAAAAAGTTCTTTGATTTTTATATAGGTATTATTTTTATAGCGTATTTTACTATACGACAAATTACCCCCTAAACAGTTGGTGGTCCCTGGTGAAAGAGACATTTTGTCACGTGGTCCGTCACCATAGGTTAAGATTACCATAGGTTCTAAATATATAATTTTAAATATTTAACAAACATGTAGCAAGGTACATATATAACATTTATACCTGTATATGTTACAGTCAATTTATTGAAAATTAAATTGAAAAACGAGCCCTTTCAACGTTAAAGTAAACGCCTAATGTTAATTATTATCTGAGTGAATGAACACAACTTAAAGTAGGTACTCTGAGGTACTCACTGCTGTCAAGCAGTGTTGTGTTCCTGTGGTGATTGAGGTGGCGGACCTCCCGGGGGAATGGGGGGTAGGGTCGACAACGTGCTTACTTGCAATTCTGCTGGTGTTGCAGGCGTCTAAAGGCTACGATAGCCGTTTACCATCAAGAGGAACCGTAGGCTTGCTTATTATACTAGTAGTACGTAGTACGATCACGATCACGATTCAGCCTGTAATATCCCACTGTTGGGCATAGGCCTCTTCTCCATGTAGGAGAAGGATCGGAGCTTAATCCACCACGCTGCTCCAATGCGGGTTGGCGGATATACTCCCTACTATGAGTAACGATCGCTATCAGGTGTACATGATAACAACCGGGACCGACGGCTTAACGTGCTCTCCGAGGCACGGTGGGGTAACCCACAAGGACTGCACAAACACCCAAACCACGGCAAACATCTGTATGGCCAATACAAATGTTGTCGTGTGCGGGAATCGAACCCGCAACCGCCCGCGCAACAGCCAGTCGCAATCCAGTGTTGTAACCGCTGCGCCAACGCGGCGTCTACGCGATATACTAGTAGTACGTAGTACAAAATATATATATTTACATCAATTTCGATACAACAGATTAACGCTGCCCGCATTTACAACATAGGTATTTAAAGATATTTTATGTTTTAAATTTGTAATTTTGTTATATAAATAAATTGTTTATAATAATATAGAATTTTGTTAAAAGTGAGTGTGTTCAGTATGTTGGTCGCTCTGTGTGTAGTAGTATTTGTCGTAGTAACGCGGGGTACGCACGTGTGCACACGTTTGGTGATATTCTGTGTGGTGTGTGAAAGATTTAGTAAATTTAAAAATAATAATGTGATATAAAATATAATATGAAAATTGATTTAATTATTGTGTGATAAAAAAAATGATTTAATTAATATTTTAAAGTGAATTAATACATTCCGTTCAAAAGCTAAAACATAAAATTAATAATTTTTCTTTAAATGTAGCAGTTAACTTAATAATTTAATTGACATTTAAAAGTATAGATATTAATTATTTACTTGATAAATAAGTAAAAATGATTTACAAATTTGTAATTACTTTTATTAAAAAAAATCAATATAAATCATTCACTGTCAATGATGATAATATTAACACCTATAATAATATAACAGATATGTATAAAACAATACGGATATATTATAATACATACAATGATACATACATATATAATTGATGAAGAACTTAAAAGCTCGCAATTATTTGGCACGTACGCCTTAACTAAACTTTTTATAAGTTTTTTTTCAGTTTCTAATCAAAACGACTAGCCACAAAAAAGAAAAGAACTAAAGAACTAAATGTTATTATATTTATTTTTAATAAAGTTTACAAAATTAAATCTTTCCGTGTAAACGTTTAAAAACAAAAGATTTAGGTATACAATGTTTATTGTTTCGTATCTATTAAGAAACGTAGGTATACCATCCACACCGACATCGTCCTAAGCCGAGGTGTGATCTCGGTAGGAGACATCCTTAGGACGAACGAACATCCCGAGCCCTCTTAAAGGTCTCCCCTTTTTTCTTACACGGCTGTGTCTCAGTAGCCGGTCACCCCATCCGGTGACGCTGTCTAGGCCGATAGGGCCGACAACACTCTACACTTCCAAATAAAAATGTACACCATATGGTCTAAGAGACGTGGAAGAGCGACCTTCGCCGATCTGATAACTGGATGAGACATATTTTTTATCAAATATAATTTATAAATAAACTAGCGACCCGCCCCGGCTTCGCACGGGTGCAATGATGACATTTTTAAATGACAGGATCTTTACGTAATATTCCGACGTGGCGGCTGAGGTACTACTCTTACAACACGTAATATTACGGCGATGGCGGTTAAAGGGTTAAATGTTTCGCTGTTAATTACTTCTAACGACGATATCTGAAAACCTATTCATCTGATTGATATAGTGTAAAGGGCAATTTTAATCTGCATTAAATTCCTAAGCTAACTAAAATATTTGTTTGGATAAGGATTAATACTGAACTAAAGAAAATAGCTTGGAAAATAACGTAATGTTTTTAATTAAAAATTTGAACATAAAAGTGGTTATTGTAAGTCAACCGTAAGAGATAGAGATATGCTATCGCGGACTTTTTTGTAGCATTTTTATAGATTTAGAATTCGCTAGTACATTACTCCACTGTATCTTTGCTAGTTTACGCGGCGTTTGCGTGGAAAGCTCCCAGTTGGCCCGATTTTGTGCGACTTCTTCAACATTTATCGCCGTATTTCTGCTAATTTACATAAAACTATACTAAATTATATACATAAACCTTTCTCTTGAATCACTCTATCTTTTAAAAAAAACCGCATCAAAATCCGTTGCGTAGTTTTAAAGATCTAAGCATACATAGGGACATAGGGACATAGGGACAGAGAAAGCGACTTTGTTTTATACTATGTAGTGATATGCCAATAATAACTTGCCTATCGAAAAGTGGTCATAGCTACTTTTAATTTAATTAATTTTTATCAATTTTTTTTTCATTACCTTCACTCTTAAGATAACCGAATGAGTTTTATCTCAATTGATAGTTTTCAACACTCAGAATATGCCTAGGTAGGCTTGCCTACTTATTTTTAGTCATGGCTACCTGGCAAGTAGATGTGAACAGGTAGGTCAATATATACCTATATTTGATACTACATCGATCTGTTCGAATCGAAATTGATATCATAGGTAAGATATTGTAATTACAAAACCAATCATATAGGCTTGCCTGTAAAAACTAAAAAAAAAAATAGCCTTGACCACTTTTCGATAGAAAAGTTATCATAGGCATATTTGTTTATAAATTATATTTGATAAAAAATTTGTCTCATCCAGTTATCGGATCGGTAAAGGTCGATGTTCCACGTCTCCTCTACTAATAATTAATAGACATTATTTGAATTCGAATATAAATGTCATAATAAATACTATAAAAATAAAATAGAAAGTACCTAATAGAAAGTTATAAAAACGAAATAAGTGTGTTTTACAAGACAGTTATCTAATTTTACATAAAGTTTGTCTGAGATAAATCTCTCAGTGGCTTTCGCTTTTACTGGCAACTAAACGTCCTTGGATAGTTTTTAGTTTTCAATTATATATTAATTAATTAATTAATCCAATGTATCTATTAGAATATAGTTTGAGATAATATGTACATAAGAAAAGAAATAATAGTACCAAAGGCGTAAGTCAAAATATGCTCTTAGAAAAAATATGTAGGTATACCTAATAGGGATTGTATAAGAAGAGGTAACGGAAATAGTGATAAAATCACTATTGTTTATTTAGATAACATTTTAAAGATAATTATAAAAATATTATACTAAAAAAAATGAAACTAAAACTAAAACTAAAAACCTTAAAAATTGTAATATAATAATCTATACTAATTAAAGCTGAAGAGTTTGTTTGTTTGTTTGTTTGTTTGTTTGTTTGTTTGTTTGTTTGTTTGTTTGTTTGTTTGTTTGTTTGTTTGTTTGTTTGTTTGTTTGTTTGTTTGTTTGTTTGAACGCGGTAATCTCTGGAACTACTGGGCCGATTTGAAAAATTCTTTCACTGTTAGATAGCCCATTTATCGAGGAAGGCTATAGGCTATGTATCGTCACGCTAAGACCAATAGAAGCGTAGTCCACGCCGACGAAGTCGCGCGTAGAAGCTAGTTAAAATATATTATTAAAAGGAGTCCCTTTAGGCAAGGTTCCGAAGATACTGGCAGCGCTTCCTCTTTGGATAGCTAGACTAATTCTTTGTCCGAGCTAGCTGCCAGCTCTTCGGTCTCCTGTGATGTCGACTAACCTTTTAGCTATTTCCTTAAAAAGCCTTAAGGCGCTAGGACCCCATGGACCAAGGGTCTCGACACCGAATGGGACAAAATCATATATAAATATAAAAATATATATTATTGTTTTTAATTTCTTCTCGCTTAGCGTCAGAATTAACGTTAAATGAAAAAAGCTTGTGATTTTGTGTCAGTACCTAATATATAGTTTTTAGTAAAACCTCTGGTAAAAAATATCCTCTAAAATTTAAAGAATTATGCTAACGATGAAGTATATATTTATTGAAAATAATGAATACATTATTGAAAGATAATTTTGGTTAGGGAAAAATTTTGCGATTTTTTTTAAATAATATGACCAGTTGGAGTCGCGAAATTTTAGCTGGATTGAGAACATTAAAATTGAAATATATTATTATTTACCTTTTTTTGTAGGCAATAGGTATAGGTATATTATTACTTATTTATAGCAAAAATGCCCTCATTGAAGAAGGCTTCAAAAACATTTTCGGATCGTCATTTGCAGATAATAACTATATTAACCTATGGTTAAAGTAAAATACCACTGATTCGAAATCTAGTCTTTGCTGAGATGTATCGTCAAGAAAATCAAAAGTGACTCCTTTAAATGATAATAATATAAATGTCTTACATTTAGAGACAAGAGGACAGACATTTTGTTACAGTTTTATTATCCGTATGTAATTGTAATGAAGTACAGTGCGTGGGACGATAGCTTAGCTTTCTTGTATTATTCATGTGCCGACGGCGCGCGATCGACAAAAATGTAACATCTAAGCTCTTAAGGTGGAAGCACATTGGATGATTTAGACGCTTTGGTGGTAAACGCTTAATAGATATGCGAAAAACGTTATCGTTCTTTCAATTTATGTATATCTTTATAAGCATTATATTTTGAAGTTATACTTCGTTTGGCGCGTTAGGAAAAAATAATAAGAGTAAGTTTTTGCGATGCGCGCGCACACCGTCACAAAAAAACGACACCCTGAAGTTAGCTAGTCAACGAAGAAGAAGTTAGTACATAAGTACACACACACTTTCTTTTTCATATATTTTTATAATCTCAAATACTTTCCTGTTGTTTAATCTTAAAACGTATATTAGTTATCTACCTAAAATGATTAGAGATGCTAAGAACATTTAGATTTTATTGATTTTAGAGCTTTGTTAATTGTATCACGGGTTCAGTTCAATCACAGTTCAATTCATTATAATTAATATTTTTTGTTTAGATTTTTGAAAGAGCCATTTCGCCAATAGTATATTATTTTTACGTAACTGTTATGATTAATGTTTTTGCGATTTATCTGTTTATTTGTAGTAAGTTCAGTTCATATCAGATCAGACATAGCATTGATTCAGTTTGCGCAGTTGCATTTTTGGAGATCTAACTTAAAACCGTTGCATGTTTCATCTTAATACGTCGATTAGAACCTGAGACATTGAAATTCTACACGTGAACGAAGTCGCGGGTGACAGCTAGTAACTTATAAGAAGAAAATATGGTTTGAAATTTATATTATCCGTAGATCAGATGTACTTATACATATAGTTCTACAATATTTAGTCATGGCATGAAAAAAGGCGGCGTTCCAAAATCATAGTCTGTTCCCACCTTAACGTTTCATCTTCGTCTCATCAGATGACATCCGGAACGCTATGGGATTGCTAATACCATGAATTGCTTAGATGCCATACACTGTACTCCATTGATGCAATATTTTTTACTACATTTGTTTTATTGTACAATACAAAGTATAAGTCACCACGCTGGGCAGGCGGCTTGGTGACCGCAGGGCTGGTTTTGTCGCACCGAAAACGCTGCTGCCCGTCTTTAGCCTGTGCATTTAAAAGCCAGCAGTCGGATGGTTATCCCGCCATCGGTTCCAAGGTGATAGTGGAACTGTGTTATACCTTAGTCACCTCTTACTTAATATTTAAATAATATTTTTTATTACTTGTTTCAAGGAATGTTGAAGAATTAGTTATTTAGCATGCTATTATTATATTATACGTTATCTATACTAAGTTAATATAATAAAGCTGAAGAGTTTGTTTGTTTGATTGATTGTTTGTTTGTTTGTTTGTTTGTTTGTTTGTTTGAACGCGCTAATCTCAGGATCTACTGGTCCGATTTATTCTTTCTTTCAGTGTTAGATAGCCCATTTATCGAGGAAGGCTATAGGCTATATATCATCACGCTAAGTCCAATAGGAGCGGAGTCCACGCCGACGAAGTCGCGCGCAGAAGCTAGTAGTAAATAAACAGTTAGTTCGATAATAAATTATCAAAGAATTTCTATATGTATGAATGTAGATGTAGTTTGTGTGCTTTCTGTACTTCTCAGCAAAAACTAGATTTCGAATCGATGATAGCTTTACATTAACCATATAGGTACATATCTACTTATTATTAATTAAAGTCGTAAGCGATGTATGCAAAATTATAAATAAATTCTTCCTAACAATCATAAAAAAATTGACATTGGTAGGTATCTATTATCTGTACAATATTTTTCATTTCTGATTATATTTCAAATTTTCAATCTGTAAAAAGAAAAAAAACTGGAAAACAAATATATTTTTTAAATTATAGTTTTAATGCAT
Source organism: Melitaea athalia (assembly GCA_905220545.2). Taxonomy (NCBI): domain Eukaryota; kingdom Metazoa; phylum Arthropoda; class Insecta; order Lepidoptera; family Nymphalidae; genus Melitaea; species Melitaea athalia. The sequence continues at coordinate 1,512,498 of HG992198.1, forward strand.
CTTTTAAAATCAATAATTACAAAACCAATAATTTTAACAGTGTCTGTTTAAGTGAACTAAAAAAAAGTGTAATAAAAAATATGCAATAAAAATCGATCGAAATGACATCGGAAAAAACAGATATAACAGACAACATAACAATTAACATTGACAGTTCTGATGGCGGGAAAAATGACAGTGAAATTAAAATGGCCGACGAAACAAATAATTCAAATTCTCATAATATGGAGACAAATACCAAGGAAACAAATGGTATGGATCTATTAGGAGTTCCTAGACAAGGTCACAGGATGTCTTTCATGGAGGAGGAGAGTATAAAAGAAAGGATGAGATTGTCTCTCTTGAAGCAGTGTTCCGCCATCTTGAAACAAGGGGATGAGAGGTACAGCAAGGAGTCCCTGCATCGCGCCTTTCAAGATGAGGTACGTTTTTAATTTTTGATATTTTTTATTTGTTTTTTATTTAAGGTATGACTAATTATATTCTAAATATTTTATTTATTTATACAAACCTGGTCACCAATAAAGAACGTAAACTAGAATAAACGGATTCAGTGCAGCCTTTCGGAAGTTATGATTGTATTTACATTTATGTAAGTTATTACGAGTACATTTACATTTCGACTTACTTTTGTAGATATACATTTTTTTTCTTAAAAACTTTATAATCTTAATAAAATATTTTATAATATTTCTGAATAAAATTTCTTACAATATTATTCTATTAAGTTTATTAAATCGTCATCGAAAATCGTAACCTTGAGGTTGGAAAGCTTATATGATTTTGTGTGGCCATTGAAACTGTAAATTTACCTATACTAATATTGTAAAGAGGAAAGTTTTGATTGTTTGTAATAGTTAATACTCAATAACTACTAAATAAAAATTATTCTACAAGGAGAATACATATACAAATAAATAACCCTACACTCAACGGCCTTCACTAGGATTTACACCTTTGTCGGGAGTCCGGAAATACATAGGACAAACACCCAAAACCACGGCAAACATATAAGTACAGTATTGCTAGTACAAGTGTATGCCACGTGCGGAGATCGACCCCACAACCTCCATCGCCAGTACAACAGCCACAAACTATAGTGGTGTGACCGTTGCGCTAAGCGTCGATTGAATTGAATGCAACGTTATCGGTAAATGGGGGTGCTAAGGCTGGTCTTGCGGACTGTCGAACGCTTGAAAATAAAATAAAAGTTTTGCTTTTTTTAATTTTACAGTACCTTTCAATTTTATCTAAAGTCTTAAGTAGTAATCTGATACTGCAGCTTATGGAAGTCAGCAAAAGCAGCATTGGCCGCACGTTGCCGACCCTACCCCCGACCCCACCTGATTATATACCTACCTTGGTGTATACGTGCTATAAAATGCGCGATAGACTAACAAACCTTCGTCCAAACTTTCGCATTTGTAATCTTACTAAGAAACAGGATATTGTAAACCGCGGTTTCCATGGCCTCTGAAACGGTATTGCTTAAAACATTTACTTTAAATACAAACATATTATAATATAATATTGAGACCATTTTTAAGTCCTTTATATAATTATCCAATAAATATAAGCCTTTATCTTGAAATACATCTTAGGATTAATGTTACTCATATATCATACAAATGTATTAATTAATCTATGGAATAGTAAACCGATTCTTGGTCTGGCATTTTAGAATTACTAAATATTGTATACTTGAAAATATTTTTTTTTTATAAAAATATGAAAGAAAGAAAGAAAACTTTTTTATTAGCCTTTAGGTTACAATTTATAAAAACAAAGGTTTATGTGTTAGGTTTCTGCCTCAGCCATGTTTTTGATTTCGAACTTGTTTATTAAAAAATAATTTAATAGCTGAATGTTATTATTCGGTACACGTTTATTTTATCGATAAAGATATGTTGGTTTTGTAGCGCTGTATGTAGGTATGTCAGGCACGATTTTACTCATTTTAGGCATTATAAAACACCTTTACCATAAAAGATTAACCGCGGAGTTTCTCGCTTATTCTTCTCTGCAGAACCTTTAATTTTTAAAAGGACAATTCATAATTGAGTTTGCTCGCAAATGAAAAAAAAACAGACTTCAATAACATCGACCTACATACCTACATACAACGAAAGTAGACGAAATAATATTCAAGTAAATATGCGCTATACAAGATTACTCAAAGAATATTTGTCAGATCTTACTTATCTTAATGATGTTCTTAATTTAAATGTGACCAACTTGACACGGACCAGTTTTCAAATAAAAAAAACTTATCGAAATTGGTCCTACCAATAAAAAGTTCCGAGGTAACACACATACAGTCGAATTGAGAACCTCCTCCTTCTTTGAAGTCTGATAAAAGGTGCTTTTTAAGCCTACTTTAATATAATATTTTTATTAGTGATTTTAATTTTTTATTTTTTAGAAAATTATAACAATTCTATAGGAGGGGTCTTCTATAGGGGGGATCTGTCATGTGATATGTGATCTGAGCGGGGATTGAATTCGTAACCGCTGACGCAAGTATGTGATAAGAACACTGTGCCGCTTGGTTCTTAAAATCAGTTTTATATAATTAAATTTTACGATGACAAATTACAAGTAAATGAATAATACCACACATTCTTCTGCATCTTCAAAAAAATATTAAATGTATGGTGAATGAAGATAATTTCGCTTGGTATGAAAAGTGCGTCAATTAAAACATATATCGGTAAAGATTCTTGAAGTTTCGCAATTAAGATTCTTAACTTATAGACTTAATATGTCCGTAAATTTTTGTTTCGTTTGTAATTATTCACTTTTAAATTTAAGCAAATAATATTTTTCGTAAGGCTTCCAATTTACTTATTTAATTTCGTGAATAAAAATAGTAAACAGATTGATAATTTGATTTGTTTTTTACAGTTACAGTTACAAGTTACAGTACTAAATCAATGTGACTGGATAACATACCTAAGTTGCTAATGTACCTAATGTGTAGATGTAGGATTTTTTTAATCATTGATATTTTTGCTACCCTAAATTTTTTATTTTTGAAGTAAAACTTCTTTAACGCTTGACTTGGGGAGTAAGCTGGTGAATGCGTGATGAGATCGTTACGAAATGTGTGATCAGGCGAAGCGAACAGAAGTTGAGAGGGAGATATAAGTAAGATGGAGCTAAAGTAGTTTTACTTCAGTCGTGTGGTCTAAAAGTTTTTTAAAAAAATTGTTAATGTAAATTTTTATGACATTCGTTAAGTGTGTGTAATCACCTTATGGCAAAATAAATATTTTGATTTCATTCAGTAACCTCTATCATAATTCAATCTAAGAAAAATGTTAGATATCAAATGACGAATGGACGGACAAACCTTGTCAATTTTATTAATAGTATAGATTTATAGATTAAATGCAAAAACGGTTCTATATCGGGACCTTGGTGGAGTCGATCTAACGCTAATGCGTGAGTCGTGACGGTTTCTGAGATGTGTCACGTCAGACACGTGTTGTGTCACACTATACTAATGGTATAGTTTCACACGGTATGTGTATCCTTAACCTATAAATGCTTTATTGAGGTTAGGGCACAGCAGGAAATTTCCTTCTCAAAATATGGAGCAGCCCGTCTGGGGTAGTATCTCGACCTTACAGAAGATCACAGCAAAAGAGTAAGGTGGTTAGAGCTCCTGGGGTGAATTGGGGGTAGGGTCGGCAACGGAGTTCGGCAGTGGAACAACGTGGTATATAAATCTCAAATCCTTCTTCTACATGGAGAAACAGATCTATGTCCAGTAATTGTAACAGGCTGAATCGATAGATATAATGATTATGTAATTAAGATAGGGTTCATGAAACATTTTGCTTAAAATATGCAACATCTCGATTAATTTATACACATTTTTAAAGAATAAAAGAAATCAAAAAATAACAACTGTACGAGTAAATGCATTATCAAATGACTTATATCTATTCTATATATATAAAAGAGATATCCACCCATTGACTCATCACGATATCTCTGGAACCATAAGGCGTAGAGACTTGAAATTTGGTAGGAATATTTCTTTCGCCGAGTAGAGGTCAGCTAAGAACGGGTTTTACGAAATTCCACCCCTAAGGGGGTAAAATGGGGGTTGGAAGTTTGTATGAAAGTCCTATGTTTTAGAAGTAAGAGACTTGAAATTCAAAATGTATGGTCAATAGACGGTGTTGAGGTGTACTAATAATGTATTTTGAGAAATCAACCCTCTTTTGGGGTTAAAACACGGGATGGTTGTTTGTATGAAAGTCCAATGAAAAATACACCTACAAACTTGAAATTAGGAAAGGCTATAGCTATGATTTTCCTCAAATTAACGCGGGGGTAACCGCGGGGCACAGCTAGTACAGTATACACGCTTATCACAAAAATCTGGTTTTTTTTTTAATTTGTTGTCGTCTTCAAAATATTACATATCGGCATGAACAAAAAAATATATTGGCATTCTGTCGCCTGAATTTCAAATAACTTTTTTTTTTTAATAAGTCATCCAACACCTATATTACATACTCGTATATACAACCTTCTTTCAAACCATTTGTCTAATAACATAATTCAAAATGTATCACTCAAGTGATTGAAAGTACATTTTAATTATAATTGTAATCACCTCTATCACTGAGATACATTTTTGTCTCTTTCCAACACGTCTTCGCTCTCACTCTAACACGAACATAGGGCCGGTTTCACAAGTTGTGGATGAGATTTATCCTTCATATAAGTTACGTATAGATTTTAACAGCAGGAGGTAGAGCCGTTGGGACCTGTTCCATAGTATTTACTTATCTGTGCTTGTTTCTCCTCAAAATAAACTACAACTTTGAGATTTATATTTACGCTTACGCTTCAGCCTGTAACATCCCACTGTTGGGCATAGGCCTCTTTCCCCATGTAGGAGAAGGATCAGAGCTTAATTCACATTGCTGCTCCAATCCGGGTTGGTGGATATATTCCCTACTATGAGTAACGATCGCTATCAGGTGTAGGTACATGATAGCAACCGGGACCGCGGACGGCTTAACGTGCTCTCCGAGGCACGGTAGGGAGACCCACAAGGACTGAACAAACACCCAGACCACGGCAAACATCTGTATGGACAATACAAATGTTTTCATGTACGGGGATCGAACCCGCAACCGCCCGCGCAATACCCAGTAACCAGTGCTGTGACCGCTGCGCCAACGCGGCGCGGCGATTTATATTTGCGAATAGAAATATGAGATAAATATAGTGGAATTCCATGGGGAAAAAGAATTAAATATAATAAAATTTTATCCGTTGAGTACCGCCATCTCTCAACGGGCCCATAATATAATTAATAATGTATGAACGCGCGCCTATATCGATTACACTCTAATGATCTATCTATCAAAGATCTTTAGATCAGTGATCCACGGATGATGTACGTGCGGTGTTTACGAGTTACGATCAAAACGTTTATGATTAAGGAGATATGGTCGGAGAGACGGTTGAATGGGATTTTTATGGCATGTGTGATGGCCGATGGGTTCTATAGTTTTTAGACGATTCCAGTAATGGGAACTATATAAATATACGAGTACTAAGATGATTTTTTCTGTTTCAAATATGCGTATAAATGTACTTTTTTTTATGTAACTAGGTTGGCAAACAAGCGTACGGCTCACTTGATGGTAAGACCGTAGCCTATAGACGCCTGCAACACCAGAAGTGTGGTCTTCTGTAAGGTCGAGGTACTATCCCAGTCGGGCTGCTCCATATTTTGAGCAGGAAATTTCCTGCTGTGCCCTACCTCAGTAAACTACTAGCACTTGTTGCCCGTGACTCTGTACGCGTAGATTTTTTTTTATCACTCCATAATTATATTACACTATGAAATGGAATTTGTTCGTTTTTGTAACATTATTTATTGATACTCCACTTCGCTTTGTTCTAGCATGATGTTATTACAGATTGCCTAAAACTAAAAGAATTTTTCAATTCGAACATGAGTTAGTTCCGAAAGTTAGAGCGTTCAAGTGAACCAAAGTCTTCATCTTTATAATGTAAGAAAATATTTAAATAAAAGTCGAATAAATAATATTGAACTAAAGAATTTTTGAAAAGGTATTAATGGACTCTGATAAAAACTGTTGTTAAAATTTTATCACTGCAGACATGTGAACATTTTGAGTAAGTAGAAAATTTATATAGTTTTATTAATTTTCCTTGTAAGGGCTGCGGAAAGCATAATGCGAATTTTCGGAAGTAATTTGGTCTCTCAACATGTCAGAAGCATTACTAAGTTATTCTAGATGCCTCTATTGAATATCATTAAATCCTAACATGAAATTATTAAGGCTGACCTTCACTTGCTAACTCGTTCAGCTTGTATGACCCTAGCGTAATAAGTGCTACCTTAAAAGATCACGTAGGTATGATAAGTGGGTCAAATGAGATTTAATATGATTGGTCAATTGCGTATTTGGATCAGCCAATCAATGTGCTCTATCACCTGTCACCTGTCTTTCGATGTATGAAGGATTTCAAATGGATTTGAAATGAAATAGTTTTGAACGTCGAACAATGTCTATAAAGAGCCCGAATAATCTAGACTTAGACTAGACATGGGGACGTAGATTGTTATCCAATGAGTATTTTAATGAAATTGTATAAATTATAACGAAAAAATTTTTGGCTGTTTGAGCTTCTAAGAGGTTGATTTGGAAAATATATTTATGCATTCATGTTTTGGGAAGGTTATAATTATTACTAATATCGGCAAACTTGCTGCGGATCAGTTTGACGTATAAATCCTCAATTTTTATTTTATATGGAGAAGGCTTTTGGCCAGCAGTGGCACATGAATATGCTTTTAATAAATGCTATTTAACGATATTAATATAAATAAATTATTTTGAAATTTTTGTTAAATACCCGTGCGAAGCCGGACCGGGATGCTAGTAGTATATAAGGATAGTTTATAAGGATATGGGTGGATGCTTGTCACCTTTTCACGCCAAAACTAGGAAACCGATTGCAATGAAATTTGATATGTTTAGCTGGATATTCTGATTAGTAGATACATAGGGTTGTATTTAACTTGAATTTTAACCGGACCAGAATTTATGCGAGTAAACCGGCAAAACGCAGTTTAATGTGTTAAATTATACAAGTACAGTCTAAGCTCTGACTATGAAAGTTACCAAACCTGATAGTTGTTGTAATTTAAAGTGGGTGGAATTGAAAGGCGAGGATCGGTTGGATTGTTGTAAAATTGTGAAGAGGAGATTCAATCGACTGTTAAAGAGGAGTGGATTAGTCTAACAATTTTTTTTTTTTTTGTATAACTTAAGTGATAACTTTGACATTTGCTGACTGATTTCAATAACTTTTTTTTTTAAATTGAATGATTATATTTAAGATAACACTTCAGCATATAATATCCCGCTGCTGAGCATAGGCCTCTTTCACCATGTAGGAGAAGGATCAGAGCTTAATCCACCACGCTGCTCCAATGCGGGTTAGAATGCGGGAAGATAAGTCCAATTAAAATTTGAGTAAGTGGTCTTCTGCATAATAATAATATTTATTTATTTTAGACATTTACAGTTCACTTGTTACAACTTACAACTACATATGTTATAATATCAATTTTTTCCACCCCTAGAAGTATAAAAAAGGCTATCTAAGTTACTTTTTACAAGAACGAATCTGTTTGCTTCAAAATAAATACCTATTGTACAAGTTTACGAGAAAGAAAAACAGTTTTATCTCGAATTTAAAGCAATTCTAGTAAGTACTGTAAAATGTAACACAGAAAAAAAAAGTCAGCTCCATTTAGTCTGACACAACATGCAAGTAACAGCGGCCATGACACATAAAATATCAACATGTAATCGTTATTATTAATAATAATTAAATTAATAGAATAAATTAATGATCACGAGTAAGTCGAGGTCATCTTAGAAATTGTACAAGTGAGACATACTGGGTCGTTTACGTCTTAGAAATTGTACATGTAGTTTGTAGTGACCCTGCTTTCTGCTCCAGGGGTTGTGGGTTCGATTTCCACCCCGAGTCTGGGTGTGATATATTTTTATTTATATTTAGTATTTATATGTATGTATATAAAAAAAAATGTAGCTAGTCGGCTGTTACCTATAACACAAGCATTAAGTTGCTTACTTTAGGAACAGACGACCGTGTGTGTGTGTGTGTGTGTGTGTGTGTGTGTGTGTGTGTGTGTGTGTGTGTGTGTGTGTGTGTGTTTGTGTGTGTGTGTGTGTGTTGTAGATATTTATACGTAATGGGTTCTTACCTACGTACTGCTCGTGGCTTTGCCTTGGGTTGCCGTGGAGAGTTCGTGTTTGCTCGAAAACGAAAAAAAAACCTGCTTCGATTACAAGACCAAGTAAAGCAACGTAGGACGAAAAAACACATTATTTACATGAGACCACCTGACAATCCCCAGCTTTCAATTAAAAACAATCATCGAATCGGTACACCCAGTAAAAATTTATAAATAAATCGGCCAAGTTCGAGTCGGACTCGCGCACGAAGGGTTCCGTACCATTGACTAGGTACATTGATTTTAATATCGAGCAAAAAGCGGCTTTAATCACTTTTGTTGTATGAGAGCAAAAATTGGCAAAAATGACGTTTTTTGTATGGGAGCCCTCCTTAAATATTAATTTTATTTTAATTTTATTATTTATTATTAAAGTAAAAATACAACTGAGTATTTTGTGAATATTTCAAGTGCTTACCTGTTGCCATTATTGATATCGAGCAAAAAAGGACAAGAAAATCGCATTTGTTGTATGGCAGCCCCCTTTAAATATTTATTTTATTTTGTTTTTAGTATTTGTTGTTCTAGCAGCAACAGAAATACATAATTTGTGAAAATTTCAACTGTCTAGCTATAGCCGTTCTTGAGATACAACCTGGTGACAGACGGACGGACAGCGAAGTCTTAGTAATAGGGTCCCGTTTTTACCCTTTGGGTACGGAACCCTAAAAAATACAGTAGAATTGATAGCCTCCTTTTTTTGGAGGCGGTTGTAAATAACACAAATAACCTTTACGTTTTTGAGTCTATTTTTATTTATTTATTTATTTATTTATACTTTATTGTACATCACAACTACAAATATCATTTACAGACTGTGAAGTACAATGGGCGGACTTATGGCTATTTAGCCATTTCTTCCAGACAACCCAAATATATATTTCCTACTATGAGTAACGATCGCTATCAGGTGTACATGATAACAACCGGGACCGACGACTTAACGTGTTCTCCGAGGCACGGTGGGGAGACCCACAAGGACTGCACAAACACCCAGACCACGGCAAACATCTGTATGGCCAATACAAATGTTGTCGTGTGCGGGGATCGAACCCGCAACCGCTCGCGCAACAGCCAATCGCAATCCATTGCTGTGACCGCTGCGCCAAAGCGGCGTCGGCGGTATTTTATATATTTTTATACAATTTCGGTACCGTAGCCTACGAACATATACATATAAGATATCCATCATTTCATCTAATAGTATATTAATTAAAATAACTGTTTCTTTGTAACTGATAATTTTAATTAACACGAAAAAGCTTAAGCATTTTTTACCGTAAATAAAACTCGATTACGCGTTAAAAACATAATTGATACACTTTTAAATCGATATTTGAATCTAATTCAAATGAATTTAATTCTTATTTAGATATGTATAAGTTAGAAAATTGGGTAGTATTATAATATGTGTAATTTATCAAAATGATCTCTAAGATTGTTATCACAGATCAAGTCGCCGCTTCCGTTTTCGAAGGCGTCACTAACTGTAGGTAGCTGTAGTTGTATTGATACAATTTTACTTTCTTTCCGTTTAATCATGATTTTAAACTTAGGTCACGATCACGATTCAGCGTGTAATATCCCACTATTGGGCATAGGCCTCTTCCCCATGTAGGAGAAGGATCGGAGCTTAATCCACCACGCTGCTCCAATGCGGGTTGGCGGATATATTCCCTACTATGAGTAACGATCGCTATCAGGTGTACATGATAACAACCGGGACCGTAGGCTTAACGTGCTCTCCAAGGCACGGTGGGGAGACCCACAAGGACTGCAAACTGACTGCTAAACTTGTAACGTTGTACGTACAAATGTGTATATTTACCCTAAAATAAACTTAAATTTAATATTATCCTATGTAAAACTAATTAAAATAACTATTAAATTAAATTCAACATTTAAATCTACGCTTAAATATAAAACACAATTTTATATTTACAACTTATTTTTTTTATTAACATAATAAATTAATAAAACTACTACGGCATTTGTATACTCGCACGAGGCAACATTTTAGCGATCGAAGTAGATCTTTTGTTTTCGGTGAATGAATATAAAAACTGCAGTACCGGTCACCGCGCATTCATTCTAATCTTTCTTTCTCTCGATATTGTTAACGTAAGTCACGTTTTAAAATTGTGGTCTCTAATACGGAAGAGACTTATTATTTCTCATTAAAACCGTAACCACATCTTCGTGTCGTCTCTAAACGTTAGTTACTCGAAATATAATATTATTAAAAGTGAGAGCTCGCACCCCGAAACTGGGGAACAACGCTGCCGTTTTATCTGGCGTTGGCGTTTTGTCGGGCTAGACAGCTCGCACAGCTCAATCGCAACGGCGGAGGTGCTCTCCGTGTGGACATCGAGTGTCGACACCGTATTTCCAGTCCGCGGCTCAAGGCTCAACATCTGCACGGCGCGTGACACAGGGGAGTGCCTGAACCGACTTGGACGAAAAGCAGCTTGTGTGAATAAGTGCTCGATCTCCACCGGTTAACTTTTTTTTTTTACCGGGTCTAATTTTTTTAATTTAATAAATTAAATTTTAATAGCATGGATCCCTGTCGTTTTTATTTTTCACCATAGGGGACAGGGATAACCGTGACACTGGCGCCTCAACGTGGTTAAATTCACACAAGTTCTTTTTGCTTTCGGTTTTTTTGTAGTTAGTGTGTGTTTGTGGCTTATTTTTGTAAAACGTTTTATTTGTTTTTTGGTTTTTTAATTGCTACTGAAGTGTACTAAATATTGTAATATTAGCTTAAATTATTGTACTCATTGTTCTAATTAACGATTTAATTTCTACACAAATTTATTTCTACCCACATTTTATGATAAAAACATTAAATATTGTATTTGTTCGTTCTTTATTATTTAAAATTGTTGTTAGTTTTTTTTTTTGATTCGTTTTTATTGGAAAGTACACATTAGTAGCACTTTTATTTTTGTTTTGCTATCTGTTTTTTTTTCTTTTTGCTTTTGCTTATAATCAATTTTGAAATTAAGAAAAAAAAAAACCAACGTTGATTGTAGTGTATATTGTAACAGACCGGAGAACAGTTTCATTTGTTGATTTGTGCTTTTTCTTGCTTACTTTTTTATTTTATTTTATTTGATTTTTTTTTGCTTACTTTTTATTTTATTTTATTTTTTTTGCTTGCTTTTTTACCACTTACCCGTTTGGTTATTTAAATTGTCACAATGTTACCTGTTAAATATCTCTCACTTCAAAAATCAGAGCTCGAATATGAGGTTCGGATTCGTGGTGCTACCGCGGCGCCTTCTGTTGAGGAATTACGTAAACAAATTGTGAAATTATCGGCAGAATACCCGGCCGAACACATATTGGAGTCTCCATTAGATATTAGACAGGACCTTAAAGGTTGTTTAGAAGTTCTCACTAAGATTCAAACCAACTTAGATGTATCAGACCCTAGTGAACCTTCCCTCATGAGAACACAAAATATGTTAAATCACCTTCACAATCGTTTAGCGAGGTTAACGCCTGGTAAGGATACGAAAGATGATTACGACGAAATTTTTAAAGGTTACAAACTTTTATCAAAACGACTCGCGTCTCTTCAAGTAAATAGACCTACCGCTGGACCATCTAACTCGGGCTCTAGTTCTTCCTCGACCTTGGCACCGGAAGTGCAAAATATAATTTCGGTGACGTGTGATCGTACTACAGCTGATTTAAGTAAATTAAAATTTAATGGTAAAACATGTGTACGCTCATTCATACAGCGCGTTGATGAGTTTATTGTTGCACGAGATATAATACCTTCGAAAATATTAGCTTTTGCTACGGAAATCTTTCAGGATGACGCTCTTCACTGGTACCGTTCGGTAAAAGACAAAGTCTCATCTTGGTCTGAGCTCTCTTCTAAGCTCAAGGAAGATTTTGATCAGTCGGATTACGACTACCGCTTAAAATCAGAGATTCGTTCGCGCACTCAAGGGGAACGCGAGAACATAACCATTTATCTCTCGATTATGAGTGGAATGTTCTCCCGTCTTTCTAAGCCTTTTACCGAGTCGGAACAGCTAGAGATCCTGCTTCATAATATAAGACCTTGTTATGCCAGTACATTAGCCGCATCAGTAACTCAAATTGATACCATAGATGCCTTACGCGCACTTTGTCGTAATTACGAGATTGTTCATTCACGACTTTCACAATTTCATGAACCTCCTGGGGTGAATTCTGAAACCGTTGCACCTGAATTCGCGTACCTTAAAGATGTAAATAAAGACCCTAACAGATTTGTCGCAACAAATAAACAAAATTTTTCATATAAAAACAATTATAATAAAACTCACTTTTCAAAAAATCATAATTTTAATCAACAGAATAATAACAAAAATCAACAGCATAATTCAAATAAAAATCAACATCAAAATTTTATACACTCGGTTCAAACAAATAAGCAACAACCATATTGCCCTAGGTGTCGTAGTAACTCACATCATATCCGGCAATGTCAAGCAAGTCGCGACGTATTTTGTTTCAAATGCGGATTGAAGGATGTAAAGACACCTGAGTGTCCAGTATGTAATAAAAATAATAATTTAAAAAACTAAATGAGCAGAATTGTAGAAATTTCAGTAAGGAAGACTGGGAAACTTGGCTTTCATTTATTAGAACATTTACTTCTACTTATAGAATATCTACAATTCTGCATACGAAACCCACTAATGACTCTAGAGCTTATGTAAATATTAAAATTAACAATATTGACGCTTGTGGTCTACTCGATTCTGGTGCTGCAGTAACAATTTTAGGTAACAATTCTCATTTACATTTTGTTGATTGCACCTTGCAACAGGATAACAATATATCAATGGTAGCCGCTGGTGGACAGTCGCTTAAGAGTATCGGTTACATGTATTTACCCGTTACTTTCGAAGGCCAATTACATGTAATTAAGGCGTATGTGGTCCCTGAAGTTGAAACACCTATTATATTAGGCATTGACTTTTGGCGTATCTTCCAAATTTGTCCCAAGTATTTAGGTAGTATCACAGTGTCTAAGAGTTCATTAGCTGAAGTAAAATTAAATAACTCACAAACCTTTATTAATTCCTATGACCAATTAGTAGCATCTCAAAAGCCAATAGCAGACAATATTATAGCTCAATTTAAATCTATATCTATAGAAGAGAAAGGTCTAGGTAGAACAAATTTGATCACCCATAGAATAGACACTGGGGATGCTCAGCCCATAAGGCAGCGTTACTATAGAATGTCTCCAGAGAAGCAGCGCATTTTATTAGAGCAGGTCGATGAAATGTTAGCGCTAGATGTAATCGAGCCATGTGAGAGTGCGTGGTCTTCTCCAGTACTTATCGTGACTAAAAAAAATGGACAGCCTAGGTTTTGTCTTGATAGTCGGAAGCTCAACGCTGTAACGAAGAAAGATGCCTATAATTTACCCTATGTCTCAGAAATTTTGGACAACTTACGCGACGCAAAGTATCTTTCGAGCGTGGACCTTTCGAAGGCTTTCTGGCAGATTCCGATAGAACCACAAGATCGCGATAAGACCGCTTTTTATGTACCAGGCAGAGGCAGCTTACGGTTTAAAACCACTCCTTTTGGTCTGACAAATGCACCAGCCACTCAGCAGCGCTTAGTGGACTTACTTTTCGGTGACATGGAGGGGAAAACTTTTGCGTATTTGGACGATATTATAATTATAAGCTCGACCTTCGAGGAACACGTGTCTCGTTTGTTGCGTGTCCTAGATAAATTAAAACAGGCCAATCTGACAGTAAATTTTGAAAAGTCTAATTTCTTCAGAAGCGAACTTAAGTACCTGGGATATGTAGTAAATGCTCGTGGTCTACACACGGACCCAGAAAAGGTACAAGCAATTTTAAATTTTCCGGTTCCCACAAGCAAAAAGGAACTGAAACGCTTTCTTGGTACCGCCACTTGGTACCGACGTTTCGTTCCTAATTTTAGTACAGTAGCTGGCCCACTTAATAAACTTACGTCTAACGGAAAAAAGTCTCCTCCTTTTCGGTGGACGCCAGAGGCTGATGCAGCTTTTAATGCTCTCAAGGAGTGTCTTGTCTCTGCACCAGTCCTCGCTTGCCCGGTGTACACTGAGCCCTTCCAGGTTCACACGGATGCTAGCAACTATGGCATTGGAGCTATGTTAACGCAGAATATTGATGGTAAAGAGCATCCCATTGCCTACATGAGTAGATCTCTTTCCGGTGCCGAGAAAAACTACAGTATCACAGAAAGGGAGACCCTTGCTGTGTTAGTTGCTCTCGAGCACTGGAGATGCTACCTCGAAAATGGCCTGAAATTCGTGGTGTACACTGACCATTCTGCGTTGAAATGGTTCCTGTCACTAGATAATCCTACCGGAAGACTAGCTCGCTGGGGAGTAAGGCTATCCTCATTTAACTTCGAATTAAAGCACCGAAAAGGTGTTGATAATGTGATACCCGATGCTCTCTCACGTGCTGTTCCCATTTCGGCTATCTCTCTTGCTAATTCTATTTCGACTACTTCTGATGAATGGTACAAAAAGATATATAACGGATGTCTTAATGATCCTAAACGCTATCCAAATTTTAATATTAAAAATAACTCTTTATTTCGGCTTTCCAAAAATAAAACAAATCTAACATCTGAATTTGCGTGGAAAGAAGTAGTTCCGCTTGAATTTCGTGAACAAATTATAAAAGAGAACCATTCTGTACCAACAGCTGGTCATCTCGGCATTTTTAAAACTTATAACCGTTTAGCGTTATCATATTACTGGCCTGGTATGCATGAGAGTGTGGTGAAATACGTAGGTTCCTGTGCGGTCTGTTTGACTTACAAGTCGCAAAATCACACTACGTTGGGAGAAATGGGTCGTCCGAAGCAGTGCTCACGCCCTCATCAAATGATTTCCGTTGACTTTGTAGGTCCGCTGCCTGTCACACGTAAGCAGAACAGTTACATGCTTGTGGTAACCTGCTGCTTTACCAAATATTGTAACATTTTCCCTTTACGTCGCGCTACTGCAGATGCAGTCGTAAATGTTTTGGAAAATTCTATATTTTTAGTTTACGGAATACCACAAACGATATTTTTAGATAATGGCAGCCATTTTATAAGCTCAACCACTAAAGCCTTGTTTGAAAAATATAAAGTCCCTAACGTGTATTTTACACCTAGATACACGCCCCAAATTAACCTAGTTGAACGCTATAATAAAACTATAGTTACCAGCCTTTCAACCTTCGTTGAAAATGACCATAGGTCTTGGGACATTTACATTCCTCAGGTGCAATTTGCAATTAATAATTCTGTGAATGAAGCTACTGGGTACACTCCTTCTTTTTTAATTTATGGGAGAGAGTTGGTGTTATGCGGTTCGCACTATGTAGATTCTGACTTAGGTGACGAAGTTTTGTTCTTGCCACGCGACATATACGCTGAGAACCTAGGTTGTCTCTCATCGGTATTCAATGATGTGCAAGCCTCCTTATGGAATGCACATGTGAAGAATACAGCACATTATAATTTGCGCAGAAAACCAGCCGAATACAACGTAGGTGACGTAGTCCTTAAGCGCGCATACATATTGAGCGATAAGGACAAATATTTTAGTAAAAAGCTAGCTCCTAAATACATCAAATGTCGAGTTATTGAAAAACGTTCGCCACTTGTATATGAACTAGAGGATTTGTCAGGAAAAAACATAGGCATTTGGCATATCAAGGACCTAAAACTTTTCGGTAATAATAGTAAATAAAACTTTCAATATTAAAACTTTTCTGTAATAATAATAAATAAAACTGTCTATATTAAAAAAAATTCGGTAATAATACTAAATAAAAAATAATCCTCTATAACATCTTGTTCTTTTAGCATGAGTCACTAGCTTTATAATACATATCTATTATCTACTGACTCTAAGTTTGACAGGACGCGCCAATGGTGTAAATAATGCCGTTGATGCTTTTATGGTAGATATATTTTTGTGAGTGATAGAATGAAAGTTGAAGAATGAATGAGTAAATGCTAGGAGCAGTCTAAGACGGGTTTTATTTAAGAACAAAACCCTTTTCCAGACGAGGAGGGGTATATGTAACGTTGTACGTACAAATGTGTATATTTACCCTAAAATAAACTTAAATTTAATATTATCCTATGTAAAACTAATTAAAATAACTATTAAATTAAATTCAACATTTAAATCTACGCTTAAATATAAAACACAATTTTATATTTACAACTTATTTTTTTTATTAACATAATAAATTAATAAAACTACTACGGCATTTGTATACTCGCACGAGGCAACATTTTAGCGATCGAAGTAGATCTTTTGTTTTCGGTGAATGAATATAAAAACTGCAGTACCGGTCACCGCGCATTCATTCTAATCTTTCTTTCTCTCGATATTGTTAACGTAAGTCACGTTTTAAAATTGTGGTCTCTAATACGGAAGAGACTTATTATTTCTCATTAAAACCGTAACCACATCTTCGTGTCGTCTCTAAACGTTAGTTACTCGAAATATAATATTATTAAAAGTGAGAGCTCGCACCCCGAAACTGGGGAACAACGCTGCCGTTTTATCTGGCGTTGGCGTTTTGTCGGGCTAGACAGCTCGCACAGCTCAATCGCAACGGCGGAGGTGCTCTCCGTGTGGACATCGAGTGTCGACACCGTATTTCCAGTCCGCGGCTCAAGGCTCAACATCTGCACGGCGCGTGACACAGGGGAGTGCCTGAACCGACTTGGACGAAAAGCAGCTTGTGTGAATAAGTGCTCGATCTCCACCGGTTAACTTTTTTTTTTTACCGGGTCTAATTTTTTTAATTTAATAAATTAAATTTTAATAGCATGGATCCCTGTCGTTTTTATTTTTCACCATAGGGGACAGGGATAACCGTGACAAACTGAGGTAAAAAAGAATAATTCATTAAAAACTTTTAACTGTCGAATACTGTCATCCGTCAAAGAGCGTTCCACAACTGGTGAAATAGACCCTTAAAGTACAGTATAGCTTTTAGGTAAATTATACCAATGTTTGACTACCACCTCATCACTTCTATATTTTACAAACCACGAAATCACAGATGAAATAGCGGTACACAGCTAACATTTAACACTTCAGCCTATCGTAATCTCCGTGTTGCTCTTTGTATCGTAATCCACAGCTGGACATAGGCCTCCCCAAGTTCGCGCCAAATATCTCGGTTTTCCACAATCCCCATCCAGCCTACGCCGGCAATCTTACGTAGACCGTCAGTCGGTCCAACGGCAACGGGCCGGAGGACGTCCTACACTGCGTTTGCCAACACGCGGTCTCCACTCCAGGACATTACAGCTAGATAATACATAAACATTTTATTTATGAAAATTGTTTATAAGTTTAATATTTGCAACCGAAAAAAAAAATCTGAAGTATATGTTCGTTCAACTGTAAACTTGACATTTTGTATACCATATTCTGGCAAATATGGAATCTTCTATACAGTAATACCTCGGTTTACGCGACCTCGCTTTGTGCGATTTCGATATAACGCGGTTTTCAAAATTCGCGCTAATTGACCTCGCTTTACGCGAATGTATTGATTGGTTAGTTAATAAAATTAGTTTACATACATTTATTCTTCAAAAAAACGTCTACGCCGGCTAGTAAAAAAGAACGTAGAAGTTTAAAATTGGAGATGAAGATAAAAAATTTAAAAAAGATGGAGAACAGAGGCAAGGCTACAGAACTTGGACGAGAGTTTGGCCTCTCAGAGCCTACAAGATACAGAGATACGTACAATTGTGAAAAATCGTGATAAAATAATGCGTTTTAGTGAATAGGGGACGCCTACTAGCACGTAGTAAATTACTCGTACGAGACTTGCTATTTTAGAAAAAAACTAGCTTCTGCGCGCGACTTCGTCGGCGTGGACTCCGCTCCTATTGGTCTTAGCGTGATGATACATAGCCTATAGCCTTCCTCGATAAATGGGCTATCTAACACTGAAAGAATTTTTTAAATCGGCCCAGTAGTTCCAGAGATTACCGCGTTCAAACAAACAAACAAACAAACAAACAAACAAACTCTTCAGCTTTATATATTAGTATAGATTAACTTGAGCGGAAGGAAAATTCTACTCAAAAAAAGTTAGATGAGTATTCTCGAAAAATTAATGTTTTTTTTTATTGTAAAAATTATAAAATTTATTTATTTCGTTTTTTAGTAAGCTTATAGGCAATTTTGTAATGTATTTTGCTTGTTATTTCATTGACCTCGTTATACGCGTATTTCGCTTAGCGCGAATTTGATCGGAACGCGTCCTTCGCGTAAAGCGAGGTATTACTTACTGTACGGTCTACATATAATTAATACGAGAAGCAAAAACTTTGTACCCCTTTTTTACGAAAATTGCGCGTACGGAGGAGTATGAAATTTCGCACACTTATAGTTTATATAGAGAAGGAGTGCAGGAAACTAATATTTTTTTTAAATTATGCATAAAAACTAATATTAAATCAATAAAAACATTACACACACTACCATGTACTTGACACACACACACGCATATTATACTCTTTTGTTGATTGTCAAATTGACTTTAAAATAAGGTTCTTTATTTTCATTATTTTTTGGTTTTATTTAATTTAAAATTTTAATTATCGTTGAATTTCGACCACTGGGTGACCACTAGCATTATTATTCTGTCTCATGTCTGTTATATTAATCACATGTTGATTAAGCTAAGATGCAATGTAATCGCTCCGCTCCGGCTCGCCAAAGCGAAACTAATTAAGAATTAGAATAACATCAAATCACCGACCACATTTACATAATCCCTGTACTCGTGTGTATCGATTTAAATGTTATCGAAAAAATGATCTCATTTCAACGTCAGCAGGCACACTTGTTCGCGACGTGTCGGAGTTATTCGTACGAATGTTATCATTAAAATATTAAAACAAAAGTGAAGCTTTTGTGGTGTTACATTTTTAATGCTTTTATTTAAAACTTGCTGTGCCCCGTGGTTTCACACGAGTTATTTTGAAAAAAAAAATAGCCTATAGCCTTCCTCTATAAATGGGCTATTTTACACTGAAAGAATTTTTCAAATCGGCCCAATAGTTTCTGAGATTAGAGCGTTCAAAAAACGAACAAACTCTTCAGCTTTATAATATTTATTTAAAATTAACTTAAAGTTATTCGTTTTGAGTTTCCTAAAATTTTGGGGGGTTTCAGCCGCCATGGTCACGGCACGATGTACAAAGTAAACATCAGTATTTTAAAGATTATGGTAAGAAGAACCGACAAGAAAGTAAAAAGCTACAGAATTTGAAAGTGCGTTATTTTTAGAAGCTTTAGAACGTAATTATAGAATCTGTGGCCAATGCCATTTTGTTTTATAAAAAAAAAAACTGAAGTACCTACTCGTACTTCTTGCTTAAAATGTGTATATCTAATAATGTATGTTATGTTTTGTCTATCAATTCTGTAGTTTTAATCCAATTTATAATATATTTTTTAATTTATATTCAAGTGTGAAGAGTCTCAGTGATGGATTTCCAGATTATAGATGCGTTTATTTTTTTCTCTAAGATATTACAACAAGACCAACCGCTTTGGTGATTAGAATATTTTTTTTATTCGTTGCTTACTTTTTTGAAGTTTTTTTTTTACAGGTTTGAATTTGTTTCTTTTCATACTGCATCTAATATCGAGTCAAAATTATTATATTAGTGAATCCATGTCTTGTTAGGGTCAGGCACAAGCCACTGTATCAACTATTTTTTTTAAATCAAGCTAAGTAAAATAAATTAGCACCTCACACTCAACGGCCTCCACTAGGATTTATTTTTGTGTCGGGGGGTCCGGAAACACACACAATACAACAAGCACAAACACCCAGACCACGGCAAACATCTGTATGGCCAATACAAATGTCTGCCATGTGCGGGGATAGAATCTGATAAACCGACGCGTCGTTGAAAAATTTATTTTCGTAAAATGTACAACTTCTCGTATCTCTATTTTTTTATTTTTTTTTTTTAATTTTTCGTTACAGGCTCTTTAGCGATTTTTATATCTATTATTGTTCCTAAAATATTATTACGAAATCTAGAATTAGTATTTTTTTTATATAACTAGGTCGGCAAACAATTGTACGACTCACCCGATGGTTAGCAATTACCGTAGCTTTTAGACGCCTGCAACACCAGAAGCATCGCAAGCGCGTTGCCGACCCCTTCCCCAGTTCTACCCAGGAGCTCTGGTCACCTTACTCACCAACAGGTGCAACAACAGAATACTGCTTAAAAACAGCACTATTTAGCTGTGATCTTCTGTAAGGTCGAGGTACTACCCCAGTCGTAGCAGTCATTAATATAATTTATTAATTTTAAAGAGGTAATTAAAATAGCTTTTAACAGTGATGGGATACAAATGAATATTAATACTGCTGAGAGCACTGAGCCCATCAATCAAAACGTCGGGATATGTCGAGTGGGTATCACGATTCGATTACCGGTTGCGGTACAGATGTAAGGACTTACTGACAATTTAAGTATTTTATATACATAATCTGTTCTTACAATAAAAGTATACATAATTATATTATAAAATATATGTTTTCAGTGTCTGTTACATATGTACTGGAGTTTAAGTCAAAATAGGTATAATCATTAGCCTGCCATAACTTTTGGAAATATACCAGTTGATATATCTATAAGATTCTTTCCGTTATTTTGAGAATAAATTAAATTTAAATATTTATATGTAAAAAATCTTTGCGCAAAATTTTAAATGATGTTAAATTTATTTAAAAGTATAAAATAGTTCCGACCCTGCCAGGATTCGAACCTGGAATCTTCTGATCCGTAGTCAGACGCGTTATCCGTTGCGCCACAGGGCCACGTGCAACGATGATGAAAAAACCAAATGTTTGCTAATTTTACAAATATAGATCAATTTTATTTTTACTATTAATAGGTAACGTGTGTGGTAGGTGTGAGAAAGGAGGTAGTCCGGTATGGATACTCCAAAAGCCAGTAATATCTACCCGCAAAATTCAGTCTCGTCAGTGTCAAGACATTCGAAGTTAATGTCGAAATATCGAGCTCCGCGAAGAGAAAATAATAAACATGGTAAATATCCCGTTTTCGAATAATTTTCGTAATAGAAGTAACCATGTTAATCTAAAATCTGGTATAAAACGATATTTTATTTTTGTTTTTTACCTTATACTCTAAAAGTAATTAAAAACGTCATAAAACTTTTTTATTATAAAAAATCCTCAATATAGGTACAGAATTAACATAGGCTATATAACATCACGTCACAACTCCCAGCTTTGTCATAACAACAATAATACATGTGGATGTAAATGAATTTGCGAGAAAAGTCTAAACGATTTTAATGTGAAAATGTTTACTATTTATACTATTATAAATTGGAACAACGCCAAGCTTAAGTAGGAAGAATCTTAGTATGGGTAACAAAATTGCGCGATTGGTCTCGTTAAATATTCGCTTTTTTTCATACAACCAGATCGGCAAACAAGCGTACGGCTCACCTGATGGTAAGACCGTACCGTAGCCTATAGACTCCTGCAACACCAGAAGCATCGCAAGCGCGTTGCCGACCCTATCCACAATCCTTCTGGGGGGGGGGGGGGGCAAGAGCGCTGGCCACCTTACTCACCACAGAAATACAACACTATCTACTTGAAAGCAGTATTATTTCTGTGATCTTCTGTAAAGTCGAGGTACGGTACCCCTGTCAGACTGCTCCAGATTTTGAGCAGTATATTATCTGCACAGCTAAATAATACTACTATCAAGCAGTGTTGTGTTCCTGTGGTAATTAAGGTGACGAGAGCTCCTGGGAGGGATTTGGTGTCGGCAATGCGCTTGCGATGCTTCTGGTGTTGCAGGCGTCGCTTGTTTGTCTACCTAGTTGTATAAAAATCGGCCAAGTGCGAGTCGGACTCGCGCACGAAGGGTTCCGTACCATTACTAAACTAAATATATATAAGTAAATTTTCTGTAAAATATTTATTCTGTAACATATTTATTTAATTGTGACCCCATCTATGCCGCTATTAGAAGTCTATCGACGAAGGTTTTCTAATTTCTGATAGATGGCGTTGGAGACTAATAAAATAGTTATCTCCCCCCTTAAATATTTGTCTTATTTTGTTTTTAGTATTTGTTGTTATAGCGGCAACAGAAATACATAATTTGTGAAAATTTCAACTGTCTATCTATCGCCGTTCTTGAGATACAGCCTGGTGACAGACGGACAGCGAAGTCTTAGTAATAGGGTCCCGTTTTTACCCTTTGGGTACGGAGCCCTAAAAAAAGGTAATGACTATCATATATATCAAATTAGACTCAAAACCGTCATCAAGTATTAAAAACGCTATAAGCGTCCCGAAGGAGACATAATTCATGGTAATAAGAATCCAGACGTCAGCGGAACACCATATGTGGACGTGGTCATCGCTTATCACATAATTACACCATATACAGCCTCTTTCACCATGATAATATCTACGGTAATATTATAGTGTAATTGTCTGTCTTTGTTATTATTTGAAAATATTTGTAGTTATACTGAATTGTTTAAAATGATGGGATATTCTTAAAATGCAGTCCTACCCCGAACTAACTACGTAAGTCAATTCTCGTAAGACGTAATTTCGTACGTCGAGATTTCCACCTATATTTTGACTCTTCACGATATCTCTGGAACCATAAGGCGTAGAGACTTGAAATTTGGTAGGAATATTCCTTTCGCCGAGTAGAGGTCAGCTAAAAACGGGTTTTACGAAATTCCACTCACAAGAGGGGGTTTCCGGGGTTAATAACACATATGGCAAGACAACGTTTGCGGGGTCAGTTAGTATATTATAAAGTTGACATATCGTATAGTTCTATACATTTTTAACCGACTTCAAAAGAAGGAGGTTCTCAATTCGACTGTACTTTTAGTATGTTACCACATAACTTTACTAAGTAGTAAAATCGGTATCTACTCACGTACTTCTGATTTCATGATACTTTTTAATCGAATGCTGGTTCTTGTCAAGTAGTTCCACGTATAATTCTTGACTTATCCGTAATGTAAATGTAAGTCAGTTTTTTGCGAGAAAACACAATAATTATTTTCTTAATATAATCTGAATTATAATATGATATTATAAGGTATCTCATGCGAAGCCGGGGCGAAACGCTAGTTTTTCTATAATAGATAATGAAAAAGTCAGTTAGTTTGTCCGTTCATTAATGGCCCCTTATACGTCGTAGAGGAGACCGCGGGGTTCTTGTCACGATCATCATAATACATAACTCGTTTTTATCTGCTTCATGTCGGATTAGAAAGTACAAGCTTTGATTTTATTTTATCCGACGTAAAATGTGTAAAGAAAGTGATGAGTTTGACATGATGCCTTTTGTTGACTAGCTTGTTTTTAATTAAGCTTTGCATTTTTTTATTATGAGCCAGTAACAATAAGTACTATTTATTTTTTTAAATATATATATTATTACTAGCTTCTGCGCGCGACTTCGTCGGCGTGGACTCCGCTCCTATTGGTCTTAGCGTGATGATACATAGCCTATAGCTTTCCTCGATAAATGGCCTATCTAACACTGAAATAATTTTTCAAATCGGCCCAGTAGTTCCAGAGATTACCGCGTTCAAACAAACAAACAAACAAACAAACTCTTCAGCTTTATATATTAGTATAGATTATATCTTAATAGTTATGAAGTAGCACACAGTACCATATAATTTTGACGACGCGTTAGCGCAGCGGTCACAGCATTGGCCGTTGAGCTGGCGGTCGCGGGTTCAATCCCCGCTCACGACAGATATTTGTATTGAGCATACAGAGATGTTTGTCGTGGTCTGGGTTTGGTTTGTGCTTGTGTATTGTGTGTGTTTCCGGACCCCCGACACAGGAGAAAATCCTACTAGGGGCCGTTGAGTGTGAAGCGTATATTTATTTATTTATCAATTGAGAACCTCCTCCTTATTTGAAATCGGAAAAAAAGTAGCCGAATCGATCCAATTTTTGAGTTTAGCAACACTCGAAATATTTAGACATTAACTTTTATTTATATAGACATCATTAACTAACAATTTTTACTCCTTGAACAAAATGTATTAACGTAAGTAAACATTAACTATCAGCTCTAAGCGTATGTACTTCATTCAACATTAACTATCTCTAAGCGTAGGTACTTGGTAAAAATCCTTTTATGGTTCAGTGGAAGAATGCGATCGGTTTGTAATTAGCATAACCATCTTTAGTGCAACGTGAATAAAAAATTGTTAAGTAGTATTACTCACAGACTGACGTTAATTTGAACAACTGGCCTAAACGGAACAAATTAAAATAATATGTGTTTGTAATTTTGTATCTTAATTGTGTTTGTTCGGAAATGAATAAAAAACCGACTTCAATTACATCAAAAAGTAATATATACAACGTAATAGGACGAAAAAATAGTCAAGAAAATACGTGCTATTAAAGATTACTCAAAAAGTATCAAATATCAATCAAATTTAAATGAGACTACATGATTAGCTTTTGATTGATAAGAATCATCAAAATCGGTGTACCCAGTGAAAAGTTATGCGGTATAATACAATGTATGTCGACGAAAAGTAGTTAAGTAAATACGCATTATTAGATATAACTCAAAAAGCACTTGTCAGATCTCAATTAAATTTAAATGGGATCATATGACACGCAATACCTTCCGATTACAAGACAAATCATCGAAATCGGTTCGGTAAGTTCTGAGGTAACATACATGAGAAAAATACAATCGAATTGAGAATCTCCTCCTTTTTGAAAGTCGGTAAAAATAAGATGTGTTTGTTTAATGGGGAGTAAGCTGGTGAATGCTTGACGAGAGCGATACGAAAAGTGTGATTGGGTGAGGCGAACAGAGCAAGAGAGAGAGGTGCGAGCACACATTTTCTTTCACTATTTTTCTATTCAGAACTTAAGTTTCGTATATCTAAGACACAGTGCAGGCCTATTGTGCAGAAGTTTTACTTCAGTTGTGTGGTCTAAACTTTAAAGCACAGTTGTTTTTTTTTCTTAATTTTTATCAAAACAAAATTCACAATTTTAAATAAGTAGACAAGTATTAAGTAGCTGCTAATTGATCTCTCAACGAGAATGATTTCAACACATACCAGTATTGCAAATAAATAGTTGTTTAAAATGTAAAAACTTCACTATCAGCTACATAGTATGAGGCCGCATCGGTGGCAAAGTGATTAACATATTTGATACCTCTAACTTGCCTTAGAGATCCTTGTTACTTATAAATAACCACTATATTTTTATTTATTTTTTATTTCGAAACTTCATCATTATCGTCATTGATTGTCGTAAAAGGCGACTAAGCGATAAAACAGTTCCACTACCACCTTGGAACTTATAAAGCCGACCGATGGCGTGATTACCATCCAACTGCTGGCTTTCAAATACACAGGCCGAAGACGGGCAGCTGCGTCTTCGGTGCGACAAAGCCAGCCCTGCGGTCACCAACCCGCCTGCCCAGCGTGGTGACTATGGGCAACACAAGTTCCCTTCCCAAGTTCGCGCCGTTTTGGCGCGAACTTGGGAAGGCCTATGTTCAGCAGTGGACTGTGATAGGCTGAAGTGATGATACACATACGGACGTCAGTTTCTTAAGTAAGCAAAGGTAATAGGCGACTGATGTAAATAGGTAAATATTTTATGACATAAACGTACTTTATTTTTTTATACAACTAGGTTGGCAAACAAGTGTACGGCTCACCTGATGGTAAGCGAAAGCGATTACCGTAACTTATAGACGTCTGCAACACCTGAAGCATCGCAAGCGCGTTGCCGACCCTATCCCTAAAGAAAATATCCCCACAGGAGCTCTGATCCCACTTTTCACAACTTACATATTTAAAAAGTAAGCATAAGTACATAATAAGTATTATATTTAATACCAGAATATATTTAATATTACGCAAGTTTGTTCAATCGTTATTAAATAATTACTGAAAAAAAATATTTTTTTGAGGTAATTTGAATAAAATACCTCAACATTTAAATAATTATAAATCATAGATAAATAAGTATCATATTTTTTAATTAAAGAAAAAGTTCTTATTTTAGTTCAAGGTGAGTTTAAAGTCAAGCGTTGAATTAAAGCGTTGAACATGTAATCCATGTTTAAATGTTGCAATTAATTAATTTTGCTTCATTTATTTGTGAGCAGCGCGTTGATGGCGCGATATGTCACATGTCCAATAAAAATGAATAGAAACTCGGGTAAATTTTCGTTACACAGAATGTTGGCAAGGACGAACTTCTCTCTAAAAGCGATATCTACCAGTCAACTCTTAATTATATTAATAGATTTACGCCCGGTTTCTCTTTACTCCATTTTATTGTAGACCTAGTCTACGAGGCCTGTCTCAAGCTGACACAGTACTATATTATATGATCCTGTATTTCTACTTTGGGGGGGTCCTGGTGACTCATAGTACAGGTATTATATACCTTTTTTGAGCACCAGTCCTTCGCTAATCATGTTGTTGTCTTGTATTGTAGTTTGTTATCAATAAGATAAGGTTTCAATGTATGATTGTGAGGGAAAATAAATAAATCATTATTATTATTATTATTATTATTATTATTATTATCTGTCAAATAGTCCGGGCTCCCTAGTACATTTTTTTCACTTGATTACTATCAAGCTAATTTTCCGGGAGTAGCTTCATTTTGATGAGACGATCAAAAATTTCCTCTACGAAAACTCTATTGTGGTAGCTAACAGAGGTAGCAGGGGCAGCAGTGAGCGTAGGACCGACGACGACAAGGCGACGAGTCGTAAGGTCATCAAAAATTGATTATTTTTCTGATTTTTTTTTCTTTTAGTTAGTTAATATTCATATAATTTAATAGTAATATTGTCATACAAATTGCGTGGTACGTTATCCCGGTGAAAAAAATGTACTAGGGAGCCCGGACTATTTGACAGATGATTAATTAATTTTTGCGTTGATCAGCCTTTGGGAAACCGGGCGTTAATGTTCTACATAAAAACAATGAAATATAATTATGTCTCTGACTTAACAAGTAATTAAAACTGTACAAGATTACATGTCAGCCAGTAAAAATAAACCGAACACCGCACCGCTATAAAAAGTATTTAATTACCAATAGAGTCATAAATTACATTACCATATCCGTCCATCCCTTGGTATGGTAATAGGCGATACATTCCATGAGACGGCCACCAAGGTTTTTACTTACCATAGGAGACTCGTAATACGGTTGTTGTGGTCAACAAAAAGTGAGTAATGACCCATTGAGTACTTGCTGTATTAAAAGTGTTTAAATTGTGGATAAACGTGCTTTTTATTAGCCTATTACTGTAACAGGAATGTCTTTAGAACTGCTTATGTTGAAAGTGGTGGATGTTGACTTGAATGTCATGTTAAATGGTTATTTTATCGTGCTTTACGGTTAGATGGATTGAGTATTGGTTGAGAGTTAACGGGAAATCAAACATTAATATTATGAACAGTGTGATGTAGCGTGGTCTTTTACTGCCCGGTCCACGGAAAATTTGCTGCCCCTACCAATTCATTTATTTTTACCAAATTAATTTATCACACTCATTGCGAGCACAATTTTCATTATGTTCATTAACCGACTTCAATAAAGAAGGAGGTTCTCATTTCTACTGTGTTTTTTATGTGTCTTAGATTGCGTATTTTCGTAGGTTTATAGGAGTTAACCTTTGGATTTATTTAATCGATTTTGTATTAAAAAAAATTCTAAGTGGAATCGGTTGGAATTGGTTAACGTCTAAGTGGGTATGGATCGAAACCACTAGTAAACTTACAAACTATTTTAAATAACCCACAGCATTTAGAGTTAGGGCTCGCGCGCACTACCGCGCGATTGTTTGCCGTTATCACGGTTAACAGTGCGAGAGCAACGCGGTGTTATTACTTCTTGTAAACGTATTATTGAAAGGTTTTTGAGCATCCATATTTTAATGTGTTTCTAATTATAATGGTATGTGTGTGTGGCTTTGGAAAGTATCGTTTAGGTTAATGTTCTCCAGGTTTGCATGTTCTGGAGCCGCAAAGCGTTTTTAGACGCGTGATTATTCATGACATAGAGAATGTAGTCATTACTTAACACATATGAGAAAAAGTAACAAATTACTTTGGAATTGACTAGCTCGTTCAGCAGTTTCAAATGACTGCTTCCTGCTCCGAGGGTTGTGTGTTTGATTCTCACCTAGCATAGCTATATCAGTCAGTTGTTACCTATAACACGAGTATTGAGTTGCTATGTGCCTTGCAATGCATGGATTCATAAATATTACGAAGACATTGCGAAATAGTTTCGGTTTCACACGACAGAAAAACAACCAAACGGAAAAATACCGCAAGATATAATAAGTCAATGAAAGAATGTGTATATAGGTATATTTGTATTTCAGAACGCTTTCACTATTATTCTCAGCAGGTTTTTCGAAAGCAAAAAAATCGCAAGGTATTCTAGTGATGTGCGCGCAAACTTCATAATGCTGATCTTGGAATGATCGGGATGACGATTGGCGATCATGAATGCGATTCTTCTGCGCGTTTTGCGTGAGCAAAAAATTTGTTAAATTGTGCGTAGACTTACGATTACGTTGACATTGTCAGCGCATGAATTTAACATTGTTCATTTAATTTTCATTTCTTGACTTGGATTTTGTCCTAACTATATAGTTAGCACGTGGCGTGACGTGTGACGCCGCGTTGGCGCAGCGGTCACAGCAATGGATTGCGATTGGCTGTTGCGCGAGCGGTTGCGGGTTCGATCCCCGCACACGACAACATTTGTATTAGCCATACAGATGTTTGTCGTGGTCTGGGTGTTTGTGCAGTCCTTGTGGGTCTCCCCACCGTGCCTCGGAGAGCACGTTAAGCCGTCGGTCCCGGTTGTTATCATGTACACCTGATAGCGATCGTTACTCATAGTAGGGAATATATCCGCCAACCCGCATTGGAGCAGCGTGGTGGATTAAGCTTCGATCCTTCTCCCACATGGGGAAGAGGCCTATGCCCAACAGTGGGATATTATAGGCTGAATCGTGATCGTGATATAGTTAGCACAGCAGTGTTTAGTGTACATATTAGCACAGCAGTGTTTAGTGTACATTTATATGTACACTAAACACTGCTGTGCAGGCGTAGGGTCTGTTATTCTGCAAACTATTAATATTTAAATTATTAATAATTTGCGAATAAATTAACAATAAATTAATAATTAATTTACCATTACAAAGCGGCACAATGTATTGTAGCATCGCATATGCTGTAATACATACATCACGTAACTTCACAACTTTTGAAACAATATAAGTAACTTACATTTTAACACTCATTTTTACATATGAAGTAATATACATTTGCATAGGAAATATATATATATATATATATATATATATTTCTACTAGACACACATGGTTTTGGACGGTTAAAGAGCTACATACCAACATAACTTATAACAAGTTAGATTAAAGAATCTAAGCATTTATCATAAACTTACTGTGCCCCGCGCCTAAGAATAAACATAGCCTATAGCCATTATCGGTAAATGGGCTAACCAACACAAAAAAAAAATACGATTCCAGTACATCCTGAGATTAGCACGTTTAAACAAACAAAATATTCCGCTTATAATCTTCTTAATATAATATATAAATCTCGTGTCACAATGTTTGTCCTCAATGGACTCCTAAACCACTTAACCGATTTTAATCAAATTTGCACACCGTGTGCAGTTTGATCCAACTTGAAAGATAGGCTATATTTTATTTTGGTATATGTAATTATTATATTTAAGAAAAAAAAGGCGGTACAAAGTTCGCCAGGTCAGCTAGTAGATTATAGATTTCAATCAGGTCAACAGCTTAAAAACGTTACTCACAGACTAGACGATTACACGTATTTTTATTTGCACCTAACAAATTATTACTGCCGCTAATATGGCGTTAAATTTAAAATATCTGAGTATTTTTCTAACGCTGTATAATTTTATGTCTGTCTTTAATTGACAACATTTTATGATATTGCATAGATATAATAAATAAATAAATAAATATCTTATTGGTAACATACGGTCGTCTGTTCCCATGCTAAGCAACTTAATGCTTGTTATGTGTTACAGGTACAGTAGACTGTTATCTCGAATTGTTTTTTATAAATATAAATAGAAATAATACCTATATAAATACACATATTACATATACTTAGGCGGGAATCAACCCCGAAACCCGCGGAACCGGCCACGGCCACTACAAACTGCGCCAACGGACTAAGTAGTCATCATATATATGACTAGCTTCTGCGCGCGACTTTGTCCCCGTGGAATAGGACCAATTCTATCATACATGATTTGTGCGAAACTTTAACCGTTTACGCAGCGGAAGCTCTCAAAACGAAAAAAAAACCGATTTTGAAACATTCTTCATTGGTGCTACGCTCCGATTAGTCTTAACGTGATTATATATAGCCTATAGCCTTCCTCGATAAATGGGCTATCTAACACTGAAAAAAATTTTCAAATCGGACCAGTACCTAGACCCTGAGATTAGCGCGATCAAACAAACAAACAATCAAACAAACAAACTCTTTAGCTTTATTATATTAGATTACCTATTTCCACTTATGAAGTGAAACTTTGAAGGAATCGTTGTGATTTGAAATTCGATGAAACGAAAAATGAGTCAAGATAAGGAGCAGAAGTAAAACTTCTAAAATCTGACGATGATCACGCTGTCGTGAAAAAGGTCATAAGAGCCATGCAAAACGAGTCGCTTACGCGTTTTAAGCTGTAATGTATTCCATCTCATTCTCTCCTATACATTTATATGTTTCTTTCTTTATCGTGACGCATTTTCGTTACATCAAGTCAAAATTTCAAATCAAAACGATTCTAAAGAAGTTTCACTTCGAAAAATATCGTATACATACTAATAAAACAAATATTATAAAAAGGTTATCTTTATACAAACAAGTAAACAATACTAACTGCATTTATGTAAAAATGTTTTACAAAAATATACGTGAATCGACATTAACGGTTCTAGGTTAATGGGCGTTGTTCGATAAAACTTTAAGGCTTTCAATTAAATAGCCATTTCAAGAAGTTGGAATCATTTGTTGAAAGACTAATAAAAACGTGATTACTAACATACTCTCGGTTATTTTCACATCTCAAACGAAAAAAATTATAAGCAAACAGGTTTTAAGTTCACTGTATTTGTATAAGGAGATTTTTAACTTTTAAAATGTATGTTGGCACATCTTATTTTTAACATATCTGCTCTCACCTTATACAAACATTAAAATCATATAATGAACAGTGAATACCGGCTAGATTGCCATTTTTTATCTTTACATTGAACCAAAAAAAGAAATAAACATAACGCCATAAGAAGGTTTCACCCAAAAAAAACACACAATACAAAATCGCAAAGGCACAGACCGCGGACAACATTTTTTTGGCCTATGGTTCTAAACAAGTATTTGTCATAATCGGGGGTCGAATCCACAACAATATGATCTTCTTTTTTATGTAACTATATCGGTAAACAAGCGTACGGCTCACCTGATGGTAAGTGAATACCGTAGCTTATAGACGTCTGCAACACCAGAAGCATCGCAAGCGCGTTGCCGACCCCATCCCCCCTCCTCCCAGGAGCTTTGGTCACCTATACTCCCCAACAGGAACACAACACTGCTTGAAAACATTTTTATTTAGTTGTGCTCTTCTGTTAATGTCGAGGTATTATACAGCAGTCAGGCTGCTCCATATTTTGAGGAGGAAATTTTCTGCTGTGCCCTACCTCTTATCTTATCTTTATTCAAATTAAACAAAACAAAAATTGTCATAGATAATTCTAAGCACTAAAAAATAGTACAGAAAAAGTGATTTAACAAAAAAGGGCATGTCTTGCAATTAAAACATCACTCACGTATAAAACTAAAGCACGGCGCTCTCGATATGGCCAACGCCGGCCGCCGTGGAAAAATGATATTCAATAAATTTAAGTTATTCTCTAATTAACTCTGCGCTAACGAGGACTCGTTACTAAATCTGATATTGTATAAACTTGTATATTTTAATTTTTAGCTCTATGTTGCGACTGCTCCACATCTCACTTGTTACACCCAAAATAGATTACCCAGATTTACCAATAATTTTATCAGTCCTTTGGAATTGTTTCGCCGGCTTCCGAACCCCTGACTATAGTAAATCCTATGCTGGACTCTGACTATAGTAGGTATCTCTTCCAATGAACTTTGTAAAGCAATTTTGTTTTCGTAAATGTGTAGAATTTTTTTTTTATTTACTTTTAAGTTCAAAAAAAAGAATAATCGAATTTAGTGCAGTCACGCTCGTAAACACATTTCGATTCATTTTTATTTATCCAGATACATATGTATAAATAAATAAATCTATATATATAGGTAAAAGAGATTTCCACCCATTGACTCATCACGATATCTCTGGAACCATAAGGCGTAGATACTTGAAATTTAATAGGAATATTCCTTTCGCCGAGTAGAGGTCAGCTAAGAACGGATTTTACAAAATTTCACCTACAAGAGCGGGGGCGGGGGTTAATATCATAAATGGCAAAACAATGTTTGCGGGGTCAGCTAGTATCTATTATATAACATTCACACCCAGTCATCTACTCTCTTCTCAAAACCCCGGAGCAGAAAGCAATAAAAACTGCGACAAATGGCAAGTCAAATAATTGTTAAAAGTTTGTACAGACTTGCCGTCGATTTTGACATGTCTCGCTTCTTGCGTTTTTTTTTAAATATAATTTTGGAGAGGATTACTTATTCACAGCTAAGATATGCTACAATATACAACGCTAATCTCTAGTGTTTCTGATGTCCTTTTAGGTCTCCCCACCTTACCTCGGAGAGCACGTTAAGCCGTCGGTCCCGGTTGTTATTACCTAACAGCTGACAGCAATTGTTACTCATAGCAGGGAATATATTCGCCAACCCGTATTGGAGTAGCGTTGTGGATTAAGCTCTGATCTTTCTCCCACATTTCCCCCTGTAGGCTTGCCCAGCAGTGGGAAATTACAGGCTGAAGCGTAATCACAAGAGGATATCTGTCAAATTACCTAGTTTTAATATAATATAGAATACTTCCACATGAAGTGTGGTCGTGCCGCAGCTGGCCGCGTGATTGATAGATTTAATTACTCTTTATGTAAACCGGACGCTTGTTAGCCGCGAGATATTGATCGACGACGCCCGGCTCTGTCTCCCGATCTCTCGCAAAAACTGTTTCAGATCGAACCGATAGCGGATCGAGATCTGATTACTCAGATCAGTAACGTCGCGAGCTTAACATAAAAAGCATAATACCTTTTTAGCGCCCCCCTCCATTCGAAAACCATATAATATGTCCAGCAATTTTTGTTTGCGGACCATTTGCCCCTTTGTGAGTAGCACCTGGGTCATGATGCCCCCTTGCCCCCCCCCCCCCTTGCTACGCCACGGATACAGATGTATTGGAGATTTAAATAACTTGATTAAGTGAACTTTTTATTGATATAGGACACTGCTGGATATATCATACTCAAAATCTAGATCAGCCCGTCTAGAAAAGTACCCCAACTATGCAGAAGATCACAGCTAAATAATACTGCTCTCAAACAGTGTCTTGTTATTATGGTAAGTAAGGTGGCCAGAGCTACTGAAGAGTGTCAGATATAGGGTCGGCAATGCGATTTGATACTTTGGTATTGTAGGCGTCTATAGGCTATGGTAAGCGCTTACCATCAGGTGTGCTGTACGCTTGTTTACCGACCTACTCGTATAAATAATTAACTGGAATAAAAAATTAACTGGAACTTGTATCAGTTCTTTAAATTTACACAGCTGGGTAAAAGCCTCTTTCACGTATAGAAGAAGGGTTATCCACCAATACTCTGCTGCTGGTTGGCGGATATATTCCTTACTACGAGTAATAATTACTACTAACTACTAATAGATGGCTTCATGCAGAGTTATAGATATGTATTACTATAAAACGGTTGTCAGTTCAGTTCCCTTGTACACAACAGCAGGCTTGGATATAACATTCACAATAGAACGAGACACAATACCAGCTTTACAAGTGATTTACGTCAGTTACGCCTCTTACTACCATTGTTTGATCTTGTTATGATAATTCAGACTTACGCCTCTATTGCACTGATGAATTATTTTTAATCTGATATGAAGGTTATAAATAATATTATTAGTAGCAGGAGTTGAGCTAGCAATATTGATAAAAGCATGAGATTAAAGTAATAAATTAACCGAAGTATGCACAGCAGGCTGCTGTGTGGTTATGGCAGTAAAGAATATAGCCACCTCCTCTCTTCCCGTGGGTGTCATAAGAAGCGACTAAGGGATAACACAGTTTCACTACCACCTTGAAACTTAAAAAGCCGACCGATGGCGGGATAACCATCCAATTGCTGGCTTTGAAATACACAGGCCGAGGACGGGCAGCAGCGTCTTCGGTGCGACAAAGCCAGTCCTACGATCACCAATCCGCCTGCCCAGCGTGGTGACTATGGGCAAAATCCAGCAGTGGACTGCGATAGGCTGAAGTTAGTAAGGCACTGCAGGAAATATTGCGCTCAAAATCTGAAGCAGCTTGACGAAGGAAGTAGCTCGACCTTACAGAAGATCACAGCTAAATAATATTGCATTCAAGCAGTGTTGTGTTCCTGTTGGTAAGGTGACTAGAGCTCCTGGGGGGATTGGGGGTAGGGTTGGCAACTCGTTTGCGATGCTTCTGGTATTGCAAGTAAGTAAGATCTAGACGATCTAGGTGTAAAAAAACCAAACCACATAATTCTACTACATACCTACTATGTATTTCTAAGATATGTTTAGGAAAAATAAATTAAATGTAAAAAACCTTTTTAAAAAACAAGCTTTTATTTGAATGCACTAAAACGAAAAAAATAAATTTTTACTTTAAAACTTTTACTATCTACTTATAAAGTCATTACACATAATCTATATGATAGAAAAGCTTGTCGCGAGATATGAGTACTCGTATTTCCTTAGTTTGAAAATTTTAATAGTTAAAATCAATCACATCAATTTATTTAATTTACTTGTTTACAAGCAAATCTCGCGACAAGCTTTTATATCATATAAATTATGTGTAATGACTTTATAAGTAGATAGTAAAAGTTTTAAAGTAAAAATTTATTTTTTTCGTTTTAGTGCATTCAAATAAAAGCTTGTTTTTTAAAAAGGTTTTTTACATTTAATTTATTTTTGACTTTTTAGTCGGTTATCACGTTACTTTATTCGAATTATTCTTAGCAAGCCCTTTCATTTGATACCCATATTGTAGAAGTGCACTAAAAATAACTAGTCCGCACTCTTGGATATGCTGCCATATTGGATTTAGAATGACGTCACAAGTTAACCATGCATTGTCATCAAAATTGAACCTGCATACACAGCTCAATTGGTTGCTTCAAAATTGAGTTGCAAGATTTCACCCGAACAAACATACATACATACATGCATATATACAAACCATGCATTGTCATCCAAATTGAACCTGTATACAAAATTTCAGCTCAATTGGTTGAAGATATTTGCTTGAAAATTGAGTTGCAAGATTTCACCCGAACAAACATTCATTAAATTTACATACATACATACATACATACATACATACATACATACATTGCAAGTTAAATAAAAGCTTGTAAAAACCGTCGGTCCCGGTTGTTATCATGTACACCCGATAGCGATCGTTACTCATAGTTGGGAATATATCCACCAACCCGCATTGGAGCAGCGTGGTGGATTAAGCTCCTATCCTTTCCCCTACATGGGGAAGAGGCCTATGCCCAACAGTGGGATATTACAGGCTGAATCCTAGTAGTGAATATATTCGATAAACTCACATTGTAGGAGGCTAGGAGCGTAATGGACTTTGACCCTTCTATAGGTATTTACATTGTCAACGTGATTCTTTAAATTGGCATAACTTTTTTATTTATGATGCGATTGACATAAAACAAACACTAAATGTTAAGTAAAGCCTACCAAAATATATTAGTGAAAACCACATCTAAATCGGATAAGCCGTTTCTGAGATTAGCGTACACAAACGCACAGACAAACAGACAAAAATTCTAACAATAATTGTTTATGGTGCTATTTGCGTTGATAAAGGTCCCTATAATATTTTTTCCCTTACATCTTCCATGTATAGACAGCGATCCGTTACATTTTTATTATATGTATTGACATATTAATTATAGAACTTGTTGTTATTTAAATATAGTTCAGCACTTAATAAATCCAATTAAGTTTAAGTAGAATCGTACAAAACGTATATGTTAAAAGCCTGTACTATAAATAAGTCTATCTAGTTCTAGACCTACGTGACCTGTCCCGCTTATTAGCGCTAAGAGCTGATTTAATACCTAGATCTTAAAAGGTAACCACGATTTCTCGATATAGCATTGTCATTTTGATTAATGTTTTCAAGAAGTCATTTTAGCCTTGAGTTAGACGTCCACGCTGCGCTGCTTCCATTTCTTTGAGTTATGGTATGGTATGGTACTGCACGTATGATTATTATTGATTATATGTTAGAAGATATTGACAATAAAAAGGCTGAAATGAAACAACTTTTACGGATTTTATCGCGGTTTATTAGGTTTTTTAATTTCCAATTAAAAAGTTGTTTCATTTCAATGAAATTAAAAATTTTAATATTTAAATTACACATTCTGTTTTCAAAGGGTCCTTTACTTCTACATATTTAGTCTGTTTTCAACAGCTTTTTTTACAGCTTTTATTTTATTAAAATTCGCGTAAACATTAGAAAACAATCAATACATATTAAATAATAATTGTGTTTGCTCGCAAACGAAAAAAAACCGACTTCAATTACATCGACAAGTAATACAACGTAATAAGACGAAAAAATAGTCAAGTAAATACGCGCTATTAAAGATTACTCAAAAAGTTGTAATCAGTTTTCGATCTAATTTAAACAAGACTGCAAGACAAGTATTAGCTTTCGATTAAAGTAAGAATCATCGAAATCGGTATACCGAGTAAAAAGTTATGCGGTATAATATAACGTAGGTCGACGAAAAAGTAGTCACGTAAATACGCATTATTAGATATAACTCTAAAAGCAGTTGTCAGATCTCAATTAAATTAAAATGGGACCACATGACACGCAACACCTTTCAATTAAAACAAAATTGATCGAAATCGATCCACCCAGTCAAAAGTTCTGAGCTAACATACATAAAAAAAAACATACGTGTCGAATTGAGAACCTCCTCCTTTTTTGGAAGTCGGTTAAAAAGGTTTTTAAGGGAGAGATCTTTTAATACAAATGTTGTGTCTTGACATTAGCGAAATAAACTTTAGTTACTTACATTATAATTATTTGTTACTGGATTAGCACATTGTACTTGATGCGTACGAGATAATGCATGTCCTATGGCAGCATGAGCTTACAGCTCTGTGCGTAAACAAGTTTTACTTCGAAAATATTTTATTCTGATTTTATATGTACACTAGCTGCTGCCCGCGACGTCGTCTGCGTGCGTTCACTGCTCGTTCCCCGTAGGTGATAGCGTGATAATATGTAGCCTATGTTCTGACCCGACTTCTTAATAATATTTGTGCCAAATTTGAAGTAAATCCATGGAGTACTTTTTGAGTTTATCCCGGACATACATTGACTTTCCTATCATTTTATTATATGTATAGATAAAGTTACCGCGAAGTGCAATAGTTCCTAATAACTTATTTTAATTTTGATTTTAATGTGTACGGTGTAATTATATCGCTGACGTTGACAGATAAAATTTTTAATTACTGTCCCATTTATGTTATTAATGTTTCTATGTACATTAGTTACACCATTTCCAGTGAATATATTTAATGTGACAGCCCGTGATAAATGTAACGACTTACCAATGTAGATTCAGGCGTATCTAGAGCTGAGCTTAATTGTTTTTATTTTAATAAGCCACGTCGTTAAGCGCAAGATTACATATATTACACGAACATATTGTATGTATGTAGTATTAATATCCGTTAATCTTATATGATGTAATGTGTGATGTTCTATTCTTATATGGAGAAAGGGTTTTAGCCCAGCTGTGGGATAGTTACAGGTTGATAAAAACAATATAAACAGTCATCCTATACAAATTTTATGACAACTCTACAAAACAGAGCTCCTGGGGGGATTGGGGGTAGGGTCGGCAACGCGCTTGCGACGCTTCTGGTGTTGCAGGCGTCTATTGGCTAGGTGCGTGACGGTAGCGCCACTCGAGGTATGAACTAAAAGGGGACAGTATTGGCAGATATAATCTGTGATTGGCAGTATATTAATGATATTTGACAATAACTATTTTTTTATTGTTAAAATAACTATCAATATGTGAAAAAAATGTAGTGACGAACTGACGAAATTACGTGCTATTTTATATTGAATTAAATATCTTAAAAAAAACGTAAGTATCATTGATAAACAAATTATTTAATATTTACATGATTAGATTAAGTCAATTCTAGCTAGCTTTATAGTTTTATACTATCTGTGTGTAATCTGTGGTCAATTCTAATTTCTAAAGCATAGCTGAGTACATAATATGAGTTGTAAAATTAATTTTAACAAAACTAAAAGGAAACAAACTTTGGAAACAAAGAGTATAATTATTATTGTAAAGGTAAAAGTAAAGAATAAAAATAAAAAGATAATGTAATAGCTGAATTTTGAAGATAACGTAAAATGTTATTTTTTTTAATTTAATATTTTTTTATTTAAGTCGTTACGAAAACATGGATGTCATCATCAAAACTGGGTTTCAAGCAGTAAATCATCGAATTGAGTTCCAAATTAGTACCTAAATTTTTTAAATTTAATAAACACGTTGTTTATCTAAAGAGTAGCAAAATATTTTTCATTATTTATATGAAATTCTTAATAAAATACATACAATAGTTTATTAAATTTTGATAAATTCCACAAGTAAAAACATTTATATTTCAAATTACTAATTTAGATAATATATTATTGTGTCAACAACATTTACCAGTTTCCAAATGCCTGTTATACTCTTTTATTATTAATACTGAAATTAAGGTTATGATACTACTTACTTTCGCCGTCTTAGGTACTGCTACTATCCACTTTTTTCTTTGATTTATTTTCCATTTCGCAGTTGGAAATGTATAAAATTTACACTCACTCTTTCTGCTAGTATTTCTACAATTAACGACACAGCAACTCCGGTTGCTCATTTTATTAAAATTTTATTATTGATAAAAATTTAAAATTTTTACGTGTATTTTATACGACAGAGTCATAAAACATCTCCGTTTAGTTCAAAAATTCACCACTGCGTACGCTTGTGTCGATTCGGCTTACCTCCACCATGACTTCGCACCTAGCCAATAGGCTACGGTAGTCACTTACCATCAGGTGAGCCGTACGCTTGTTTGTCGATTTAGTAACATAAAAAAAAATTAATGGCTACGAACTCTGGTGCGCTTTATCGCCACCTAAACTGAACTTGGTCACGGGATCGATTCGATGGTAATTTTTATATATGTGGGTGGCAAAACAAGCATACGGTTCAGCTGACGATGAGCAGATAACGTAATAAACGATAGACCTGCAACACCAGATGCATCGCAAGCGTATTGCTGACTCTACCCTCGACTCTCCCCATGAGCTCTGGCCACCTTACACACAACAGGAACACAACACGCATCATCATCATCATCATCATCATCATAGCCTCCATTCGGACACGACAACAATTCTCTAATATATTATTCGTAGATTTTCCTTTTGCACCACTTTTGCGTGTCCGTTTCCCACGTGGCAAAGGCCTCCTCCAATCTTCTCCATTCTGGCCTTTCCATGGCCACTCTGCCCCATGTTATTCCTGCGACCTGTCTTATATCGTCGTCCCACCTACTTTGTGGTCTACCCCTTTTCCAATTTCCACACAACATGCGTAATGGATGTAAAAAAAAAGTTATGTATTTTGAAGTATAAGCAATATTGAGGGCACTTTGCAAGTATTCTGTCAATCAAATGTCACGTAACCTTGCGTTCACTGCAACAATAACGCGTCGTGATTGGTCACCGCGTGACAGTTCGGGTCACGGCCGACCAATAGTGGGCTGTCATTTCGTTAGACGAACAAATATTTTCCAATTACCCGCGTCCCGCCTTGCTAATGAATGTTTAAAATCACACCTGCTATATTAATTGAATACAAACTAGACCCGTGATTTTGCCTATCCTAGGCACATTATTTATCACAGCCTAAAAATATAGTAATGGAGTACTTTCAAGTATTTGTTGTGTTTCTGTAGTTTTTTTTTTATGTTACTAAGTCGACAAACAAGCGTACGGCTCACCTGATGTTAAGTGACTACCGTAGCCTATAGACGCCTGCAACACCAGAAGCGTCGCAAGCGCGTTGCCGACCCTAGTTAGTAAAGAAACCCTGGGGGTATGTTTGTATGGGGGTAGGGTCGGAAACAAACTTGCAATGTTTTTGGCATTGCCTTCAATGGTTAATTTTTCTGGCATTGCCTTCATTGGTTAATGTTTCTGGCATTGCCTTCATTGATTATGGAAAACATACCATCAGGCGTACCGTTGCTCGTATCCCTAGTGAAGTAAAAGTTTGTCTAGCCCGTTGGCGCAGTTTGTAGTGGCCCAGCTTTCTGCTCCGCGGATTGTGAGTTCAATTTCCGCCTTAGTCTGGGTGTAATATTTATATTTAGATATTTATTTAGGTATGTATCATTTTCATGTATATTTATTTAAAAAAAATGTAGCTATATCAGCCGGCTGTTACCTACACTAACACACTACTAACAGAAGCATTAAGTTGCTTATCTTGGGAACAGACTGTGACAGATGTGTGAATGTTATATTTATTTACAACTAGCTGCTGTGCCCGCGACTTCGTCCGCGTGGAATTTAACAAAAAAGTTATTGTTCAGTTCGCAGTTATAAAAAAAAATCGAAATTAGAAGTAGCCTAAGTTAGTAAGTTACACCCTATTACATTAGCTATATGCCAGTGAAAGTCCCATCAAAATCGGTCCAGCCGTTTCAGAAATTAGCCGGAACAAACACACAGACAGACAGACAAACAAAAATTGTAAAAAATGTTATTTTGGTATATGTAGGTACCGTGTACACATCCATATGCATTTAGTAAAAAGCGTTTATTTTAATATTAAAAACAGACACTCCAATTTTATTTATTTGTATAGATAAAAGTGATTGGGTCAATGTCATGATGAGGGATAGACGTAGCAGACTGAAGTATATTCACTGACCCTGCTATAAATATTTAATACATAGAACTCATTAATCCTCAGCTGTAAAGAAAAAAATCCCGTCCGATTTGTAACAATTTATTATCTCGATACAAATTATAAGAATGGTAGTAATAACGGGTGTCAATTAAGCTGACAAGCTAGTTTGGACGGTATGAGTTATTGCTTGTTAGCACTAGGCCAGCTATTAACTCGAGTAACGAATGAGTAAGTAAGTGAATGTGTCTGAGCGCAAAAAATGTTCGAGTGAATAAGTAAGACTTAAGATGAAAAACTTAAAATCTAAATATCTTGATAAGATTTAACTGAGGTAGGGCACAGCAGGAAATTTCCTGCTCAAAATATGGAGCAGCCCGACTGGGGTAGTACCTCGACCTTACAGAAGACCACAGCTAAATAATACTTTACGTACGTTTTTGTTCCTGTTGGTGAGTAAGGTGACCAGAGCTCCTGGGGCGGATTTGGGATAGGGTCGGCAACGCGCTTGCGATGCTTTTGGTGTTGCAGGCGTCTATAGGCTACGGTCTTACCATCAGGTGAGCCGTACGCTTGTTTTGCAACCTAGTTACATAAAAAAAAAATCTTGTGTGAAGTGAAACTTGTTTAGAATTGTTGTGATTTGAAGACCGTGATCATCTTCAATAGAACAAACTAAACAACAATAGAAAAAACAACAATTCTAGTCCTCTGCCCAAAGGTTGCCTGGAAGAAATCGCTGCTTTAGCGATAAGGCCGCCTGTTGCAACTAATGCAACTTTATTATTTTGTTCACTTTGTTAAATTTTTGTTACTTACTGTGTTGGTGTGCAAAAAAGTGTAAATAAATAAATAAATAAACAAATTGCAACGGCCTACCCTCCTACGACTTGTCAAAAGTTTCACTTCTGCTGTCTGTGCATTACACACATACACTTTTTAATTATTTCCTTATCAAACAAGTAGCGTTCACCACAAACACGTCACTGCTCATTGGTTCCAGCTAAACAAGTCCAAATTACTAAAAGTCAAGTTCATTTGCTGCCTCAAAAATAATCTCATAAAGTGTCACTCACTTGCCTGTGACACTTGAATGATTTTGGGACAGTAGCGAGTTTGAATTACAAAATTACTTGCTACTAGACCAAACGACACGCATGGGGAAAACGTGCCATTGGAGATAATCGAAGTTGGACGTTTAATAATTATTATTTTGATTTAGTTGAAATGGCGTTTGTAATTCACGTGAATATTTTTTCATATCATATCATATAATTGGTTTTTGACGTGAAAACGTCCAATAAATCGATGAACGCCAGCTGCATGCACCACTGATCAAGCCACTTTTTGGTATCAGCAGCACTTTTTTTCATCAAAAAATAGTGTTTCATTTAAACACGAAATTCCTTTTTATCCAAATTTTTGAAAATAACAATAGTTGCTTCACTCAAAAAGGTGTATCTCACAAACTAATAATCTGACAGCTGTCAAATTTATACAAGTTTCTTTTGAAGGTTGGCACTAACTAAAAATGATATGAATTTTATTTCAGTGGCGCCACCTCATAGAATCGATACGAACTTTTCAGCCCAACTAATACATATACTAGCTTCTGCGCGCGACTTCGTCGGCGTGGACTCCACTCCTATTGGTCTTAGCGTGATGACACATAGCCTATAGCCTTCCTCGATAAACGGGCTATCTAACACTAAAAGAATTTTTACAAATATTTATACTTAAAAAAACTATGAATACCTCTTTTGCTTTACTATCAGTTAATGATCGGTACCTATATGATAGTCGAAGCACTAATCAAAACTAGATCAGCCATAAATACAACTGTATTGTACTGTCAGATAAAGCTTCGATGGTACTGATTTATGATTCAATGAATCGTTGATTTATGATTCAACACAATGAATCAGCGTAAGTGACGGCAGATTCAATATTTCATGTGGATAACTTGCTGTAAGATAATTCATAGTTTGATAAATGGATAGCGGTATTTTAATATGATTTTTTGTTACTATGTTTTTTGAAATTGTTAGTTAAGCTACCTTCACTTTTCGTAATTCTTGATTAGATTGTTACTTCTAAACATATAAGCAGAAACAAGAATTTAAATATTTTTATTTATTAACTGTGGTGGTTATTTAATTTTAAAAACAATATTTGAAGCTAGCAAATATGTACAGTACTCTGCCAGTTACTCCTAACGTACTGCTGAGCTGATTTTTTTTTTGTTGGAAAAAATATATCCCAAGGGTGGTACCTATAAGGAAACCAGTATCTGATGATGGCAATCAAATCAAAATCAAAAATACCTTTATTCAAATAGCACTTGATGAGCACTTTCGAATCGTCAATTTACAAAATTTTAATTAAAGGTCATTATTAAGTTTTTTTAAGAAGCTACCACCGATTCGGAATGTAGATTCTGCAGAGAAGAATCGGCAAGAAACTCCGCAGTTACTCTTTTGAAAAAAATGTATATAAACTGTAATTTAGTACAAAATTCCATCCCATCCCAGAGAAATCAAAGGGAATCTTAGAAAATCGTAGTGGCGAGTGGCGACTAGTGCGTTTGTTAATTTTTTTCGTCTACTTACGTTGTATTACTTGTCGATAATTATAATTGAAGTCGCTTTTTTTCGTTCGCTAGCAAACATTTTATTGCTTCTATCTATTGCGTCATCTCAATAATATTTGCGGATAAAATAATACTTTAAAAATAATGCGCGTGCATGATTTTAAACGATCTTGAAGTCGTTCGTGATTTTATAACATAATAATATCAATAAAAAATATAAAAATTATACAAACCGATCCTTTGAATTTCGTTCAACCTTGGCGTTAAATAAAATGTGCATCGTATACATAATAACTATGTATAAAACTTTAAAGTGTAGTCTGTTCGTGAAATAAAAAA
The DNA here is from genome assembly GCA_905220545.2 of Melitaea athalia. Classification (NCBI taxonomy): domain Eukaryota; kingdom Metazoa; phylum Arthropoda; class Insecta; order Lepidoptera; family Nymphalidae; genus Melitaea; species Melitaea athalia. Next base: position 1,557,197 of record HG992198.1, read on the forward strand.
AAATGTTGCAAGTAAATATGTAATTAGGTATATTGTTATTTCGACAGTAAATTTTTTTTTTACAATTTTGAAAATTACGATGCCTTATGTAAGTCATTGTATTTATAATTATTTTAAGTGGCCATTTGTTTGATTTGTGCTTTTCTTATATATATATTTATTACTTGTTTTCCAAAATAAATAAAAAAAATATTTGTAAAACAGGCAGCAACTTGTTACAAAAATTACGATAATTGCACAATGACGTGTACCTAGTATTTAAACTGCTGACCGCTCAATAATTGTTAATTTATACATATTTTCTTTTTTATTATTTAATCTATACCTACATATAATAAAATGATAGGAAAGTAAATGTACATACATTACGGGATAAACTCAAAAAGTACTGCATGGATTTACTTCAAATTTGGCACGAATATTAATAAGAAGTCGGGTTAAAATATAGGCTACATAATTATTATCACGCTATCACCTACGGGGAACGAGCAGTGAACCTTCGCTGACGACGTCGCGGGCAGCAGCTAGTTTACACTAAATAGATTAAATTCTTCAAGACTAGGGAACCATTCTGTTTATTCCCTGGTTGTTACTAGAAAAACATTCCATAGAATATATCATCTATTCAGTAAACGTTCTTGCTCAGGAATTCTAGTCGGTTATAACTTGACGGGCGTGCCTTTAACGCCTTCATAAGGGACTTGTAAGGGACAGTTAATTGTATAACATTTGTCTCTAGGTCCGTAGCCCTTATAGGTCCTGTTACACGGATGACGGAATACGTAGGTTTACATATTCTGTGGAACTGTTATAATATTCGTATTATTTTTTATTTTTGTGTCACACATGAGGAAATTCTAAATATGTTTAAATCATATCATTAATAATAATAATTGTGTTTGCTCGCAAACGAAAAAAAACCGACTTCAATTACATCGACAAGTAATGCAACGTAATAAGACGAAAAAATAGTCAAGTAAATACGCGCTATTAAAGATTACTCAAAAAGTTGTAATCAGTTTTCGATCTAATTTAAACAAGACTACAAGACAAGTAATAGATTTCGATTAAAGTAAGAATCATCGAAATCGGTACACCGAGTAAAAAGTTATGCGGTATAATATAACGTAGGTCGACGAAAAAGTAGTCACGTAAATACGCATTATTAGATATAACTCTAAAAGTACTTGTCAGATCCCAATTAAATTAAAATGGGACCACATGACACGCAACACCTTTCAAGCAAAACAAAATTGATCGAAATCGGTCCACCCAGTCAAAAGTTCTGAGCTAACATACATAAAAAAACATACGTGTCGAATTGAGAACCTCCTCCTTTTTTGGAAGTCGGTTAAAAAAAACCCCGTTGAATCAAAAAATTTTTGATAAGTAATATGATTTAAAAATGTTATAATATTTTCCATCACAGACAATAAAGGAAATTGATAGTAATAATATTTATTATTGTTAGTTTAAGTTATCTTCATTTTCATATGTTACACATTTTTATTGTTTTTTTCTTTGTTTGTTTATGTTACTATACTTTATTGGGTACGAATAATAATTAATGAAATAAACTACTACTTTATTGCTGTAATAATGGAGAACAATACTGATAGACGTGTTGACACCTCGGAGCACAGGAAGCAAGAGAGAGATCTTCTGAAGGACGACATAGACAATATTATATTAATAAATAATTATTGATGTTGCCATTTCCAACAATAATTATATTGTGTTTGCTCGCAAAGGATAAAAAACCGACTTCAATTAAACGTGGGTACACGAAAAAATTGTTAAGTAAATACGCATTATTAGATGCATGCATGCATTCTGCCTGTATCATCCAACTGCTGGGCATAGGCCTCTTTCTCCATGTAGGAGAAGGATTGGAGCTTAATCCACCACGCTGCTCCACTGCGTGTTGGCGGATATGTTCCCTACTATGAGGAACGACTGCTATCAGATATATAATTATGATAACAACCGGGGCTGGCTTAACGTGCTCTCCGAGGAGCGGTGGGGTTACCCACAAGATTATACATCCAAACTACACCTACACCAAAAAAAAAACATCAAATAACTGTATAAGAATTTAGATTATCATGGTTACTTCTATTACGAAAATTATTCGAAAACAAGATATTTACCAAAGCGAAAATAATGAACATGGTAAATATCCCGTTTTCGAATAATTTTCGTAATCAAATAACTGATCAAACAAACATACAATGTGCTTCGTAATAATTATCTTGTATTGATTACTTAGTACAAATATAAATAATTCAGTATTAAATTCTTTAAGGAGATTTATAAATGTATGAGAACAATTACAAAAAATATTTTAATATAGAGATAATCCTGGTTATTACGACACTAAGCCCAAGACAATAATGCGCAGAAGTGTCGTACTTGAGATTGTACATGCGCTGGTGGTAATTCAAACTTGCGACTGTCTTGAATGAACACGACAGACGCATATCATAAAAAAAGTCCTGGAACACTTACTAGAGCTTAGTCCTTAAGAATTATTACTTTTATCGTTATATTTAAAAATTAAAATATTCTATTGAATTAAAATATATTTACAATTAAGTAATTAAAATTATTTTGCTTCCTTGCTAACGAAAAAAAGCAGCTTCAATTAAGATGGGCAATTAATACAATATACAAATATAGTTGAAAAAAATTAAAAAGAACAAATCTTTTCAGATCTCGATACCAATACCCGATAATGACAAATACCAATTTCCGATTAAAAAAAGAATGATCAAAATCGATACACCCAGTAAAAAAGTTATGAGGCAACACGCATAAAAAATACATTCGAATTGTGAACCTTCTCCTTTTTCAGTTAGTTAATAATAAAATCCTTGTTATTCGTATCGATGTAGTAAATTTTAATGTACTATTACACCTAAGCCATAGTAACCATAGATAAACTGGTAAAAAATGCTGGAATGCATGACTCTCAGCGGTACTGCTCATCGTGGTTTCAGAGGGTTTCACTCCCAATTCTCAATTTACTCAAAATGTAACCTATTGAAACTGCTGAGAGAAATTCACCTGTAGAACTAATATTAGTTTTTAATACGAATCCGCAAGTCTGCGCTGCGCCATCGAGGTTAATCTTCAGGTCACGCGCGCTTTTAATACTGTAACCATTCAGTGCAACTGAGATCGATAAAGAGTAGGTATATTGTATAGCAAACTACTCACATCATCCGACTTCACTTGTGATATTTAAAAATAGTAAATACATCCATAACAACAAAGTCTGGCACCTATTTGAAATGTCACATACAACAAGCGTACGGCTCACCTGATAATAAGTGATTACTGTAGCTTATAGATGTCTGCTACACCAGAAGCATGGCAAGCGCGTTGCCGACCCTACCCCCAATTCCCCCCAGGAATTATGAAAGATATCGTACAGAAAATATCCACGTTTTTATGTTGCCTCATGTTATTTATTAATTAGTATGATAATTAATATCACCTTCAATGACAATGAAGAATAACAGAATAAAGATCACAGCTAAATAACACTGGTCTCATGTTGTACCTATTTCTGTGGTGAGTAAAGTGACCAGAGCTCCTGGGGAGGCCAGGGTCGAAACTCGAAGGGTTGGGGTTGGTAACGCCTCAATGCTCATAGTGTTACAGGCGTCCGTAGGATACATCCGCCTAACAGCATGCGGGCCGTACACCCACTACCTTATTATAAAAAAGTGTATGTATCAGCTCCGACGCACTATTGGAGTTTACTCCTTCAGATCGACTGTCTAAATAGGCACAAAAAAGGCTTACTAGTCTAAGAAAAAGATTAATACCATATCACATAGTAAATAAACGAATCAAATAACGAACACCAAAAGTGGTTAAAAGTTCAATACTTACATTTTACTTCTCATATTATTTTTTCAAACCGGGTGCCTTTATATGAAAATCGATTCTTAAGGAGTAAACTCCAAAAAACAAGAACATGGATTTAGCTAATTTACTAAAACGCTTTATAATATCTTAGGGTACTTATAAACATTTTCATAATAATTAAATTAACAAACAATAAATACTGGTTCGTATCAGAGGAATAGCTATTATCTTATACTATTAAATGAGCAATTCTTGTATATATATATATATATATATATATATATATATATATATATATATATAGAATTTGAATCTCGGAATCGGCTCCAACGATTTTCGTGTAATTCAGTATACAGGGGATTTCGGGGGCAAAAAATTGATCTAGCTAGGATTCATTTAAAAAAAATGTCGTTTTATCCCTGTTTTTAGGCAATGAAAAAATATCATTAGAATAAGAAGCTTAATTTCACTACTATTAACATAGCTGTAACAGCGTAATTAGGAAATCGGCGGGTGTCAAAACGTGTTGACCCGAGTTCGAATCTCAGTCTCCAGATTAATTTTTTTTCTTTTTTTTTTTAATTTCACTCGTGATTTATTATTTTAATAAAATTAAAATATAAAAATAACGAGAAAAAAAAAGAAAAACAAAAAATAAAATGAAAATACCGAGCTTGGCTCGGTCACCCAGGTACTAGCTTATAATTACATCAAACTCCCACCTAACCCGTTATGAACGCTACGGTCTCCCACAGTCTGTGCCCTTTGCATTTCATCACATTTGAATGTAATGCCATACTCAGATCTATATCTGTACTAATAGTGCAGAGTTAATGAGTTTGTTTGTCGATCTCTCGGCTATTAGGCTGTTTTGATTAATTGTTTATTGGAGAACAATAACTACCGGTTTTTGTAATCTATCAATCGCTAATTTTGCTGTCTAGTGGTAGATAACTGATAGGGCAGGAAATTTCCTGCTCAAACTAAGGAGAAGCACGACTGGGATCGACCTTACAGAAGATCACAGCTAAATAACACTGTTTTCAAACAGTGTCGTGTTCCTGTTGGTGAGTAAGGTGACTAGAGCTCCTTGGGGGGAACTGGGGATGGGGTCGGTTGCGATGTTTCTGGTGTTGTAAACGTCTGCTGCGGTGATCGCTTACCATCAGGTGAGCCGTACGCTTGTTTGCCGATCTAGTTACCTACATAAAATAAAATAAAAGGTTTTTTTTTAATACTTCGAAAGGCATCTTTTTGTATCACAAAAATTGTAAAAGTTAATTTATAAATTCATTAGCTGGCCCGGCGAACTTTGCACTGCCATTTTTTCATGAATAAATCGATTTTTTTAAATACAAACCGAGTAGAACGAACTCAAATAATTGTTTTCTCGCAAACGAAAAAAAAAACCGACTTCAATAATATTGACAAGTAATAGAATCGGTAGACGAAAAGTAGGTACTAGAGGCATGAAAGCGAGAACTGGTATGAAAGACTCGCAGTAAAAAACGCTCACTCTCCCGAACTAGACTGTCGGAGGACTAGTAAAAAGAAATTATTAAAAAAAAAAACGCACGTAGACGAAAAAAAGTTCAAATTTTAGGTGACTCAAAAAGTACTAGTCAGATCTCGATTAAATTTAAATGCGACCACATGAAAAGCACTAACTTTCGATTTAAAAAAAAAAAAACATCGAAAATTTATATGGTAACACATAAAAAATACAGTCGAATTCAGAACTTCCTCCTTTTTTAAGGCGGTTTAAAAAAAAGAATTATCCATTTTGGTGCGGTCGTTTGAAAGTTATCCGCGTACATTTATTTTGACAATTCATTTTTATTTAAATACTAGCTGTGCCCGCGACTTCGTCCGCGTCGAATTTGACAAAATCACGGCGAGCATCTCAGGGAAAGAACACTGGCTCGCCGAGCTTTAAATGTTTCGCTACTAATAACTTCTAACGACGATATCTCAAAAACTATTCATCTAATTGATATAGTTCAAACGGCAATTTTAATCTGCATTAAATGTCTAAGCTAATTAACATATTCATCTGGATAAGGATTGACACTGAACTAAAGAAAATAGCTTTGAAAATAACGTAATGATTTTAATTAAGAATTCGAACATAAAAGTGATTATTGTAAGTCAGCCGTAAGAGATAGAGATAGGCTATCGCGGACTTTTTTGTAGCATTTTTTATTGATTTTGAATTCGCTAGTACATTACTTAACTATATCTTTGCTAAATTACGCTGCATTCGCGTGGAAAGCTCCCAGTTGGCGAGATTTTTGCGACCTCTTCAACATTTATCGCTGTATTTCTGCTAATTTACATAAAATCATAATAAATTATATACTTAATTAAACCTTCCTCAAGAATCACTCTTTCTATTTTTGAAAACCGTATAAAAAATCCGTTTAGTAATTTTCGAGTTTATCGCGTTCAGACAGACAGACAGAAAGACGGGGAGTTGGAGGAGTATAGATATAGATATAGATAAAACAGCACACATTATTTCACTAATATGCACATAGCGTGCGGTCGAGATTACCTACAACCTCAATACAATATTTAAGACCATAGAAATAGGAGATAATTTATATTTAACCTTTAACCTAGGATAATAAATTAAAGTTATTGTAACATATCCAAATATGGTAAGTAATACACGTATCATTAAACTATAAAAAAATTACTGCAAGTTATAGGCGTGGTCTTTCAAACATAAATAAATATTAATTATAATGGCCAGTATCATAACTTAAGGCGGGTGAAGCTGCGTGGGCGTATAGTGTGTTATGTTCTAAATAATTATGCAGAGAAACCCTAAATTATTCAAATTGAGGTCGCACGAAACGCTTAAATCACATTAATTGATACTTGACTTTACCGGATGTTGTCACATTTGTTACATCCTGTAATGTTGGTCACACTGTCACACCTTGACCGCTTGGCGAAAAAGCGTATCGTTATAAGTTATAACATTAAGCGCTAAAAAGCTTGTATCATATTAGATTAAAAAGCGCTTTATGCTGAATTGATTAAAATTAAATTGTGTAAATATCTTATACCAAGACGTCGATATTTGTAATCAATAGATTGTTTTAGAGATTACCTAATTGTATAGAAGCTCCTATAGGGGTGACATGATCACTTCGTGTCCAAAACTTCGTGTCGTTTCGTGTTAAAAAAAAGATAGGATAAACCAATACTGCGATAAACTAAGAATATGTATTGTAAATTTTTATTCATATTTTAATCAGTTTTAATTTAATACATAGTTGTGAATGAATTTTGAAGAAAAATGCCCACAAATAGTAAAAACTCAAGTGTAGTGCTTTAGTATTTACAAGTCTTTTATATTTTCTAATCTAATTTCTATTATTTTGTTTTCATATTTGTTGATTAAGTGACTTATTCTACACATAATTATACTCGTAATATATCGATAGTTTTGGGAATAAAGACCCCTAATTTTTTAACAAAATTAAATTTTTCGACAATTTCTATGACTAGCCCGTTGGTGCAGTTTGTAGTGGCCCTGCTCACTGTTTCGGGTGTTTTGGATTCGATTCCCGCATGAGTCCGAGTGTAATATTTGTATTTATTTATTTCTATGCATATCTATAACACAAGCAATAAGTTGCTTACCATCGGAACAGACTACCGTGTGTCACATGTGTGTATGTTATAGAATATTTATTTATTTCTATGGAGATCATAGTTAAGTTACGTCACTTTTAGGTAAAATACAGAAACACAAATATATTCATAGTTTATAGACAGTAAATCATTACAAACATAAGACTGTCAGAAACGACGCAATTTAGATAAAATTAGAAATAATATTTAATCTTAACATCAATAAACGTGTTATAAGCGGCATAAATTTAAATAAATAAATGAGAAATGTAGTCGCTCGATTAATATAATAATACATAAGAAAATCAGCGAATAATTAACAAAACGGATTACGTGTCCAGAATTACAGGCGTTGCTATAAATTAAATGCCTGTGGAGTGACACGCTGCGTTCACGGTGTACTAATTATTATTAGACTTTATTTCATGTAATCTATACTTAATATATAAAGCTGAAGAGTTTGTTTGTTTGGTTGGTTGGTTGTTTGTTTGTTTGTTTGTTTGTTTGTTTGAACGCGGTAATCTCTGGAACTACTGGGCCGATTTGAAAAATTCTTTCACTGTTAGACAGCCCATTTATCGAGGAAGGCTATAGGCTATGTATCATCACGCTAAGACCAATAGGAGCGGGGTCCACGCCGACGAAGTCGCGCGCAGAAGCTAGTAGTTTAATATAATTTTAATTTAACATTTGGTTTCTATGAATTGTCAACTAAATCACCTCACAGATGTTGTTCTGTCTTCGGAACTGTCAAAGCCGTAAAGTTTAATTACTTATTTATTTATTTTGACAACCAACAGAAGATAAAATATATATTTTTAGTACATAGTAGATTAACAATGATCATTGCACTTCTTTTTATAGGGAGTCACTACATGCTATACTGCTCAGTGTTAATTAAATTTTATGTAAAATTACAACAAAATGTATTTATCACTAGCTGTGCCCGCGACTTCGTCCGCGTGGAATTTAACAAAATAGTTAGTGTTAAAAGTTGCCTAAGTTACTCCTTATTACATCAGCTATCTGCCAGTGAAAGTCCCGTCAAAATCGGCCCAGTCGTTTCAGAAATTAGCCGGAAAAAACAGACAGACAGACAGACAAAAATTATAAAAAATGCTATTTTGCTATATGTACCGTGTATACATACATATGAACTTAGTAAATAGCGGTTATACTACAGATACTCCAATTTTATTTATTTGTATAGATGTATAGATTTTTTTTTTTTATGTAACTAGGTCGGCAAACAAGCGTACGGCTCACCTGATGGTAAGACCGTAGCTTTTAGACGCCTGCAACACCAGAAGCATCGCAAGCGCGTTGCCGACCCTATCCCCAATCCCCCCCAGGAGCTCTGGTCACCTTACTCACCAACAGGAACACAATACTGCTTGAAGACAGTATTATTTAGCTGTGGTCTTCTGTAAGGTCGAGGTACTACCCCAGTCGGGCTGCTCCATATTTTGAGCAGGAAATTTCCTGCTGTGCCCTACCTCAGTTAAATAGATTATGTTTTCTTAAATTTTTGAATGTTTATTTGTGAGAACCATTTACAAAGTACTTCAAAACTAAATAATAACTAGCCGAATGGGCCCTGGCATTCTTGAGTTTGTATTTATAATATGATTTCAAACGGCAGTGTGTCAACACTAGACACATTTAAAACACCGATTATTCTAATAACAGTATTAAGTATTGAGTGTACATTTAAGGTGGATAAGTTATGATATGTGTATTTGAGCATATAATTACAAATTGACGTCGTACATACAAACTAACGTTACCCGCGGCGCGTGACCTAGATCAATACGTTTTGAATGTACTTTCAGATTTAGTGTTTAGGGTTCGCTAAATCAAAATAAATTTCTTTTTAACTGATTTTATAAAAAGGAGAAGGTACTTAATTGAAATGTTTGTCTCGTGTGCTTACCTCAGTTATATCTTTTCGTTTGATTCGATTAACTTTGGTGATTGATATAACAATGTTTTATTCAATTTAGGGGCTTTTGTCCTACACGGACACGCCAGTCCCATTGTAACTTTTAAATAATAATCACAAATCGTCCAAAAAAACTTAAACAAGGTGTGAAAACAATAACACACAACTAAATAGTCATACTAACTTTTTATAAGGTCACCTTTTGTATTTTTTTGTGTTTTTATAATTAATTGATTTTTTTTGGTGTGAAATCTATACATATTATAAAAATAAGTCCCCCGGCCGCGTCTTTCTTACCTCCTGTCTGTCTGAACGCGATAAACTCGAAAACTACCAAACGGATTTTCATACGGTTTTCAACAATAGAAAGAGTGATTCTTGATGAAGGTTTAGGTATATAATTTATTATGATATTATGTAAATTCGCTGAAATATGGCGATAAATGTTGAAAAGGTCGCAAAAAATCTCGCCAACTGGGAGCTTTCCTCGCGAACGCCACGTAAACTAGCAAAGATTTAGTTAAGTAATGTACTAGCGAATTGAAAATCTATAAAAATGCTACAAACAAGTCCGCGATAGCATATCCCTATCTCTTACGGTTGACTTACAATTTTTTTATTAAAAACATTACGTTATTTTCAAAGCTATTTTCTTTAGTTCAGTATTAATCCTTATCCAAATGAATATTATATAAATTAGCTTAGGCATATAATGCAGATTAAAATTGCCCTTTACACTTTATCAATCAGATAAATAGTTTTTGAGGAACTGTACAATAAATATTTTGTTAAATTCGACGCGGACGAAGTCGCGGGCAAAGCTAGTAAAGAATATATTGTTACTATTACTAATTTACTACCCACAACTTGTATCAGCGCGACACGTAACTCGTGACACGTGACGCAGATGTAGACAAATATCAAGGCACAAGTGTTCGCAGCTCGGGACATCACGATCTGATCTTATCATACAGGCGGTACAGGTAATTGCAGTATACTTGACACGTAAACTGCTTATTATCTTAAAAGCTCGATTAATCGGCCCGTGCTTTTAGGGTTCCGTGGCCGAATGGGGTTATTGGAATGAGTTCTGTGATTTTATATTAATATGTTTATATCGAATTTTAGCTCTTTTTGAGAGTGACGACCAAAACCATTATTTTTGTATATTGTCTGTGCAAAAGTTGCTAAACAAAATTGTACGTTGCTTTTTGAAGTTATACTTCTTTTGGCGCGTTAGAGAAAAATGATGAGAGTAAATTTTTACAATGCGCGTGTGGATACGAATGCCGCTAGTTTTGCAGACAAGAAAGTAGTCTTTATCATTTCTAAGAGATGGTGTTGTGGACTTATTGTCTAATTATTAAGTGGTAGGTTTTTTTTATAATTGTTCTAAATAACGATTATACTATAGTATATTCTTACAAATATTGGATATAGAAAAATATTGACGCAAATCTGAAAAAATATCTACACATTTATCACTATTCACTACTATGTACTGTTAAGCTAGCGCGGGTGAAAACACAGAAACATCCGTTTTTGGTAGTCATAATTTTTTTTAATGTGTTTTGAATATCATTCAAGTAAATACATCGAATAATTAAGCGTTGAATGATTGATGGATTGGTTTAATGGCTTTTAGTTGTACCACAGTTTATTCCGCCAATGTCACGTAGAGTGGAGAATACACGAAACAGAATCATCGCCATCGGTGCGGTAGAGAATAGAGATAAAAAATCGTCTAATTAAAAGTTACCCTTTCTCAATAATAAGTCGATTTCAAGTCATCAGTCATCATCAGTTCAGCCTATTGCAGTCCACTGCTGGACATAGGCCTCCCCAAGTTCGCGCCAGACATCCCGGTTTTCCGCAATCCTCATCCAGCCTACACCGGCAATGTTACGAAGATCGTCGGTCCAACGGGCCGGAGGACGTCCCACACTGCGTTTGCCAAGACGCGCTCTCCACTCCAGGACACGTCTGCTCCAACGGCCATCGGTCCTGCGACACAGATGACCAGCCTACTGCTACTTCAACTTGCTAACTCTGTGGGCTATGTCGGTTACTTTCGTTCTCTCGCGGATAGTCTGATTTCTAATCCTATCTTTGAGAGAAACCCCAAGCATAGCCCGTTCCATTGCACGTTGAGCGACTTTAAACTTGTGGACCAGCCCCTTCGTCAGTGTCCATGTCTCAGCTCCGTATGTCAACACAGGCAGGCACGATTTCAAGTAGTATGCACAAATACTTTAGTACCACCCTCAAATATTTACACAATAGTAATAAAAGTGCAAAAAAGAAAAAAAAAAACCTTTAAAATTTTTTTTCAATTCCTTTTTATTATTAATAGTTATAATACTTCAGGTAGTAATAAAGTAAACAATATAGTCCAGTAATAGACGTATATACAATAGAAAACCTTCCTTTGTGTACGGAACCTTATCTTGTTTCTGTTTTTTTTTTTTTTTTAATTGGGTCTTCAACAATGCGTACACTGTAGATATTGTATTCAAGTTAAACAAAATATTATAAATAAATTAATAAACTAAAATGACACTACTCTATTTGTTCACATACATCTATTAAACAAAAAAAGATAGAACGACACTATTTTCAAAATTATAAAATAACTAATAATTTTAATTATGAATTAATCGGTATCAACATCAAGGTATCACAGCTGGCAACACTAATGAGACACGATCTGTCAAGCGAGCTGTCAAACCGATGTCACACACACGTGTTAAATTTTAATTTTTAAGCTCACAGCCAGCGATGACATGACAGCCTCCCACGCGTGGACACATTCCTACGGCTGGGATATACATACATGACATGTTGTACGAGTATACGCACTAAATGTAAAATCTTTGTGCAGGTTTAATGAATGGTATCGTCCTTAAAATATGTTCCCTAATATGGGGAAAGAAGGGTGGGGGATTATACAGCAAAGGTTAAATATTAATTAGCCATGTGGTTGATTAATACATTTTAATTACCGACCTCGTGTTAGAGATGAGGGAATTACAATATTCTTTGATTTTTAATCCAGAGCCATTATTACTTATGAAGGATTTTGAGATGATTTCTCGTTTAACCAGCCCAGAAAAAAATATTCCTACAAACTCATATTCTATTGTTCCCGAGCGGTAATTGAACCACCCATACTGACAACAGAATATTTGTGCGTCATAATTGAAATGACTATCAGTCATTGTAAACATTAGTGGTTTAATTGCAGCGGTACCTCTACTATTTTTCAAGTTTTTCTACTCTAATATAAAGACATACAATTATTATCTAATTATGTTGTCATAAAAAAACTGTCTAAATTAGCAGTGCAAACTTAGCACCTCATCGATGGAATTTTGGGTCAAAAATGACCTTAATCGATAGGTCTACGTTAGGTCCGTACAGGTCCACAAAATTTTTCGTTAGGTCCGCTATAGTTTTTTAATAAATATTTTTTTTTAATTTAGGTAAAAAAATGCAATTTTAGCACCCCATCCAAGGATTTTTAAAATCAAAATGAACTTAATCGATAGGTCCACGTTAGGTCCGTATAGGTCCACAATAATTTTTGTTAGGTCCCCTATAGTTTTTTAGCTGCTAAAATACGATTTTTTTTTTCCAAAATTTTAAAAATTATTTATAAAAAACTAAAGAAGACCTAACGAAAAATTTAGAGGACCTATACGGACCTAACGTAGACCTATGGATTAAGGTAATTTTGATTTCAAAAATCCTTAGAAGGGGTGCTAAAATTGCATATTTTATTTAACAAAATTAAAAAAAATATATTTATTGAATAACTATAGAGGGCCTAACAAATATTATTGTGGACCTATACGGACCTAACTTAGACCTATCGATTAAGGTCATTTTGATTTTAAAAATCCTTGGATGGGGTGTTAAAATTGCATTTTTTTCACCTAAATTTAAAAAATTATTTATTAAAAAACTATAGCGGACCTAACGAAAAATTTTGTGGACCTATACGGACCTAACGTAGACTTATCGATTAAGGTCATTTTAATTTCAAAAATCCTTAGATGGGGTGCTAAAATTGCATAATTATATTTTTTTATCATTTATCAAAATTAAAAAAATATATTTATTAAAAAACTATAGGGGACCTAACAAAAATTATTGTGGACCTTTACGGACCTAATGTAGACCTATCGATTAAGGGCATTTTCATTTTAAAAATCCTTGGATGGGGTGCTAAAATAGCATTTTTTTCACCTAAATTAAAAAAATTATTTATTAAAAAACTATAGCGGACCTAACGAAAAATTTTGTGGACCTATACGGAACTAACGTAGACCTATCGATTAAGGTCATTTTCGACCCAAAATTCCATCGATGAGGTGCTAAGTTTGCACTGCTGTCAAAATTAGTTTTAATTTCAATTTTCATGTAACACAAGCGCTAAATTTTGTTACACCGAGTACACCGACACGTCTTCCTCGAGTTCCTCGTCATTATTATAAGATTTTAAAAAGCCACTCAGACAGCGACAACGCCCCACGCCGCCCTGCCTCAGCAGAGCGGTGAACGATCATCGAGGGCTGGCGACCAGAGCCGCCGCCCGCCTCACGCTCAGGGCGCCGCGCCACGTCTCCTCATCGCGGCCGGTGCGATCACACGTAGTGTGTAGATCTCGTGAAGAGCTTACTATAGAAATTATCCTATGAAGTAAAGTCTTGTCGAAAGTGACGCATTGCAGCGGTAGTCATTCGACGAATGAAAATCTAGCCAGCGCGATTCAGAAAATGTGACTTTTGATACAGCGACATCTAGACATAAAACGTTGTACTAACTAGTCCGTGCGTGAGCTTGATATTCCGTAAAACAGCGACATCTGTGTGAAATGTCAAATCATCTGTGCGAAACCTGCAAAATCAACAAAATGTTACTGTTTCGTTGGAAGTAGAAAATATATTTTATTTTGTTTAATATTTAGGATTATGTGTGGCTTAAGACTGGTTGATAGAGTAAGAAATAGTGTGATAAGGGAAAAATGTGGCTTGAAAGAAGATGTGGTTATGAAAGTAAGAAAGGGGATGCTGCGTTGGTTTGGACATATTGAAAGGATGAGTGTAAGTAGGGTTACGAAAGGTATTTACAAAAGTAAATTGGCGGGCGTAGTTCCGAAATGCCGTCCAAAAAGGACTTTCGAGGATCAAATCCGAGAAGTCTTGGAAAACGGCCAAGTAAGAAGTACGCACAATCGCCGACAGTGTATGAGAAGATGTATGACTGTAGATGAGGCACGAGAGGTTTGTCAGGATCGTGGCAGGTGGAGGAACGTAATCTCTGCCTAGCCCACTGGGATACAGGCGTGAATATATGTATGTATGTCATAGAAGCGTGTTTTTTGCGCTATGTAGAAAATGTGATTTAAGTGACTGATTGTACATCGGATGGACGTGTGACTGTATATATATGTATTATATAAATTGACGCTGCAGACAACTAAGACGATTTTGAACTCAAGTTGAAACAATGCACATAACAGGGTATTAAAAACCAAAATATCAAACACACCAAAAAAAAGACTGGATTAACAGTGATATAATAACTGCAATTAGACAAAGAAATTATTTATGGATTCAACACAAAACAAATCAGGACGATAAGAGTTTAGAAAAAGATTTTAAACAAAAAAGAGACATAGTATCTAAACTAATTCAAAACACCAAAAAATCTTACTATCACAACTTATTCGCTAAATGTTCTCGAAATCCCAAAAAAATGTGGACTCTCATAAACAATCTAGCTCTTAATAAATTTAAACAAAATAGTGCTCCTACAAAGCTCTAGACACTAAACACGTTACTAACGTAGATGAAATATGTGAGATTTTTAACAGATATTTTTCCACCATAGGTTCCGTCTTGGCTGAGAAAATACCAAATAAATATCATAATAATATATCGAATCCTTTCGTCACGACAGAAAATATAGATAGATGACCTCGAACTGCTTACTTTAACTCCATGTAGTGTAAATGAAATAAAGAAAATCATTCAAAAACTCGATGCAAATTCTAGTAGCGGCATAGATAGAATTAGTATAAAAGTGGTAAAATGCTTGCAAGATCTGATTTCGGAGACATTGACACTTTGCTTTAATAGGCTCACGACAGACGGCGAATTCCCTGATGCGTTGAAAGTTGCAAAGGTGACACCAATTTATAAATCTGGACCCCTAACCGACCCAAGTAATTACGGCCCGATATCTGTACTACCAGTATTATCGAAGATATTAGAAAAAATAATTTATAACCGCTTAACAAATTACCTAGACTCCTTTAACTTTTTATCTGAACGCCAGTATGGCTTACGATCAAAAAGTAACACTACTGCAGCAATACTCGATCTGACAACCAAAATAAAAGATAACTTAGATAAAGGAAAACTGGTTTTGGGCGTTTTTATTGATCTAAAAAAAGCCTTCGATACCGTCAGCCACAGTTTGCTGTTACATAAGCTACAGTGTATTGGTATTAAAGGTAATGCCCTTAACATGTTTCGGTCATACCTAACAAATAGAGCACAAATAGTCAAAATTGGAAACACCCAAAGCAACACTGAAATCATTACACATGGCGACCCACAAGGGTCCATATTAGGACCACTGCTATTTCTTATCTATATAAATAACATAGCTAAATTAAATCTTCATGGTCATGTTACTTTGTACGCGGATGACACTTGTCTCTTTTACTTTGACAATAACATAAATAAAATTATCTCACAAGCTCAAGAAGATCTCAATATGTTGTTCGAATGGTTCCAGTACAATTTATTAACTATAAATATATATAAAACATGCTACGTTATCTTTGGGACTAAAAACAAAAAAATACCAATACACGATCCTTTAACAATAAATGACACCCCACTTAAACAAAAAACTTGCGAGAAATACCTCGGCCGGATCGGATAATTATTTAACTTGGAATAAGCAAATAGAATACATAAAAAACAAATGATCATCACTTGCGGGTTCACTTCACAATGTAAATCATTGTATACCTAGAAAACTACGCTTTAATATCTAAAATTCCCTGGTTAAGTCGCATCTATTATATCTTATAGAAATATGGGGAAGTGCTGCCAAAACAAGACTACAAGAACTACAAAGAGCTCAAAATAAACTAATAAAAACACTTTTCTGCTACCCATATTTAACACTAAGTCATAAAATCTTCAAGGAGACAAAAATAATGAACATCCGGCAACTTTACATGTACAGTACTTGCATTTTAATTAAGAAGATTATAAGTAAAACCATCCACACTAATCTATCTTTCGTCAAAAAATCACAAGTTTCCAATCGCAGTTTACGACCAAGCTTGCTCGTGTTGCCAAAAATTCGTACCAAATTGGGGAAAAAAAGTATAACCTTTGAGGGAGCAAATTTCTATAATAAACTACCATCAGATATAAAAAATCTAGCCTCCCTTAACAATAATATGTTCAAGTCTCAATTACGCAATTACATAATAAATTGTAAACTACTCATTTTAATAATGTTAAATGTATGTATATATGTGTTTGTCTATTTACGTGTATGTGCATCTTTACCTACTTATTGTAATGAAGAATGCGGTGACTGTTGTTTTAATTAAGTACTTATATCATATGTATTGTTCTCATGTAAGTGGATTTAATGTAATCTTTTATGAGAATAAATTCTTTAAACCTAAACCTAATTTACCATTTTATGTAAATACCGTTTTGAAGCTAAAATATCTGGTAATAATTATAATCTGTAACTTGTTCCAGAGTCATATAACTGTAACTTAGGCTACTTTGATTTTAATTTTTTTTTTTATAACTGCGAACTGAACAATAACTATTAATTCCCCGTACGGGAGGGGATGGAAATATCGTTTCATACAAAATTCACGTGCCCCGTCCCGTACGTGATTATGTTGCATAATTGCGTAGGTATGCACTGTCCTATGCGTTTTGTATGAAACGATATTTCCAAAACTTCACGTCCCATCCCGTACGGGGAAAAAAACATTACGTATACATCGGCCTCAGGTAATCGCTTACCATAATTTATTAAAAGGTGATCCGTACTCCTGTTTGCAGACCTAGTTATATAACAAAAAAAAAATACACTTTACACAACAAAATATAACAAAAAAAATACACTTTACACAACAAATGTTTGATTAATAAAAAATACGAGGGTACATTTAAATTATTTTACTTGTTCGTACTAAACAAACGCCAACACGAATTGACATAATTATACACAAAGATACAGGTTCTACCGGCTAACCGAACAAAATATTTAATTGTAACATCATTTTGAAGTGAAACCAAGTTTATTTACATCTTTTATTCAATTAAATATGAATAAAGAGTGATTTGAAAGTATCGCATCGTTGTTGATGTAATGTAAGTCACTTAAAACTTTTATAAAATTAGTTAAATAAAAAAAGTTTGTGTGTACTTATGTACGCACGTAAGAAGTTATACTTCATTGGCTAGCTAACTTTACGTTGCTAACTTCTTCGTTGACCAGCTAACTTCAGGATGTCGGTTTTTTTTGCGACAGTGTGCGCGCGCAACGTAAAAATTTACTCTCGTCATTTTTCCCTAACGCGCCAACAGAAGTATAACTTCGAAAAAAAAACCTGTGTGGTTTTATGAAACCACGGAAAAAGTGAAACTTTTTTTAGACATTTAACTAAAAATTTTTGGAATAATATTCCATTAAGGGTATAAAAAACGCTTTATCAATGTCACGCGACATGCAACACACAGACGAAAAAGTTTGAGACGATGTAATAAAAGTTTCACTTTAATTTTTAAATTAGTTTGCCAAAGAAGTTTCACTTCTGACATGTGTAGGTACTTTAGTTTCAAGTGTTACATGCTCTAAAAATCTGGTTTACTTCCTCTGACAAAGCCTTTCATTAATTAATGTGCAAGATAAAATTTATTGGTAACCAGTGAAATATAAAGTACAGAATGGCGTCGGTGTTGTGGTGGGTCGGTGTGTCTGGAGACTGTCTCGATACAACAACATAACATAACATAACAATACACTTTATTGTACACCAAAACAGAAATAATACATATCAGATTTTTTTTATAAAGTATCATAAGGTATAAAGGGCGGCCTTATCGCTGAAAAGCGATCTCTTCCAGGCAACCTAGGGGCAGAGGAGATGTTATTGTGGTGGTGTCTATAACCAGAACGAATTAAAATAATATTTCGCTTTAGAAAGTCTGTTTATTAATAAGGTTGTAGGTTGTAATAACGTTAAGCTGTCGGTCCCGGTTGTTATAGTAGGAGTAGGGAATATATCCGCCAACCCGCATTAAGCTCCAATCGTTCGCCTACATGGAGAAAAGGCCTATGCCCAGCAGTGGGATATTACAGGCTGAATCGTGGTTATTTTAAGTATACAATGTTGTATAGTAGATTGTAATAATTTATCAGTAATTAGCCGGAACCCGCATTGGAGCAGCGTGGTGGATTAAGCTCCGATCCTTTTCCTACATGGGGAAGAGGCCTATGCCCAACAGTGGGATATTACAGGCTGAATCGTCGTTGTATCGTCGTAGCCGGAACCAACAGACAGACAGAGAGACAAACAAAAATTGTAAAAAATGTTATTATGGTATATGTGCCGTGTATACATCCATAAATGCATTTAATAAAAAGCGGTTATTTTAATATTACAAACAGACACTCCAATTTTATTTATTTGTATACAGTAGAGCCTCGATAATCCGAACTACCAAAAAATAACCCCTGTTCGGACTCACGGAGCGTTCGGATTACAGTATGTTAAAAAAATGCAAATATATTTTGACAAAAAATATTTATTCAGGTACTTTAAAACACATATTTAAACCACAAAATACATTACTTGTTCATAAAGTCATCAATTTTAGTTTGGCGGGTTCTATTTATTGACCAAAAAAAGGCTTTGTCCCTCAAATTACGCAGCATCATCTTTTCGGATAAAGACAAGTCATTTTCATCAGCCCAATCTAAACAAGTATTTAGTGCTGATATAGCTTGTGAATGAGGAATTTTCTTGACGCTTAAAGCTGAAGTATTGTCAACAAAAGACTCGTCATTCCCAGACTCGTCAGTCTCTTGCGTAAGTTGGGCTATGATCTCATCATCAGTTATGGGCTCTGTGCAATTCTCCTCCTCGCTGATTGTCAAGAAAGTGGAAATGGCTTCTTCTGTATATCCACGGTTGCGTAGAAGACTCAGTGGGAGATCGTCTTCCACGTCAAAGCCATCGTTTTCTTCTGATCCATCTTCTGTTGCATTGAATTGTTCAGGCCATAGAGGCTTCCAAGATTTTTTGATGAGAGTTGACGACACGTGATCCCAACATTGCGCTAGTGAAAAAATTGCGTCCTTAATTGTGATGTTTTTAATAACCTCATGTAGTGTTAAACTTTCATCATCTTCTTGTTGCGCAAAAACTTGAATCAGCAGTTTTTTCTTGTAATTTATCTTGACATTTTGAATTACGTTTTGATCCATCGGCTGAATCAAGGATGTGCAGTTTGGTGGCATGTACAATACTGAAAAATTGTCATCTTCTGTAGTCAAATCTTCAGCATCTGGATGTCCGGGCGCATTATCTAAGAGTAACAATGCTCTTTGTGGTAGACCTAATTTCTTCAAATGACGTTTGACTTCTGGAACGAAATGTCCTCTGAACCACTCCAGGAAAATATCTCTAGTTACCCAAGCACGCCTTTGTCCTTGATAATGCACCGGTAATTTTACGGATCCAAAAGATCTTGGCTTCTTGGCCTTACCCACGACTAGTAACTGTAATTTATGATTCCCTGTCGAGTTTGCACAAGGCATAAAAGTGATTCTTTCTTTAGATACCTTGAATCCAGGAGCACTAGTTTCAGCAGAAGAAGCTAAAGTTTTATCTGGCAGAACCTTCCAAAACAATCCTGATTCGTCTGCGTTGTAGATTTGTTCGGGACAAAGGTCTTTTTCTCTTATCTCCTTCAAAAACTTTTCTTGGAATGGCTGAACAGCCTCCGCATTACTAGAGACTTTCTCACCTGACACTTTCAGCTGCCGTATGCCATGACGCTTTTTAAAATTATCCAGCCACCCTCTACTTGCACTGAAATCAGACCCTGTTAGTTTTTTATGAAAGAATCTGGCTTTTTGCATTACGATTTCGCCTGATAAAGGAACATGTCTTCGTCTTTGCTCTAAAAACCAAGTAAAAAGTGCTTCTTCGAGCACTGGATTTTCTGGCAATCTTAGCGTTTTTCTTAAACCTGGACCTTTCTCGGTTTGAGCTACAAAAGACCGTATTTTCTGTTCTTTTTTCTTTAAATCAGTAATTGTCGATTTTCCAACACCATATTTAATGGAAAGAGAAGTTCCAGACACTCCATTTTTCAAACTATCCAGTATGGCACACTTATCAGCTATGGTTAAAGTTTTATGTTTGCGTTTCGGTGTAGGAACCATTTTTATAACCTCTAAAACACGTGGCGCGCGAGTTTAGCACAAAGTAACGTGAACACGCGAGGTGACTCATTCGCAACTGAAAACAAAATATAAGATCAGCGGTCACGGTAAGGGAGAGAGAGGGGCAGTCGGCAGTTCGGATTACAGCGGCGTTCGGATTAGCCTGAGTACGGATTATCGAGGCCCTACTGTAGATGTATTATAGATGATATTAAATGCATTAAATTAAAAGCGGTTATTTTAATATTATAAACAGACACTCCAATTTTATTTATTTGTATAGATGATATAGATTAAATGCCGGGATGTTTGGTGAGATACGAAAAGGCGAAAGAGAGAGAAGATAGAGAGACAAAGGGATAGAGAGAATGATTTGTAATAATTTATATAAATATAACATTTCCCTGTTACAGGATTTACTTGAGAGAATATTCCGTTTGTTCGACCTGGAGAGACGAGATCACCTGGTTCAGGAGGACTGGATCGAGTTCCTGAAGGAGCGACTCATGTGAGACATACATATAAAATATTTTATTTTAAATCCTGCTTATATTATATATGTAAAAGACACGCACACCGGTACGCGATTAGTGTGTTCTTGGTCTTTAAATGTAGGTACAATGAAAAACTGTTTGGGAAGGCACTGGCGCCTACCTCCAATCCCCCCAAGAGCTCTGGTCACGTTAGTCACCACAGGAACACAACACTGCTTAAAAGTAGTATTATTTAGCTGTGATCTTCTGTAAGGTCGATGTACTTCCACAGTCGGGCTGCTCCAGATTTCCTTGCTTTCCTTCCTGATCGCTAACGCGGCAACGCGTCACACTGTCAGTACTTGGATGCGTGACCGCCTGGCAACACCGCGTGACGTTGGGTTTTTGTTTTTTGGAGTTTACGCCTTAAGAATCGATTTTCATATAAGGCCCCCGGTATGAAAAAAATATGAGGAGCAAAATCTACTGCACGAATGACCTCGTTACGTTACGTTTTTGCGCGCCATTTATCTGCTACGATGTTTACGACGGTACCGGCTACGACGGTTACGACGGTATCGGTTACGAAGTTTTCTAATAATGCCATTTATTTGATTCATTTATTTACCATTTGATATGGTATTAATCTTTTTCTTAGACTATAAAGTATTTTTTGTGCATATTATTTAAGCAGTCGATCTGAAGAAGTAAACTCCAGTCGTGCGTCGGAGCTGACACACACACTTTTCTTTTCAATTTCTTTTTTTTAATTAGTTTTTTTTTTTTTGTATTTCATATCCGTTTTTTTAACTAGTTTGACGTGTTCTTTGTACGCACGTAATTTTTTTGAATTATAGAGAAGACAAACAACTGGACTTCGTAGAGCAAGTTGAGAGCGTTGCGTACGTGCTCTGCGGAGATGGAGTGATCACGCTTGACACTTTCCAGCTGATACTGAAGAACAAAGTGGTAAGAAAACATTATTTATTTACTTTAATGATACTCGGTACATTTCTGATATACCACTTGTTATTGAGAGTCCGGATTTCCATTATCAGAATCGATATTATATCCTAAATATGCATACCTGAACATTGTATAAATATTACCATTTCTTAATAACCACTGAATGAAGATGAAACTATTATTTTAAATGCATTGAAACTGTTATTCAAATCTATACTAATATATAAAGCTGAAGAGTTTGTTTGTTTGGTTGTTTGTTTAAATATTCATTTTATTTTAATTCTATTATTTATTATTAAATGAAAAATACAACTGAGTATTTTGTGAATATTTCAAGTGCCTAGGTTGCCATTATTGATATCGAGCAAAAAAGGGCAAGAAAATCGCGTTTCTTGTACGGGAGCCCCCCTTAAAATATTTATTTTATTTTGTTTTTAGTTTTTGTTGTTATAGCGGCAACAGAAATACAAAATTTGTAAAAATTTTAACTGTCTAGCTATCGCCGTTCTTGAGATACAGCCTGGTGACAGACGGACGGACGGACAGCGAAGTCTTAGTAATATGGTCCCGCTTTGGATACGGAACCCTAATAAACAATACTTTCTTGCCCAGGTAACGAATAAACTCTTAAGGGTTGTCGACACGGACGGGGACGGTTACGTCACAGCTGAAGAGATTATGGAGTTCATTTCCTCTGTATCCAGTTGCAGGTAATAATTATATGAGATAATAATTCGCGGTGTAAGAGTCAGATAAACGTATCTACATTTTCTCAATTTTACAGGAAAGCAAAAATACTGTGACAATTCGGCTCTTTAAACTTTACCAGCTTTTTAATACAGATAAAATACTAGTATGGAAAAAAAATGATTTCTATGTATTGCCATACTCTTAGAGCTTTGAAAAAAATAGAAATTTTTTATTTATATATGCTTACGCAGACGCAGTATATATATTTTTAAAATTTGGTTGACATACGTTAGTGTGACCCTTAATTATTTTCAAACTTAAGTTGTTATCAAACTTAATCAAACAAAATAGTACTGCCACATAAACGTAAATCGTAATACATCGTTTTGGCCATTGATTTGTATTATTTATCTAACAAAAACGTTACACTGGCTCTTTAAACTAAGCATCAAAACAAAATTTTGTAACGACCAAAACAACGTATAAGCTTTTACGTTATTCTGGTTTTTATAATATTGCCAAACAAACTATATTCTAAGAATAAAAATATTGTTTTTAGAAATACGTTCTTATAGCTCTAAAGAGGTAGGAAGATAATTAGAACTATTTAAACGGTATTCATAATACGTTTTTCTGGTTCAATTGAAAATGATTCTTAAGCTAATTCGTTTTTTTGGAATTTGATAAATATTGACTTTACCGTTACGTCGTTTTGGCAATTCATAAAGGACTATATTGTGAACCGTTTTACGAAAAAAATTTTTTTTTGATTTTTTTGTAGATACGTTCATCTGGTTCTTATACCGCGAATTATGTTGCTTGAGAAATAGCTTTACTTACTTTATTGTTCATATAATGATTGTAGCTAAAGCTTATTATTCGGTGCAGGATTATATCTATACTTAATATATAAAGCTGAAGAGTTTGTTTGTTTGTTTGTTTGTTTGAACGCGCCAATCTCAGGATCTACTGGGCCGATTTGAAAAATTCTTTCTGTGTTAGATAGCCCATTTATCGAGGAAGGCTATAGGCTATGTATCATCACGCTAAGACCAATAGGAGCGGAGTCCACGCCGACGAAGTCGCGCGCAGAAGCTAGTCGATGATAAATATGTGTGGACTTAGTGACGCTGTATTTTATGCAAGATATTACTAATTTTGTATAAAAACACATTTTATACTTTTTAAAATAGTAACTGCAGTTTCTTATCGGTTCGTCTCAGTAGAATCTGTATTCCGAATCGGTGCGGTGGTAGCTTCACTTTTAAAAATTATTAAAATTTTAGTTTGTAAAATAACGATTGGATGGTGCTTTTGAAGTCTTTTGTATAAAGAGATTTTTTGTCATACTTATGTTATAAAGAGAAATCATTTACACTAAGAATTAGCTGAGATGTCCTTGATGGTCAGTCTTACACAATAAGTACTAAATTATAATGTCAAAATAAAAAAAAAATTAAACGAGAAAAGAGAAGTAGAGAAATGAACAACAAAATACGGCATTTGATATAAACAATATCAGTAAAAAAAATACAACCGAATTGAGAACCTCCTCCTTTTTTGGAAGTCAGTTAAAAACAACAACTGATATCAAATATCTGCTTAATTGTATATTGTTTGTCCAGCCCACGCGTGGGCATCGATAAAGCCAGCGTGGACCGCTTAGAGCAACTATTTAAGGAGACAGCGGGAGACCAGAAGGAGATCACAAGGGAGCAGTTCCAAAAGATTGTGGTCTCAAAGAATGTAAGTTGCTAACGGTAGGCAAAATTACTTTTTAATAATTACTAGCTGACCTGGCGAACTTCGTACCGCCTTTTTTTTCTTAAATATAATAATTACATATACCAAAGTAAAACATAGCCTATCTTTCAAGTTGGATCAAACTGCACACGGTGTGCAAATTTGATTAAAATCGGTTAAGTGGTTTAGGAGTCCATTGAGGACAAACATTGTGACACGAGATTTATATATATTAAGATTATGATTAAATATTGTTTTCTAAGTGTTAACATGATTTCGTTTTGGGGTATTTGTATAGCCCACTAGACAAACGAAGTCTTGTAAACTGTCAAAAATTGAAATATTGGTTATGTTACGTTTTTCAGTCTAGTGAACTGTTAAAGACGAAATTTTACAATATGTATTTTTGTTTGCTGAATTTTTCAACTTTCAAACAATTTTCTTGATTATTTTTTTTTTTCGTAAAAATGTTCTACAAAGTATGCAAAACTTCAAAAAGAAAGGCGTGAACAAGATAATTAGGGTCTCATTTTCGTATAGATACTAATTGACATTTTTATCAAAGAAACAAAAATGCACTCACACTTTCTCTACTTCAATTAAATATTTTACAAAATTACAGCCTTTCTTCACTGAAAGAGTTTTCCAAATCTTCGACGAAGACAACTCCGGGACGATCTCTCACCACGAGTTCATAGAGGCGGTGCACAGGTTCGGCAGACAGACGCCGGAGGACAAGATACGGTTCCTGTTCAAAGTTTACGATCTAGATGGTAAGTTAAATTGTAATTCTTAGATTTTAGTTTGAATCATACTCGTTCCAGTTAGAGTTGTGTTCCTGTGGTGAGTAACGTGACCAGAGCTCCCGAGGAGAGTAGGAGTAGAATCGGCAACGCGCTTGCGATGCTTCTGGTGTTGCAAACGTCTATAAGCTACGGTAATCGCTTACCATATAGTGAGCCTTATGTTTGTTTGTCATCCTAGTTGAAGAAAAAACAAAAACGAGTGTACTTTAGACTACACTACTGAAGTAAAACTTCTTTAGCTCCATCTAACTTATATCTCCCTCTCAACTTCCAAGTTACACACATACATTTAATCACGCCTTTTTCCCGTAGGAGTAAGCAGAGACCACTTCTTTCCACTTTCTACGATCCTTACATACTTGTTTCGCTTCGTCCACTTTCAATATTGCTTCCATACTCTTCGGTTTAGGGTACTCTTGACCTGGCCTTTTTTCAGGAGGTCCCTGATTTGGTCTCGAAACGTCCGCCTAGATTTACCCCTTCCAACACTTTCGTTCACATCACATCACATCACATTATCTCGACATGGCCAAACCGTCTCAGACCTTTCTCAATTTTTGTTACTACATCTTCTTTTAGACTTTTTTTTTATAATTATAAAACTTCAAAGTCTTACTTCAAACAGTCCAGTAAACCGTTTACATTCCGTTTGTGCAGGCGACGGCCTGATCCAGCACCGCGAGCTGCAGCACGTGATGCGCGCCTGCATGCACGAGAACGGCATGACGTTCTCCGAGCCGCAGCTGCTGGAGCTCACGCGCGCCATGTGCGACGACGCCGCGCTCACGTACGAGGCGCTGAGTCAGCTGCTGCGGCGCCACGACGGGCTGCTGGAGAACCTCTCCATCAGGTGAACTGGCCTTCCGAAACACAGCTATGGCTCTGAAATTACTTGTCAGCTGAATTACTATTATGGTCTTAGAGACGTGGAAGATCGACCTTCACCGATCTGATAACTCGATGAGACGTATTTTTTTATCAAATATAATTTATAAACAAATATGCCTATGATAACTTGCATATCGAAAAGTCATTCCATGCTGCCTCTGCCCACTTGCCACGCGATGACCCTCGCCCTTGTTCCACGGTTGCCAGGGGAGTCGTCCAACAATCCCTTGAGTGGCAGAATCATTTAATTAAAGCTAATATACCACGTCCCTAAATAAATTTGTGTCTCATTGCGACACCTTAGCGAAATGTTTTATGTTTAAATGTTAAATGCAAAGTTGAAGTCAAATCACGGAGTCGGCTTAATTTATTTAACGTGGCACCATGTGTGTGTAATGTTGTTTTGCTGAGCAACACCTAAATGCTCGGTAATTGATCGAACACCTTTAGAATCACGAAATTACTGCTAATTATTTAAGCATTTTTTTCTATCTCATTCCATTTCAATAACATTTCATCCACAGTATAGATCGTTGGCTGGTACCGCCGAACCCAAAACCTGAACCTATGACCCTCTGCCAAAGATTAAAGAAGATGAAACCCTACCAACTCTCGCTGCCGTACTTCAAGAACAACTACGTTTACGTCACTTATTTGTTCGTCTTCTTCCTCGTCAATTTCGGTCTGTTCGTAGCGAGGATCGTGGAGTACTGGGATTCTAACACTTTTGTGATATTTGCGAGGGCTTGTGGTGAGTATTCTATCGACAATTTTGATCTTTGCTTCAGTGCTTTAAGTTTAGAAGTGGTTTATTAAGCATAATATATGGATTTAAACAAGTGAAATTTAATATGATAAAAGTTAGAAACGAAGGGAAATGTAAAATTACAAAAAGTAACTTGTCTTTCCCACCTTAAGATTTCAAGAGAGATATTATTAATATTAGAACACGAGATAATGCAACTTTCCAACAAAGCCAAAGGTACTTTAAAACAACTCTTACTCCACATTCATTGTATTTATCAACAATTAAGCATCACGGTTGCCATCAACACTTTTCATTTTAAGAGATTTAGTGTGATTGTCTTCCGTAACTATGGCATCCGAAACGTCTCTGAAATACCTGAAGCTGAAGGGAGTTTAAAAGAGTTGGAGTTTAGTTTGGATGATATTCTGAAAATTTTAATATATTTTGTAACAAAACAATACGCCACGTGGTTTTTTGGTATTCTAGTATTGACCCTCAACATAATTATATCAGAAGGGTTTGGGGCTATAACAATTCTAAAAAAAAAATATCACGTTATTGATGGACAATCCGTGAATCTCTTAGAACCAAATGTGTTTATTAACAATTTATTACACATTAGACCGTCAATGTTTCAACTTCGTGTGCGCTAACTATTTTTGCACATTTACTGTTTTTAAATACCGCTGTGGTGTAGTGGTGCGTATGCCGCGTAGGTACCTAAACACCGACGGGTTGCGGGTTCGATTCCCGCTTCTCACCGAGGGATATTTGTATTTGTATAAACATTTTTTTCCGGTTTAGATGTCTGCCCTTGTGGGTGTCCCACTGTGTCTCGAAGAGCAAGTCAAACTGTCTGCTCCGGTTGTTATCATAAATATCCGATAGCGATCGTTAGTCATAGTAGAGAATACATCATCCAACCCGCAGTGGAGTATCATCGGGGTGGATTAATATCCGATCTTTTTCCTACATGAAGAAAGAGGCCTATATCTAGCAGTGGAATGTTACTAGTGGAATCGTCGTGACCTTGTTTTTATATATATAACTAGGTCCTACAAGCGTACGGCTCAGCTTATGGTAAGCGATTACCGTAACTTAGACTATCCCTAATTCTCCTCATAGCCTACCCAATTTCCCTCTGGTCACCGTACTCAACAATACTGCTTGAAAGCAGTATTATTTAGCTGTGATCAGTAAGGTCGAGATACTACCCCAGTCGGGCCGCAATGCCCTACCTCACGGCAGTAACCCCCGCCCCCAGGCCAGTGCCTCAACTTCACGTGCTCGTGGGTGCTGGTGCTGATGCTGCGGCGCTGCATCACGGCGCTGCGCGTGCGCGGGCTGGGCGCCGCGCTGCCGCTGGACCAGCACGTCTACCTGCACAAGCTCACCGGCGTGCTCGTCGTGCTCTACAGCATAGCGCACACCGCCATGCATCTCTGTAACTTCAGTGAGTCGGTTTCATATACATATATCGCCAGCCTGCAACAGGAGGAATGTCAACCTTATCATCGCTCATCGCTTTTATTGACGACATGTTAGCGCAGAGGTCACAGCACTGGCTGTTTCGCTGGCGGTCGCGGGTTCGATCCCCGCTCACGACAGACATTTGTATTGGTCATACAAATACATATTTGTCTTGTTCTAGGCGTTTGTGCTTGTGTATTTTGTGTCTCCGGACCCTTGACACAGGAGAAAATCCTACTGGGGGCCGTTGAGTGTGAAGCGTTTATTATTATATATTTATTTCTAGAATGGTAAAAAATGATCCGTGTCTGATCTGTACCTGTTGGTAAACGGTTACCGTAGCTTATGGAGCCTGCAACACCAAAAGCATCGCAAGCGCGTTGTTAGCCCTTTTCCCGACCCTCCCGAGCTCAGGCTACCTAACACACTTGAGATTCTTCTATAGTCGCGCTGCTCCAGGTTTTGAGCAGGTCATTTGCTGTTGTGCCATACTTCAATAAGTAGCTTATATCCCTTGGATTTTTGCCTTTTTGATTGCCACTTGCATTCAAAATTCATTTGAATGAATTAAATTTTACAGTTTCATACATATTTTTTACCATTTTTACCATTCACAACTTCAGAATTCAATATTAATATAGATAAAGTATAAGCCAAAAATACTTTCAGCATGTCCTTCCCTTTAAACTCTCGGTCCGTTATCATTAAAAAGTAAATTAAGAAAGCACACTTCAACCAACTGCTATTTCTTCTCTAAACTTTATTCGTCAAATTTATTCATCATTATATCTCTGTCAGGTCTAATAGTGGTAAACGATCCGGTTATCAATTCCCAAAACTACACAATAACGGAGTGGGTGTTCACAAGCAAACCAGGGCTGTTCGGCTTATGCGGGGGTTGTGCTAATCCTACTGGAATACTATTGTGTATTGTTCTGTTTGGAATGTCCATCTCGTCTAGACCCGCTTTGAGGAAAGGTGGGTGCTTTGAGGTGAGTGAGAACTTTTATAATACCTAAAACGCAATCATTACATTGTCGAACTTAATAATAGACGACGATGTGTGTATATTTGTATGACCAATTTTGATAAATAACTAAAATGTTGTCTAGACATTTTTTTAAATATTCCAGTATATATACGTGTCAATCCGATGGAATTTGCTCTCATTTCTTATTATATTTTTGAAGAATAAAAGGGTTTTCTTTCACTATTTAAGTTTGACCTTGAAAATATCCAAATTTAGATGGACTTGGTATATTGCTATATAGTTTGAAAATTCTACTTTTTGCACACTTTAAACCAAGATTTGTCTTTATGGTCGAATTTCGACAACTGGGCGACCATTGATTGGGCGAGGTATTGATTAATTGTACAAATTTTCAGGTGTTCTACTTCTGTCACCTGCTGTACATTCCCTTCTGGATCCTTCTCATCTTCCACGCTCCCAACTTCTGGAAATGGTTCATCGTGCCTGGCATCATTTACTTAATTGAAAGGATAATGAGATTGGCGTGGTTGAGGTAATTTATAATTTTATATCTTACTTGAGAGTTGAGACTTAAGAAGTCTTGAGATGATTTCTGATACTAACATTCATATAGACCTTAGCGTAGTAGATATTTATGCTTTATGCTTCAAGGGTTTTGGGTTCGATTCCCGCCCCAGGTCTAGGAGCAATATAATATATATTTACTACTCGTAATTAACCCGACAAACGTTGTTTTGCCGTAAACGCTATTAAAAAATAGGGATGTAGTGGTAGAAGGGTGAAAATTTAGGGCTAAATAATTTTCCAAAAAATTAAAATAAAAATATTTTAGGGTAAAAAATTCACGACCGATCCTTAGACTTACCAAAAATGCACATAAATTTTCATAAAAATCGGTCAAGCCGTTTCGGAGAAGTTTGGTTCCTAACACAGTGACGAGAATTTGATATATTAAGGCTCGATCCACATTTCTGTGTCGACCTCAATTCAAGAGCTGAGATCGACCTTGTAAGGGTAAGGCCAAACGAGCGTAATTTTGTGACTTGTGAGTCGTGTAATTTCGGTCATTTTGCGTCACCGACACACAACTCATTTTGCATCGCCTTCCAGTCCAGTTCGTGCCACACGGCGACGCAAAATGATTTGTGTGCCGACTCACACTTTAGTATGAAATCGAATGCAGTAAAAATTACGCGACTCACAAGTCACAAAATTCCGCTCGTTTGGCCTCCCCTAAGCCAAGCGCTACAGCCGGCCCCTACTGCGCGCTCGCAGGTCGGAGCGCGGCCGCTCGTACATCTCGTCGGGCGCGCTGCTGCCGTCGCGCGTGACGCACGTGCAGGTGCGCCGGCCGCCGCTGTTCCACTTCCACGCGGGAGACTTCGTGTTCGTCAACGTGCCCGCCGTGGCCGCGCACGAGTGGCACCCCTTCACCATCAGCAGCGCGCCCGAGCAGCCCGGTACACCCCACTGCTGGACATAGGCCTCTGTCTCCACGTAGGAGAAGGATTGGAGCTTAGTCCGCCACGCTGCTCCACTTATTTTTATACAAGTAGGTCGGCAAGCAAGCGTACGGCTCACCTGATAGTAAACGATTTCCGTAGCATATAGACGCCTGTAACACCAGAAGCTTTGCAAGTTTGTTGCCGACCTTACCCCAAATTCCCCCCTTCCCCCCACCTCCCAAAACAACTTGTCTGTGGACGGCGGTAATAACTTGACATCGAGTAAACCTAATTGTCTTAAGTTTTTTGCTCAAGAAATATACACGAGAATATGAAGAGATCACTTTCAAAGTACACTTCAGAAGTGATATGGTTTGTTTCACTAGATTACATCTGGCTACACATACGTGGGGTGGGCGAGTGGACCAACCGCTTGTACGAGTACTTCGAAGAGGAGCAAAAGAGACTCAACGCTAGCGAAGGAATGATACACGAGTAAGAATACCTTCTTTATCGTTTTGTTCGAATATTGTAACAAAAAATGTACCTTAAACTTATATTTTTATTATAGGCCATTTATGTTTATTTAGCTGATTATAGGAAATCGACAAAAATCTTTACTGGTCAAGCAAGTCCTAAGCAAAAATGTTACCTAAAAATTATTTAACCCTAAAAATGCAAAACCTTGAACAGTATTTCATCGTCACCCCAATTTCCATCACTCTTGGTGGGGTTGCATTATATACAATGCAAACAGATCTGAAAATAACAATCAAATTGAAAAAGTCGAGGTTACTATACTGATTGATCGTGATATAATCCTGGTAACAATTGTTACCCTTGATAGAGAAATAGAATGCTCATTCATATATAGAAAGAAATGAGTGAGTAGACTCTTTCTCCTGCATGTGATTAGAAGTGTTTGTCAGTGATTATAATGAGCCATTCGGTTCATATCAATGTAAATAGATAATAAACCTGTCCAATAAAAATGTAAAACTGATATGCTGTGTAACGCTGTGTAAAATGGAAATAAATAAAATTATGATAAAAATCTACAAGTGCATCAAACTTTGAGCCAAATATCATTCACGATACTTATATTTAAAATTGATGCAATTTCAGAAAAGTATCGCGCAGCGGTTCAGCTCAGAGCAACAGAAGCAGGAGACGGAGTTCGAGTTCGAGCAAGAAGCGTTCCGTCGACTTCTCGCCTCTCGCCTACGCCAACGAGGCCTTTACTATTGAAGAAGAAAATGAACACAGCTTCCCTGGTAATGAGCTTAAAGATTTACCTTTGTAGTGTATATATATGTAGTGTTTCTATCTATACAATAGATACAATACACTGTCTCACGTACCACACTGGAGGGGGCAGCTGCAAAGAGTATATAAAGGTAGACAGCTACGGACTGACTGAGGGTAGTTGAGTGACGAACGCGGTACGGAGCGGACGTGTGGTGGACTGCAGTGTGGTAGTGGTGAGCCAGTGTTTGTCCTAAACCCTCCCTGAGGGACCAAAGGGTCCTACAACCTTAATTACCTTTTACAAAGCGATGTCTGAATAAATTGTCTAAATGAAACTACTTTATATTGATATAATTTTCTACTAAAACTTCTGTTGTCTTAACTTTGTATCCAAATAAACTATACTGCTTGAGTATAATTTTGGAATCGTTTTTTTGATGTCCATCCATTTTGCTTTGTTTCCTCGAGATATTTACGCATTCGCATTCAGCCTCTAACATCCCACTGTTGGGCATAGGCCTGTTTTTCCATGTAGGAGAAGGATTGGAACTTAATCCACCACGCTGCTCCACTGAGGGTTAAAATCTTTAACAAGTACTTAACTGTCTCAATAAGAAGATATTGTGTATTTTTCAGCGCTTTCTCCGCCACCGTTATTGACAAGGCCATCGTTTCTCTCCCCGCTGAGGTTTCTGGAGAAGTCCCGTTCGATGCCAGACGTCAGAAACGATAAGAAGGTCGTCACGCCACCGTGAGTATAATTCTCCAGAACTAGACGATTCATAACTCATATAAGAGCATTGAGTGTTAGGAGTAATTATTGAAGCTTTTGATATCCTTTCGTCTTGCTTTCGTTTGTCAAAAAATTATTCTTTGATTACCTACTAGTGCTTTTGTCAACGATGACCGATTTTACTTAGTGCCTAGCAAAAAACCGAACTTTTGCTGGACACTATGTAAAATCAGTTTTAAATTAAAACAAAAAGGACGAATGTATCGAAACGCATGAATAAATCGATGGTCAATGGGTTATGTTCAGGTTAATTGTAACCAGACCTGTTCTGAGTGTGATTATTACTGCGCAACTTATTTTGAAAAAATATAAAGATATATTTGTAAATATCATGGTAATTGTACTTAAAAGCACTAATATTTATAATTTTATTTAATAATTGTACTTAAGGGCACTTTTTTGTTAGGGGAATATCACATCACAGTGGAGTGGCGTGATGGATTAAAATCTGATCCTTCTCACACATGGGGAAAGATGGCTTTGCCTAGCAGTGGGACATTATAGACTGAAGCGTACTAACGCCAGACCTGTATCCACCAATAACTCCAACGAACGTGGCTCGTCCACGGCAGTCCTCGGCCTAACAAACGGTCCCCTCTTCCCCCGCAGCCCCCGCGACGTGCACCGCTCGGAGTCCGAGCGCCAGTTCGGCGACTCACTGCTGGGGCGGGCGGCCGCGCTGTCCGCCCACGCCGCCCCGCCCCCGCCCCAGGCGCTCGCCCTCGCGCACAGCTTCCGCTACATGCGCACCAAGCCCGCCATCGTCACCTGCCGCCCGCCCGACGAGCGCCGCCGCTCCAACGAGAGCATCCTGAGCCTCGGTGAGAAGCGCTCTCCTTAAAATAAAAAACCTCTGTGTGGTTTTATGAAACCACGGTAAAAGTGAAACTTTTGCACGCCATCTATGTTTTAATAACTTACGCCATCTGTTTTAACTAACTTACATCAGCTGTATGTTGTCATTAGTGTCTTAGTTCTAGGAAATTATAAGAGATGGCCGACCATCATGCGACATGCGATACGAACACGAAAAAGTTTGAGACGATGTAATAAAAGTTTCACTTTAAAAATAGAAAGTAAAATTAAATAAACATACGAACAAAAATTATAAAGAAATACAAAGTCACACATGTCAGAAGTGAAACTTCTTTGGCAAACTAATTTACCAGCCAGCGCCATCTAGTTAGTTTGCAATGTAATACTATCGATATTAATGTAAAAGTAAAATTTGACGATGCACGCGCACACCGCCACAAAAATCCGACACCCTGAAGTTAGCTAGTCAACGAAGAAGAAGATAGCAACGTGAAGTTAGCTAATTAATAACTATAACATCTTACGTGGGTACATAAGGACACACACACTTTTATATATTTTTATATTATACAGCGAGACGCCGTCTGTCAAAAAGCCTGTCTGTAGAGCGTGACGTAGAATCAAATGAGAAACCCTGTCCTAACGAAACGACTGAAGCGATCGCAGAAGAACCAGTTACAAACTACCCTGTTGGAAAACCGTTGGAGGTCAGTTTTATGTTTAGGAATTTTAGAATAAGCCCATTTTACGATTATCATAAATTATTGCTTAACTACAAAACTCCAATAACAATTACCTCTAGAGGAGTCGGAGTAGGCTAATGATAAGAAAAATGAACTGTAATCACTACCGAACTCTTTCTCACTCTTTAAACTGATGTTAAATTACCGTTTCTTACGAGAACTTGGTAGTAACTTGACTCGGTCATGCAATAAACACTTTGTAGGTTGTCTACTCTATCGAAGGGCTCAATGATAATCAAATTTTGTCTACTAAGATAAGAAAGGTTTTGGAGTTTACTCCTTAAGAATCGATTTTCATATTTAAGGTAAGGTATGAAAAAAATACGAGGAGTAAAATTTATCGAACGAATGACCTCGTTACGTTTCTCGTAACGCCATCTGTCGGAATTCAATAGGTTCCGATAAACGATGACGTTTTCTAATAATGCTATCTATCATTGATAGATGGCGTTATTTGATTCGTTTATTTACCATTTGATTTGGTATTAATCTTTTTCTTAGACTAGTAAACCTTTTTTGTGCCTATTTGGACAGTTGATCTGAAGGAGTAAACTCCAGTCGTGCGTTGGAGCTGACACACACTTTTTTTATTTCTATCATAGTCCGAACATGTCTTCTAAGTTCAAGACGTTCTCACAGATATATCTAGACGGCCCGTACGGCGCAGCGTCCTCGCACATCTTCCACGCACAACACGCGGTCCTCATCGCCGCCGGCATCGGAGTGACGCCCTTCGCGTCCATCCTGCAGGCCATCATGTACCGCTACTGGCGAGCGCGCGCCACTTGCCCGAAGTGCGCGCACACCTTCACCACGCAGCTGCCGCAGTACCAGGGCGACATGAGCCTGAGGAAGGTGAGTGTGTCCACCGTGTACCGCCACCGACACACCTTCACCACGCAGCTGCCGCAGTACCAGGGCGACATGAGCCTGAGGAAGGTGAGTGTGTCCACCGTGTACCACCACCGACACACCTTCACCACGCAGCTGCCGCAGTACCAGGGCGACATGAGCCTGAGGAAGGTGAGTGTGTCCACCGTGTACCGCCACCGACACACCTTCACCACGCAGCTGCCGCAGTACCAGGGCGACATGAGCCTGAGGAAGGTGAGTGTCCACCGTGTACTGTTACCGGCAACAGAATCTAATCGGTAAAGAGTAAAAGATGTGGTTTGTTTGGTAATCTTTTTTCATTTTAATGTAGGTAATACGAATTATTCAGTTATACTTTAAATATTTGATAAAAACGTTCACGTAGGGAACATATTACTATCAGCCAATCTGCAGTCGAGCACCGTGGTGAATTAAGCTTCAATCCTTCTCGTACGTGGAGAGAGAGGCCTATGTCCAGCAGTAGGGCGATACAATCTGAATGAATGAATGACCTTCTTCCGCACCCGTTCCAGGTGGACTTCTTCTGGATCAACCGCGAGCAGCGCTCGTTCGAGTGGTTCGTGTCGCTGCTGTCGCAGCTGGAGATCGAGCAGGCGGAGGCGGGCGCGCGCTTCCTGGAGATGCACATGTACATCACCAGCGCGCTGCAGCGGGCCGACATGCGCGCCGTGGGGCTGCAGCTGGCGCTGGACCTGCTGCACGAGAAGGTGAGGGGGGGCAGTGTTGTGTTCCTGTGGAGAGTAAGGTGATCAGAGCTGCTGGGGGGGGATTGGGGTAGGTAGGCAACGCACTTGCGATGCTTGTAGTGTTGCAGGCAGTAAGCTACCCTAATCGCTTACCAGATGAACCCTCGCCTGTTTGCCGACCTAGTTATAAAAAGAAATTGCGTGCGTACAAAGTACACAAGTCAGAAGTGAAATTTCTTTGGCCGTTTTTAAAAATGCTGACCAAACTGAACCGTGTACTAACTTTTATCAAATGTTTTACGATCTAACCCAACTTACCAATCATCACTTCAGCCTATCGCAGTCCACTGCTGGACATAGGCCTCCAAAAGTACGGGAAGAGAGGAGGGGGGGCTATATTCTTTATTGCCGTAACCACACAATATCCTAACTTGATCTAGCATTAAATATTCCTAAACATCTACCACTTCCAGGAAAAACGTGACCTCATAACTGGCTTGAAGACCAGAACGAACGCGGGTCGTCCGAACTGGGACAAGGTGTTCCAGAGGTTGCAGGAACAGCGCAAAGGAAAGGTGACCGTGTTCTACTGCGGGCCTCCGCAGCTGGCGCGGGTCTTGAGGGTTAAGTGTGACCAGTTCGGGTTTAGCTTTAGGAAAGAAGTATTTTAGATTATAGTCTTAGCAGATATTTTATTTCTAAACTAGTGACTTAGAATTATTTATATTGATGTAATTACAGTCATTTAATTTCAATCTTACTCTGTCTGTGTTTTTTATTAACTCTAACTGCTCAACCTTGGTAGCTTGTAGAATTAATTTATAAGCAACAAGTGCCTTTAACTTAAACCAAGAATATTTTTACTAATTTCGTTAATTTATAAATAAGCACTGTAGGTTTTATTATTTCTGAATGTATTTTAATTAGCCTAATGAAAATGTGTTAACACTACATCGGACCAATCTAAACTATTAGTTTTATTATATCTTTGTTGTTTTAATGAAATGAATGAAATAGAAAAAAAGGGTCTAGAACCTTCGTTTAGCGCTCTATCGTCTGACGCTTTAACAAAGTTTATGAAAGTTATGATAATAATCTTTTTAAACGTATTTTCCTCTGAGTCTTGCCTATTTGCAATCTTATGCATTTTTGACTACGCCGTGAATTTTATAAGATTTTGTTGCTTAGCACACTAAAGATAATATTCTCGGATAGGTCTGTTTCAAAAGGTGCCATATCATGGATTTATGGGTTAATTGTATTGATAATTTATTTAAATATACATAATAACTAAAAATAGGTCTTACAGAAAGCAGATTATAAAGTTGATGTCATGAATATGATGACACTTCTGTTGATTCCTCTATAAACATTTGTGACACTATGGCGTATTGTCGGCCTTAAAATGCTTTCATGGTTTTCATTTTGATGAAAAACATTATTAACGTTCTTTTGAACTTTATCTTCGTATGTTTATTTAATACTTACGTATTTTATTCTTTCTTATTGTACTTTTTTTTATAACTTTATTTGACATCTATTTTTTACTTTTTTAGTGATATGCAATGCCATCTAGCTGATTAGTTCATTATTAATGTTATATTTAGTAAGTTTATTATGTAAGATTGTGAATATAGATGTCGCTAGTGTATACATGTTTCAAGATTATCTTTGCCATTTATATTAAAAACATAAAATAATATGTTTGTATATGACTTTTACTAGTGTATGTACGGTTAAATATTAAATTTCTCGCTCATTTGACCATCTTGAATATCAATAAATATAAAAAAATTCTAAGCATATTGTTGGAAATTTCAATGTTGCTTATATTCTAAGAAAAGGTTGTTTCAGATAGGGTGAAGTAATTCCAGGGTATGCTTTTGCACACAACATCATTGTTTTGGGTGCTATTTGCCTTGATAAAGGTCCCAATAATATTTTTCTCATAAATCTTCCATGTACAGAGAGCGATCCGTTATATTGTTAATATAATATGTACCTATGTATTGATAATATTCTTATAATAATTATTAAAATTATGTGTATAAAATATAAATGTGTAAAATAAAAATGTATTTTAACTATCCGTTGTAATGTAAAGTTACCAAGTTATGTGATTATTAATTTATAATATGTTAATTGTTGAAATCGAGAGTTTAATTTTAATAAACTGCGATTGTTTTGATTTGCTGTTGTTTTATTTTTGATTTGTGATATTAATTACTAATAAATATATTAGTAATTTGTAAACGAGTAACTACTAGGTCGGCAAACAAGCGTACGACTCACCTGCTGGTAAACGTTTACCGTAGCTTATAGTCTGCAACTCTGCAGCACCAGAAGCATCGCAAGCGCGTTGCTTCTCCTACTCCCAATCCCCTCAGGTCACCTTACTCATGATTATGACAAGTCACAGTGTATATTTTTCAGTCTATTATGTTCACCAATACACTAATTACTAATTATTATAAAACAATGAAATATATGTATAGCTTTTAAATTATCCTGGTACTAGGCATACAAATAAAAATGATTATTGAAGTAAAACTTCTTTACACAAGCTTGACCTGGGGAGTAAGCTGGTGAACGAGTGACGAGACCGTTACAAAAAGTGTGATCGGGCGAGGCGAACGGAGCAAGAGAGAGGTGCAGCATATATTTTCTTTCTCTCCTTCTCTTAGCCAGTTACGTTTCGTATATCTAAGACACAGTGCAGGCCTATTGCTAAAGAAGTTTTACTTCAGTTGTGTAGTCTAAACTTTAAAGCACACTCGTTTTATTTAATTTAAATAAACTTCACATTAATTTGTGTGTGTACCTACACATAAAGTACAAACATCCATAAAGCGTTCATCAACTTGGTTTTTTCACTTTTTATAAAAATCATACAGTATAGCATTTCATTTCAAAACCAATTTGTAATTAACAATAATGTAAAACACACCCAATACCGATTATAAAAATGAAATCAATAAGGAAATTGATTCTATGTTCTACAGACGTAGAAATAAACATATAGGTAGTTACTAAGCAAATACAATTGCAAATAACACATCTATATAAAGATAACATTACACGACGAAAATGACGTAAGCTGACGTCATACAACGTAACACACGTGTGGAGTGTTAGCGATTATTTTGCGGAAATACGACCGACCTCGCATCCAACCTTGTATCAAGGTTGGATCCAAGGTTGGATCCAAGAGCGTCCTCTCTGAAGGTGAAACCTTGACGACGAGGTTACATCGAAGGGCGACCTTTAAATACAAGGTGAATCAATGATACAGTTATATGATATTGCAAAAATTATTTCCTTGTTTAGCGCTATATGCGAAATGTGTCATACATAATCTATATATATAAAAATCAATTGCTGTTCGTTAGTCTCGCTAAAACTGGACTCTCGCTAAGGCTGGACCGATTTGGCTGATTATGATCTTGAAATGTTTGTGGAAGTTCAGGGAAGGCTTAAACGGTGAGAAACATAAGTAATGTGTAACGGAAAATACTAAAAACGACTTTTTAATTATATTATTATAGCGGGGAAATGTCTCTTGTCAAAAACGTTGTCAATTGGTTGTCAAATATTTATAGGTGCGTTCAGAAAGTGTTTTGTGTATATTTTTCACAAATATAATTATGTAGGTGATACGAAGTTCACCGGGCCATCTAGTTTACTGTTTAATATATAAAATACTCGTGTGACAATGTTAGTTACAATACTCTTCCGAAACGGCTGGACCGATTTTTATGAAATTTTGTGTGCATATCGGGTAGGTCTGAGAATCGGTCAACGTCTATTTTTCATACCCCTAAATTAGAGGGGGGGTGGTATTAAGGGGGTTAATAACATATATATGGCAATACAACGTTTACGAGATCAGCTAGTAATATAATTATAATTGACAAGAGTATAGTTGTTTGTTTAAAAGCCTAAGTTCAATTTTTTAAACAAAATAATGCTAATTAATTTAAAGAAGTTTATTATGTACCTATAAGTATTTTAGAAGGTTTTAGGCTTTGAAATATTAAGGAATGACTTTCAGTGTGAGTTGAGTGCTTGCACACACATAAGAGTGAAAACTATTGAATGCCTAATATCGAGATACGTTTTAGGCTATAAAAGATCAATGAATGACTTTTAGTGTCTGCAATGTAATTAGGGGAAACATAAAATTTTCAATGTACTGTCTGTTTTGGAACTAATGTTTAGGGTACGTTTTAGACTGTAAAAAATCAAGGAGTTAAAAGTAGTGATTTAAGTATGAGTGGAGCCGCGTGGTTAAGCTATACAACGTAATATTATTAATATGATATAATTATGACGTATTGAAACGATATTATCACGTACGTTTCAACTGATATCTTTGCAAACGTACTTTTAGTCTGTAATCTTTTTTTTTTTTTGGTATCGTAGCGTTTCTGACGTGAATTTAGTATTTTTAATTAAATATTGTGTTACCTATAATGTTTAGTTTATTTTAAATAATTTTTGTTAAAAATTAAAACGTGTTAATTATTGTTTAAGGAAAACGATTCAAGATTCAGCCTGTAATATCCCACTGTTGGGCATAGGCCTCTTCCCCATGTACCTATGAGAAGGATCGGAGCTTAATCCACCATGCTGCTCCAATGCGGATTGGCGGATATAAAAAGGAGGAAAAATTACTAAATAATTTATATTATGCTTTTAATTTTAAATTTGTTTACGTGTTCTAAAACATCGACAACGTTTTTAGGGATATTGTGATTTTTTTTTTATTTTTTTATGGAAATATGTAACAATTTTCTGTAGTTTCGACAAAGTTTGTCGATTTGAATATATTTTAATTTTTTTTGACGTACGCTTGATCTGGGGTAAGTGGGAGTAAGCTGGTGAAGGCGCCACGAGAGCGTTACGAAAAGTGTGATCGGGCGAGGTCAACGTAATTTGAGAGGGAGATGTAAGTTAGTGAAGACAGAAAGTTTACGTTTCATAAGTTTTACTTCAGTTATGTGGTACTCGTTTTTTTTGTGTAATGTTGCTCATTCTTGGTGTACAATAGTTCTTATTATTTTTAAATTATTTGTTCGACATTTCTGTTCTCAGTGGATTTTAATTTTATTTTTGTTTAAAAAAAATTTTTTTTCAACCCAATTTTATTTTGTAATAGATACCATAAATGCTAATAAATAATTTTATTAATTAGATATCTGATTTATAATGATTAGATTGGATTAATAAAATGATTCCAATATTTTATTTCTAGATTTCAAACTTCAATTGATCTCTTGAATAATCATTGTCATAAAGTTCATAAACATTCGAATAATCATTATCATAAACATTCGAATACATTGCTATAATATTGCTAGCTATAATAAGAGAAGATTTTAAAAAGGCCACTCACCACTCAGACATTGACAACACCCCGACCCCACGCCGCCATAATAATTAATTAATAAGATTATAAGGCCACTCAGACAGCGACAACACCCCACGCCGCCCTGCCTCAGCAGAGCGGTGAACGATCATCGAGGGCTGGCGGCCAGAGCCGCCGCCCGCCTCACGCTCAGGGCGCCGCGCCACGTCTCCTCATCGCGGCCGGTGCGATCACACGTAGTGTGTAGATCTCGTGAAGAGCTTACTATAGAAATGATCCTATGAAGTAAGGTCTTGTCCATATTGACGCATCGCAGCGGTCGTCATTCGACGAACGAAAATCTAGCCAGCGCGATTCAGAAAATGTGACTCTTGATACAGCGACATCTAGCGTTAAAATTATACAGTGACATCTAGCGGTTAAAACTATACAGCGACATCTAGCGTTAAAACTACACACCACAACGGTGTACTATGATTGACGCGTAACGACATCTATCGGTGAATGTATAGATATTATAACAACAGTGTCTTAATTAAGGATACAGTACCTAGGCAGTAGGTCATGAGTAGGTCTACATTAAGATAGAAAGTTTAATGGTTAAACTTATTAAGGAACTTTATAGGGCCTTATTAAATTCTTGTTCAAATGGATAGTTTACAAACCTCTTACTTGGTTTATTTTGTTTTACAAGACGATAGTTGTATTTATTTAGTATTTCACTGTGATCAATCATGTTTGTATTGTGCGTTCTGATACACAAAAATAGTCTTACTTAAATTAGGAATCACTCCTTTTTGATATTTGCTTGAATTTTTTTGACATCGTGGTATTTTGTATGCGTTTTTTTTTTTCTATTTTGATTTTAGGACTTTTTACAGCTGGGCTTGAAAGAAACGTTAACTTAACCTTCCTACACCCACGTGAAAAAATATAACATATATTCCCGCACAGGGTCTACGGGACCGAAAGAGAAATATATTTTCAACATTACGGTAATCGTTCTTAATAATTACGTATATAAGGAGTAAACTTTAGTCACATATCAGAGCTGACACATCATATTCTGATTCGTTTGTTTATTTTTTTCATTGGTAGCATCCCAACTACATGTGAAAACAACATTGACAAATTAGGTAACAACAAACTTACTACTCAAAGTAATTAAAATGGGGGTAAAAACCGCTCAGAAAGCGTCATCATTCGAACCATCGTGATGGTGATTAGATTTGAACGATCATCGAGAACTAGCAGTTTCAACTACTGTTCATCTCACGTCCAAGACTTATCATCCACTTCTCATCACAGCGGTTTTATGGAAAGAGCTGAGAGAAGATCCTTTAGATTAGATTTTGGATCTTATGATGACCTAAAATTTCAAGGGAGGTCTTTCAATAAGAGAAAATCTTGCCAGCGCGATTTAAAAAAGCGAGTTTTCCGATCAATGACCTCTAACGATGGAAAATGAAAACGTTTGAAGCTGAACTCTCCAGTCCATCCTAGTGACATCCGTTGGCGAATGTTAAAATTACCTTCATTCTTGTTGGTACAGTACCTAGCCTATCTGAAGTTAACCTCGGTTTGTTATTGATTTTTAGAATATTGTGTGTATCTAATAATATTTTCCTTTTACAGAGTATAGATCAATCGCTATCATCCTCAGGTGCCTAAAATATCAATAATGTTATGTTCACTGAAAATAC
The DNA here is from genome assembly GCA_905220545.2 of Melitaea athalia. Lineage (NCBI taxonomy): Eukaryota > Metazoa > Arthropoda > Insecta > Lepidoptera > Nymphalidae > Melitaea > Melitaea athalia. Next base: position 1,600,639 of record HG992198.1, read on the forward strand.
GAGACCGTTTAAATCTGTAAAAATAACACAAAACCAATTATAATAAAAAGCTTTTTATTATAACGTATCTTCTGCAATGCCTTGTTTTATTTTACAGATCTTTCATAAATGTGTTTATACTCGTATTTACTTGTGTTTTCAGCAATTAATTTATACACCCCAAATTACCTTATTGTATAGTTACCCACTTTGGCTTAGCATCGTGTAGTAAAGTGGTTTTTTCGCAAATAAATAAATTATAGAATTAACATTTATAAAGATACCTATTTAGAGATTTTTTGTAACATTTGTTTTAATAATTATTTTTATTATTACTTAATAAAATTATCACACTCGTTCCTAATTAAAATTATAGGTACCTACATTACATGAAACTAAATTAACAGGTAAATTTTTAGAACATTTTCATTAGTCTTTCTTAACCGTCACTAGATGTCACTGTGGGCTAAATAATTCATTAGTAAACAAACTTAACTATGAACTAGATCAGAAGTTTCCGCTAGATGGCGCTGAACCGTTATTTGCTATTTCTAAATCGCGTTATCAAATCACATCTTTGTGATTGACCTTGGAGTAGCATTAGCAATGTAAAAAATTTCTAAAAGAGAACTCCTCACCTTATTGTTCCCCCAGCTGACAAGAGGGCTGGTGCATTTTTTGCCCAGAGTATCTTGCTGCTTAGAAATGCTGCCAGTATTCTTGGCACAATTATTCCACTCGGACATGATTTTTTGTACCATAACAACTATTAAATATTTACAGATATTTAGTTCTTAAGTTGTGAATTGTTAATATGTATAATATTTCAATAGTCAATACTATATTTTATTATTATTATTTTAATAAATATTAAATGAAAAATGTATAGAATAAATAAAACTATCAGATTCGTTCATAATAGATGAAACCAATTAATTAACAATTAACTGGTACCTAAATTAAGTTGCAAAAATAAATGAAAAATTGGCATAAATGTCGAGTACTATGGTACATTTGACTGGTTTTAAAATAAAATACTAAAATAATAAACTATCGTAATAGTTTAACAAATACACATTTTTTATATTAAATTTGTTAGTTTGTAATTGATAAACTGTGGAAAATGTTAGGAAGATGTCTAAACGTTAAACTTTTTTTTTTAATGTTACTAAGTCGACCAACAAGCGTACGGCTCACTCACCTGATGGTAAGTGACTACCGTAGCCTATAGACGCCTGCAACACCAGAAGCATCGCAAGCGTGTTGCCGATCCTATCCCCAACTCCCCCCCTAGGAGCTCTGACCACCTTACTCATCAACAGAAACACAACACTGGTTGAAAACAGTGTTATTTAGCTGTGATCGTCTGTAAGGTCGAGACCCGAGTCGGACTGCTCCATATATTAAGCATTAAATTTCCTGCTGCGCCCTAACGCAGTTGCATTATATCTATATATACAGAGAATTCCACCAATTGACTCATCACGATATCTCTGGAACCATAGGGCGTAGAGACTTGAAATTTGGTAGGAATATTCCTTTCGGCGAGTAGAGGTCAGCTAAGAACGGATTTTACGAAATTCCACCCACAAGAGGGGGTTGCGGGGGTTACGGGGGTTAATAACATATATGGCAAAACAACGTTTCCGGGTTTAGCTAGTTATGATATAAAACGTCTTACTACCACTCATAGTTGAAAAAAATAAACTAAGTCTAAAGTCTAATATCCAGCCTTGGTTTGTGATGGGCTGAAGCGAATGAATTGTTTATTGTGTGTAGACCCTAGACACAGAATTAAGACCCTACTGGGCTGGTGAGCGTGCCACATTTATTGTCATGTACTTAATTATCCTTCTACTTACATCAAAAACATAAATACATATATATAAATCAATTGCTGTTCGTTAGTCTCGCTAAAACTCGAGAATGGCTTGACCGATTTAGCTAATTTTGATCTTGAAATGTTTGTAGAAGTTCAGGGAAGGTTAAAAAGGTGCGAAACATAAATAATATGTAACGGAAAATACTAAAAACGACGATTTAAGTTTCCAATACAAAATGTTCCTAGCGTGGAAATTTAATGTCTTTTGTCAAAAACGTTGTCAATTAAAGTGTTTTGTGTATATTTTTCAGAAATATGTATATGCAGGTGATACGAAGTTCACAGGGCCATCTAGTCTTAAATAGTATTCTGTAAATATTTGAAACGTTAAAACAATAAATACCTATTACTTAACTTATCAGTATTGAAGCATTCTCTTATCACTAATTCTGTGATAATTATCTTTATTTCTTTGACTTACCCAAATAGTCTCCACGTCTGTCTTCGTGTTTTCCAATTTTGTCTACAAAACGATGCGATGTTTTTTTGAAGTAAAACTTCTTTACGCACGCTTGACTTGGGGAGTAAACTGATGAGTTCGACACGACATTACGAAAAGTGTGATCGGGTGAGGCGAACGGAGCAAAAGGGAGAGGTGCGAGCACACCTTTTCCTTCTCTCTTTCTCTCATATCCAATTACGTTTCGTGTATCTAAGACACAGTGCAGGCCTATTGTGCAGAAGTTTTACTTCAGTCGTGTGGTCTAAACTTTTTTTTTATATTTCGAATGTTCCGTAGGTTTTATCTTCTACGCATTCAATCCTAGAGGTAATTTAATTTTCTCAATAGTATTGAATAAGAATTTTAGTAAATGTTTTTTATTATCATATCAAAAAAATTCGATCCAGCGGGATTCGAACCCGCACCTCCTGACATACCGTGTCCGGTGCTCTAGCTAGTAGCCGGTGGTTCTATGTAAGCTATGGTTGTATGGATCGAAAATTTTTGACATGATAATAAAAAACATTTTCGAATTTGCTCATGTGTGGGAAACACAAAAAAAAATTAAAAAAATACGAATTAAGAATTTTAGTGTTTTTCATTCTGAACAATAAAAATACATTCTAAGTATTTATTTTACTTTGACTGGCTCGTTGGCGTCGTTTGAATTTGCCCTACTCTCTGCTCTAGGGGTTACGGATTCGATTTCCACCTGAGTCTGGGTGTAATATTTGTATTTATTTATATATGTTATATATATATTATGACGCCGCGTTGGCGCAGCGGTCACAGCACTGGATTGCAATTGGCTGTTGCGCGGGCGGTTGCGGGTTCGATCCCCGCACACGACAGCATTTGTATTGGCCATACAGATGTTTGCCGTGGTCTGGGTGTTTGTGCAGTCCTTGTGGGTCTCCCCACCGTGCCTCGGAGAGCACGTTAAGCCGTCGGTCTCGGTTGTTATCATGTACACCTGATAGCGATCGTTACTCATAGTAGGGAATATATCCGCCAACCCGCATTGGAGCAGCGTGGTGGATTAAGCTCCGATCCTTCTCCTACATGGGGAAGAGGCCTATGCACAATAGTGGGATATTACAGGCTGAATCGTGAATCGTGATATAGGTATGTATTATTTCTACACATATTTATAAAAAAAAAAAAAAAAACAGCTATAACAGTCGGCTGTTACCTATAACACAAGCATTAAGCTGCTTACGTAGGAACAGACCATCGTATGTGTATGCTATTAGACATTTGTTTATTTTATTTATTTATTATTATTTTATACAAGTTTAACGGTATTATATCGAAATAAACTTATTTTCTTACTTTCTTTCTTTCTTATTACGTTCTGTTCTTTACAAATAAGCTATTAAGCTTGTCGATTACGTCCCAATTATTAGTAGGTACAGTCATTTGGTGCTCAAAAAGAGGGTTACCTGGAAAGTTTTCCGGTAGTTTTGAAAATTGGTGATTTTATAGATTTCGACGTGCTCTTTTCGAATGTTCACTTTGCCACCTCGTATCTTTGCCGCTCGCGCCGCCATATTGGAAAAATGGCGCTCAAATACAGTTTTTTGAGAATAACTCCGTTCCAACTCATTTTACGATAAAAATAGCTATGTAATAAATTAAAATAGAGAAAATTTCCTACAACTTATATCATAAAGTTTTTTTTTTGTAAAATCAATAGTTTCAGCGTACGAGAGCTGCAAAGTCCACTCTAACACGCGTTTACGTGTCATAATTATATTTCGTTAAGTCCAGTCGAAAAGTTTTGAATATTTTTTATTTAAATTTGAAAAAATTATGGTGTTTTCTAAACACTATAAATATTTAATTCCCGTTGGAAATTTTACTTAAACTTAATTTTTCAACAAGTTAAACGATTTGTTAACAAACAAAATTTTCTCTAAATTACGTCTCAATTGTAAATGAAAAAAAAAATATTTAAACATTGTCGTAAAAAATTTTCGCTTCGTAGAGCCTCTTATATACATAATTAACAAAATCACGCCATTCAGGTTAAAAACATATTCATAGTTTGTTTATAATAAATTATGTAGTACCTGGGTGACCGAGCCTAGCTCGGTATTTTCATTTTATTTTTTGTTTTTCTTTTTTTTCTCGGTATTTTTATATTGTAATTTTATTTAAATAATAAAAATCACGAGTGAAATTAAAAAAAAAAAGAAAAAAAATTAATCTGGAGACTGAGATTCGAACTCGGGTCAACACGATTTGACACCCGCCGATTTCCTAATTACGCTGTTACAGCTATGTTGACTGTAGTGAAATTAAGCTTCGTATTCTAATGATATTTTTTCATTGCCTAAAAACAGGGATAAAACGACATTTTTTTTAAATGAATCCTAGCTAGATCAATTTTTTGCCCCCGAAATCCCCTGTATACTGAATTTCACGAAAATCGTTGGAGCCGATTCCGAGATTCAAAAAATATATAGTTATAAACCTTTTAACTTTTAAAATAAAAAAAAATGAACGATAGTCACAACAATAACTTTTAACCAATAAATTAACTAAATCAAACAAAAATTGGACAGAGTAACGGTATACAAGAACAACCACTCTGTGAGAGTGCACACCGACGAATGAGCCGGCGGCGCTGAGCAAGCTGTTTTTAAATGGAAGGGGTGGGGGACGTCATCCGGCCAGTCTTTTCTCAACACGGCCTCTCCTGACGTGGCTGTGTCCTCGCAGCCCATGCGTGAGCCAGCAACAGCGGGAGCCGCGGTGGTGGCGCCGGTGACGTCATCACCTTCATCTTGAGCTGGCGGCGTCGCATCACCTGGATGCGGAGTAGATGCTGGTGCCGAAGCGTCGCCTTGATGACGAAATTTCAGCACCGTCGTGGCAAACGCCATCTATTTCATCGCTGCCTAAAAGCGAGCGAAGCATAACAGAAGCACAAAGTTAACGTTTACTTAACTATCAGAGTTGTTTTACTCAAATACGAAATGCATTGCAGTTACCATCGTTTTAGGCATGTGTGTGAATTTTAAAAAACGTTACGGCCACAATTTAAATAAACTTTTCGAAGGTCTTACATAAGCCTCTTCCTAGAAATAACATCGATGCTCAATGAGATTGCTCTCAGAGTCTGATATAACACGTCTAGGTCAGCCTCATGCCTCGAAATGGAAGGATTTACACAGGTCTCTACCTAGAAATAACATCGATGCTCAATGAGAATTAACTCAAGAGACTGACACGACACGTCTAGGGCAACCCAGATACCATTTAACCGAAATAGGATTTACACAGGTCTCTACCTAGAAATAACATCGATGCTCAATGAGGATTAACTCAAGAGACTGACACGACACGTCTAGGGCAACCCAGATACCATTTAACCGAAATAGGATTTACACAGGTCTCTACCTAGAAATAACATCGATGCTCAATGAGGATTAACTCAAGAGACTGACACGACACGTCTAGGGCAACCCAGATACCATTTAACCGAAATAGGATTTACACAGGTCTCTACCTAGAAATAACATCGACGCTCAATGAGGATTAACTCAAGAGGCTAACACGACACGTCTAGGGCAACCCAGATACCATTTAACCGAAATAGGATTTACACAGGTCTCTACCTAGAAATAACATCGATGCTCAATGAGAATTAACTCAAGAGACTGACACGACACGTCTAGGGCAACCCAGATACCCGATTTAAACGTTGCCTCAAACTGGTAAATTGCAGTACATTTAACATTATCTTAGCGGTAAGTGAAAATGATCAGTACACAAAGTTAGGGTTAGTTTCACTCAATATCAAAAATGTTGCACAAGTATCGGGCGTCTACCCGCCGCGCCACGGCACCATATATTCGGCGGCGGCTTGCGTGGTTTTGCCGCGTGTACCGGCCAACAATCGCAGCTCATAGCGCTCGATAAGTAACCGCTTGACTACGGTATACGGACCACGCACATAAATGTGCCAACCGGACAGAGTCCGCGAACTTCAACAAGGCCTCGGGCCCATAACCAGATTAGAGTCTGCACGCATTATAAAATTTAATATGAAAACTGAACCAAGGTTTGCACGCATAACTACCTCGCGCCTGCCGGACGTTATTTTGCCATGTACGATTATAAAGAAGGGCTCTAAACAGACCAGGGTCCGCTAGGCACTAAGTGTGTCAATAAAACTCTATCACGCATTGGAGATCATATACCCCAGACACACACGCAAGGCAGCCATTGCCTATAGTACATCACTGACTCAAACGATCCCCACTGGGTGAGCAGAAAAGGGTGCTTGTAAGACGGTCGTTCCTGACACAACGTGGTCCTCGACCGTTTCACCATTTTCAACCTCGTCCTGATCCTGACCGTCTCGTCCATTCTGACCATCGCCTTGTAAGCACTTTAAAAACACTAAAGGCACAAATATAATAAAAGTAAGACAGTATTACTTTCAGATGGGAACTTAAAATTCGCGTTATCAGTGCTGCGGCGCAAGCGTGCACTCAAGCGTCCTTAAGCAATGATTTTTACATTTCAACTAAATGAGATTCGTTATTAAATAAATGAAATTTAATCATTTAAACAATGCAATGCGATTGATAAGATTCCGAACTCTCATCACTCGCTTTACGTAAAAATATGAAATGTAAACTGTATGAAAGATTTATCGCGAATTTTAACGAGAAGTGTTTTATCGTCTCCGACCGTCGGCGTATCGGCGTAATTATTTATAACGATACGTTGAGAGACGGCCGTTCGAATATACAATACGCCCTTCCTATTTAACACGTCCGTACCAATGATCACGGGTATACTGAGACAGTTGTGTGGGACCAACCTCAAAAGATATTTCACTCAACTCTACAGGCAAGGTTACAAAATATGTGGAATGAATTTTCATACCGCCTAAGCCACGTCGTAACATCTGTGAACCGGAGTTGATTTTACAATGAAAGTGCTTTAGCAAATTTGACGAGATGAGGGAAATGTAGGAACTTCTATTGGTAAGCACATCACAAAAATGCTGCTACTACGTTGCGGTTTTTTTTTTTAAAGTACCCTCCTTTTCACGACAGAAATTTACATTCCCCCTATAACTCTTAACGCTCTTTCGCAAAACAAGTACTCTCATTATGCCCACTTACAAAACGAACACTTTATCACAGATCGCGGTTTATTTGAAAAGTCACTAACTGGATTTGGCACTTATTGCGCGGGCGGTAGTCTAGATTTCGTAGGGCAAGAATTAAATCGTGGCCTTTTCAACCACAAGTGTAGCAACGTATCGCTGAATCTTTAATACGACGTTTCCGCGAAATACTACCCTCCGAATTCGAACCGGTGTTAGTTGAGGGTAGGTTTTGATAACTTCGTTTCGTATTATTAGCACCGTTCGGCGTATTCGAACGATGTCGAGTTTTCGAAACGAACAGACGAAACGAACAAAGCAGAGATCTACGTGTGTACTCGGCATAATTATGTGGAATATTTGTCTGAATTAGAACACGTTACATGACATCAAAAAGAATATTCGCAACGTCAACATGCGAGCGAGGTGCATGCGAGCACAATATTTTTAATTTCTGTTTGAAATTTGACCACGTTCGATTATTACGTAACCACTGGCTAAGCCACGAACGCGTCTCGCCCCTGAAGCAGTTACCGACTCGCGCCGAACACTCAATATCGTCCCACCGATTGCGAACGCAAGCGCGATCTACCTTCTCATACTACACGTTAAGATCATGAATTGCGGGGTCAAAATCAGACACAAAATAATGGCTTGGTCTCACCGGTTTAAGAGCGGTAATAGCATCCACCAGCCAGCATGGCATCCGGTAGCCGTTCCACGACATCAGTTGAAGCAGCGGGCGCAATGACGACAGGCGCAGTGACCGGAATCGTCGTGACGGGGACGGGAGCGAGCAGTGCCCGCCGAGCGGCAAGATGACGCCGACCTCGCTAGTGATAACCAGCGCCTGCGAGTTGTCGAGGCACCCACCAGGCGCTGCCGGCATGATCGCCCAGTCTTCAATGCACTCAATCGATCCAAAATAGCTCCGAGTTGCTGCCCAATATTAGGCGGCGGCGGTGTGCGCTATCAGTGGCGTTTTTCTTTTCTACCCGCGGATGGCATTTTCGACAATTTACACAAATAGGGATCAGACAATGTCTCCAGCGGACTGGCAATACGTCGTCCAATCCCACTTCTGAAGTTATAAACCTTTTAACTTTTAAAATAAAAAAAAATGAACGATAGTCACAACAATAACTTTTAACCAATAAATTAACTAAATCAAACAAAAATTGGACAGAGTAACGGTATACAAGAACAACCACTCTGTGAGAGTGCACACCGACGAATGAGCCGGCGGCGCTGAGCAAGCTGTTTTTAAATGGAAGGGGTGGGGGACGTCATCCGGCCAGTCTTTTCTCAACAATATATATACAAGAATTGCTCGTTTAATAGTATAAGATTTCCAGAAAAATCATCACTTTTTGTAAAAATCACCAGTTTTTGGTCAAGTACAAATATTATTTATATTACAAACAAAGTATGAATATTTTTTTAACTTTAATGGCGTGATCTTGTTGATTATGTATATAAAAAAGGCTCTACGAAGCGAAAATTTTTTACGACAATGTTTAAACGAAGTAATTTCGAGAATATTTTGTTTATTAACAATCGTTTAACTTGTTAAAAAATTAAGTTTAAGTAAAATTTCCAACGGGAATTAAATGTTTATAGTGTCTAGAATACACCAAAATTTTTTCAAATTAAAAAAAAATATTCAAATCTTTTCGACTGGACTTAACGAAATATAGTTATGACACGTAAACGCGTGTTAGAGTGGACTTTGCAGCTCTCGTACGCTGAAACTATTGATTTTTCAAAAAAAAACTTTATGATATAAATTGTAGGAAATTTTCTCTAGTTTAATTTATTACTTAACTATTTTTATCGTAAAATGAGTTGGAACGGAGCTATTCTCAAAAAACTGTATTTGAGCGCCATTTTTTAAATATGGCGGCGCGAGCGGCAAAGATACGAATTGGCAAAGTAAAAATTCGAAAAGAGCACGTCGAAATCTATAAAATCACCAATTTTCAAAACTACCGGAAAACTTTCCAGGTAAAACTACCAAATGACTGGACAAATGATATTAGTTTCAATTAGATTAATTGAAACTTACGTGTGTGATTGCACTTCAGATGTTATCACAGACATGTCATTTTACTACAGTTTACCTCTGATTGAAAATCCCGGAAGTATCTTTAATTATTAAAATGATAATACTAATAAAATCAATACAAATTTAGCTCTCTACCAGCGGCGGATTTACAAAACTGCAGACAGTAGGATATTCAATTTTTGCCGCCCCTAGTGACCTCTGAAACTAAGGCGCGGATCTAGCCCTCAAAAAGGTTGTGTCCACAGCGACCCGTAAATCGGCCTTATCCCTCTTTTAGGCCACCCATTCCATAATAATCAAATCGAGAGAAAATATATTTCAACTGTAAAGGTTGTAATGTTTCAAAATTAAAATAGGCAAAACTAGCCGACCCCTAAAATTTGCCCCCCTAGGCCTACCCAGCCTAAATCCGCCATTGCTACAACACAGCGGAGTTAACTAGAACTTGAATCAACAACCATATTGTGTCATGTTGTTTACTCCATCTCACTTCAATTTTAATACTAATTCATCTATTACAATTATTTTAGTGGTCAATGACTTGTTGTGTGTGTATGACAATTGAAATAATTACTAGAATTTAACCAATTCTAGCGAAACATTTCGAATTATTCTAACTGTAAACAGGATAATTATTTAACTCGTGAAATTGTTATTTTGCGTATTAATAATTGTTATATAAATAAACAAGTTATTTGGTTTTCCCCATTTAAGTTCCGAGCTCATCGGATTTACAATTAATTCCGCTCTCAACACAATTGACACACACTCAGAGAGTCTCTCTTATTACTAATCTTAACTAGATAACAAACTGTCCACACACACAACACACAAAAACGCACAGACCACGACTTAGATCTGTATGTCCCATACAAATATTTGTCAAGGGTTCAGTTCTTTTATCGTGAAAGAGTGACAAATACCCAACAACATTTTATACGATATTTACTAAGCCTTAAAGGTCTTTGAACTTTCTGCTTCATTGTAAGGTCATCAGGTACGGAACCCCAAAAACTATCAATACATTATTATATTATTATGTACCTACTCGCAGTTATATTCTGTCATAAAGGATCGAATTTTCTGCAAACATAAACGCTTATTACTCAAATTGTTATCAATAGGAAATATGGCTAATTAATTAATTTTAAAATCTATAATTAAATGTCTATTAGGAAATAGATTAAAATTAATTAATATTAAACTTATATAATTATTATGTATAACAATTGTAATTACGGAAAATATTTTATAATTAATTTTCACGAGGTTTGCCAATTTTACTGTCATAATTATGTTTTATATAATAGGTACTTAAATAATAATTAAGACTAATATTATAAGGGTGAAAATTTGTTTGTCGGAGACATGAAATTGAAGGATAAGTCAAATCATTCTCTCTTTGTGCATGTCTCCGACTGCATATTATGTACGATGTTGCATAAAATTTTGAAGGACTATCGTATTGATATTTTTAAGTGTATAGTACATAATATTTGATATTGTTTCGATTTGTTTCGCTAGCTTTGTGTAATTTTGAATTTTTATCTTGTTCCAGTCTTTTCAGTTAATTTTCTATTAGTTGTTTTTTTATGCAGGCGGGGTTTTTGTTTTCTTTTATTTATTATTTTATTTAGTAAATTGCTACTTTTTTCGACCCAACAATTACAAAAAAATGAAAATGAAAATTATTAGAATTAGGTACTAGTAAACACTTATTATCAAAACTTTACAGTTGTTATCATGTACACCTGATAGCGATCGTTACTCATAGTAGAGAATATATCCGCCAACCCGCCTTGGAGCAGCGTGGTGGTTAAGCTCTGATCCTTTTCCTACATGGGGAAAGAGGCCTATGCCCAGCACTGAGATATTACAGGCTGAAGCGATCCAAACTTTAGTAGTACTAAATACGCGGAAATGAATATATGTAAAACTAATTCACACCGATATAACGAACCCACAAAATTGTTGAAAAAATGTCAGATTTTTTAAATTTTTTTTTGGAGTTTACTCCTTAAGAATCGATTTTCATATAAGGCCCCCGGTATGAAAAAAATATGAGGAGTAAACTCTACTGAACGAGTGACCTCGTCACGTTTTTGTGCGCCATCTATCTGCTACGACGTTTACGACGCGCGACGGTACCAGCTACGACGGTTACGACGGTATCATTTACGACGCTTTCTAATATCATCTTCTAATATCATCTTTCTGTCGATGGCTATATTTGATTCAATTATTTACCATTTGATATGGTGTTAATCTTTTTTTTAGACTATCAAGTCTTTTTTGTGCATATTTAGACAGTCGATCTGAAGAAGTAAACTCCAGTCGTGCTTCGGAGCTGACACACACATTTTTTTTATTAAAAAATTTATTTACCAAACACATCCATACAACACAACATGTAAAATTATATCACATTGATAAACGTATTATCAATCATACATAATCCTCATTCCTCAGTACCATAGATAAGTACTCAGTACAGTTCTACGCACGAAGTGAAACAGACGTGCGCACGGGCCGTGTTGTGACAAAATGTTTAAAATCTGGATTTTCTTGGCTGTAATAGCCATTTCCGGATCTCGAGGTAGAGTCTTATCCGTGATGTTTACATATATAACATTATTATATATAGTTCATGTGTATATGCATTTGTGTGTGTCGTTGTGTTAAAAGAATTTTGATTCGAGATCTCGATCACATATGTACACATATACAGATACTAGCGACCCGGCCCAGCTTATTTATTTACGACATCACATTAGAAACCTCTAAAACTATCAGTGTTCCACTACTATATTGTGCATGTATTATACATATAAACCTCCCTCTAGAATCACTCTATTTACTAAAGAAAGCCGCATCAAAATCCGTTGCGTAGTTTCAAAGATCTAAGGATATAATATACAGACAGACAGCGGGAAGAGACTTTGTTTTATAATATGTAGTGATTTATTAATAAAAAAATATAGCAATAGTTAGTTCGCCGGGTCAGCTAGTATATAATATGAAAAAAATATATATAATCGAATTGAGAACCTCCTTTTTTTGAAGTCGATTAATAAGTATTAGTACGGGATCCCTAGTACATATTTTTCACCTGATTAGTAACAAGCTAATTTTCCGGGAGTAGCTTCATTTTGATAAGACGAACAAAAAGTTCCTTTTCGAAAACTCTCGATTGTGGTAGATAATAGAGTTAGCAGGAGATAGAGCAGCAGTGAGCGTAGGACCGGGATAACGTACCACGCAATTTGTAGGACAATATTACCATCAAATTATATAAATATTAACTAACTAAAAGAAAAAAAAAACAGAAAAAAAAATCAATTTTATTATTCATTAATTGTTATTAACCAGCATAATAATATATAAAATCATTTTTATTAATTAATTGTTATTAACCAGCTGATTTTTTTTTCTACAACTGATTTTTTTTAAAACTCTGTACAAATGTAATACTTTAAAGTGTATGTTGTATGATGATTAAAAGATAGTAACCGATATGATATGACTATACATTAATTGATGTAATGGGTCAGAGGAAGCAGGCTAATTCGGTGGTCGTTGGGATGTTCGGCGCTCTATCTTATAAAAACTGTTTTGTTTTGTTATGATATCATATTTCCCATCAAAATAACTATTTACATAGACAAGTTTACGTGGATCGCAAACTTTTTTATTATATTTTTATTTATTTATGACAACAAGCAATGACACAATAAAATTACAAAACCGTACTTAAACTATGTATACACTAAGTAATTGCACAATCAATGGCGTTGTCCACAGTTCACTATGACTTATAGGTACATAGAAGTATGAAGTATAACAAAAATTTTCTAATATATATTTTTGCAAAAAATATAATAGATACCTACAGTGGCTACAAAGTTTCCAAAAGGATTTTTTTCAGCCTGTAATATCCCACTGTTGGGCATAGGCCTCTTTCCCATGTAGGAGAAGGATCAGAGCTTAATCCACCACGCTGCTCCAATGCGGGTTGGCGGATATATCATTATCATTATGTATAATAAAACTAAGTTGATAAAATGTGCGTGCCGATAAAACTTAAAAAGGAGTCCCGGCACTTTATAGGGACTTATATAGTGTGATAACCTTTTTTGGAAGTCGGTTAAAAAGAGCATATATGCGTGTGTGCGTCAAATACATGGTAGTGTTTGTAACGTTTTTTTATTGGTTTAATTTGTCTTTTATGCATAATTAATAAAAAAATATTAGCATTCTAATAAAAAATATTAGCATTGTGCAAATAAACTATACGTGTACGAAATTTCATACTCCTCCATCCGCGCAATTTTCGTAAAAAGGGGTACAAAATTTTTGCTTCACGTATTATACAATATATGTATGTATATAGATAATTATACAAGATGTAAATAAAATATTAAGATATTTGTTCTCATTGGGCACTATTGAAAGCCAATAACCTAAAGATATTGTTTGTTAACATGCGTTACTACATTAAAATACAATACTCAACAATTCCTACTATGATCATCGGAAACAAAACATAAATATAAACGCCCAGATCATAACAAAAGCAGATAAAATCCGCAACCAATGCTGCAACCTGTGCGCTGTAACGCCTGTAACTTTGCCATCACGTCATAAAAATACTTTTTATTATGATAATTTCGAACATCAACAAAAAAAATGTATCGCGAAACTAAATTAATGAGCATGAAACAATTACAGGTATAATTACAGCACCTGCACTTTAATACGTAAAACTATCTATTAATAAAAATGTCCATAACTCATAGTCCATACCAAACTACAATTTAATAGCAGCAATTGGGCGTACCTGCACTCGACACGCCAGTCTCATTAGTAGTAGTAGTAGTATTAGTAGTAGCTGTCCGAGTATGTAGAATGGAATAATAGTGGTTTTCATATCGTGGGGATGTTTTTGTTTTTTAATTGATTCGGGGTATCTGGCTGGTTTCTGTTTAATGACTTGTGTGTTATTTTCTCCATTGAAAAATGTAAGTACGACAACGAATGTATACGTTAATTGTCTTTTTTTTTAATTTGTGTTCTCATGTATGTGATGTAATCGTCTTTATGAGAATAAATAATCTTTAAACCTATATTAAGTAAAAGAGATATATCAATAAATTAAACTATTGGTATTGAATTGATAAGAATAGTTAAAAGATGTTACACATCAAACCATGGTTTCATCTAGTGAAATACCGAATAACAGAATAATGTTTGTTTCCTATATTCTGTGATTTTACTAAAAAAGTAGAATTTTGATGTAAATGCAACAGAATTTATTTAATAAGGTTATAAACTTTATAATATAAAGAATAGGTACCTCGGCCTGGAACATTTGTTGAAGTAAAACTTCTTTACGCAAGCTTACGCTTGCCTTCGGGAGTAAGCTGGTGAATGCGGGACGAGAGCGTTACGAAAAGTGTGATCGGAGGAGGCGAACGGAGCAAGAGAGAAGGATGAGAGAACACATTTTCTTTCCGTCTCATACCAGTTACGTATTGTGCAGAAGTTTTACTTCAGTCGTGTGGTCTAAAGCAGTGTTCCGCAAAGGGTGTACCGCGGCACACTGGTGTGCCGTGGTCGTTTATTGGTGTGCCTCGGAAAAATAAACTTTACGTTTATTGATTAATCATAAATATTGTTTCTGTGATTAATAAACAAATGTTGGTTAATGTTACTTAAAAAATGATTTTTTATTTGTGGTGTACCTCCAAAATATTTTCCTATTCCTAGGTGTACCTTGAACACAAAAAGTTTGCGGAACACTGGTCTAAAGCATAGTTTAAATCACAGTTTTCTTCTATTTCTTCAATTATATTAAAGTGGATATGCCCTGCGGTGTCACACGCTGAAAAATAGCCTATAGTCTTTCTCGATAAATGGGCTATCCATCACAAAAATAAAAGTTTCAATTCGAAGTACTAGTTCTTGAAATTAGTGCGTTAAAAAAAACAAACAATCAAACTTTTCAGCTTTACATACAATTTAGATAGATTTCGCAATCGACAACACGATCAGGATTTTTTTTCAAACCATTGTATCATTTGTACGCGGAAACGGTTGATGAGATAATCGCTTACAAATAATTTTATTATTCGTGATTTACCATCAGTGCGCTGGACCATTGTAAGGATGCTGTATAAAATTGCCATTACTAAATACTAGTCCGTTGAAACTGCAAATAAGAAGAGTTAGTCCACAAGTTTGACAAGAAAAAATTGTTTTTTATTGAGATATGGCACAGTAGGAAATGTCTTCTGTCCCTATGGGGAAGTGCCTCGACCTTACAGAAGATCTCAGCTGAATAATACTGCTCTAAAGCGGTGTTGTGTTCCTGTATTGAGTAAAGTGGCCAGAGCTCCTAGGGAGATTGGGGGTAGGGTCGGCAATGCGTTTGCGATGCTTCTGGTGTTGCAGGCTTAGGTATATACTATGTCATACTTATAAGCTACGGTAACCGCGTACAGTAGTGCTATTCTGTAAGAACATTTTCGTGTCTCGACAGCGGAATCCGCGGTGAGAAATCAAATTCGTATTCTCTAAAACTCGACAGTCCCGGTAGCGCCACACTGGTGAGTGTAGCGACGAGTCGAACCCTGTTGCGTGAGAAAGTTGACATTAATAGTATGAGTAGGTTTGAGTATGAGTATCGGTATTCTGTGTTTACAGAATTCCAAATCAAGGTCAAGTGGGTTTTGCTTTCGAAGTGAGGTCTGTCACTCAGGTGAAGCTCGATATCGAAATGGTTTTTTACAGAATAGCACTACAGGTGAGCTATACGCTTGTTTGTCGACCTAGTATTGTTCGATATAAACAAACACTGGTGGAACTACAAATCTATATCTCTATATATATAAAAGAGATTTCCACCCATATATTGACTCATCACGATGTCTCTGGAACCATAAGGCGTAGAGACTTGTTTGGTAGGAATATTCCTTTCGCCGAGTATAGGTCAGCTAATAACGGATTTTACGAAATTCCACCCACAAGAGGGGGTTGCGGGGGCTAATAACATATATGGCAAAACAACGTTTGCGGGGTCAGCTAGTAAATAAATATTATCCACCACTACCACCACTACAGCCTATCACAGTCCACTGTTGGACATAGGCCTCCACAAGTTCGCGCCCGACATTATGACGCGAACTCATGTGTTTTGCCCATAGTCACCACGCTGGGCAGGCGGGTTGGTGACCGCAGGGCTGGCTTTGTCGCACCGAAGACGCTGCTGCCCGTCTTTGGCCTGTGTATTTCAAAGCCAGCATGGATGGTTATCTCGCCATCCGTCGGCTTTTTAAGTTCCAAGGTGATAGTGGAACTGTGTTATCCCTTAGTCGCCTCTTACGACACCCACGGGAAGAGAGGGGGTGGCTACATTCTTTAGTGCCGTAACCACACAGCACAATAATATATATACATACAAATAATTTCGAATTCCCATTAATATATGGGGCTTTTGAAAAGACATACAATAAACATAAATACCGGTTTTCTAGCTTCATCGTTCTCTTTTTATTACGGTTCGTTGTTTTTGCATTTGAATGAACAGGTAATGACGTCACTATCGTGAAAAAAATTGAAGTAATCTGATGTGTCTGATGATAATAAAAGTCTATTGATAAGAAAAAAAAAACATTCCTATATATGTTGTTTAGTACAGTTGTTTGTCCCACCAACCCCTTATATAACCTTCTTTAGACTTAGGTTTAAGTAAATAACTTTTTTTATACGACTAGGTAGGTATAGTAAGCGATTGCCGTAACTTATAGACGCCTGCAACACCAGAAGCATCGCAAGCGCGTTGCCGACCCAATCCCCTATCCCTATCCCCCCAGGAGCTCTGGTCACCTTACTCACCAACAGGAACACAACACTACTTGAAAGCAGTATTATTTAGCTGTGATCTTCTGTAAGGTCGAGGTACTTACTGCCCCAGTCTGCCAACTCCAGACAGTGAGCAGGATATTTCCTGCTGTGCCCCATTTCTATAAAAGATTGAGATAATCGTGAATTTTTAAATTAAATTAAGATTAGTGTAAAATAAAATATACAAAGCTTATATTACTTAAAGAGCGCTTTCTTCCAGGTAATTTGTGACTGATTTTGATTACTTTGTTTTTGACTATTTTGGAAGTTTGGGACAAAAAGCAGGGCCACTACAAACTGCGCCAATTAATCAAAAAGCTATACAATTATTATGGAGTCGAAACCGCGACCCACCACAATAATGAAAATACATACAACACAGTTACTAATACAAATTTACTCATCATACATTTTTAGTATGACACATACTATATTTAGGACGCAGAACAATGTTATAATCCAAGCAACAAATAAAATTAGTTCAGTATTAAGTAACAATACAACTACAACCAATAACCGACCTTAATTAGAACACTTTAAAGTTCGAAATACAATAACATTATTTCAATATTTAGTTACTGACGCTTTTTTCGAATTCCTTACAAAACAATAGATACAAGCATTTTGTACCTTTATATATAACTAGCCGACCCGTGCCCACTTCGTTGGGCGTTATAATCCATTTCACATAAGAAGGGTACGGTGAAATTTGATATGTTCCAATACACTCTCACTATTTTCAGCAAATCAGATAAATATAAATGTTTTAAAATCACCAATTAATTTCTAAGGCAAATAATAATGCTTGATTAGATTGAATTGTTGACACGGCACGTCAGAGGGCGCAGGTTCAAATCCTGCTGATTTAAAATCTTTATATATTTTTATCTTTTTCCTTTTATCTTGTCACTCGTGAATAGTGTAGCTTTCTGTTAGCGAAAGAATTTTCATGATCGGATCAGTATTTGCGAAGATTACCCCGTATATACAAACAAAGTTATAAACTTTACCTCTTTATAATATTAGTATAGATTGTACGCCCATTAGTACGAAAATCGTTTGAAACATTTCGTGTTTTAATAACATATTGTTTACACTATCCCTGTAATCAAAAATCAACTTTATTGTAATGAAATTAAGTATAAAATTGTGTGAATAGTTTTCTTAAAAACATTGTTAACCTTGTAGTAACAGCTCCTGTCTTGTAAATAAATATTATGAACATTTACGTAGGTAAAGTTTAAAAAATATATCTATCACTGTATTATTGAGGTAGGCCGTAGGGTACAGCAGGGAATATGCTGCCCAAAATCTGGAGTAGCCCGACTGGGGTAGTAACTCGACCTTACAGAAGATCACAGCTAAATAAAAATAATTCACTATTCAGCCTGTAATATCCCACTGCTGGGCATAGGCCTCTTCCCCTTGTAGGAGAAGCTAGGATCGGAGCTTAATTCACCACGCTGCTCCAATGCGGGTTGGCGGATATATGTATTCCCTACTATGAGTAACGATCGCTATCAGGTGTACATGATAACAACCGGGACCAACGGCTTAACGTGCTCTCCGAGGCACGGTGGGGAGACCCACAAGGATTGCACAAACACCCAGACCACGGCAAACATCTGTATACAAATGTTGTCGTGTGCGGGGATCGAACCCGCAACCGCCCGCGCAACAGCCAATCGCAATCCAGTGCTGTGACCGCTGCGCCAACGCGGCGTCAACATACAAAATCACAATAAAAATAATACTGCTTTCAAACAGTGTTGTGTCCTTGTGGCGAGTAAGGTGGCCAGAGCTTCTAGGGAAGATTAGGGGTTGGGTTTGTAGCGATCTTGTTTCAGTGCTCTTGGTGTTGCTTAAGTCCATAGGTTATAGTAGGTATACTAGCGACCCGCCCCGGCTTCGCACGGTTGCAATGCTAAAACTAAAATACTATCTACAATAAAAGATACGTTAGAAACCTCTAAAATTACCAGTGTTCCTCTACTATAATATGCATGTATTATACATAAAAATCTTCCTCTTGAATCACTCTATCTACTAAAGAAAACCGCATCAACATCCGTTCCGTAGTTTTAAAAATTTAAGCATACATACAGACAGACAGACAGGCAGCGGGAAGCGACTTTTTTTATAATATGTAGTGATAGTATCCGGTTACCATGAGATGAGCCGTATACCTACTTGTTTCACACCTTTATAGTTCATGTATTAAAAACTTAATAATAACCAGAGGCGGCCTTACCCATTGCGAGGCCCCGGGCGGCAAGTCTTTGCGAGGCCCTTTGTCCTTCTAGTCTAGTCGAGAAGTTGAAAATGGTCGAAAATAGAGATATTGCTCTTGAAATTATGTGTGATAGCTCATTTTTTTTCGGAATGACGCCTAGAAAAATGTTCTAAAAGCGTGTTTTAGTTTAGCACATAAAATTGCAAAAGTTATAAACAATTAAAAAAAGGAAAAAAAATGGTATTTGGTTTTTTTCCAATATTTCATAAACTAATAATATTTAAGTTTAAAAAACAGATTTTGAAAGAAGAGGATATTTCCAATAAAAAACTTCCCACTCCCGGAACTCTATTTTCATTATTTATAATTTTAATTTAAATCTGAAAGTGGGTTTCCACGTGACATTTTAAGGTTGCGCGCGCGGCGTCAAAAGCGAGTACGACACATTGGTTAATTTATTTAAGACTAGCTGTTCACAACGGCTTTCACCCGTGTGCGCAAACAATTTCCCGTGGGAACATATTATTTTCCCGGGATAAAAAGTAGCCTGTGTTACACAGGGATAACTAAGCTTTCAAATGGTGAAAGATTTTTTTAAATCGGTCCAGTAGTTTTTGAGTTTATTTATTACAAACATACACACAAAAATACAAATCTTTCCTCTTTATAATATTAGTATAGATATTGAAATCTATACTTATTATAAAAATAAGTCCCCCGGCCGCGTCTTTCTGTCCTCCTGTCTGTCTGTCTGAACGCGATAAACTCGAAAACTACGCAACGGATTTTTATACGGTTTTCAACAATAGAAAGAGTGATTCTTGAGGAAGGTTTAGGTATATAATTTATTATGTTTTAATGTAAATTAGCAGAAATACGGCGATAAATGTTGAAGAGGTCGCAAAAAATCTCGCCAACGGGGAGCTTTCCACGCGAACGCTGCGTAAACTAGCAAATATATCGTTTTATAATGTACTAGCGAATTCAAAATCTATAAAAATGCTACAAAAAAGTCCGCGACAGCATATCTCTATCTCTTACGGTTGACTTACAATAACCACTTTTATGTTCAAATTTGTAATTAAAAACATTACGTTATTTTCAAAGCTATTTTCTTTAGTTCGGTATTAATCCTTATCCAAATAAATATGTTAGTTAGCTTAAGAATTTAATGCAGATTAAAATTGCCCTTTACACTATATCAATCAGATGAATAGTTTTTGAGATATCGTAGTTAGAAGTAATTATTAAAAATAAATTAATGCGCAACGAAGTGGGCACGGGTCGGCTAGTATTTTATAAATTTGAAAAAATTATGGTGTATTCTGAACACTACAAATACTAGTCCTGTTGAAAATTTAACTTAAAGTTAATTTTTCAACAAGTTAAACGATTGTTAATTAACATTTTCTCGAAACTCCGTCTCAATTGTAAATGAAAAAAAAATGTTTGAATAATAAAATTGTCGTAAAAATTTTTCGCTTCGTAGAGCCTTTCTTATATACATACTCGTAATTAACAAGATCACGCCATAAAAGCTAAAAATGTATTCATACTTTGTTTATAATAATTTTTGTACTTCAACAAAAACTGGTATTTTTTCCAAAAAAAAAAAAACCGGTCAAGTGCGAGTTGGACTCGCGCACCGAGGGTTCCGTACAAACCTGCAGGTATATAAGTAATAGTTATGGTATTTTGCTGCTAAATGAAATCCGTAACATTACAATATGGAAAGTTGGAGGAGCATAAATTTAAGACAAAGGTTATCTTTTCATTAATCCTTTAATTTATATAAAATAAAATAAATAAATAAAATAAAAATCGCCTTTATTTCTATTACTATTAAAATTTCAATTAATACTAGCGTAAGTATTCTTAGTTTAACCATATGTATGTATATTAACCTATGTATATATTTATTCTATACTCGTATAATTAACTCGTCTACATGTTTATAACATCACTTAATTAATATTGGTAATAGTAATAGTCGCCTCTGCGGCGTAGGCCTCTCCTAAACATTTCCATGTATCCCTTTCCCGTGCTTTCTGTATACACAGCGGTCCACATAATTATCTGGTTGAAGATATCTCTCCACATTTTAATTGGTCTCCCTTTTTTCCTTGACCTGTCTCTTGGTAGGTAAGTTCTTTTATCGAAGTTATTTATTTACAAATTTTTTAGTCACTATTTAGAAATCTGGTTCAAAAATACTTTATTACTATTAAGTATTAAATTTGAACCATACCACTGTTTATATGCCAATCCTCTGCCCAAAGGTTGCCTGGAAGAGATCGCTGTGTTAGCGATAAGGCCGCCTGTTGCAATTGATGCAAGTTTATTGTTATAAATTCTATGTATTGTTCTTTTGTGTATTGGTGTGCATAAGAGTATATGTATTATGTTATTGTAGATGCAAAAGAGTTAGTAAATAAATATTACTTTGCAAAGTTTTATAATTGAAATACAAAGCAGAAATAAACAACATTACACATACTATTTCTGTGGTTGCGATGTAACTATACATTTAAGGTTTTCGTAATTTTTCTTGTATCTGTGCTATAAGACGTTGCTTCATACCTGAAGATTTTAGGTCGACGGGAAGTATTCTTTAGATTTTTATTCCCTTGTCAGTTGTTTGCTAGTTTCAATATATGCGGTTTAAATTGCTGTTTCTTTTGATATCGTGGACATAGAAGTTTGATTTTATTACAGCTTAAAGTTATTACAGACGTGAGTATTTGATATGAATTTCAATTTAATACTTTTACGCGTTCAAGAGAAAAGTGGTATTAAGTGTAAAATTATTTAAAAAAATTTGTTTATATGTAGTAACTAAAAATTTACACTTTTCGCAATTTTTCCTGTATCTGTGCTATAAAACGTTGCTTTGTACCAAATTTCAAGATTCTGACTTCACGGGAAGTACCCTGTAGGTTTTGATTCCTTTGCGACTATTTTCGATAAAAATATGCGGCTTAAATTGGTTTTTCTTTTGATATCGTTGACATAGAAGTTTGATTTTGTTACAGCTTAAAGGTATTATAGACCTGAGTATTTGATATGAATTTTAATTTAATACTTTTACGTGTTCATGAGAAAAGTGGTATTAAGTGTAAAATTATTAAAAAAAAATTTTTTATATGTAGTAACTAAAAATTTACACTTTTCGCAATTTTTCCTGTATCTGTGCTATAAAACGTTGCTTTGTACCAAATTTCAAGATTCTGACTTCACGGGAAGTACCCTGTAGGTTTTGATTCCTTTGCGACTATTTTCGATAAAAATATGCGGCTTAAATTGGTTTTTCTTTTGATATCGTTGACATAGAAGTTTGATTTTGTTACAGCTTAAAGGTATTATAGACCTGAGTATTTGATATGAATTTTAATTTAATACTTTTACGCGTTCATGAGAAAAGTGGTATTAAGTGTAAAATTATTAAAATATTTTTTTTTATATGTAGTAACTAAAAATTTACACTTTTCGCAATTTTTCCTGTATCTATGCTATAAGACGTTGCTTCGTACCAAATTTCAAGATTCTTAGTTCACGGGAAGTACCCTGTAGGTTTTGATTCCTTTGGGACTATTTTCGATGAAAATATGCGGCTTAACTTAGTTTTTCTTTTGATACCGTTGACATAGAAGTTTGATTTTGTTACAGCTTAAAGGCATTATAGACTTGAGTATTCAATATAAATTTCAATTTAATACTTTTACGCGTTTATGAGAAAAGTGGTATTAAGTGTAAAATTATTAAAATATTTTTTTTTATATGTAGTAACTAAAAATTTACACTTTTCGCAATTTTTCCTGTATCTATGCTATAAGACGTTGCTTCGTACCAAATTTCAAGATTCTTAGTTCACGGGAAGTACCCTGTAGGTTTTGATTCCCTTGAGAGTGTCGAAAATTTGCAGCATAAACGGCTGTATCTTTTGATTGCCTTGGCTTAGAAGTTTCATTTTTTCACAGCTTTAAGAGGCAGCAGATCTGAGTATTTAATATAAATTTCAGCTGGATGCCTCCACGCGTTTCTGAGAAAAAGGGTCTTGACAGACAGACGGACAACAAAGTGATCCTATAAGGGTTCCGTTTTTACCTTTTGAGGTACGGAACCCTAATGATGATTTTTCTGGAACTATTTACTATTACTACTTATTGAAAATTTCTTAAATATTAATAGTTTATGAAATATTGGCAAAAAACGAAATGCCATTTTTTCCTTTTTAACAGACTTCTAAAAAAGGAGGAGGTTCTGAATTCGACTGTATTTTTTTATGTATGTTACTTCAGAACTTTTGATTGGGTGGACCGACTTCGATGATTTTTATTTTAATCGAAAGGTAGTGCGTGTCATTTGGTACCATTTTAATTTATTTGAGATCATACAAGTACTTCTTGAGTTATATCTAATAATGCGTTTTTACTTGACTATTTTTTCGTCGACCTACGTTGTATTATATTGCATAACTTTTTACTTGGTTTACCGATTTTGATGATTTTTAATTTAATCG
Organism: Melitaea athalia; assembly: GCA_905220545.2. NCBI lineage: Eukaryota > Metazoa > Arthropoda > Insecta > Lepidoptera > Nymphalidae > Melitaea > Melitaea athalia. The sequence goes on from HG992198.1 coordinate 1,624,789, forward strand.
AAAGCTGGTGTTTATCATCATGCTAGATTAAAATTTCATCGACATTTGTTTACAACTTTTTTGTAATCTTTGTTTACAACTTTTTGAGTAATCTTTGATAACGCGTATTTACTTGTCTATTTTTTCGTCTACCTATGTTATATTACTTGTCGATGTATCTAATTGAAGTCGTTTTTTTTCGCTTGCAAGCAAACACAATTGTTAATTTATTTGTTTATAACTTTTGCAATTTTTTATGTGCACGCTTTTGGAGCATTTTTCTAGACGTCATTCGGAATCCAACGAGCTATTACACATACTTTTAAGAGTAGTATCTCTATTTTCAACCATTTCCAACTTGTCGACTAGACTATTGGGCTTTTCCTAAGACTAAAATCTTTATTAAAGCACAATAATCTAACGAATGAGCTACGTTATTTTCGATTGAAAGAATAGCAAGGACTGAAAGCCGATCTTGTGTCATCGAATTCCTCAAATATGTTTTAATAATTTTTACTAAAAAAAATACAGTTAAAAATCTATATTATTTTAAATTAGCTTGGGTTGATGCGCGAGGCCCCTACAAGAGCGAGGCCCCGGGCGATTGCCCCGTTCGCCACCCCCTAAGGCCGCCACTGATAATAACATCAGTAAGATGTTTACAGGTTATTTTGAAGTAAATATTATTCGTATTACAGTGACGGGAAATCCCGCGTTTGTTAATTCCAACGAAGTTAAAAGATAACACACATTATATAGGTATAATAATAACTTAGGATGCGTCTGTAAACACGCTGTTACGTTTTGGTCTCTTGACCTTTTGTGTTTACTGACTTGCGTCCTGACCTCTGTCTCTGTATCAAAGTAAAATTATAATTATACATGTGTTGGGACAATTTAATGCTTGTATTGGTTTTATCTAACTGTATACATATATGGACATATACTGACTTGGGGTAGAAACGAAATCCACAAGAAAATGTGCTTACACTTTCACAGCTAACTGCTCCAAAAAAAAAAAACTTATGGCATATGCCGTGTACTACAAAACAAAGGAACTTTGACTTTCTTTTTCAAATATCAATTAATTAAAAATCGAAAAAAAGGTGTGTGTGCGATTCACACACGATAGAAGTGAAAAGTTCTTTGGCAAACTAATTTAAAAAAAAAAACTAATTTAAAATTAGCGGCTTGCAGCGCGGCTCGTCCTTCCCTGTCTTTTTGCCGTTGCATCCGGTTTGAAATCACAACGATTCTAAAGAAGTTTCACTTCAAAAATACAAATATTATCTATCTCGAGTGGGGATCGGCAATCACCGGCGTGTGAGCGCCCACTGTGCACGCACCACAATATATTACGAGTACACATAGACAATATTGGTTGCTTCAACATTTTGTTGCGATTGATATCGTACGAAGTGATAAACGTACGGTAAAAAATTGGGACACTAATAAAGCTACTGAATAAAGCGTATTTACTTGACTACTTTTTCGTCGACTTACATTGTATTATAGCGCATAGCTTTTCACTGGGTGGACCGATTTTGATGATTCTTATTTTAATCGAAAGCCGATTCTTGTCTTGGGCTTCCATTTAAATTTGATTGAGCTCTGATGACTACTTTTTGAGTAATTTTTGATAACGCGTATTTACTTACGTTGCATTAGTTGTCGTTGTAATTGAAGTCGGTTTTTGTTTTCTTTGCGAGCAAATTAAAAAATTATTTGTCAGATAAAATTTAAATGGTACACATCAACCTGTCAATTAAACTGAAATTATCGAAATCGATCCACGCAGTCAAAAGTTCTAAGATAGTTACATAAAAAAATACAATCGAATCTAGAATCTCCTCCTTTTTTGGAAGTCAGTTAAAAAATTAATATGGCGGATCGAAAGGCGCTGAGACAGATACATATATAGATATATTGTTTATATTTTTATACATATATATTATCTCTATCTATACTAATATTATAAAGAGGTAAAGTTTATAACTTTGTATATATGGGGTAATCTTCGCAAATACTGATCCGATCATGAAAATTCTTTCACTAACAGAAAGCTACACTATTCAGGAGTGACAAGATAAAAGGAAAAAGATAAAAATATATAAAGATTTTAAATCACCAGGATTTGAACCTGCGTCCTCTGACGTGCCGTGTCAACAATTCAATCTAATCAAGCATTACTATTTGCCTTAGAAATTAATTGGTGATTTTAAAACATTTATATTTATCTGATTTGCTGAAAATAGTGAGAGGCTACACTATTCAGGAGTGACATAGGCTATATTTTATTGCAATTGTACAAAAAAATTTAGTAAAAAAGAAAAATATTAAAATATATTATGAAAATGACAAAGAAACGAACGCCATCTATCGCTGTTAGATTTAACTATTTAATACTCTATTTTATTTACTGTCTATTTGAATCTATCGATGACGAAGTTTTTACGCTTTTTGATAGATGGCGTTGGAGCAACATATTATTTATTTAAGTGGTTTAAAATTTGTTCTTTATAGTATGTTCTTTGGTTCTGTAATTTAAAATAATAAATAAACGATATTATTACGAGTGTATACGTCCAATACTTGCTATAAACAATGAACCTAATAGAACTTAGTAAATACTAAGAACTACACAACATAGGTAATGCATCACAAAGAAAATTAAAAGATAATTAACGCCCAACGAAGTGGGCACGGGTCGGCTAGTATATATATAAATGAATCGCTGAATGTGTTGCTAAGCGCAAATCTCGAGAGTGGCTGAACCGATTTCGATAATTCTTTTTTTATAATATTCCTTGAAGTACGAGGATGGTGCACATGGAGAGAAAAATTCAAAAAATGCCCGAAAAAGTCTAAAAACAACACTTTTCTATATTCCCCATACAAAAGATTCGTAATAATAATTAAAAGTCAATTTGAACTTAAATACCATACTTACTATAAAGTTTAAGTGTTAGTGGAGGGATTCCGGTAAGGACAAGTATTAAAAAAAATTCAAAATTAAAGAATCAACTGTTAGGCGGTACGATGTTCGCCGGGTCACCTAGTATATATAGATATAAAGATACTGATTTGATATTGCATCCAAAATCCATCCTTCTTATCGTTTTTCGTCGGGAATTAACGGGTAATAGAACGGTGACTGATATGGTGTGCAAATCGGATGCGTGATTTTAAAAATATGTGTAAATGTTCGGGAAGGTTCTTTGTTTGTATCGATAGATCTGTGCAATAAGTAAGTTAATTTAACTTGGTTATTTTTGTTCTATTTAATGTCTTTAGGACATTCTTCAATAGTAAAGCCATGTATGTCCATGTCCTCTTTGGTATTGATTTTTCGTTATTTTGTTGTTTATTTTATTATTTTGTTGTTTATTTTATTATTTGTGACGCCGCGTTGGCGCAGCGGTCACAGCACTGGATTGCGACTGGCTGTTGCGTGGGCGGTTGCGGGTTCGATCCCCGCACACGACAACATTTGTATTGGCCATACAGATATTTGCCGTGGTCTGGGTGTCTGTGCAGTCCTTGTGGGTCTCCCCACCGTGCCTCGGAGAGCACGTTAAGCCGTCGGTCCCGGTTGTTATCATGTACACCTGATAGCGATCGTTACTTATATCCGCCAACCCGCATTGGAGCTGCATGGTGGATTAGGCTCCGATCCTTCTCCTACATGGGGAAGAGGCCTATGCCCAACAGTGGGATATTACAGGCTGAATCGTGAATCGTTTATTATTTTAAAAAAAATACGCCAGCTTGACAAGTTATTAATTTGTCTTAGAGAATGGAAATAGTGTGGAATAGCATAAGGCTATAATTAATTCCTGACGAATATACTATTCCGATGAAATTGGTTACTCTCCATTAATTTTTAATTCGTAGGTATTCCCCGATCCGAATCCCGATGGATCTAAATTTTGATATGATAATAAAAAACATTTTCGAACTATCCATGAAGTTTATTATGTAACGAATTTTTAATAAACATATTATACAACTTTGTATTTACATGTAATGTCAGAGTAATAGACAAAGAATTACGACAAAATAAGTAAAAAAAAAATATATAGATAAAATTATTTTTCCCTCTCTTAGTAAATGGTAAAAGTAGTACGTAGTTGGCAAAAACATCGTTGAAATACAACAAAGGAACATTATTTTTGTCACTCGTGTACCATCTTATCAGATAAAACGTTTATCATCATTGATATTGAAACAATCAGGCCTTCGCTTAATTTGTGACTAGCGACCCGCCCCGGCTTCGCACGGTTGCAAAAACTATCAGTGTTCCACTACTATATTATGCATGTATTATACATATAAACCTTCCCCTGGAATCACTCTATTTACTAAAGAAAACCGCATCAAAATCCGTTGCGTAGTTTTGAAGATGTAAGCATATATACAGACAGACAGCGGGAAGCGACTTTGTTTTATACTATGTAGTCAGTAGTGAAGTAGTTTCTGCTCCACTGTTGGACATGGGCCTCCACAAGTTCGCGCCCGACATTATGACGCGAACTCATGTGTTTTGCCCATAGTCACCACGCTGGGCAGGCGGGTTGGTGACCGCAGGGCTGGCTTTGTCGCACCAAAGACACTGCTGCCCGTATTTGGCCTGTATATTTCAAAGCCAGCATGGATAGCTATCCCGCCATCAATTGGCTTTTTAAGTTCCAAGGTGGTAGTGGAACTGTGTTATCCCTCAGTCGCCTCTTACGACACCCACGGGAAGAGAGGGGGTGGCTACATTCTATAGTGCCGTAACCACACAGCAAATTGAATTGTAACATAATATAATTTAAAGTTTTAAAGTAATATATGTAGCCTATATATATATATAGCCTAATTTTGGGTTTTTGTTTCAGTGTCATCATACGATGATGATGGCGATGATCACTTTTTCGATGAATATTGGTATGAAGACTTAGTAGATAAATCATATGAAGCAGATATCAAAGAACCCGCTAAAAGTACACCTTCAACTAATGGAGAGGAATCAAAAACATCACCAGCTACCATAGCAGAAGAAAATAAAGTGCTTAACAGAAATGACTATTTATTGGAGGATGTTAGGTCAGAACTAGATAATAGCGACGAAGATTTTAGGGCAGACGATATTAAAGATGCTTCAGATTATTCTTCTGGAAAATTCGATAGCAACGATACACTTGTTCCATTAACAGGTGAAATCGAAAAAGACAAAATAAAGTTAGAAGATACTGCAGAGTCAACTGCATTCAAAAATGAAAATTATGACGATATAGCAAATTACAGTAATGAAAGTGAAAAGAAAATACTAGAAGAAACAAAAACCATTTTAGATGAAGATAAAGTCGATGATTTCGAAAAATTCAAATCAGATGAAAATATTAAAAAAATGGACAGTGAAATGATCGAAGATACTAGTAAAATTCTATTTGATACTTCGGATTTACTTGGAGAAAGTGACGAGAAAGAAAATAAAGGTATCGAAAAAGTGGACGAATCGGTATCATTAGAAGACACGATTAAGGAGTTACCTGAAACAGCTGAAGAAGACACTGTGAGTAAAGCAGTCGGTGACTTAATGACTGACATTGATAACCTAGATAAAACATGGGACAAATTAATAGGTTTAGACGATAATAATAGAGAATCTCCTGAAGTAGGTGAAGACGGTTTGTATGACTATGAAGAAATTGACGACGATAACCTCGATAAGATATTTGACACAATATTAAAGAAAAAGGTAACCGAAAATGTAAGTGAAGAGAAGGTAATAGAAAATGTCAATAAAATGACTACTAAGGAACCGTTTCAAGTGATAGAAGAAGTTGATAACAGCTCTGAACCAATACTGTATCTTAATGATGCGTTAATGGCTAGTGAAACTGAAAATATAAATTCAGCGACAACTCAAAAAGATGATGTTTCTGATACTGTTTTGGTTGCAAGCGCAAATACCGCAGCGGATACAGAACAAGCATCAACCACTGAAGCGCAAACAATAGGAGAGGCAGACTCCTCAAAATCATCAGAATTATCTAGTGCCGAAGCAGAACAACTAATGAAAGATTTCGCGACTGAACATAAAGAATTAATGCAAATATCATCTGCGGATGTTAGAAATGCGATAAATATCAGACTCACAGTTGACAAGCCTGTCGTGATTACATCACCGGATTTCCCGCGTCCTTATCCAACAGATAATACTGTTGACTGGATGATCACTGGTGATGGAATGGGCATCGAGCTGAACATAACTGACTTCCACGTCAACGGATTCAGGGGTGACTACGTTCTTATAAAACCAGGTAAGACGGAACTTCTCCAAAAGTTAAGTGAAATATTCCTAACATACTCGTATAATAATCCCAATTCTATAAATTAACCAATTATTTCTAAAAGTTAAATTTGATGAAAATGCTTGATATTAGCAGATATCTGCAAAATAGTTTTGGTACTGAATACCGATAATGACGACCGGTTGCCATAGAACTATTATCGACCAAATCCTTAAGTAGTATTAGATTTTAACCCAATGTTAAATATCTTATCTATTTAGAAATTCATTTTCTAAGCATTTACTCAAGATTTAACTTATTTCCATGATGTATTATCTATCAGATAAATTAGCAAGTGATTAATAATTTTAGGTGGAGTCGATGCATCTGGATCCACGGGTCTGCTGGTCACATACGAACTCAAGACAGAGAGGCGTTGTCGTTTCATAGATGTGGATCAAATGTTCATTCGCTTCCACTCAGCCACCGGAACGTCCTTCATGAGGGGCTTCAGCATGAGTATGCGTATGGTTGGTAAGTGAGAATATTTTGATTGTTACTTTTTCTTTTACCTTTAGATAGAACTTACTTTATTGTTTTTTTAATATAACTAGTTTGTTAAACAAATCTACGGTTCACCTGATGGTAAGCAATTACAGTAGCCTATAGACGCCTGCAACACCAGAAACATCGCAAGCGCGTTACCGACCCTACCCTTAAATTCCTCCCCTCCCCCAGGAGCTCTGATCACCTTACTCACCATGAGAACATAACACTGGTTGAAAACAACATTATTTAGCTGTGATCGTCTATAAGATCAAGGTACTTCCCCAGCTGGACTGGCCAGACTTTGAGCAAGATGGTTTTTGCTGTGCCTTACCTCAGTTATCTCAAGCTAATATGAGAAGAGATTGTTTTTTTTTTTTTTTTATTAAAAATTCACGCGTTTGTCGAGTCAGCTAATTTAGTAGAAAACAATGTTTATATATTCTTATAGCCAATGTACGTTTGTAATATCAAAAAAAAAACTGAATTACAATGATAGTTATGTAATCTTACAAGTAATTTTCCAGGAACATAAAAAAATAATAATTTTCAACCTTTTTAGAATGCTTTCATCCTTACAGCCAAACATTTGTGGCTCTTCTTTTACAAATACTTATGCTCATCTGAGATCCATTAATGTGAGGTCGTTCACCACTTCACTTACCATTATCGGCGTCTCTTTCAGTTCCAAGACCTGGAGCCATCATCGAAGACGTTACACCAGAACCAGAACCGGTTATACCGACTCCACCAGCAACTATCACCTTAAACCTTGGAGGAGTCTCTTTGGAAAGGTTCATCCAGATTGAGGAAGAGTTCAGGAAGATCATTGCTGACATGGCTACCATATACATTAACACACATGGCATCGACCCTGGCCTAAATAACACGTAAGTCAAGTTTTCAATGCCTTTGACAATAAGTTTAATTAGCTATCTTTTTAAGAGCCTAGGCGATCTAGTTATTTGGGAAACAGAAAAATGTTTTTATCGGAGCTGACGACTGATTTTTTTTATTTCGAAAATAAATCTCTTGCTTTATGGTGTGAACAATATTAAAAACTCTTGATATTTCATTAAATAATCCTGATATTTATTCAAAACCCTCGTGGGGGACCTAAAAGGCAGTAATAGAACAGTTAAAATATGTATTAGTCTCAATAAAAAAAAGCTTAATTCTCAATCGCCCCAGTAGGGTGTGGGTTCTGTTTTGGGGGTCCAAATATTCACACGACACAAAGACAAACGTAAACACAAACACAACGAAGATCTATTATAAGGTTATGGTCTGAATATGAATAACACGTACCTATGTTATGGTAGGTATAATTTTTAAGAAAAAAAATATTCAAATAATACCAAAATAATAAAAAAGATTTGATTTATCTGCATAAGCATTATGAAGTGGAATGATTTGATGGTGAAACCCAGGAGAATGCTAGCTTATCGCTGATTTTAAGTGACATAATTATGCTACATTTTAACATAAGAAAACGGAGAGCCTAAATCGTGTAAAATATGGACAAAGTCGCGGGCCTAGTTACATTTTTAGATAATTTCATAATTCACGTTACTTCCAAAGTAGATTTTATTTATTAAACTTAGACGAGCTACCACACATCGTTTTAAAGTTCCCATTTACATTTTAATTTGCTTTATTGAAATTTGTTTTTGTAATTTATATTGCTTATTTTAAGTGAAAAATTTTAAAATTAAAATTTGATTTATTTTAAATATAAAAAATATTGTTTTTAATTTTGAATTAAAATATAGCCTGGCCAGGAATTTATTAGTGAACCCTTTCGCGATTTAATTTCAAATAAGTATACTTAAACAAATATTAAATAATTTTCATCCATTAGACAGATGTGTGAACTTCTTCTCTAAAACGGATTTCCTACTAATAGGTAATCTATATTATATACTCGTATAAAAGAGATTCCCACGTATACGTATATTGACTCATCACGATATCTCTGGAACCATAAGGCGTAGAGACTTGAAATTTGGTAGGAATACTCCTTTCGCCGAGTAGAGGTCAGCTAAAAACGTATTTTACGAAATTCCACCCAGAAGAGGGGGTTGCGGGGGTTAATATACATGTTATATGGCTAAACAACGTTTGCGGGGTCAGCTAGTAAAGGTGATATACAAATCATTTTTCCTCAGAGGTAAATTATAAAAGGTAAAAAGCAGTAAATATTAGTCATTTATTTTTGTTAAACAATTCTCAAATTACATGAAACATTTATTACAGAGATAAAACAATAAAATTTAATTACAAAAACACGGAAAATTTTCAGTTCAAATAATTGTATAAATAAATTTTAACCATATTTTACATTGTATGACAAAGTATTTAGGTTGTCGCAGAACAAAGGTTATCCTAACATTAGATAACATGAAATAATCTATCTAATTAATTAATTACGTAACAATAAAATATGTAAATGTCTAATATAATTTTATATCACAAGTCACGTTAAGATTAGATACAATTAGTCATAAACAATGAACGACTTTTAATGTAAATGTTTAAGAATTATTTGATTTGTGCCGTTAAATATAATTATTACCTACTTTTATAGTAAAATATTTAATAACAAGTTTATTAATAACATTTACATTTTTTTATTGATTTTTTTTATTATTCAGTATTGAGTATTTCTACTCGGACTATATGTAAGCCATTTTACAACTACAAGTTACATCAGTGCGTACATAAACAAATACACACAAAGAGCCGTATCCCACTTTCGCACTTGTTGACGTCACTTTGACCTAATAAAGAAGTTATTTTGGAGCGCGCTGCGCCCATCAGCCGTTTGAGATGAAAAACAATCGTACGCGAGATCACACGAGAGTTAAACGAAAACAAGATAACATCGATACTACAATATGCTCGCGTGACAAACAAATTGAAAAATATGAAGTAAAGAACGAAATCTTGAGCGAAGTGAGTGGAGCACGTAGCGCGCATGCGCCCGCCACGGACATGCGCGTTCTAAACGTCATATCTATTTTAGTAGCAAGCTTTCGTGCGGGACAAGCTTACAGTGCCACGCTTTGTAATTCAAATACACGTTCACTCCTGTTATAAAAAAAACTGTACGCTTAACAAATCACGCTTAAATAAAAACAAATCAACTCAAATCGGCTTCTAAAAATGGAAAACGCGCTAAATAAAGATAATAGCACCTAAATGAGATAAGCATAAGTGTTAAAATGCAGCAATGCGCCAAAAGATCGATGTCCGTATTCCCTGATGCCAAAATTTCAAAAATATAGTGTCAAATATTTAAAATGGAGCCCCTAATAGATAGAAACAACTTTGCCGTGAGTGCTATGGTCACCGTGGCGATGCAGATATTATTTTTCACTATCGCCTCGCTGTCACAGAGCGACAAAGTTACAGATTTCACTGGTGGTGCCAATTTTATCATTATAGCATTGTTAACGTTCTTCCTCGGCCAAGGTGGGAGCACGCTGAAAAATTACGACAGCAGGCAGCTCATGGTCACCGCGTTCGTTTGTGTTTGGGGCGTGAGGCTCTCGGGGTATCTCCTCTACCGCATCTATCACATCGGTAGAGACAAACAGTTCGAGGATCGTAAGAGCAACACACTGAGGTTTGGCGTGTTCTACACTTTCCAGGCGGTATGGGTGTACGTAGTCAGCTTACCTGTCATCATCATCAATTCACCACACCACTCGTATCCGAAGGCTCCAAAAACCATGACAACGTTAGATTCAGCCGGCGCGGGTATATTTGTGATCGGATTGTTGATTGAGACCTATGCTGACTTGCAGAAATTCGCATTTCACCAGGAACCAACCAATCAAGGACGATGGTGCAACGACGGTTTATGGGGACTGTCAAGACATCCTAACTATTTTGGAGAAGTTGTTCTCTGGTGGGGTATTTTTATAATATCGTTAAATGTTATCGAAGGTGTCGAATACGTCGCTATTTTATCGCCTCTATTCACAGCCGCCATCATATTCTTCTTATCAGGAATACCGCTGCTCGAGCGATCGGCGGACGAAAAGTATCGTGATAACCCAGATTATTTGTATTATAAGGCGTCAACGTCACCCTTTGTACCAATACCGCCAGCCTTTTACGTCGAAGTGCCGAGGTTCCTCAAGTGTATACTGTGCTGTGAATTCCCCATTTACGATTCCACAAAAGACGAGTTCCCCGCGCCCACTATTGTCACTGAGACCACCAGCATATCGATGGTGCAGTCTCAGACATAGCTAACAAACGCCGCGCGCGACAGCGTTGCGGCAAAAGAATCGAGCAATCCAAAGAGCCAGAACAACCAGAAGCAATTGTGATACGCGGCCGAGGACGTACCTCAAAAGAAATTGCCAAATTCGTTGCCATTAAAACAAAACAATACTTTAGATATGAATCGTTATAATGTATACATGGAAAATTTAAAGCGTAGCAAAGAAGTTGCGCTAGGATTATTAGATGAAACTAAAGATATTATCGAGGGGATCTCGGAGGAGAATCCCGTCACGAATATTAGGTTAAGATCACCGAACGATGACGTAGAATTAAGTGCACCGAGTACGAGTAGACAGGAAAATAAAAGGCCCGCAGAGTATGTGAAGTACGGTAAAATCACGTTCAACACTACAGCAATATTACATCACTACCCGCAAATGCAGAACAACATTCGTTCGGATAACTGTGTAGGTAGAGAGGCGACGAAAAAATCAGATCTCAACAAACCCGACGAGGTCGATAACAATAATTGTAATCAAATACAGTCTGAAACAAATGAAACTAAAATAAACATAAATAAAATTAAGATTAACGATAATAATAACGATTTGATAAAATCGAATTGTATCAAATCGGAACCTCTAGAAGTATTAAGGAATCCCGTTAAATTTACAGAAGAGAAGCTTGTATGAGATTCGGCCAAAAACTTTTCATTTAATATCAAAATGAAAAGATATTGGCATAAGGTGCCCTTTATAGTGAAATCATACATATCGAAGTATAAACTGTTTTAAATAACATTAAAAGACTGGATATACTGAATCTAACGAACCTCGTAACAAATGATAAAAGTAAATGTACTTGAAGATGAAACTGGGTTGTTATGTTGAGACCCACCTCAATCGGAGACGAGGAAAGTTACATGTAATAGCGTGTACAAAATAAATTAGTTAAAATAGTCGATTCCGTCTCAAATAGAATAATTTTCTTCCTATTACTTGTTAATATAACTACATGTAAATATAGACGTAGAAATAATAATACAAAGTAAATCAGCTTAGAATTTTGGTAAGTGGATTTTAATTTTATTATATTTTTTCAAACTCATACCGTATTTTTATAATTTGTCCAAAGCTTCATGCAATGCAAGCATGGCATTTATAATTATCTATCTACTAGCGACCCGCCCCGGCTTCGCACGGTTGCAAAAATGATCAGTGTTTCTCTACTATATTATGCATGTATTATACATATAAACCTTCCCCTTGAATCACTCTATCTATTAAAAAAAACTGTATCAAAATCCGTTGCGTAGTTTTTAAGATCTAAGCATACATACAGACAGACAGACAGCGGGAAGCGACTTTGTTTTATATTATATGTAGTGATATTATTTTAAAATATATATCTTTCTATCTATACTATAATATTATAAAGCTGAAAGTTTGTTTGTTTATTTAAACACGCTAATCTCAGGATCTACTGGTTCGAATTGAAAAATTGTTTTTGTGTTATATAGCCCATTTACCGAGGAAGGCTATAGGCTATTTTTTTCCTGAAATTAACGCGTGTAAAACCGGGGGCACAGCTAGTCTTCTATATGTTAACATAACTGTGGCACCAAACCTAAGATAAATTTCACGTTACGGATACCATTATAGGAATATATTAACACTAGCTTTGCCCGTGACTTCGTCCGCGTGGAATTTAACATAAAAGTTATTTTTCAGTTCGCAGTGTCATAAAATAAATACATCTATACATATAATAAAATGGTAGAAAAGTCAAAACTGTACATTGAATATTTTTTTAAAAGAATAATTGGGGTGTGATCTACAATCGATACCGAAGCCAAAAATATAGTTTTTAGAATTTTTGTCTGTTTGTCTGTTTGTCTGTTTGTCTGTTTGTCTGTTTGTCTGTATGTATGTCCGGGATAAACTCAAAAAGTACTGCATGGATTTACTTCAAATTTGGCACGAATATTGTTAAGAAGTCGGGTCAGAACATAGGCTATATATTATCACGCTATCACCTACGGGGAACGAGCAGTGAACCTTTATTTCTTCAAATGTATGTCCGGGATAAACTCAAAAAGTACTCCATGGATTTACTTCAAATTTGGCACGAATATTATTAAGAAGTCGGGTCAGAAAATAGGCTACATATTATCACGCTATCACCTACGGGGAACGAGCAGTGAACGCACGCAGACGACGTCGCGGGCAACAGCTAGTTTTTAAAATAAAAGTAGCCTAAGTTACTCCTTATTACATCGGCTATGTGCCAGTGAAAGTCCTGTCAAAATCGGCCCAGCCATTTCAGAGATTAGTCGGAACAAACAGCCAGACAGACAGACAGACAGACAAAAATTTTAAAAAAAATTATTTTGGTATATGTACCATAATCCATATGCATTTAGTAAAAACGGTTATTTTAATATTACAAACAGACACCTCAATTTTATTTATTTGTATGGATGAAAAAGAAATGTCACTTTTTGTATTACTAGTAGTTGTCGGACCAAACAGTGCCTTTATAATATTGTTGATACTTAAAACACTACATAAATATTTCTTTACGACAGTCGAAAATAAAAAAATATAGGTATAAAACAAAAGCTAAAATTTTCGTTACAGCACTGTAATATAGAAGTACTAGGTATATTCTAGGCTATTTATAAATTTTCTAGTTTCTCCAATTAGTGACCGCATACTATAAGAGTGCGCATAATGCAAAATTACCATCTTCTATTTGTTTTGACATGAAAAGTTCCAGACCAAATCTTAAAATAAAAATATATGACAAACTACGTGATATTTGCAAGGGTTGACCCATATCAAAAACATAAAATAAGGAAATTTCCTCGATAAAATATAATCACGAAGTAACCTCTAATTTTTATATTTTTTCTATTTATACTCGATATGGTTATGACCATTAAGACAAAAATTTGATAATTAATTACATTTAAATATGAGTAAAGGCTATGCCAAGGCATTTAATGTAATTACTTTTATTTTCGGAATTATATACAAAATAAGATTTTTGTCGTTTTTTACATTCGTAATGCGCTCAAAACTATATCGTCTATCGCACTCTGACACGAGGCTTTGTGTATATTTTGTTTCATCAGGCGCGCGGGTGAAATCTGATTTTTTGCTCGCCTTATGCACGCTCTTACACGAATAGAGAAACTTTTCAAAACAATTTTGAATAAAATATCAAAATTTGTAATAAAAAGGTCGGATCTCTCTCTCTGTTATTACTTATTATATATAGATTTTTTTATGTAGAGGAAAAATATTAAAAAGGTCGCATCTATATAATTATTATAAAGCTGATTTTTTTTTTGTTGTTTGCTTTTTACACGCTGATTTCAGGAACTACTTGTTCGAATAGTTTAAACTGATATTAAGGAAAACAATATATCACTATATATAATAAAACAAAGTCGCTTCCCGCTGTTTGTCTGTCCCTATGTATGCTTAGATCTTAAAAACTACGCAACGGATTTTGATGCAGTTTTTTTTTAAATAGATAGAGTGATGCCAGAGGAAGGTTTATATGTATAAAATATATGCATAATATAGTAGAGGAACACTGATCATTTTCGCAACCGTGCGAAGCCGGGGCGGGTCGCTAGTTATTTATAATTATTGTGAAGGTAGACTTTGTCAAATTACATATAAGTCAAGCCTATGCAAATATAATTTAAATAGCTTAATATTTATTAAATTTTAAAGTTTTATTAGTAGATAGTAGTTTCACTGACGTAAGGCAAAGCAGGAAATATTTTGATCAAAATTTTGAGGAGTACTCGCGAAGTACCTCTATCTTACAGAAGACAACAGCTAAATAATACTGCTTTCAAGCAGTGTTGTGTTCCTGTGTGAGTAAGATGGCCAAAGCTCCTGGGGATAGTCAGGAGTAGGGTCAGCAACACGTTTATGATGCTTCTGGTGTTGTAGGTGTCTATAAGTTACGATAATCGCTTACCATCAGGTGAGGTGTACGCTTGTTTGTCGACCTAGTTATATAAAAAAAAATCATTCAATTAATTAATTATTAAATAATATTGGTTTTCCGTTTGGCGCGGAAAAATTATGAGAGTAAATTTTTCTATGCGCGCGCACACCGTCACAAAAAACCGACACCCTAAAATTAGCTAGTCAACGAATAAGCACACACACACTTTTAGTAATTTTTATATTTTGATCGACTCTACTCTATAAAATCTGTATTCAGACATCCTGTACATGTGAACAACATGACACTTATAAAGGAACAAAAAACGTATAAGATGCTCATTCTTGAATGAAGTACCGTTTGATTTTAAATCTGAGATAAATCTCTTTTTTACACGTTTTTTACAGTAACGTACTTCAAAAGATCATTAAATACCCCTCTGTTACAACAATGGTCTCTCAAAAGCTACCTTTAGCTTCATTTTCAACGGATTAAAAATCGTGTAAATAATTACTCCTCCACTCTCTCTTTTTATTTCTTAGTCCGCATTACTTTCCACTTTTTCGAATTTTATCGCGGTTTATTAAGTTTTAAGGTGAAACACATGATATGGTTACATCATCGTCTCAAACTTTTTCGTGTGTGTGTTGCATGTCGCGTTACGGTCGGCCGCGCGGTAAGATTGATAAAGTGATTTTTATACGCTTAATGGAATATTGTTCCAAAATTTTTTAGCTAAATGTCTATAATGTGAAAAAAAGTTTCACTTTTACCGTGGTTTCATAAAACCACACAGGTTTTTTTTAGATGCCTGACGTTTCGGATAATTTACAAGTTACAGCAACCATAGTCCGCATTCATTCTTAATATTTTTAGGCATATATAATTTAAATGTACTCAAGTAAAAAGACAAATAGTAAAACATATTAATTCAAACTATTCGTTTATAAAATTGAATGAAATTTTTTTACTGTAGCATAATAACCAGCAAAGTTAAGCAGAAAACTTTTAATTAATAAAAAGTAAAATTAAAGTTCGTTAAAACGTCGCAACGAGTAGTTATGTTAGTAATGCGGGATGTAGACAATGCGTATAGAACAGTGTGCCAAAGTTAGCCGCATTGCACCATGAAAAGGTCAAAATAACCCCTTAAGAAGCGATCCGGACACCTCGCTACGTTATATAACCTTTGATATAATCTTAACATAGAAATGTTAACTGACGGTTAAGTATGTGAAGCCGTGCATGCATAAATCTTATTTATGAATGTAAAGTATTTAATTTACATTAGATAAGAAAAAAATATATTAAAGTTCTCTATTGCTTTTCTGTTGTCTTTTGATTTTTTTTTATTCGTTTCGCTAGCGAGTTTACGTAGAATACCTACTTACATATTTAATTAATGGTCCCTAATACCTTTATACTATGCGAAATCATTTAAAAGGAAACATGTTATATAATCTATACTAATATAATAAAGCTGAAGAGTTTGTTTGTTTGTGTGCGATTTGAAAAATTCTTTCAGTGTTATATAGCCCATTTAGCCCCCAATAGCTATATATCATCACGCTAAGACCAATAGGAGCGTAGCACCAATGAAGAATGTTTCAAAATCGGTTTTTTTTTCCTTTTGAGAGCTCACGCTGCGTGAACGGTTAAAGTTTCACACAAATCATGTATGACAGAAGTGGTCCTATTCCACGCGGACGAAGTCGTGCGCAGAAGCTAGTTGTTGATATACCGTAATATATCGAAGCAAACAAAGCCACAGGTATAAATACGGCGCTTGATAGATCTGCCCTGCATACCACTCACATTGATCACAGTCACTGAACCGACGCCGCCAGTATGATCTTAATTAAACGCATCTTCGTTCAAAGCCCTTATTGTGTCAACTATTACATAAACAACAATTGATAAATATAAATAGATAAACGTTGTGTTTGAAGTAAACTTGAAAGAGTAAAAGAGTAAAAAATAAATATATTTTGATATTTATTGGTTTTTCAGTTTTTTTTAGAAAAATTTGTTGTAAATATCTTAATGTTATAGTATCGGAATATAATTAAAAAATATTCAGAAAGAAAATACATAGTATTAGATTAACATAATGTCATGTAGACCTACTCAAATTGCGCGAAGCCAAATGGGGTTACTCGTTTAGGTTTAACAGCCGGATTCAATAACCTATCTTGGTTTTTCCTAACTAGCGATAGATCTTTTACATAATTTGTATGGCGCTTACGTCAAAATTCTATCTATACTAATAATATAAAGAGGAAAAGTTTATAACTTTGTTTGTATATCGGGGGTAATCTTCGCAAATACTGATCCAATTATGAAAATTCTTTCACTAACAAAAAGCTACACTATTCAGGAGTGACATAGACTATATTTTATTGTAATTGTACAAAAAAAAATCAGTAATAAAGAAAAATATTAAAATATATTATCAAAATGACAAAGAAACGAACGCCATCTATCGCTATTTATTAGTGTATTTATTTTATTTACTCTTACTTTAGTCAATCGACGACGAAGTTTTTTCGCTTTTTGATAGATGGCGTTGGAGCAACATTTTATTTATAAAGTATGTTATTTGGTTCTGTAATTTAAAATAATAAATACACGATATTATTACGATTTTATACGTCAAATTCTAAACAATGAACCTAATAAAACAGTACTAAGAGCTACACAACATAATTGCATCACAAAGATAATTAACGCCCAACGAAGTGGGCGCGGGTCGGCTAGTCTCTAGTAAAGAAATTCAGAGATAGAATATTGAAACTGACCGGAAATAAGCAAGGTGTACTATTTCTTGTGTCAAAATACACAAATGTTCTATTAGGAAAAGTAACTAAATATTCTATTTTATATAAACTAACCCGGCGACATCTGGACCGCCAAATTTCCCAAGAATATCTTTGTTTTTATTAAATTATCTTTTCTATAAACAATGATGAACAAAAGAGCTAATATCCAATTCCGTACAGTCGTTCTTGGAAATTGTTATCATTCTGTATTGTTTTGACATTTAGTACATCGGTATTTCCAATGCATTAAGACTATTATCGCTGTGTTGGACATAACCCCGTAACTTACCTTTGATCACAGGTCATCTGATAATCGGTCGTCAAAATTGGTAATTACTTAAACACGCCTTTATAGTTGCGGCCGTTTATTTTTACCTCTATATTCTTCGCAATATTTAAAGTACCTACATTAGGTTTATTTAGGTATATTAAATTTAACTTTTCATATTAAAATTTGTTATCTTTTTATGTACAAAACGCTATATCTTTAGATAAATCTGCAAGTATATCTGAGGTATATTCTGTTAGGTATAAACACTTTATCAAGTTTATTTATTTTTCCGTAAAACATTCCTTTAATGTATTCGTGTTAGTTTTTTTTTCCGAAAATTCCATCTGTATCCAATCTCACTTTAACTCAGGTCGTGTATTGTTATTGCTTATTTGTGCTGTGTGGCTACGGGTGCTGTGTGGCTACGGCACTAAAGAATGTAGCCACCCCCTCTCTTCCCGTGGGTGTCGTAAGAGGCGACTAAGGGATAACACAGTTCTACTACCACCTTGGAACTTAAAAAGCCGACGGATGGCGGGAAAACCATTCATGCTGGTTTTGAAATACACAGGCCAAAGACGGGCAGCAGCGTCTTCGGTGCGACAAAGCCAGCCCTGCGGTCACCAACCCGCCTGCCCAGCGTGGTGACTATGGGCAAAACACATGACTTCGCGTCATAATGTCGGGCGCGAACTTGTGGAGGCCTATGTCCAACAGTGGACTGTGATAGGCTGAAGTCGTGGTGGTGGTGGTGGGTGTATTGTTATTAATAATAAACCCTATAGCTATTTAAGCCCTTTTATCTTTAGATCATTGTCTATCATGTTTCGTTTCCATGTTATAGTATAAAATATTTTAAACAGATATCTTATAGATAAGCTTGATATCAAAAATTTTATGATGGATAATATTTAATCAGTAAATAAGTAATTTATTGCACATAGTATACTAACTAAAATAGTTCATATTTATGACAAAAAGTTACTGATCAAATTAGAGCTACCAATTTCAATTCATCATCATCATCATCATCATTTCAGCCTATCGCAGTCCACTGCTGGACATAGGCCTCCACAAGTTCGCGCCAATAATGGCGTGAACTCATGTGTTTTACCCATAGTCACCACGCTGGGCAGGCGGGTTGGTGACCGCAGGGCAGGCTTTGTCGCACCGAAGACGCTGCTGCCCGTCTTCGGCCTGTGTACTTCAAAGCCAGCAGTTGGATGGTTATCCCGCCATCGGTCGGCTTTTTAAGTTCCAAGGTGGTAGTGAAACTATGTTATCCCTTAGTCGCCTCTTACGACACCCACGGGAAGAGAGGGGGAGGCTAAATTCTATGCCGTAGCCACACAGCCAATTTCAATTATAAATCAAATAAAGAAATTAATTCAGAAATCACTAGCAATCAATCTATTACATAAGAAATAATTGATGTAACTGCTATCGAATACGAAATAATAATAAAAAATTACATAGACTAAATCACTAAATAAATTTAAAGCATAACAAAAACAGTTACCCTCTTACTATTGAGAGAAGCAGGTGTATTACTGTGAGTTCCGTGTAAAGTAAATGTGAAATACCAGTTTAATTGACTTTTGATGGTGTGTCGAATGCAAGGCGTTTATTTGTTGTACATTTTGACTTTAGCGCAATAAGTTCTATTATTTTAAATCTCTTTTATCTAACTTGAAGCATAAATAGTTTATCGAGTGATATTGAGGTGCCCTTGGTGTGTGACTTACGTGATTGAAACAAAAGAACTCAAAGACCTTGTATAACTACTACGAGTACATTCTGCAACTTTATGTACGCAAATTTAAAATGAATTAGTCATCGATGCGCTGGTCTAGAGGTGCGAGCACGTTTTTACTTCTCACATCAACCGACGATCCTTGGTTCAAACCCCGAAGATTCCTCCGTAGTTGATATTTTCTGATTATTTATTGATACTCGTATTTGGAAATCATAATGAAGTACGAGTGTTGCAAAGCGACAAGAGGTGGAGCCACCGACTGCATAGTTTGCACTAAGTGTAGAAAAAACTATCACTATCAATGTTTGTATCCTTCGAAGAACAATAAAGATGCGTCTATCGATTGCAAAAAATCTTGGATATGCCCTGAGTGCTCAGTGGCTCAGCCTCGACACTTGAATAAGGACAATACGCCGGTCCGCAATACGAACATAGACGACAATGTTAATCTGCGCAGAGGCGGTTCAGCTACGGATATTTGTTCACCTGATAATAAATCGGATCTTTCTAACTTAATAAACTCCTCCGGATTTGTTGATGTCGTTAAATCTGTTATTTCTACAGAGATTTCCAGTCTAAAGGCAGAATTTAAGAATTTTATGTTACCTCTCGAAAACGAAATAAAGGCTTTGAGACACGAATTTATAACTGTCAAGGAAAGTTTGGACTTTTTTAACTCTAAGTTTGAAGATCTTAATAACAGATTGGTACAATGCGAGGAGAAGGTTAAGCTGTTTTCTGGCAAGTCGATGGAATTAGAACAACTGAGGTCTAAATTTGAATCCATGGAAGTCGATAACAATAATAAGGAACAGTGGGCTCGCAGATCTAATATCGAAATATTTGGAGTTCCTGAAAGAAAAAACGAAAATCTGCACTCTATCTTACAAAGTATAGCAGAAAGGGCTGAGATCAATTTAAATTTAAGTACTGATATTGATTTCGTTACTAGGGTAGCCCCAAAGAATAGTGATAATAAGATAACTAAGCCCATTATAGTACGGTTCCTGTGTCGGTGGAAAAAGGACGACTTCTTATCGCTCGTCCGTAAGCGTAAACTGAATTGCAGTGACTTGGGTTTCAATTCTAATAGTCCTGTTTATTTCAATGATCACCTTACGAGTTTCAATAAATCACTCCTTAATTCAGTTAAGAAAATTGCGAAAGAGAAATGCTATCAATACGTTTGGGTTAAGAAATGTTGTATAATGGTTCGGCGCACGGATTCCAGCCCGGTTATTCATATAACATCATCAAATGATTTAAAAAAAATAGTTTAAGCACAACTTTTATGTTCAAAGTAACCATTAGCTGTATTTTTGTTTCGATTCGATGGATTTTGGATTTGATTTCGATCTTAATTATTAATTCTATTTTATTGTTGATATTGATTCTAATCGCAGTTTTAATGATTATTATCTTTGATTTATTTTTGGTGTTAGTTTTGATTTTGATGATGATTTTGATATTATTGATGATTTTAATTATAATTTTTATTTTAGCCTTGAATTTAGTAATCTTAAATTGTGTTATTATATTATGTTTGTTAAATAATGATCTATATTTAATAATTTTTCATAATCTTATTATTCATTATTTCATAAATTTATTAGCTTATATATTTTTAGAAGGTGCAAATTGTTGTATTTTTAGAAGGTGCATAATGTTGTTTATTATTATTGTTGGGCTTATCATAATAATAATTATTGGTTTTTGTACATTTTGGTACTCAAGGGTAAATCTGAAAAGTTTATATCTGGCTATTGTCTCTGTCTTCAATCATGAATAACACAATAAATATTTATTACCAAAATGTACGCGGACTAAGAACTAAAACTAGTGCGATCTTCAGAAATTTATTGCGGCAGGATAACGATGTTATTTGTTTGACTGAGACCTGGTTGCATGAGGGTATATTTGACATGGAAATATTTGATTCTCGTTACACTGTTTACAGAAGTGATAGGTGTTACAATTCACGAGGGGATAGCATGGGTGGTGGAGTTTTAATTGCTGTAAACTCTAATCTCACTGTTTATTCTTCTTCACCTATTCTATTAGCTAATAAAGCGGCTGAAGTTATTAAAGTATCAATAATGACTACATCTGGTCCCGTTTCAAAACTTATGCATATATTCTGCTGCTATTTCCCACATTGCAGATCTCAGCACGAGGTACAATGTGAGTTATATGAAATTATTTCACAAGATTGTCTTTGTCGTGCCGACGATACTTTTTTGTTGGTAGGTGATTTTAATATATCCGAAGCTACATGGTCAAGTGAAAGTGGACATATGATTATTAATAATTATAACTGTGGTAATAATTTAATTAGTTCCATGTATAATTTTCTTCAATTCAATGATTTAAAACAATACAATCTAATTTCAAATCAAAATGGTCGATTCTTAGACCTTGTTATTAGTAATAATGACTGCGCAGTAGAAAGATGTAGTGTACCCCTAACGAATGAAGACGCGCACCATCCGGCTTTACAAATAAAGCATATGACCTCTTCAAACAAGCGTAATAAAGCTGCTTCGCGTTCGATACGTTTGTTCCGTCAAGCTGATTATGATGCCGTCAACGTTGCTTTAGAGGGTGTCGATTGGTTTGATTTATTAAACAATTGTGATATATCCCAGGCGGTTGACTCTTTCTATCAGACCATCAACTCTATCATATTTGATATGATTCCTGTTAAGATTGTAAGGTCTTTTAATAACTATCCATTTTGGTATACCCCTGCTTTGAAAAAGATTGTTACAGAAAAATTAAAATACCATAAAAAATGGAAGATCTACAATAGGATTTCTGACTATCACACATTTCTTATTTTACGAGAACGACAGAAACTAGTACAGGTGCGGTGTTATAATAATTATATTCATAATGCTGAAGCCAGAATACGCAGTAGCAGCAAATACTTTTGGTCTTTCGTGAAATGTAAGAGATCATCCTCCAGCCTTCCTGACAGCTTGTTTTTGTACGATCGTACAGCTAGCGATGTGGAGGATGTATGTTCATTGTTTAATGATTACTTTAAGTCAGTTTATAGCGATCGATCAGCAAACATTACATTTGAAAGACAGAATCATGGCTGTGGTGATTTGGATATCGGACATATAGACCTATCAGTTTCTACAGTCAAAAGATACTTGAAGTCCCTAGATATCAATAAAGGATATGGTCCCGACATGATACCACCAATATTTTTAAAAAAATGCTATATAACTTTAGCCTATCCTATTTCTCTTCTTTTTAATAAATCTTTGAGTTCTGGTTCCATGCCTACTGTTTGGAAACGCTCGTTTGTGGTGCCCATATTTAAATCAGGAGATAAACATAATGTTCAAAACTATAGGCCGATATCTAAATTATGTACAGTAGCCAAAATGTTTGAAAAGATTATCTATGATAATATCTATCCCATCATACGGGGTATTCTGATTGATGAACAACATGGTTTCGTCAATAGAAGATCGGTCGAATCGAATGTTTGTGAGCTGGTTCATCGTGTACTGGGAGTTATGGATGGTGGTGGCCAGGTGGACGTCGTGTATACCGACTTCTCCAAGGCTTTTGACAAAATATCCCATAACATCCTTTTAAAGAAACTAGAGCAGGTTGGTATACATGGTGACCTACTTAGGTGGATATCATCTTATCTTCGGAACAGAAGTCAAGCAGTGACGATACGGGGCTTTTGTTCATCATTTACTCCAGTCTCGTCTGGTGTACCGCAGGGTTCTCACCTTGGTCCGTTGCTTTTTAATATCTTCATAAATGATATTCGAAGAATTTTTGAGCACTCCTCTATATTATTATTTGCAGACGACTTGAAGGTTTTTAGAAGGATATCTGAGCGGTCGGATTGTTTACTGTTACAACAAGACCTAAACAGACTATGCGAGTATTGTAGCGACAATGAGCTCTCCCTAAATGTTAAAAAGTGTAGCATCATCTCATTTACACGTAAAAAAATGCCCATTACTTATGATTACCAGCTAAATGACATAGTTATTGACCGCCTTTCTGAGGTGAGAGACCTGGGTATTTATCTGGATAGGAAATTAACTTTTGAGTTCCACATAGATCGTGTTGTCGCTAAGGCTTACCGAATGCTTGGCTTTATTTTGAGGATTGGTAGGGAGTTTAAAAACGTTTCCACTCTTACTCTTTTATATAATAGTCTGGTGCGTTCTCTATTAGAATTTGGTTCGTCAGTCTGGAACCCCCAATATAAAGTATACATCGACTCTCTCGAAAAGGTACAAAACAAATTTTTGAAACATTTAAAATATAGATTTAGTAACTCGTGTCAGAGTTTGCCTGGTTTCTGCCCACTGGAAATTCGCCGGATACTCAGAGATCAAATATTTCTCTTTAAGCTGGTAAATAATGCTGTTGATAGCCCTTACCTATTAAGTTGTCTAAATTTCAATGTCCCTAAATTTAGTAAACGCAAAAATGCTCTTTTCGATTTACCCTGTACCAAGACTAAATATGCCCAGAACGACTTTACTCGTCGTTCCTGTAAAGAGTATAATGAAAGATTTAATGATGTCGATATATTTTCGTGTTCACTTTCAAATTTCAAGAGTAACATCAAAGAATTGCTGAATCAATGAATTAAATTGGTTTAGATTTGTTTTATTTAGACTATTATTATATTAAATTAGATTTTTTTAAACATAGATTGTTAATTTTTAGCATCTAATTTCATGAGTTTTAATTTTGTGTATTTGATTGTTAAATTGTTATGTAAATTTATATCACAATTTTTACTTTCTGCTTCCTGTTTGTATTAGTTGTTGGTGGAAACTTTACTGGTTTGTGCGATATCTTGTTGTTATCTCTTGTTTTCTGTGTTATGTTGTACTGTTTGTTTCCCAAAAATAAATAAATAAAATAAAATAAATAAAAAATTCAAGGTAACAACTGACGTAAATTTTAAAGCCCATTAAACCAAAAATGCAGTACAACGTTAGCAGATAAAAGTAGTAATGCAATAAATAAACGTGCAATAACGCCCTTAAGGATACAAAGCGAAAGATTGGATGCTAGCCAAGATTAAAATCAAGTCGTCGGAAATGGCACAGATGAACTTAATGTTCAGAACGAATGAAGTACCTACAGAACATTTTGTTCCACAGTTAATAAAAACGTTTGCTGAAACAGTAGTATCGAATTAGACTCCTTGTCTTTGATCTCAAAAAACTTTTCATTTGGCATTCAAATGCAGTCAGCTACTCCATTTATTTTTCTAGGTATGAATAAAATCTTTAAGCTAGAACTATTATTATAGTTAGTTCTGTAAAGAAGAAAAGAGAGCAAGTTAAGATTTATTCCTTGAAGAATCATATAATTATACTAGGTTACCCCGCAAACGTTGTTTTGCCATATATGTTATTAACCCCCGCAACCCCCTCTTGTGGGTAGAATTTCGTAAAATCCGTTCTTAGCTGACCTCTACACGGTAAAAGAAATATTCCTACCAAAATTCAAGTCTCTACGCCTTATGGTTCCAGAGATATCGTGATGAGTCAATGGATGGGGAACTCTTTTATACCTATATATAGATAATGTTCTTACAAATAGTACATTTAGCTGTCTTTTTTTTTAAAGAAATATCTTTTCTTTGTTAGCTGGGTTATTTTATATAATCCCGTAACAAACAATAATACAAAAAAGCTATTTTAACCGCAAACGCTACGGAGTTGACACTGCTACACAGGAAAATATTGCACACAAAAATTCCATTAAAGCTAAACGAATTAAAAAAGTGTGTGTAGATACTTATACTACGGACGTAAAAAGTTATACTTCATTGGGTAGCTAATTTCACGTTGCTAACTTCTTCTTCGTTGACTAGCTAACTTTAGGGTGTCGGTTATTTTCGTGACGATGTGCGCGTGCATCGTAAAAGTTTACTCTCATCATTTTTCCTTAATGCACCAAAAGAAGTATAACTTCAAAAATTCCAAAATGAACTTTAATAACAGCAATTTTTATTTTTATTCACTATTTAAGTGGTTGATAATGATGGATGATTCAGTAGTTACTCTTGTCATTTAAAACAAAGCAATTTGTCATAAACCAACAATGTATTAATGACTAAGCATTTATTGACTATTAAATAAAAAATAGCCCACAATTAAATTATTAAAATTATTAGCACATAAAAAAAATCAGTCTTGTCAAATAAAAATATAATAGGACTTAAAATTGGCCCTTTAGAGAGCCCATGTTTAAAACAGATTTTGATGATTTAATTTTTTTTTATGAAGACATATTCAAACCAATTATATACTATACTAGCTTCTGCGCGCGACTTCGTCGGCGTGGACTCCGCTCCTATTGGTCTTAGCGTGATGATATATAGCCTATAGCCTTCCTCGATAAATGGGCTATGTAACATTGAAAGAATTTTTCAAATCGGACCAGTAGATCCTGAGATTAGCGCGTTCAAACAAACAAACAAACAAACAAACAAACTCTTCAGCTTTATTATATTAGTATAGATAGTAAACTATAATACAAAGAGATCAAGCGAGTGAATTCACATTCGAAATCAAAATCTAATTTATCATCTTAGGCTTCAAAAGCACTTTCGAATCGTCATTTTACAAATTAAAATTTTAAAGTGATTATTATTTTTAAAAGTGAATCTACCACAGATTCGGAATGTAATTCTGCAGAGAAGAATCGAAAAAAAAAATTTGCATTAACTTGGAAATGTGTTTTTACTTATTATAACCTTATTAAGCTATTGTTTGTCTGTTAAAAGTACTACTGATATTAATATTTCACTAATTTATTTGATTATCTAAATAATAGCAAAAACAATTTGTCAAATTGGATACCGTAATTGAAATGTTATTTTGAAATATTTGGTGCCCGTTCCCATTTATTTCTATATCTTAATTAGTTTTTCCTGGTTTGACTATTCGTTTCTATATCATGTATACTTTTTGATATAGGTTACTTTAGATGTAGCTGTTTAAAACATTTATATATATTCTTAAATTCTGTTTTCAGGCTAAAAACCACACAGATATTGAGCAGAGCGCTTTGCTTCCACAACTGGCCTAAATTTGAGCTTTGTACTGAAGTCAAATTCGGAGTGCCCATTGTGTATGAAGAAGATGAAGATGTAGTTGAGACGCGAGCGGCGAGGTTGAACGAGACAGATCTGATGGACATGTGGGAGACAATGTCACAGCGCGATCCCTTCGCTGTCAGACTCAGGATGTTAGGTATAACGGTAAGGATATTTTAAAATTTACTTTTTCCGTAATTTGTGGTTTTTTAACATACAATAACAATTCTATTATTTAATGTTATTTGTAATATCTACCTTTTACATATCGACGTCGAGTGCTAATACATTGTTGTGTACGAGCGAATATTATAAAATAGTTACGAAATATTTTTTTATATCTCTTCTCTATACATATATATAAAAATGAATCGCTGAATGTCTTGCTAAGCGCAAATCTCGAGAGCGGCTGAATCGATTTCACTCATTCTTTTTTTATAATGTTTCTTGAAGTGCGAGGATGGAAAAATTTAAAAAATTCCCTGAAAAAGTCTAAAACAATAATTTTCCTATACAATAGATTCGTAATAATACTTAAAAGTCAATTTGAACTTTAATACCATACCATAAAATTTAAGTGCTAGTGGAGGGGTTCCGGGAAGGATAAGTATTAAAAAAATAACTGTTAGGCGGTACGAAGTTCGCCGGGTCAGCTAGTTTTATATTCGTAACAGCTAAAGTCGTTAGTAGATTTTTTCTAAATAAAATGCTGCACTCTATATTGAGTACCGTCTTTAAAAATGTGATCTAATGTGAAAATCTATGTGGTCTAGTTTAATCAAAAATACTAAGCGTAAATTTGTTTCCTATAGAAGCAATTTCAATTGAAATGTATTGAAAAATGTTCCTTGTTACATGAATTTACATTAGTGGAATATCAAATTTAGTTCTTAATTTTTTATTTTACACATATATTTTTCATTCAAAGACATATAAATGTCTAAAACACGTCTAAAATGACATAGTTTTACAATTGCACGAGAGAAAACATGACGTATGCTCTTCATATTAAAGAGCTAACAATATGTTTTATGTATTGCAAACACGTAAAACGTAATGCCTGAGCTAAGAATTGGAATCACAATAGTCTAGCTAGACCTAGCTGAATCTAAAGTAGGCAAAGAATTGTCTAGCTCTGCAACGAAAAAACTGGCAAACTTTTCAGTTGCGATTTCGTACCTTTTGTTTGTAACTTTTTTTATCTTCATTGTGAGCGCACATTGTTCTGTGTTGTCATTTTGTAATTAAAAATGTACCTCAGTTTCGTTTGGTATAATTTTAATGGATTAATAAAAAATTGTGAAAATAATTTTGTTTTAAATTTAAATCTACTTCAAGTTTTGTGTTTGCATGACCCATTATGGTACTTAACTGTCATTCTTCTAAAGCATCAGAAGCCGTCTTCTGATTTATTGAACACTTCAAAATATTTATAACTATCTACATACATATGTATTAGTGATGTAACGAATGTTGGATTTATCACATTCGCGAATGTCACATATTATATATATGTTGAAATTAAGTTAAAAAAATCCTATAATATTTTAATACATTCAATCAAAATTCTAAATATTTAAATATATTTCAATTTCAATTAGTACCTACTCATATGATCTAAAAGGACACTTCTTTATCAGAGGAAAGATTAATATTTATAACCTTTCAAATTTTTAATTTACTGAAGTGAAACTTCTTTAGGCGCATGAGGGGTAAAATTTAAGGGACCGCTAACGCGGCAACGTCAGGGACGGTCAGTACGTAACGCCTGGGAACACCGCGAACGTTGACTTTTGTTTTTTTTTTCAATTAGTTTTTTTTTTAAATTAGTTTGCCAAAGAAGTTTCACTTCTGACATGTCATTGTGTACTTTGTACGCAAGCATTCTAATGCAAAGAGGTTTATGCAAATCTGTTTTTTATACAATTAGGTCGGCAAGCAAGCATACGGCTCACCTGATGATAAGTGATTATCCTAGCTTATAGACGTCTGCTACACCAGAAGCATCGCAGGCGCGTTGCCTACCCTTCCCCAATCCCCCCAGGAACTCTGGTCACCTTACTCACCACAGGAACACAACACTGTTTCAAAGCAGTATTATTTAGATGTGGTCTTTTGTAAGATAGAGGTACTTCCCCAAATGAACTGCTCCAGATTTTGAGGATCATATTTCCGGTTGTGCCGTAGCTCAGTTATGTTACTAGTAATTTAAAACTGTTTAGTCTTGTTACTTATTACTGGTGTAACTATTTCCAGGAGTACCAAGTTCCGAATGACCACGGTGTTCTCACCATATGGTTTGTCATCGCTGGCGGTGTTGTCATCTCCATGGCGATGCTGGCCTTCGCTCTCTGGAGGTTCAGCTGCTTCGCAGGTTACGCCAGGTATTAAGATTAAAAAATTTATATCCTTATCAGTTAGTACAACATTAGTTGAGTCCCACCAGGTTAAGAAACTAAAATTTTCTATGCTATTAACTGAACATGAAAATGATAACTATGTGTTTTTATAACAACTAGTGGTCGCCCAGAGGTCGAAATTCGACCATAATTAAAATTTTAAATTAAAGAAAACCAAATAATTATGACAATAAAGAACCTTCTTTTAAATAGCTTTTTAATTTGACTACAGACTTTGACAATCAACAAAATAGTATAATATGCGTGTGTGCGTGCGGTAGTGTGTGTGTTGCTTTTTTATTAATTTAATGTATATTTTATGTATAATTTTGAAAAAATATTAGCCTTCCGCACTCCTTCTCTATATAAACTATAAGTGTGCAAAATTTCCTACAACTCCGTCCGCGCAATTTTCCTAAAAAGAGGTACAAAGTTTTTGCTTCACGTATTATATAGATAAATATGTTTGACATACACAGACGGTCGTCTGTTTCTAAGGCAACTTAATGATTTTATTTTAAACGATATGTATGCTGTAAGCCTATCGATAGCTTATAGTACCCTAGTACTTCTACTTAGTAGCCCTAAAGTACTTTTTCTATTTGACTGATTTTTGTACGTAGCTAGGAAAGCTATGTAGTACCTAAATGCAGTTTAATTTACTGTCTCTCTGACTTAGCTCCTGACCTGAGTATTGCTATTGTAATAACATAAGATAAGGCAGATCCTATTATCTGGTCTTAAAGATTCAATTCAACTCAAACTGAAATCTATATAATAAAAATGAATGTTGCTAAGCGCATAACTGGAGAATGGCTCGACCAATTCGGCTTTTTTTGTATGTTCCTTAAATCCCACGGAAGGTTTTTAACCAAAAGGAAGAAAAAAAACATAACAGGCAGAACGAAGTCTGTCCGGGCAGCTAGTATAATTAATAATCTCTTTTATTAGGCTAAGTCAGCATAAATAGCACTTCTGAAAATTTCCGTAAATAACTTTAAAATTTTATCATCAGAATTCTACTGATTTGATGATTAAATAGTTAAGAATTTTTCGCTAAAACGTAATAATTGTTTATTGAAACATTTGTTTTAAGTTTTCCCTTATCACGAGCGTTATCACTGTTTACTTAAGTGTTATCATTATGACTGTATCTATCTGTATGTTAATCATTTACTTCACAATAATTATATTTGTGTTTTGATGCTTAATATTATTACTATTTAAGTATAAGCCATATTTTTATTACCTTATTATGTTATTATATAAAAAGGTCAAACTTAAAAATTTATTGGAACACGATATTTTGATCTTATGATTAGACAAAATATCTCTTGCAGTTTCATCTTTGCTGAGTTTCAATGCTGCTTGGATTTTTATTCTAGCGTGATATTATATAGCCTATAATCGAATATAAAATATATTGTTTTATACTGCAGAAGACTGCAACTATCTTTTATAAGAAAAGAGACTGCACTATAATGCAAATTACATAAAAAATAACATCTTACTGTTGAACATAGGCATCTTTCTCCATGTAGGAGAAGGATTGGAGCTTAATCCACTTGCTTGTGGATATTTTCCTTACTATGAGGATATATTCTCAACTTTGAGTAACGATCGCTATCATGTGTATATGATAACAACTGGGACCGACAGCTTAACGTGCTCTCAGAGGTACGGTTGGGAAACATACTTCCAAAACTTACATAAATTTGTCAAAGTTTATTGCGCATTGATAACTATTAATACGTTTTAAATTTCCTGACATACATATTATGTCGACAAGCTCTTTTGTTAAATTTTCAACTGCTAAACTTGAAATGAATCTTAAAACAAATACTATTTGTTAATTAACATTATTTTAAAATATGATACTGGAATTAATTTTAAGCACGCTACTTTTCCTAATAAGACTATTAAAATGACGAACTACCACTACCACATTAGAACTTACAAAGCCCACGCGGGATAGCCATCCAACTGCTGGCATTCAAATACACAGGCCGAAGACGGGCAGCAGCGTCTTCGGTGCGACAAAGCCAGCCCTGCGGTCACCAACCCGCCTGCCCAGCGTGGTGACTATGGGCAAAACCCTCATGAGTTCGTGGGTGAAGTTTCGGCTCTCAGTTCCTATTACATGCAGCTGCAAAATATACATATATAATAAAATATATTCTCAACGGTAAATTCACATGTTCCAGGATGCCATCATTCAGCGACACGGACAGCATCAAGGAAAAGCAAAACCTGGACCTGTACCCCACACCCCATCAGACCTTGCCCCCGCTGTACTCCGAGTACGACTACAAGTGGGCTGATGCTCCGTTCGATAGTTCGGCTAAAGGTAACTTAATAATCGTTAAATTTTGTTTTTGAAATGAAACTTCTTTAGGCGCATGAGGGGTAAAATTTGAGCGACCGGTACCGCGGCAGCGTCAGGACGGTCAGTGCTTGGACGGGTGACCGCCTGGAACACCGCGTGATGGCTTTTTGTTTTTTTTTAATTAGTCTTTTTTTTAATTACTTTGCCAAGGAAGTTTCTCTTCTGACGTGTGTACATTTTTTTTATGGATCAGTTTTTGAAAAAGACCCTCGACTTAAAAATGTACGTCATACTAAATATTGGTGGCCGCAGATGCGCTGCATAGCATAATAGTGGAATTGTTACTTTTTTATTTATGTTAAAAAAGTTTTACATTAAAGTTTCAAGCTAAAGGAGCTATGTCGGGATTCCGTAGGTGGACCAAAATGCCAAATATTAAATACTCAATTTCTAATAGTCGTTTTAAAAGTCGAGCGGTCATTATACATATATTTTATCGCGGTGTTCTCTCTGCTGCTGTCGCGCTGGTCTTGTCTATTATAGTTATTGTATTAGAGTACTTTATCCGATTTCTCCAGAAGGAAGATAATAACTATCAAATGAGCATATTCTCTCTTGTGTCTCATTCTTATGTGAATTCTTTGAGTTGATCGATTGGAACGAACGAAACGTTGCTAGACTTTTCAAAGACAACTATATCCTATGAGACAAAATAGCGAAAAAACTAAAGGTAAACACAGAGTCAACTGCTTAAAACTGGAAGTAATCTCGTGCCGGCGGTGTAAAAACATACAAAACAACTGAGGTAGGGCACAGCAGGAAATTTCCTGCTCAAAATATGGAGTAGCCCGACTGGGCTAGTACCTCGACCTTACAGAAGACCACAGCTAAATAATACTGTTTTCAAGCAGTATTGTGATCCTGTTGGTGAGTAAGGTGACCAGAGCTCCTGGGGATAGGGTCGGCAACGCGCTTGCGATGCTTCTGGTGTTGCAGACGTCTATAGGCTACGGTCTTACCATCAGGTGAGCCGTACGCTTGTTTGCCAACCTAGTTACATAAAAAAAAACCAGGCTGTAATAAACACCCAAATAACACGAATATGAAATATTTTCAAAATCAAAATCAACTTTATTCAAATAGGCCCCAAGAGCACATTCGAATCGTCATTCTACTAATAAAAATTTTAAAGTGATTATTATTTTTTGTAAAGGAAAGCTACCACCGATTCGGAATGTAGATTCTGCAGAGAAGAATCGACATAAAAACTCCCCAGTTACTCTTGAAAATAATATATAAACTGTGTTTTAGTACAAAGTTAGTAATATTTTGCATTAAATACAGCGTCACTAAGCCCACACATTCCTTTCAATTCTACATTTCCAATGAGCAAGAACAGAATTAGCACAAGCCAGTTGCCGTATATGGAATGTTTCATTACCCGATAGTAGCTTTAATATAATTTTTGTATCGGCTGTGTTAACATTTTCAATATTTTAACAATTTGAATTTTTCTATTTTCAGCGGACATGGGCGGTTACTCCAACAGGAGCTACATGCACAACGATTTCTTTGAAATCGAATCAGAAGAGGAAGTGATGCCAACTCGCGATAGGTATTCCTTATTTCATTCAACGAACATTAATCTTTAATAACTCTGTTAAAATCTTAATGCTTTTTAACTCACTTACCTTCTTCTTAAAGCATCTGTATATACCTTTGGATTATATTTACTAATTTTCTTAATATTATTAATTATTTTTCACTATACACTTACTACTTTCTAATGAATTATTAACTTTTGTTTGGAATTTTTCATAGATTGCACGTTTCAACGGTTTTCGAGAGTCAAAGTTCATTCGATCATCCTTTACAAATAAATCATCTCTTTTGTGCATGTTTAATCATCTCTCGTAATATATTAACGAGCTGAGTCTTCTACTAGTGCTCAGTTTGTAATACCATCACTCACCAGCTGAGTCATTACTACTAGTGCTCAGTTTGTAATACCACCACTCACCAGCTGAGTCTTCTACTAGTGCTCAGTTTGTAATACCATTATTCAACAGCTGAGTCATTACTACTAGTGCTTAGTTTGTAATACCATCACTCACCAGCTGAGTCGTTACTACTAGTGCTTAGTTTGTAATACCATCACTCACCAGCTGAGTCATTACTACTAGTGCTCAGTTTGTAATACCACCACTCACCAGCTGAGTCTTCTACTAGTGCTCAGTTTGTAATACCATTATTCAACAGCTGAGTCATTACTACTAGTGCTTAGTTTGTAATACCATCACTCACCAGCTGAGTCGTTACTACTAGTGCTTAGTTTGTAATACCATCACTCACCAGTTGAGTCGTTACTACTAGTGCTTAGTTTGTAATACCATCACTCACCAGCTGAGTCGTTACTACTAGTGCTTAGTTTGTAATAACATCACTCACCAGCTGAGTCGTTACTACTAGTGCTTAGTTTGTAATACCATCACTCACCAGCTGAGTCGTTACTGCTAGTGCTCAGTTTGCTTAATTTCAGTAATCACTTACAGGTTCACAACAGACGTGTAGCCGTAAATCATACATTGTTAATAATCGGTATGCATTAATATTACGTTCTAATATTACTTAATCATTAGTTTATTCTTTCTACTAATTTTACTTTACTTTTGCTTCTTTTTCTACTAATTTATTTATTTCTTATACTAATTTTTAATACATATTTTTTCATGAATAATACTAAATAATATGTTAGTTTTAAATAAGTTTTTTTACTATTTCATTTTTAAATCTTTAAGAATTTATTTAATAAAGATGTTATTTTTTATATTCAATAAAGATACAGTTTTTTGATGTTTTTTTTTTTTGTTATTGTTCATAATTTTTTTACATGATTCTAAGAAATATATCATAAATTTTCAGAAGTTCCGGTTTCAGCCCACGTGACATATACAGTGTGTGAGCACTACCGATGCGCGAAGCCACGCTTTGTATAGACTTTCAAGGCTTCAACTATGATATTATTGTGATTTAAAAAAAAATTGTTGTATAAATTTCTGTTAGCTTTGTTGTTTTATTTTAAAACAAATGTAATTTTTTAGTTGCTGATAATAATAATAATCTGTTCTACTTTTTTTAGTTTAAAAATAACTAACTTTTATTAAGATTTATTTATATATATAAAACTAATATATTATAAAATTAATTATAACGTAGTTTATTTACAAATTATGACATATTACAAATAAAAAATCTTTTTATATTTATAAAATTAAGCAAAGCGAACAGAAGTTTTAAATATATTTAAGCTATATAGGAGTTGTATACAATATAGTGTATGACCCACGCATAATATATTATACATAGTGAAAAGACTAGATAGCATACTTACATATTGTTGTGATTTTTATTGAAATAAAATGATAGATTTTAAATTACGTTATAAATTATTTTAAAGTGTCTTCTATAAATTATATTGGTAATAAATGGTTGTATTTTTATTTTATTTTTTATTTTGTTATTTCTTGTTTTTTTTTTAATTGCTATAAAACCTTTTTAATTTAAAGTTACTAAGATTTTTTTTTCCATTTTATTTATTATGTTGGCTTATGTAAAACTTTTTTGATAAAAATTGAAAAATGGAAATGAAAAAATATGATTGACATATTATATGTATATGAGTGCCGAAATATCGGGAACTCAACATGATCAATAATAAACGTCGTATAAAATTTCAAAAGTTATAAATAAATAAAAATTTAGCATAAATATTAAATTTAAAGTTTCTTTTCAAAATGTTTGAGGTTGTGATGAATAAAACATCTTTTACAACTATAAATAACTTTTTTACTTCAAAATTACATTTAATAATTGTGTTTGCTAGCAAACGGAAAAAAACCGACTTGCATCGGCAAGTAATAAATAATAAATACGTTAACAAACGCACTAGTCGTCAATACGATTTTCGAGGGTTTCCCTCGATTTCACTGGAATCCCATCATCAGATCCTGGTTTCCTTATCATGGTACCTAAGTTGGGATATACTAGGGATGGCGATCTGAGATCGATTAATCGAAGAATCGATTTTTCGGACCAAATAAATCGATTATTTAAATCGATATGTTGTACTGAATCGATTCAGTGAATCGATATTTCACCCTTGAAAATCGACTTCGATTTTTTCTGTTTTGGTAAAAACCATAAAATTATTTACAAATAGCTGCACGTACTCATAATATTACGGTGTTGCCGGTTAAAGGGTTAATTACTCAAAAATTCGCGAGTTAGCTTGTTTCCGTATACATTAATTTAGAAAATAAACATAACAAATACCTACATTTAGAAAATAAATGTCTTCTTTTATACCTGATCTTATATGTTAGGGCATACTGAAAGTTTTTGGATTCTAATAAATAAACAAGATATCGACTTAATATTCTATTTATTGTTTTTCGAAGTATATTCCCCCGCAATTAATGCATTTTTGCATTAGCTAAAAACATTGTACAAAGACCATTAACCATTGTACTTGGGGAGGCCTATGTCCAGCAGTGGACTGCAATAGGCTGAACTGATGATGATGACTGATTGTACAAAGCAGTTGGACCAGTCTTCCTTAGGGACCTCTTCGATGGCTTCTCTGAACGCATTCACTGCTGATTCAGGGCTCGTAAAACGTATACCTCTCAGTTTATCTTAAGTTTTTGGAAATAAAAAGAAGTCGCAGGGTGCGAGGTCCAGGCTCTAAGGCGGATGCGTCATCAATTCCACATTTGAAGCCTTCAAATAGGCCTCCGCCCTCCGTTACCTTCGCGGAGTGTGAGGATGCGTTATCGTGGTGAAGTGTGAACATTGCTTCGAGGAGGCTTTTCTCTAACTTTTTCCAAGACTCTAGGAAAGCAAGTGTTAACGTACCAATCTGCAGTCACTGTTCATTTTCAAGCGATACTGTCGTGTAATGTCCTGATTTTCCGAAAAAGGAAGCAACCATTTGTTTACCAATACTTCGACTCTTCTTAACTTTCGTAGGTTTTAGGGTTTTCCCTTCAAAAGGGAAAACCCACTCTGCCGACGGGCTTTTTCTTTCGGGTTCAAAGCAGTATACCCAGGATTCGTCACCTGTCACGATATTATAGACAGCCAATGACTGTCCTCCGTTAAACTTTTTTATCATTTTACGGCACCATTGGACACGCAGCCGTTTCTGGTCTTCCGTTAAATCATGTGGTATCCATTGAGTGCAAAGCAATCAAAGAGTAACATGTTCCGAATGAGTTCCATTTTCGAATTCCATAATTGTATTTTTAATTCTTTTATTGTAAGTGGCTAGATCCAGAAACTTTCAGTATTCCCCACGTACTTTGATATGGTAATAAAAATAATTTTAATATCGAATTCCATGAACTAAAAAATCCCTGATTTTACTGGTGAGATCCCAGAAATTATTTATTATGGTATCTTTCTTGTTTTTCATAAAATGGATTTATATTTACATTGTAAATACAAAATTAAAAAACATGTGTGGTTTTATGAAACCACGGTTAAAGTGAAACTTTTTTCACATTATAGACATTTAACTAAAAATTTTTGAAATAATATTCTATTAAAGGTATAAAAATCGCTTTTTCAATCTTACCGCGCGGCCAACCGTCACGCGACATGCAACACATACACGACAAAGTTTGAGACGATGTAATAAAAGTTTCACTTTTAAAAAAATCGAAAATCGATTTTTTGGAAATCGATCTTTTGGACCTCGATTTTTATATGAATCGATTTATCAGGTAACGATTCGAATCGATTCAAAAATCGATCTTTTTTGGAAAGAATCGCCAACCCTAGGATATACCCTTTCCAACAAAAAAAGAATTATCAAAATCGGTTCATAAACGACGAAGTTATCCCCGAACATACATTAAAAAAAAAACATTCATATATACGGTCGAATTGAGTAACCTCCTCCTTTTTTGAAGTCGGTTAAAAAACTAAAATTCCTAAAGTCACTATTTAATATCGTTAAAATTTAATGATTTTCCATACAAAAAAAAAACTGAATAGTAAAATTATGTACAAAATTATTTATCATTAACTTAAGTTCATTTGTGTATGATTAAAAAAAGCCAGATTTTAATTATAATTTTAATACAGCAATCTCTGCTTGCAAGCAGTATTAAAAAAAGCTATTTACACTATGATAATGACCAAGAAAAATATGAATAACTAGCTTCTGCGCGCGACTTCGTCGGCGTGGACTCCGCTCCTATTGGTCTTAGCGTGATGAAACATAGCCTATAGCCTTCCTCGATAAATGGGCTATCTAACACTGAAAGAATTTTTCAAATCGGCCCAGTAGAACCAGAGATTACCGCGTTCAAACAAACAAACAAACAAACAAACAATCAAACAAACTCTTCAGCTTTATATATTAGTATAGATAATTAATTAATAACAAAAACCATGTCAAATATGGTCATTCAAATAGTCATTAACATAATAACATAATTTATTTTACAGAAATTCAGAAAATACTTTCCTGAATATGAGGTAGGTAGGTACTTCACTTTTTGGTGGGAGATTCTTCGACAAATTTAGTAATAATGGAATACAAGCTAGTTCAAGTTCAGGTCCAGGTCAATCAATCTTCTTCTTATAGTGCCATCTTCTCACGAAGTTTGGCGATCATTTTGGCAACTTGTACCCTTGATACCGCGGCCCTGAACAACGAACGGGTGTTTTTCCCAAAACATTGGCGTAGATTTTTCAGCCAAGATGTTCTTCTACGACCCACACTGCGCTTTCCTTGGATCTTTCCCTGGATAATAATTAATATATTGATATATTATAATTAATATATTGATTGACCATCCAGGGAAAGGTCAATCAATATTGTTATGCAAAAATGATAATTCGGATGAGTTCCTGCGCTTCTCCAATGAATCCATTTGAAAAATTTCAGGCGTTTCCAATAGCTAGGTTGTTTTTTTAGCAACACGGGTAGAGTAGGCTAGAATTTAAAAGTCGCTTTTGGATTGGCCGCAAAGCTACGACGCAATACTCAAGTAGGTATGCTTCTTACAAGACTATTACACAGTACAATTTATCTTTGGAGGGCGGAATGATTTTAAGTTTCTACTAAGAAAATCCAACATTCTAGTTGATTTCTTCATAACGTCTATACTAATATATAAAGCTGAAGAGTTTGTTTGTTTGATTGTTTGTTTGTTTGTTTGAACGCGGTAATCTCTGGAACTACTGGGCCGATTTGAAAAATTCTTTCAGTGTTAGATAGCCCATTTATCGAGGAAGGCTATAGGCTATGTATCATCACGCTAAGTCCAATAGGAGCGGAGTCCACGCCGACGAAGTCGCGCGCAGAAGCTAGTTATCAATATGAGGAATAAAAGTTAACTTGTAGTCAAGCATTACACCCAGGTATCTAACAGTGTTCCTTACTATGATTAATGATCGCTATCAGCTATTTATGATAACAACCAGAACCGACGGCTTCACGTGCTCTCCGAGGCACGGTGGGGAGACCCACAAAGACAGACATCAAAACCGGAAAGAAATATTTGTACAAATACAAATATCAATTCCGAGCGGGAATCGAACCCGCAAACCATCGGTGTTTTATTCGACTATTCGCACCAAATTACGTTTTGAACGCTAGCCTTTATATGTTATATGTTATCAAGTTATGTTTAGAAGGTGCGTTTGTACAGAGACAACAGCAGCTGGCCAAAGCACTACAGGTTGCGGCCTGCGGGTTTAATAATATCTAATAATAATAATTAAACATCGCATATTACAAATGTTCGTTTTTACCATACAGATGTTTATAGTTGTCTAGGAGTTGTGTTCCATCCTAATGGAGGCCGTTAAGAGTGAAGTGCTGATTGCAGTTTACTACTTAAGAAACAATCATAGGATCATAGTATTAAAAATTTATGGGGAGTGTCTTTGTCCTGTGAGTGATTTTTTACCGCACAATGTCTCTTGCGAGAAAGAGATAAATTGATGCTAGAACTTTCGAAGAACAACGGATACCACGGAGATAACCGAAGCTAAGCGAACCGAGATGTTATTATTAAATATACCATATACTAAACGCCTGATCAAATGAAATGGCAATAACATTTACACATGTTACAGCCTACAGAGTAAACTACGCTCTCGTGTCGAAGCTGATACACACACATTTATGAAGTGAAAAACTTCTTTTGGCGCACCGCACACATTAATTTATTCGTAGGTAGTAAGTTAGGCTGATCCGTCACGCTCTGAGATGAAAGGTTCGATCGGGTGAACTCGGGACCGCCGAGTGTACCCGAGCGTGAAACATAAAGACAGCTGCTCTCCGCTGCTGTACCGTGAAAGGCTCGATCGGGTGAACTCGGGACCGCTTTAAAGAATGTACTATAATCAAATATGTGTATGTATGTATATTAGTAGGTATTTTAATTTACAACCATAAATGAAAAGTTTTAAAACCGTAATCTGTATAAACAAAATGAATTTCCGTCATAACTAATAAAATTGAAATTTATTTGTGCTCAATATATCCATTGCCACTTATTATGAACAATTAGACCTGGTTTCTCAATTTTAATATCAGTAATAAAACGCCATATTTTTTGGTCTATGAACCAGTGCGACGACTTAGTAAAAGTTCAAATTATTTTGTTTATGGCAGTTATCTGCCTGTTGTACAATTTTCAATAGTTTCAGCCTATAACGTCCTACTGCTAGACATAAGCCTGTTTCTCCTTATAGCAAACTAACCGACCCGTGCCCATTTCTATGGGCGTTAATTATTTATTTTTGTGATGTAAATATATCCAAAAGTTTTCATCTCAAAATGTAGCCTATACCTAATAATTTTCATGATCGGATCAGTATTTGCGAAGATTACCCCCTACAAAAAAACAAAGGTAAAAGCTTTACCTCCTTATAATATTAGTATAGAAGGATAGATGATTAGAAAGAAAGAAAGAAAGAAAACACTTTTATTAGCCTTTCCGTTTACAATAATTATAAATAATGACTCAAAAAATAATTATAACATAAAAAAATAAGAATAATAATATAATTATTAGAAACATAAAAGGAAACGATAAGCAAAAATGTAGGTAACAAATACAAAATAATATAAAACGAAAAAAGAAAGAAAAGGCCAACTAGGTTTCTGCTTCAGTAATGTGTTTGACAGCAATAATTTGCTGCCAAAAACGCTGTTATTCTAGCAGAACCTATCCTGGTGACTTGAGACCTGTGCTTGAGACGCTTACACTTTACAATAAGAATTTAAGAATGATAACAATATAAAATTACAGACAATAATAAAACTTTACACATAGAAGTCGCAACAGATACTTATATTTGTGTATATGTCACTGAACAAGGTAAGAGGAGAGATAATTATAATAATAAAAGTTAATAAAAACAATTAAATATATACTTAAATAAAAATGCATAATGAGGAAAAAAGAGAAGAGATAGAATGTAAACTTAAAACAATTACGTGTCTTTATAAATAAATAATAAATACACTCATATTTTAGGCCAAAACGCTTACGTCAAAGCCACAAACTGCCGTCGCGAAAGGAATGTCAAAGAAAAAAAAAATAAAAAATAAAAATTAAAATTAAACCTAGTTTTAGCAAAGAGTATATAACCACTACGTTTTTTAGTTCAAACTTTTAAAGAGTATAATAATGTATAGTGTTTTAGTTTGAGGTTACTAGAACTGACACGGGTGTCGAACTCATAGAGAAAACAGAAAAGTGATATACCTGAATGTCGAACTATTCAGCGTGGTCGTGACGTGAACATATTATGCAAATGTTAGGTGACTAAGTGCTAACCAATTTGGTGCCGTGAAGCGGCTGCCGACCCGTCGAGACCACGGTATGGATCCGTCCAGAGTGCGATTCGCTCCCGGTGACTGTACAGAGAACTCAAATTCAAATTCAAATTCAAATAATTTATTCATTTTAGGCTGATACAGCACTTGTGAACGTCAATGAAGCTACGCCATCGGTTCGCAAATCCTACGGCGGGAGACCTTGTAACGAGAAGAACCGGCAAGAAACTCGTCAAGGGCTATTTTTTTCTCCCTGTCTTATTTCATACAGAGTCGTCAAATTGAAAAATGACTTTGACTTAATAAATTAAGTAAGGTCACTTTCCATCACAAATTTATCTTAAATTTATAAACAAAATAAAATACCCGGTAATCATAGCAGTAAATAATTTTCAATTACTTAAGAACTAGACACCTCCTAAAAGGTAGTTTCTTTAAAATGCGCTCCAAACAAATAGACAAGTAACTGTTTAGACGTGGCGAATAAAATACAACTACAAGTAAAAATCATTGTCAGCTTATGACCAAGTTGTCCCGTCATTTAAATAATCTTTGACAGTATAGTAGCCCTTCTTGAGGAGGCAATTTTTTATACGATTCTTAAACTCTTCAAAGGGTAACTCCAAGATATCACTTGGAATCTTGTTAAAGATATGTATACCTTGACCCATGAAGGACCCACGCACCTTCTCCAATCGGTACAGAGGCATTATAAGGTTATTCCTATTCCTTGTATTGCGACCATGCAAATCGCCATGTTTGGTATATAAGTTAATATTACGACGCACAAAAAGAATACAATTTAATATAAATTGAGATGCAGCTGTCAGTATGCCAATTTCTTTGAACTTCTCCCTAAGAGAAGTTTTAGAGCTTAGTTGATAAATAGCCCTTATTGCTCGTTTTTGCAAAATAAATATAGCATTAATGTCAGCCGCTAATCCCCACATAAGAATGCCATATGACATGATGCTATGAAAATAACTAAAGTATACAGTCCTAGCAGTATCTATATCTGTTAACTGTCTAACTTTTCTAATAGCGTAAGCTGCAGAGCTGAGCTTACCAGCTAATGCAGCAATATGCGAATGCCACTGAAGTTTTCTGTCTATAGTTACACCCAGAAAGACTGTTGATTCAACTAAATCTAATTTTTCATTATTCATTACAACTTCAATGGGTGGAGATTTTACATTTGGTAAAGAGAATAGAACGCATTTCGTTTTCTTTGCATTAAGCTGTAGATTATTAAAACTAAACCAAGTGAGTATTTCCGAGAGTGCTTTGTTCACATCGTCAAAATTTGATTTATTTCTATCAATGTTAAATATAAGGGAAGTGTCATCAGCAAACAAGACAATCTCGCATAGGCTTTTTGCAAAGAAAGGTAAATCGTTAATATAAACCAAAAATAAGAAAGGGCCCAAGATAGACCCTTGGGGTACACCTAGCTTTACATCAGAACCCATTGATTTCACACCATTTATATCAACTGTCTGAGTTCTGGAACTAAGATACGAGTGTAATAGTTTCTGGGCATTATTTTTTACACCGTAATGATTTAGCTTCAACAGCAGCGTCTGATGATCTACACAGTCAAAAGCTTTGGACAGGTCGCAGAATATGCCAAGAGCATTCTGCGACCTCTCCCAGGCCCCAAAGACATGCTTAAGAAGTGCAACACCGGCATCAGTAGTAGACCTACCCTTCGTAAAACCGAACTGTTTATTATGCAAGAGGTTATTTAAATTAAAAAAGGTTAATAATTGCTCCAGTATTATTTTTTCAAAGATCTTGCTCAAGGCTGGTAAAATGGATATTGGTCTGTAATTACTTGGGTCTTCTTTGTTCCCAGATTTAAATAATGGAATAATTTTGCTAAATTTCATTAAGTCAGGAAAAATTCCTTCAGCAATGCAATTATTAAATATAACAGCAAGATATGGAGCGATGGTGTAAATAATGCTTTTAAGAATAGTTACTGATATACCCCATAAATCATTGGTACCTTTCATTTTAAGAGATTTGAATGCTTTGATTATATCAGTGAAATCAATGCT
This sequence comes from Melitaea athalia, assembly GCA_905220545.2. Classification (NCBI taxonomy): domain Eukaryota; kingdom Metazoa; phylum Arthropoda; class Insecta; order Lepidoptera; family Nymphalidae; genus Melitaea; species Melitaea athalia. Next base: position 1,668,392 of record HG992198.1, read on the forward strand.
TTTAAAATCAAACAATGAGCTACATTCGGACACATGTCTTTGGAGCATTAAAGCCGCAGACGCGGCTGAAGAATTCAAATTAGACGTTGTTTCAATTGGTATATTTACAAAAAAGTTATTAAAAATATCAGCTATTTCCTTTTCTGACTTTATTTGGGCGTCATTAATTTTAAGCGTCAGGCTGTTGTCACGTGGTTTATATTTGCCAGTCTCACGCTTTATAATATCCCAGGTCGTTTTGATTTTATTGCTAGAATTCATTATTTTTCTTTTAAAATAGTTTGACTTAGCTATAGAACATGACTGTTTAAAGATTTTAGAATATTGTTTAACATGTTCTACAAAACCAGGACTGTGATTACTTTCTCTTAATTTATACAGTTCATATAACCTGTTTCTACTTTTATAAATACCTGTCGTAGCCCATTGACAAAACTGTAATCTTTGGGTACACTTAATAGTCTTTGTTTTAAAAGAGTTATTAAATTCCTTAATCAGTAACCCAAAGAAGTTCCCATAAAGTTCATTCGGATCGTCATGTACATATGGCATTAAAGAAACTTTATCGCAGATACTACTTTTAAAATTATCTAGACGTGTTTTTGTAATAGGCCTACATTGTAAAGTGACAGATGTATCAGCGACGTCCAATTGGTACGCTGCCTGTAGACCGTAATGGTCAGATGTAATGTTTTTAACAACTAATTTATTTACCGGGTCACATTCTGAAAATATATTATCTATACAAGTTGCTGAATGATCTGTAACCCTCGTAGGTTCTAAAAACTGATTAACTAAATTAAAAGAATTAAACAAGGTTAATAGCCGAGTAGTCATTGCATTGCTTTCAAGTATGTCAACATTAAAATCACCGCACACAGCTACTGGCTTATTTTTTTGTTTTAACTCTTTTAAAGCATCCTCCATTACCGTTTCAAAGGTTTCGAAACTACCTTTAGGGGGTCTGTATACACAAACTATTACTAAGCTTTTTAATTCAACACACGAGAGCTCGACATGGCGTTCTACGGAAAGGTCCACAATATCCTTTCTTTCTATATACTTAATGTCATTTTTAACCAAAATTAAAGAGCCGCCACATGTCGTTGTTTTTCTAGACAATAAACTCGACAATTGAAAATTATTCACATTACATGACACATCACAATGCTTCAGCCAGTGTTCGGTTATGCAAATAATATTAATGTTGTTACATTCAACAAATAACTCTAATTCTAAAACTTTGCCAGACAGGCCCTGAATATTCTGACACAATAAATTAATACATGAGGGCTTGGCTGTTGTCTTAGGTCTCAGTTTAAAGCTGAGCAAGAAACATTTACACTAGGTAATACATTTTTACTGTTAGTGAATTTATTACATTTTTTCTTAGTAGAATTGCTACTAATATCAATGTCAATAGACTTTGGTTTGCCACCTTCATGGGTGTCCTGTAAATTAAAAGCTAACAAATTAGCTATTTTTGTCCTAAACCTATTTGCAAGATACATGGTATCTGGGGTCAAAGTAAAATAATTAATAAAATTATTAATGTCAAAATATAAAATATTGTCACTATGACAACTAATCAAATTAAATAGGTATGAGTTTAACTCAAAAATACGGTTGTTTTGCGCCTTACTTAAATTACTTGCATATGGAAATGAGCTGATTACCAGTTTACAGCCTGTGTCTGCCTGTAATTTTAATAAAATGTCTATATTTTGCAAAATATGATTTTTCTTAACTGCGGAGCTGTCCCCACATAAAACAATTAAATTTGTTAAACTATCAACTTTATGTAACAGTATACTATGCACAATATCTTTAAATGATCTACCTGGTGTACATATATTTATTAATTCCTTGTGATATCTGTTTTTCATAATTAATCCTAACCCCTGGCCTAATTTATCTGAAAACATTATAGTTTTTACAGGTTTTATATGTTCTGAGTCACATGATGTAGCTGGTTTGAATGGGAATTTACTATAATTACAATGCAAAGTTTGATGAGTTTCTGTGTAGGATGATGGATGACAGGGGCTCTGTGATATCTGAGTAAAATTTTTAACTTCTGTGTCAATATTGTCATGAACTGACGGTGCAGTATTAATTTGACTGTTTATTAACGAGTCATATCTCTCTGCGTTGTAGTTGCAGAGTTCCACTAACTCTGCGGCAGATTTGATGTGCTCATCAATTTCTTTCTGCGCAATGGAATACTTATTTTGCATTGATTCAAGTAACTCGTGCAACTTTGTTATGTTTAATTGTAATTCTTTAGTGTCCCGGTCATACATTTGCCTACTTTCAGATAATTTACTACTATAAATTTCCAATGAGTCCATCAAACTTAATTTCTCTTTTCTCAGAACAATATTTTTATGAAAACATTTATTTTTCTTAATCAATCTACTGGTTTTCTTAATTAATTTATTGACTTTAATGTATTTCTTTAATTTGTTACTGCCTTGAATAAAGGGTCTGGCTGAAACAGAATGTTCAGTAGTTGCAGATGGATTAACTGACTGTGTAGCAGGTGATGACATCAGTTCCTCGAAAAGAGATTGTGTGTGATCAACCTCATACTGTTGCTGCTGCTCCGTTAGAAGAGATATTTGCTTGTTGGCATTATTCAACTCCTGTTCCAGATCTGTTATTCGGTTCAGGGCGCTCTCATATGTGCTGAACTGGTGATCAAATCCTCTAATAGTATTTTCTAGTTGATCTCTCTGCAGTATTATTTCCATATGTTGAGAGTGCAGCTGGGCTAGCTCGGTCTTCAAGAGTGAGTTACGTCCGACAATATTTTTAATTTCCTCCTCACTCTCTTCACGCTCACGTAATAGCTCTTTGCAAGTATCTCTGGACTCCTTTAGCTCCTGAAGCGCTTGTCTCAGCTTCATCTCCATGCTTTGAGTTGCAGCCTTACGGGTCAGCATGATGATTCAGGTATTCTAGAATGTATAGAAGCAAAATCAGGTACTTATACAACAAGTTAGTAACTTACTTTATAAGTAAGTCAACTTTTAGGTTTTGTTGCAATGAAAATAAATCCAGTAATTTAACTTATGTAGGTATGATCAAATAAACTTTACAAAGAACTAACTTATTTACTAGACAAACAATAATTTAAAGATAGTTTACTTTTTATTAACCTTACTAAAAGGGTTTTTTTTAAATAAATTAATAAGGTTTTCTAGACATCAAATATCAAACAGTTTAAAGTATGTGTCAAATTATTTGTATATAAAATAAAATAACACAAGTTACTTGGCAGATTGGTTAACAATATAGGTGTTTCACAGTGATGTTGAATGTTTTATTGATGTTTTATTGTAAGTGTAATGCTTGTGAAGTGTAGAAGTTGAGTGAGTGTCTGTGACAAAAGAAGTCACCATCAACTTTACTTCCACTTTTAGTCAAGCAAAGAGAGGTTAAACTGTGCCAAATCGTAATGACTGTGACGCTATTCACTATGTGAACTCTGTGTAAGTCGTATTTTATGTGGACAGTAGGTAGGTATTGAGAACCAACGAGCCACCGCAGTAAAATGTGACAAACTGTTGATATTACAATGAAAATAGGTTTATTATTATTAAGTTATGAACAAAAGTACTTCCCCGGTTTTATAAGCTGCTGTAGTCCAAAGATTTGTCCGTTTTCAAGAAAAAATCCTCTTTCGAAATGACGTCAAATTCAAATGTTCAGTCGTTACAATTTTTGTATCACTTTAGTTTTAAAAAAGTTTCAGTTAATTACTGACACTAACACTTGTTAAGGCTATTTATAACTTGATTTACACTTTTAAATACTTTTTAACTCGAATAATAAAGAATAAACTGCATGTCGTATAACTCTCCAGCATGTCGTGTATACCACAAAGTAAGTCAGGGGTTAGTTTTTTGCATATTTAATAATAACATTTTTATACAACGCTTAAAAGTGCCTCTGGTTTTCAGTTCACGTAATGGAGGTGGAAGATCGTTCCAGCACCGGGAGGCCGCATACCTGAAAGATCCGCGGAAGGCCACCGTTCGGTGCATCGGCGTCTCAAAAGTATGAGTGCACGTACGCTGTGGGTACCTTTTGTGTTCTTTAGCCCATGTTAACTTACTGAGCAGGTATTTCGGTACACCGGTACTCAAAATATCGAACATTAGTGAAGCCAGGTGCACTTTTCGGCGAGATTCCATTTTGAGGATGTTTTTATCATTTAAGACTGGTGTGATATGCGTTCGAGGCGGCACACCGAAACAATATCGTGCACAGGCGTTTTGCACTCGCTGTATAAGCTTTGATGTTCTACCAAGTAAACACGGCCCATATACTGTATCGCAGTAATTTAATTTTGATAGGACGAGAGACTCGCAAAGGGTTATTCTTAAATTCTCACCAATGTAAGATCTTATGTTATATAGTAGCTTCAGTCGGTAAAAACAATTCTGTACACACTTTGCAATGTAGCTCTCAAAATGCATGCTGCCATCGATGATCAGTCCCAAACTTTTTGCACTGTCTACACGCTCTATTGTTACCCCCTCAATCATTACATTTAAAGATACATGATTGTATAAGGCAACCTTTTTTTTTGTACCAATCACAAGCAGCTTTGACTTTTTGGGGTTAAGGACCAGACAATTGGACTTACACCAACCTGTAATCATCTTTAAGTCATTGTTAATTTTTTCAACTGCTGTACTGCAGTCAGACGGCAGGAAGGAGCAGTACAGTTGCAGGTCGTCTGCATATAGATGATACTTGCAAGAGGAGATATTTTTTACTATGTCCGCACTATATAACGCGTATAGGATAGGCCCCAGAATGGACCCCTGAGGGACTCCACGATTTATAGGCTGGGTTCCTGACCGATGCCTAGACCCATCAGCTGCGACTATTTCCACATACTGCTGCCTATCTGTCAGATAACTGTGGAACCATTTTACAGTTTTAATGTCAATACCATAATAGGTTAACTTAGACAGCAGTAGTGAAGTGTTTATCGAGTCAAAAGCACGGGAAAAATCGAGAAGGATAAGAAGACTGACCATTCCTTTGTCCTGAGCAGCAAGCAGATTATCCACAATGTCAGTCAGAGCAGTTGCTGTACCATGGCCCCTGCGAAAACCCGATTGCAATGAGGGAAGTATGCAGTTATCCTCAATAAAACTAGTGAGTTGATCACAAACAATTCTCTCCAACACCTTAGACACGCAAGGCAGTAGGCTGATAGGTCGCAGATCCTGTATAGAGGCGGGGTCGTTTACTTTAGGAATGGGTTTGACAATAGCAGTTTTCCAGCTAGCAGGAAAAGTACATTCTGTTATGGACCGATTGACTATTGCAACAATGGTATTCAACGTTTCTGGCAGTGTTAGTTGAAGCATATCCAGCGTAATATGATCATGTCCCTGAGCATTCGATTTTATCCTCTTTATTGCATTCAGTACCACATCCTCACTGACTGGCCTGAGTGAAAAACTGGATGAGGTGAAGCGGTGAAACTCAAAATAAGTGAGGTCAGAGATTTTGACGTGGTTTTCACCCGGAACCGCAAGGAAGTGGCAATTGATTGCGTTAGGATCATTAAGGTGTAATGGTAGATCAATTGTTTTATTTTTATTTGGTAAAATAGTCTGTTTGAGATTTTTCCATAGTCTCTTTGAATTTGCTTTGTTGTTATTAATGTAATTTTTAAAGTAACTTTTCTTTTCCTGTTCTATTGCTTTTTCCACTATTGCTTTCATGAATTTATAGGCTTCTTTATTTTTTTCGTTTTTTTTAACTTTATATTTATTATGGTAGTTGTTTCTTATTTTCATCATTGTTTTGATCGTATCTGTGATCCAGGGATGAGGAGGATGTTTAAATCTGCAATTTTTGACTGGGGCATGTAGGTCAAATAAGCTAATTACACAGTTTGTGAAATACACCACCAATTCGCTAACACTGTCGCAGTGTTCCAGCAAATCCCATTTGATTGAGCTCAAGTCGCTGCTAAATTGACCTATATCAATATCCTTCAGTAGCCTAATAGACTTACAGGTGGGCTCGTATCTAGGTTTTTTAATTTTTATTTCCACTGTGAGGACAGCGTGCGCTCCTAGCTCTGGTATATGATGAACAACAACATGACCCGTTGGAATGTCAGAGCATATCAAGTCTATCAGACTACTGTTATGCGTGGTAAAGTGGGTTGGTTCTGAAACCAATTGTCTTAAGGTAAAGCAACTCAGAAAATCAGCAATCAACCTGTATCTACTGGTGTTTGTCTCAAGAATATTAATGTTAAAATCACCTAATAGTATTAAACCATCGTGGCGAGGTAGAGCTACTATAGAGTCAGATACAGCATCAAAAAAGGAGGTGGGATCCTGCCAAGGAGGTCTATATGCTGTGCCTATGACTATTGTTTGGTTGTGAAAGCGGGTTGTAATCCACATCTGTTCCACAGAGTCTGATACAGTGTGTGTGAAGCTGCGAGCATATATGCCCTTGCGAATGTAGAATCCTACACCTCCACCACGGCCTCCCTTGATATTGGTGGGTCTAGGGATATGTCTTAAATTGTAACCCAACAGCCTAGGAGCCCTAGTCTCTTCACCCGGTCTGAGCCAGGTCTCATTTATAGCCATAATATCCGGACCCAGATTCTCCATGGCCGCGATGAATTCATCATGGTTAGTTGATAGCGACCCGGCATTCAAAAACCCAACTACAATGTTGTTTCGATTAGCCATAAGATATTAAAAGCTCAAAGAATACTGAGTATAATAATTGAATTAATATAGGAAAAGCAATAGTCATTAGGGCCCTCACGCTTTTTGTATACTTATTTTGAGTGGTGAATATTATAAATAATGATGTGATATAGTATAAGGTTTGTGTATATAGATTAATGTGTATATAAAATATGGACATCACCTGTGCACGTAATATTACTGTTTGGTGCATAAAGTGATGGGACATAGAGACAGTATAAGGCATGTTATAGATATAAGTATCTGCTAAAGTTATATGGATTACATGAAGAATACATTTAAATATATCAAATTTAAAGAGAAACAGTGTTATATTTTCTACAGTGATATATATATAAGTATCTGTTAAAGTTGTATGGATAATATGAAGAAAAAAATTAAATATATCAAAAGTAAGGAGATACAGAGTTTTATTTCCTACGTTAACTAAAGATTTATTTTCAGGCTGTTCCGTTTCCACCGAATACGCGCGATACATCTGCTTCAGAGCGAAACTGATGAGCGGGCCCTCCATCCGTCTGACGGGCGAAAATTCGCCCTCTCTTCGTCCAGAAGTAGCGCCACTTGAGTCGGCCACACTCCTCGCGTACTCTGTGAAAGAGTACCCGGTTGTGGCGCGTGAGTCGCTCGTTGACGAAGACGCGCGCGCCCCCGTCCGCCGCCAGGCCACGCCGCACGCGCGCCGCCTGCAGCAGCTCGTCGCGCAGGCCGCGGCGCGCCAGCCGCACCACGAGCCGGCGCGGGCGGGTCGGCGCCTTACCCGGCGCCGGCGCCGCGCCCACGCGCTCAGCGAACACCACGTCGCGCGCCTCCAGCGCCACGCCCAGCCGCGCCGCCAGCACGGTCACCTCATGCACCGCGCTCACGCCCCCCTCCTCGGGCAGGTGCCCGATGTCGAGGTCGGTGAGCAGCGCCTCCTGGTCCCGCTCGTTGAGTTCGAGTTTTAGCTCTTCGACTGCACATTCCAGGGCTGCGACCTTCTCGCTGCTGCCGGTGTCCTGGCGTTTCTCGAGCGCATCCAGTCTCTCCTCGACGCCGCTCATACGCTCATTCAAGTCGGAGAGAGACCTCCGCAACTGCGTCAATTCTTCGCGGAACTCTCTCATCGCCGCAATGCTCTCAGCGACCTCTCGCCGCAGATCAAACATCGCGGACGCGCTCTCCGCCACCAAATCCCTCGGCTCAGCATTTGGGGAACTGGAAGAGCTATTCTTTTCATCCTCAGTGCTGTCGATACCCTTCACTGGTGTCTGACTGTTGTCACCCTTGCGTACATTTCTTTTGCACGCCGGACAGACCCAATCCTTGCTAACCTGTCCCTTGTCCGATATACCGACACAAGCCCTATGAAATTTGCTTGGGCATACACTACAGGTAGCAGCGCCTACTGGCGATAAGAATTTACCACAGCCCCCACAGTTGACCATGATGTCCCGCGTAGATAACGTGCGCGAGATGAGGATACTATCAAACTATATTGTAAAAATATATTTATTAATAAATTAATTATAATATATTTAAGTAGGGAAAATTCCTGGATGTGGCAACACGATTCTTTCTATCGGATGTCAAACGTCAGGTGTCAACTGCCAGACGTCAGGTGTCAAGACGCTCAATGACAGCCGTCAGGTATCAAGTTGATGTAGGCTTCTGTTAGATGTCAGCTGTCAGCTGACAGACACCGGAGATACTGTGAGATCTTAAGTTGGTAGCACAAACTTACTTAGTCCAATTGTGATTTGTAACTACCCTCGATGATAAATATGTCGTGATCCTCTAAATGTTAATTGTTCTGAATCACTTAGCACTAATATGCTCCACTGCGGATTCACGTATCTATTCTGTACTGTAAGAAACGATCACTAACATAATATTATGATAACAACTGAATAACAGCTTTCCGTGCTCTCCGAGGCACGGCGGGGAGACCGACAAGGACACATATCAACACCGGAATAAATATTTGTACAGATACAATTACAAATTTCCACGTGAACTGTATGTCCACTCATACGTACCATGAGTTTGCGGACACGATACACGTTAGTGAGTGTAGTAGAAAATTTCTATGGAAAGTTGAGTTCACGATCACGATTCAGCTTGTAATATCCCACTGTTGGGCATAGGCCTCTTCCCAGTGTAGGAGAAGGATTGGAGCTTAATCCACCACGCTGCTCCAATGCGGGTTGGCGGATATATTCCCTACTACTATGAGTAACGATCGCTATCAGATGTACATGATAACAACCGGAACAGACGGCTTTACGTGCTCTCTGAGGCACGGTGGGGAGACTCACAAGGACTGCACAAACACCCAGACACGGGTGTATGGCCAATACAAATGTTTGTCATGTGCGGGGATCGAACCCGCAACCGCCAGCGAAACCGCACAAAACCAGTGCTGCAGTAACCGTTGCGCCAACGCGTCATCGGCGTCGGTCGACTGCGAGTTACGATTCAGCCTGTAATATCCCACTGTTGGGCATAGGTTCACCGTCGTACGCGCTAGCGAACGGATCGATAATGGTCAACTCCGCGACGATGTCCGAACAAAATGTGAATACGCTAAAATGTGCGAACTGTAATATTGTGATAAGTGAATTGTTGTCATTTATACAAAATAAAATTTCAGTAATGGACAATGAAAGTTTAATAAGAATTTGTGTGACTGCTTTTTCGGAAGAGGAGGTAGAATGTGCAAAGAACTTGTTATTTAGTTCTATTAAAACGAACTTGAAGAAAGTATCAAGACGTAAAAATGGAAAAATACAAAAAGATTTAGAGGACATGATATGTGTTTTCAAAGTTACAGAACCGGATTTAATGCCAATTTTTGTAGCTCGTGATTTACAAAAATTACCCCCTGTTACCTTCGACCATGTCGATGTGACAAAATTGTTGAAAGACCTGCTGATTATGCGGACTGAGATAAATGAAATAAAAAACAGCTACGTAACTACGAATCAACTACAAGAATTAAAATTGAATTTCGAAACAAATCAACCCCCAAATTCGTTTTTGACCTGCAATGTTTATACGAAAAGAAGAGGAGGGTATTTGCTTGACAGTGGGCCTATCGGTCTATTACCGGCCGGCATCGACACAATCACGGCATGCCAAACCGCGGAGCGTACGGAGTCACCAAAGTATCGCTCTCTCGCTCGCGCTCAGGACATCGACATAGAACATAAAAAAAGTGCGTGCGCACTCATTAATTCAACATTGATCGAAAACGAAATATGCACCGATATAATTGAGACGGCAGCGCCGCCGGCGGACTGTCATACGAATGTGAAAACTAAACAACCGACTATGGCGGATATTGTGAAAAAAGGTGAATGGAAAGCGCAGAATACAAGAACTAATGAGTGGGTTACTGTTCAAAAAAGAAGGTACAGGAATCGGTTTGCCGGAAAAACAGGGAAAGCGGCTATGGACAACACAGAGAAGTTCAAAGCGGCTGAAATTAAAATTCCTTTGTTTATTTCAAACGTCAACAAAGAGACCGCAGAAGAGGACATTTGTGAATATATTAAAAACAAAACATCGGAAGTCGTTTCACTTGAGAAAATAAAAATGAAAAAGGAAAGACCGTACAACGCATATAAAATGCTTGTAAATAAAAACAAATTGGAAATATTTTTGGATGATCAGTTTTGGCCCGATGGTATCACATTTAGGCGTTTTATACATTTTAAGTACAGAAAAGAGGAAGGAAAATCCCTTTCGCAGAGTGAAGTAATAAACACAATTAATGGATAATACTTCAAAATTAAGCATAATAACATTTAACTGTAAAAATGTGAAGAGGTCAGTGAACTGTGTGCGATCACTGTGCAGGACAGCTGACATTGTATTGTTACAAGAAACATGGTTATATCCACATGACTTATGCTATCTTGAGAATATAGATCATGAATTCAGTTACACTGCGAAGTCTTCAGTGGACACGTCAGCTGGTATTTGTAAAGGGAGACCCTACGGGGGACTTGCAATACTGTGGCGTAAAAGTGCATTGAAATGTGTGACTGTAGTGCAATGTGATAGTGATCGTATCTGTGCAATAAAAGTAGCAGTGAATGGCAAATGTTTTATGGTTATAAATACGTATATGCCGACGGATTGTAGTGAAAACCTTCCAGGTTTTACGGAATGTCTCAGTGAAATTAATTCTATGATACAATACAATAATATTGAATCTGTTTATGTGTTGGGGGATTTCAATGCACACCCAGGTGAGTCATTTTTTAATGAACTTCTTAGTTTTTGTACTGAGCAAGAATTGTTGTGTGCCGATATTAACTACCTTGGTATTTCATCGCAAACGTATACATACATAAGTGACTCACATGGGTGTAAGCGTTGGCTAGACCACTGTCTCGTAACTCATTCGGCAGCAAGAACAGTTGTAGACATTAAGGTTATGCTTGATACATTTTGGTCGGACCATTTTCCATTGAAGTTAGAGTGTGATATCAATATTATTAGATTAAAAACCTGTGCGACTAAGCTTGCATGTAACGGTATTAGATGGGGGGAAAGAAATACTGAGGACACTGCAAGTTATTCACAATTATGTAATAATAAGTTAAAAAATGTTGAGTTTCCTAAGCAATTTGAACGCTGTGCGGACAAATTCTGTAATAACTTACAGCATAAAAGTTTATTAGACAAATTGTATAAAAATATTGTTTGTATATTAGGTGATGCTGCGTGTAATAGTAGAACGATGAGGGGCATTATAGGAAACTATAAGGGTATAAAAGGTTGGAACAAGCATGTGAAAGAGTTTCACGCACAAGCCAGAGCTAAGTTTCTAATATGGATGTCGTATGGACAACCCACTAGTGGGCGTATATTTGAAGAAATGAGATTAAGTCGTAAGATATTTAAATCAAAATTAAAATGGTGCATTAAAAACCAAGAAAAAATAGAAATGGTCATATTAGCTTCATTACATACAAAAAAGAAATTTTCATCATTTTGGAAAGGTACTAGAAAACTAAATAATAGTCCAAGCCTTCCAGTTAGCGTGGATGGTAGGAGTGACTATGCTGGGATAGCGAATATGTTTAAAGAATATTTTAAAGTGATTTCACCTCTTGAATCTCAGCCAAGGGTGAACGATGCTGAGTTTTGTCAATCAGAATCCCCCATTAGGTTTACTTGCAAAGAAATAAGAGATGCAATTAAAGATATGAAGAGAGGTAAATCTCCCGGACATGATGGACTCAGCATCGAGCACCTTCAAAATGCTGGTATACATCTGCCAGGAGTGTTGACAATGTTCTTCAATCTCTGTATAGGACACTCTTACCTACCACAGGAGATGTTGGACACAATAGTTGTACCTATTGTAAAAAACAGGACAGGGGACATAGCAGACAAGGGTAACTACCGGCCTATTTCACTGGCAACTGTGATAGCCAAAGTATTTGACAGCGTGCTCGACTCTCGCCTGGGTGGCTACACACAGTTACACGATTCACAGTTTGGTTTTCGTGCTGGGTTGTCAACTGAGAGTGCCATTTTTGCACTGAAGCACGCTGTCAAATATTATACTGATAGGAAAACACCAGTGTCTGCTTGTTTCCTGGACCTGTCTAAGGCCTTCGACCTGGTTTCCTATAATGTCCTGTGGGAAAAGCTTCGGGGAAACGGCGTTCCTGCGTCACTAATAACTATATTGTCCACCTGGTATGACAAACAGAGAAATTTTGTGAAATGGTCAACTGCATTGTCTGAACCATACAAACTTGAGTGTGGGGTAAGGCAGGGGGGTCTCACTTCCCCGAGGCTTTTTAATATTTATATTAATGAATTACTTGTTAGACTCGGTAGCACACATGTCGGATGCCATATAGATGATGTATGTGTAAATAACTTAAATTATGCAGATGACATGGTGCTGCTGAGTCCCTCAATATGCGGAATCAGAAAGCTAATTAAAATCTGTGAAGAATATGCTGAGCAGCATGGCCTAAAATATAATCCTAGAAAAATTAAGTTACTAGTCTTTGTAGGAAAAAATAAAAGTCCAGCATGTGTCCCTCCTGTACAGATTAGTGGTGAAATTTTACAAAAAGTAACTGAATTTAAATATCTGGGACACATTGTGACGGAAAGCTTAAAAGATGACAAAGACATCGAAAGAGAACGTAGGGCGTTGGCTGTAAGGGCCAATATGCTGGCCCGAAGGTTTGCTGGTTGTTCAGTACCTATTAAAATAACACTATTTAAAGCTTACTGCCAAACAATTTACACCAGCAGCCTTTGGGCAAGCTGTACCCGAAGAGCGGAACACGTCCTGCGAGTTCAGTACAATAATGCCTTCAGGGCGCTGTTGAGGCTCCCATATTATTGTAGTGCGTCAGGCATGTTTGCAGATGCCCACACTGACGACTATTTCGGGCTAATGCGTAAGAAGGTGGCCTCAATAATACGGAGGGTTAGGGTAAGCACCAACAGCATCCTGAGGGTATTTGCGGAAAGACTGGATGGGCCGACCATGGGGAGGTTTATCAAGTTACATGTTCAAAGTGTGACTGGGTCAATCTCCCTATGGTAGATATTTATTTATGTTTTGTTTCTTTTTATTTATATTTTGTTTCTATTTTTTTACTAACATAGTTCTTAAGTAATCCTATTGTACTAACCAACTATGAGCCTTTGTAGCTTGACAATAAAAGATTTTTATTTTTATTTTTATTTATTTTATTTTATAGGCCTCTTCCCCCATATAGGAGAAGGATCAGATCTTAATCCACCACGCGGCTCCAATGCGGGTTAGCGGATATATTCCCTACTACGAGTAACGATCACTATCAGGTGTACATGATAACAACCGGGACCGACGGCTTAGCGTGCTGCGACTGCGAGTTAACTATTATTAAATAATCAACTCGGTTACCATTTACACTAATCTAAAGGAAAAGACAGAAGGAAGTAGGAGTTGCATTGCTATGCGACTATAGACATTGTAGCGACTATGGTAGCCACTTATAGCAAACTAGTTTCTGCGCGCGACTTCGTCGGCGTGGACTCCGCTCCTATTGGTCTTAGCGTGATGATACATAGCCTATAGCCTTCCTCGATAAATAGGCTATCTAACACTGAAAGAATTTTTCAAATCGGCGCAGTAGTTCCAGAGATTACCGCGTTCAAACAAACAAACAAACAAACTCTTCAGCTTTATATATTAGTGTAGATATTCTGTAAATTTAAGATGGTGACTGGTGCGACAATGTACTATGAATAAATGAACTTAGAACTAGATAAGTCAAGCGTGCGACAATAAGTTTTACTTCAAAAACGAGTGCTTTAGACCTCACGACTTAAGTAAAACTTCCTTACGCACGCTTGACTTCGGGAGTAAGCTGGAGAATTCGTGACGAGAGCGTTACGAAAAGTGTGATCGGGCAAGGCGAACGGTAGTTGAAAGGGACATATAAGATAGTGAAGATAGAAAAAGAGAGAGCTACGTTTCGTAAGTTTAACTTCAGTCGTGTGGTCTAAACTCTAAAGCACACTCATATTTTTTAACCGACTTCCAAAAAAGGAGGAGCTTCTCAATTCGATTGTATTTTTAAGTACTTCTACTACAGACTTGTACAAATTAAGTGGCCAGACAAAATGTTATATGTTTATATTTCATAAAGAGGAAGCGTTTATTGAACTTAATTTGATCATCTCGAGACAGTGCATCTCTACTGTCCTAACAATGACATAGAAGCAATTAGGACGAAGATTTCACGTTACTGGGTTATTCTCGAATAAATGTTTTGTCATTATCTATAAAAAACTAGGGGTGTGATCTACAATCGATACCGAAGCCAAAAATATAGTTTTTAGAATTTTTGTCTGTTTGTCTGTTTGTCTGTATGTATGTCCGGGATAAACTCAAAAAGTACTGCATGGATTTACTTCAAATTTGGCACGAATATTATTAAGAAGTCGGGTCAGAACATAGGCTATATATTATCACGCTATCACCTACGGGGAAAGAGCAGTGAACCTTTATTTCTTCAAATGTATGTCCAGGATAAACTCAAAAAGTACTGCATGGATTTACTTCAAATTTGGCACGAATATTATTAAGTAGTCGGGTCAGAACATAGGCTACATATTATCACGCTATCACCTACGGGGAACGAGCAGTGAACGCACGCAGACGACGTCGCGGGCAGCAGCTAGTTTTAACTAATAGTAGTTTTGATAAATAAAAAAAATGTTTAATTTATAAAACAGTGGATTTAGACTAGTAAATAAATGTCCAACATTCAACATAGTATAGTTACATTTTTTTTTTTTCGATAAACATACTTATGAATACTAGATATATGGATAAATAAATATATCTTTTCACCCAGACTCGGGGTGGGATTCGGTCACTACAAACTGCGCCAACGGGCTAGTCAAAACATAAATACAAATAGAAAGAAAAAAAAATTAATAATATTATTTTAATTGATACTTATAGGATACATACAAATATATAAACTATCAATTTTCATCACGAAAATTATACCATATGTCTTGCTATTGAAATGATTATAAAACATCTGACGCAGATTAACCCACAGCATCCGTTCAAGGTCGTCCCGGACCAGTCCGTTGAGCACTCCACTCGCAATTACCACTGATAACAGTGATAACGCTACCACTCGACATCACATTACGCTCTTAGCTAATCATATCAGTCAATTTTGAAAAAGTAATGATAGCATTAATATAAACGATGTAGTTATTAAATATATTGAAAAAAAATAATAATTTAAAAATTCAATAATATAAACTGTGAAGTGTTTGAAGTAAAAAAAAGAAATAATAAGTGTTAAAATGGAAGACGTAACGAAGAATGATACGGAATACGAAAAAATCAACCAACTGTACGATGAGTGTCTTAATTATTTGAAAACTATCAAAGATCATGAAGATCCATTAATAAATGAAGAGGATCCTGGATACGCTACTATACAAGAAGTGAATAAAGATACAGATAATCAAATATACAGTGTACCAAATAAAGTAAAAACATCCGTAAAGTTGAAGATCGAAAATGAACTGGTATCAAATGAAAGTCTGAATTCTAGTTATAAGTCTGAAAGATTGAGGCGTTTATCACAACAGCTACCGAAAATTATAATTACTCAAAGTAACACGAGCTTAAATGTTCAGAATGATAAACCAATAGATGTAAAGAAAGCTATAAATCAGAATCATGTTGCTTACCCTCAGAAGAGTACTGTTAAGGGAATTAATGTTAAAAGGTAAGTTAAACTAACAACAGTGCTTAAAAAATCATTTTTCGATAAAAAAAGAAACAATTCATTTGACCTATGCGTGATGAAAATATGTCAAATTACTGCACCAATAAAACTTGATGTGCAAAAGTAAATTAGATTATGTGTAGAAAACTAAAAAGAGAAACAAGTATTTTTTTTAATAGAAAGGCAAACAGAAAAATTTAAAAATTAGTTTAACCTTAGTCTCATGTCACAATAAGTATGGATTATCACATTTTTTGTGTACAGTAAGATGTAAAAGTACCGGTATATTTTTTCGCAAATCTATACATATAATAAAATGATAGGAAAGACAATGTATGTCCGGGATAAACTCAAAAAGTACTGCATGGATTTACTTCAAACTTGGCACGAATATTATTAAGAAGTCGGGTCAGAACATAGGCTACATATTATTACGCTATCACCTACGGGGAACGAGCAGTGAACGCACGCAGACGACGGCGGCTAGTACATATATAGATTTTTTTAAATTTTCTTTTATACAAAACTTTTTTTGAGATTAAAGAACATAAAAAAAACAGTTACACAATTCGGTACATGATACATTTCGGCGATTAATTTATATATACATATAATAATAAAAATACATATAATAAATATAATTGATATAAAAGTAATTTTTCTACATATGATCTTGAAGTTTTTGCAAAAAGTTTAGGTACATCGTGGTGCAACAATATTTTTAGTCACGACATACATATATTATTTTACATGGTTCAAGTACACGCATAAATACAATATTAACATAAGTTATTCACAATCCATATTCATATTTTGTTTACATCTGCGGCGCTAATTAAACCGCTAACTTATAGTTGAACTAGCGACCCGCCCCGGCTTCGCACGGTTGCAAAAACTATCAGTGTTCCTCTACTATATTATGCATTTATTATACATATAAACATTCCTCTGGAATCACTCTATTTACTAAAGAAAACCGCATCAAAATCCGTTGCGTAGTTTTCAAGATCTAAGCATATTATATGGACAGACAGACAGCGGGAAGCGACTTTGTTTTATACTATGTAGTGATTATTTGATAACCAGTTTTTATTGAATTTTAACTGGATTAGGAAAATTCCATCATAATTTATAATAGTCCTTACTGAAACCTGATAGACTAATGCATTAATTCGTATTATTTTTATTTTTGTGTTTCCCACACATGAGGAAATTCGAAAATGTTTTTTATTATCATAATTATCAAAACTTTCGATCCAGCGGCATTCGAACCCGCACGCCCGACATACCGTGTCCGGTGCTCTAGCCGTTGAGCTATGGATCTATGTCCAGACGGATCGAAATTATTGATATGATTGTATTCGGTTTTAAGCAACCGTGGTGCCTTCTATAGCGAGTCCTGTACACATTACATTAACCTAATCCGGTGATTATATAGGTTATTTACTAATCTGTGATCGAGTGTCGAATGTGCGTAAAGCAAGTGACAATGGTAGGGGTGAAAGTAACAATAGTAGTGGTGACCAGTGTTTACGCAGCAAACGTGTTAGAAAGGCGTTTGGGTTGTCTGGAAGAAATGGCTAAATAGCCATAAGTCCGCCCATTGTACTTCACAGTCTGTAAAATGATATTTGTAGTTGTGATGTACAATAAAGTATAAATAAAATAAAGGAGGTAGTCCGGTATGGACAATGCTAAAGCCGTCAAAATCTACCCGCAAATTTCAGTCTCGTGAACAAGACATTCACAGTTAATGTGCAAATATCGAGCTCCGTAAAGTGAAAATAATAAACATGGTAAATATCCCGTTCTCGACTAATTTCAACAATACATAATTTTTAATTTACTGGATGACTAGGTCATAATAATATACTTAATCATTTATTTGTTTAATTATTTATTTAATATAATTATACGTGTTATGATATTCTTTTGCCTTTTCATTTTTTGCATCTAAGTCAGTCTATACCGCTGGATCGAAAAATAATAATAATTTTGATATGATTTTAAAAATGTTTAAGTCGGTATATTTTATATCTGGCCGTATTTCTCATTTATTATAACTATATGGGTATGTGGAAGCTTTACTGTAATGTGTAATATTTTATTGTGATTATTTAGCTATACCTAAATACAATCGAATTGAGAATCTCCTTCTTTTTTGGAAGTCGGTTAAAACAAAGTCACCCTTCGCCTCTATCAATCTGTTTCTATGCTTTTTTCTTTTCAACCACGCAATGGATTTCGATGCAGTTTTGTTATTTAGGAAATCTATTCCCGAAGGGACGTACATACAAAAAAAGGCCAGTCTTTAGACAATAGTATTTCGATTTATGGGGTTTTTTTGAAAAGGTGGGGGGAGGGGGTGTGGTGGATTATCCTCTGGTGCCTCTCCCATCCCTAGAAATCTCATGATTATAACGATATCACGGCAAAAAATTTTAAGGTAAAAATTATTTAAATAGTTACTGAATACCTAATTTTAATTATGCGTATTTTAGCTCCGATGCTGCAAGAAGTGCATTCATACTCCGTTCCGTAGCTTTTAAAACACTTACACATTATAATAATACACGTATGTACGTAGAAACTATTTGTAACACTTTTATACATAATATTATTCGTATTTGCGTTAAAACTATCTCTTGATTGACAAGAGTAATATACGATACGAAGAACAGATTAATATGAACTGACATATCGATGTAGATGTTTTCGTTTTATCTATCAAACAGGCAAAAGTCTAAGACCATACAGCCTATTCAGTCGGGATTCTTTTCAATACATTTTTTTATATGAAGGCAAAACCTATTTAATCGTAAATCTTTTTAATTTTGAGCTTAGATAAATTAGATTATCGACATAATTTCGTTATAAAAAATAAATAAATAACCCTAACCTATCTAACTCTCATCAACTCATCATCATGTGTTTTAGTATTTTTTATATTCCTAACTTGTGATTTTGCACTATAGTTAAGTTACCTGTTTTGATTTTTTTTAGTTCTTTTAATGCATGCTATGTCCACATCTAGTAGACTCAATTGTACATACGAGTACATGCTTTACACTTTGTACTTTACTTTATATGTCTATATTAAACGATTGTAGTCGGTTTTGTGGACTAAAAAAAAAAAAAAAAAAAAAAAAAAAAAAAACTCATAGTTTTTATGTATTAAATTAAATTAATACTTGTGGATTGTAGGACAAATTAGAACGACATAATATTCTAATAAAATTAGTAAAATTGTGTGTTAGAATATATATACAGAAATCCGAAAAATACCCAGAACCCAATCCGAGCACCCCACTATCCACGTGGTCTTGGTCTGTCTTACCCCTAGAGTGTTCTGTTGAGAGCCCGGAGCGGATAAGGCTGGTCGCCGAAGGCGACCAGCCTCATCCGCTCCCTACGCATTCGTTCATGCGCTTTCGTACAGTGGGAGAGGTCTGTCCTCCTTTCGCGCCGGAGCCGTGTTATACTAATTTCAATGGTGGTAGGTTAAATTGTTTTTCGTAACGTAATTATGTGGATAAACCGTCTAATTTTGAAGTTAGATAGGTTTTGCCTTCATATAAAAAAATGTATTGAAAAGAATCCCGACTATTCAGTCGGGCTGTATGGTCTTAGACTTTTGCCTGTTTGATAGATAGAACGAAAACATCTACATCGATATGTCAGTTCATAACTTCATATTAATCTGTTCTTCGTATCGTATCTTACTCTTGTCAATCAAGAGATAGTTTTAACGTAAATACGAATAATATTATGTATAAAAGTGTTACAAATAGTTTCTACGTACATACGTGTATTATTATAATGTGTAAGTGTTTTAAAAGCTATGAAACGAAGTATGAATGCACTTCTTGCAGCATCGGAGCTAAAATACGCACAATTAAAATTAGGTATTCGGTAACTATTTAAATAATTTTTACCTTAAAATTTTTTGCCGTGATATCGTTATAATCATGAGATTTCTAGGGATGGGAGAGGCACCAGAGGATAATCCACCACACCCCCTCCCCCCACTTTTTCAAAAAACCCCATAAATCGAAATACTATTGTCTAAAGGCTTACCCAAAAAAATATTATAATTAAGTATATAAGATTTTAGATTAACATGGTTACTTCTATTACGAAAATTATTCGAAAACGGGATATTTACCATGTTTATTAATTTTTCTTCGCGGAGCTCGATATTTCGACATTAACTGCGAATGTCTTGTTCACGAGACAACAATATCGAGCTCCGCGAAGAAAAATTAATAAACATGGTAAATATCCCGTTTTCGAATAATTTTTATAATTAAGTATTTATATCTATACTAATATAATAAAGCTGAAGAGTTTGTTTGTTTGTTTGTTTGTTTGTTTGTTTGTTTGTTTGTTTGAACGCGCTAATCTCAGGATCTACTGGTCCGATTTGAAAAATTCTTTCAGTGTTAGATAGCCCATTTATCGAGGAAGGCTATAGGCTATATATCATCACGCTTAGACCAATAGGAGCGGAGTCCACGCCGACGAAGTCGCGCGCAGAAGCTAGTCTAGTATAAATATTTAAAGCAATGTCGACAAAACATGGCTCATGGGATATTTATTATAAGGTAGAAATGAGTTGAAAGGTTCTTTGTATACAAAGGATGCTTTGTTACTGTCCGTAATCAGGCTGTACTGGACAATCAATATACACAATATAGACAAAAAAGTATAGAACAATATACTTTTAATTTGCTACAACGATATATTAATAATAGCTCTCAATATGTCACAAGCGTTGCGTGACTATTATACAATATTAATTGTAAGTCTTGACTGCTATGCAAACAATAAAAGTTGTGTTGTCCCTAGTCTAGTAATAGAGAAAATTCTGTGTTTTGTGATGAAGCCGACAAAAAATAACGATTTTTCGAGCGCTTACATTAGCAACGCTGGTTAACCGTACATACGTACATACATACGTGATAC
Organism: Melitaea athalia; assembly: GCA_905220545.2. Taxonomy (NCBI): domain Eukaryota; kingdom Metazoa; phylum Arthropoda; class Insecta; order Lepidoptera; family Nymphalidae; genus Melitaea; species Melitaea athalia. Next base: position 1,689,390 of record HG992198.1, read on the forward strand.
ATACGTACATACATTGTATATCATAAAAAGGCTTACAAAAAAGTCCGCGATGCCATCTATCTGAGGTTGATTCATAGTGAACACTTTATTTGTAAGTAATTAATTTAAAAATATTACTTAATTTGCCAAGCTAAATTCTCCTAACCAGTATTAATCCTTATATAAGTTTATATATCATTTACCTTGGCCATTTAATGAAGCTAAAATTTGTCTTTTAAATTACTTAATTTAAATGAAAGGACTTTTAATGAAAATGATAACTAAGGCCTCATCAACGGAGACGCGGGGCGTTGCGCGTAGCGTGCGGAGTAGCGTCGCGCGTGTGTCAAAATGTATGAAAATGAACGCGAGTAAAATCGGTTCTCCGTAAACGCACTCATCCAACGCTCTACATTTGAATTTAGTGCGTTTAGTGCGTGGAAAGGAGAAGATAAAACTTTTGTTTGGTATGAAACTTTTAGGCACAGCAGGAATATCCTGCTCAAAATCTGATACGGGCTGCTGACTAGGGAAGTACCTCTTCGACTCCTTCCTCGCTCCATCTTCGACCTCGTCTCTGCCCTAGAGCTAGACTGGGGTCAAGAGTAAGCCCATAATTTAATTAAAAAAAAACCTCGATCTTACAGAAGATCACAGCTAAATAACATTCCTATCAATCAGTGCTGTGTTCCTGTAGTGAGCAAGGTGACCAGAGCTCCGTTCGGCAACGCGCTTGCGATACGTACTTATGGTGCAGCAAGTGTCTATAAGCTACGGTAATCGCTTACCATCAGGTGAACCGTACGCTTGTTTGCCAATCTTGTTGTATGAAAAAATGTATGTATTTTAAATTAAATAATAGCTCTAAGAACTTTTTGCAACAACATTCTGTAACTGTCGAAGCACCAACAAATTGTTCAAAGGACCCCGTGCGAAGCCGGGCTAGTATCTAATAAACAAAATAAGACTTAACACAATTTTTTTAAAGATTAACTATGGGGTTTCTTTCTTTTCTTTAGAAGAATCACTTCTCTGTAAAATCTTTATTCCGAATCAGTGGTAGCTTTACATTTAACTATGACTTATAAATAAAATAAATATAATTATTATTTGCAAAACACGGTTTAAAGGTGCTTTCGAGGCCTATTTGAATAAAGTAATTTTTGATTTTGAACTGAAAAACTCGAGCAAAACCGCATAAAATTAATAATAATACGAAATGAAATGCATTTTGCCACGTTGTTTTATATTATATATGTACCTATATATATGTAAATACAGAAGAGAACGCGGTAGTCGAGCGTTGAGTCAATATTTGTTCTCTGATAAAACAATGCGTACACAGATGGTAATTATGATAATTTTAATTATTACAAGTGAAAAGGTAAATGTCGTTGACGCAATGTACAGCTTAAAAGATTTTTTATTATCTGTATTTGGGAAATTTCTTATAGCATACTTAAGTTATCATTAACTAATTAAGAAAACAAATGTAAAACATTAAAACATTGTGACATTAAAATAATGTGGAAACCTCTAACTTTTGAGGTTTTGAGACACGTATAAAACAAAAATAAGCCTCAAGAGTTGAGAACCTCCTTCTTTTTACCGACTTCAAAAAGGACGAGTTTCTAAAGGGAAGAAGGGACAAAAACTTTTTGAGATTTCCTCAATCTATCTTGTTATATACTCGTATATATAAGAGATTTCCACCTATATATTGATTCATCACGATATCTCTGGAACCATAAGGCGTAGAGCCTTAAAATTTGGTAGGAATATACCTTTCGCGTAGTAGAGGTCATCTAAGATTTTACAATTTCCACCCACAAGAGGGGGTTGCGGGGGTTAATAACATAATTATGCCAAAACAACATTTGTGGCGTCAGCTAGTATATTTGATTGATTACTTTTTCGGCTACCTACGTCGTATTACATGTCGATTTAAATTGAAGTTGTTTTTTTGACGTGACAACGTCTAATAAACATGCACGAAAAAGGATGACTCATATTAGCGCTACGCTCATTGTAGCGTTACGGTCATTGCAGCGTTACGATCATTGTAGGGTTACGATCATTGTAGCGTTACGATCATTGTAACGTTAGGCTCATTGTAGCGTTACGCTCATTGTAGCTTTACGCTCAGTGTAGCGTTACGATTATTGTAGTGTTACGCTCATTGCAGCGTTACGATCATTGTAGCGTTACGATCATTGTAGCGTTACGCTCATTGCAGCGATACGCTCATTGTAGCGTTACGCTCATTGTAGTGTTACACTCATTGTATCGTTACGCTAATTGTAGCGTTACGCTCATTGTAGCGTTACGCTAATTGTAGCGTGACGCCCATTGTAGCGTTACGCCCATTGTAGCGTTAAGCTCATTGTAGCGTTACACGCTCATTGTACGCTTGCGCCGCATCTATCTCTCTTCCACTCGATTGGCCAATGCGTCCGAGGAGATGTTTTGTCATGACGTTGTCACGTTAAACTATCGTCCGTAAACCAACTTTATAGACAACTATTTTTTTTTTTTGTATTCCAGAACGGAGCCCGCGCTGAGGTACCGAGCGCACAGCGACTTACCCAAGCGTCTGATAACGAAGGGAGGCGTCGAGAACGTAGCCCTGATATCGAATGTGCCCTTTGAAAATATTCGCTTGTTGAACGACACCTTCCATACTTTGGTAAGGATATACTTTCAAAATATTTGTGTTTTACAGGTTTTCGACTTCTTGTTGTTGCTTTTTATTTCTCAAAAATTCCTAAACTACAATACCCTATATATAAAACTACTAATGCCTACTTCCTATATTATAATGACTTGTATAATTACTTAGTGCAATAAAGAATATATACCCTAAAACCAAGAACTTCTGAAACTATGATTAAAACAAAGATAGACATATAACAATAATAATAAAGCCATTTAATCCAAATCTCACTTCAAAATTTTACAGTGTTTGTTAGTATGCTGTTGCTTTAGTTTAAGAAAGGTAACTTATAATTAATGTTAGTATTATTTATGAGATAAGGACCCCTGTTTGGGTAAAGGCCTCCTCCATCCTGTTCCATAACTCCCTCACCCCTGTCCTTGCCTGACTTTATCCATTCGTTTCCTGCGAAGGAAGATAGACATATACACACACACAATTATCACGTTTTACCGATATTTTTTATTATTGCTCTGCTTCTGAGTCTTATCGTGACGTTATATAGCCTAATACCTTTTTAATAAATATATTTTCGAATGAAAAACCCTCCTCCTACGTGAAGAAATGGCTTATGGCCAGCAGTGCGATTTTACAGGCTAGTCAATTCAAAAAAATATTTTTTTAAATTTATATGGTTCAAACATTGTGCATATAATATTCAAAATACATTAACCCTCATTCAAATACAGTCGGTTAAAATGATTAATTAAATCCTGAGGAATGTATACAACATTATCTGTCGCTTCAGCCTGTAATATCCCACAGCTGGGCAAAGGCCACTTTCCCCATGTAGGAGAAGGATCAGAGCTTATTCCACCACGCTGCTCAAATGCGGGTTGGCGGATATATGAGTAACGATCGCTATCAGGTGTACATGATAACAACCGGGACCAACGGCTTAACGTGCTCTCCGAGGCACAATGGGGAGACCGACAAGGACTGCACAAACACCCAGACCACGGCAAACATCTGTATGGCCAATACAAATGTTTGTCATGTGCGGGGATCGAACCCGCAACCGCCAGCGCAACAGCCACAAACCAGTGCTGTGACCGTTACGCCAACGCCTCTTATATCATTATCTTTATAATATCTGTGATATACGAGTATATATCAACGAACAAAAATTTTCCGACTGTTAATAAAAGTGGATTAAAAGTTTTTATGAAGTGGTATTATTCATTTGGATTGAGTAGAAGTTACTCTGTTACATCAAGATTTTAAAAAATTGTTTACTCATGTCTTCATTAATTAATTTATTAGAAACGTCCTTGCAACTCCACTTAAGTTGCAAATTTTCGCAGTAATAAAAAATTGACATCATGTAAAACGTTTAGTCAATGTAAGTTAGTGTTAGTAGTTAAGCGATAGCTACTTACCTGTTGTTTTGTATGAATGAGCATCATGGGTCCTTCGCCTAACTGTAGGACATACACAAGATTTATAAATACAGTACAGATGTTAAAAAATAAAATTATAACAACACAATAAAAAGAAATAACAACAATCTTTAAAAAAAATACTTTTATTTATGTTACTAGGTCGGCAAACAAGCATACGGCTCACCTGAAGGTAAGCAATTACCGGAGCCCACAGACTCTTGCAACACCAGATGCATCGCAATCGCATTGCCGACCCTATCCCCAATCCCCCCAGGAGCTCTTACTCACCAACAAGAACACAACAGTGCTTGAAAGCAAGTATTATTTATCTTCTGTAAGGTACTTCCCAGTCGAGGTACTTCCCAGTCGGGCTGCTCTATATTTAAAGCAGGAAATTTCCTGCTATGCCCTACCTCAGAAAATCAATTTTCTTGATTCAATATTATTCGAAAGTTGGTATTTGGATATTGGTAAAGTATGATCCCTAACAGTACGTAGGTATTTAATTGACATTTACTACTTTGATGATTTCTCATTTTATTACACATGTACCGAAATTGAAGTAGTATTCGACTGGGGTAGTAGATTCCAGGGTAGGTAGACTTCTGGTGTTGCAGACGTCTATAAGCTACAGTTACCACTTACCATCAGGTGAGTCGTACGCTTGTTTGCTGATCTAGTCGTATAAACAGGTTTATTTCAAAAATTCAATCTTCAGGGAGTAAATTTAGCAAAAGATTGTTGAGGCCTCTCTATAGTCTAGGTCACATTGTAGCAAATATCCTTGCTATGACTTGTTGTTTACTTGAAATATTTTAACATGATAATACTAAAGACAAGGTTGCAACGTGAATAGAACTCGTGATTCGATACCAGGTCATGGGTTCGAATTCAGGCGAAAACCTTTTGCTTCAAGTGCTAAGTCTGTAAAATTCAAACAAACAAAAATACACCAATAATTATTAATGACTTATTCTTTATACTTATTTTTAAAAGTTTTAGTAATTTATTAATCTATACATCTATACAAATAAATAAATTGGAGTGTCTGTTTGTAATATTAAAATAACCGCTTTTTACTAATTGCATGTGGATGTATACACGAAACATATACCAAAATAAAGTTTTTTGACAATTTTTGTCCGTCTGTCTGTTTGTTCCGGCTAATCTCTGAAACAGCTGGACCGATTTTGACGGCACTTTCACTGGCGGATAGCTGATGTAATAAGGAGTAACTACTTTTATTTTAGAAATTTTGTTATTTTATAACTCTGCGAACTGAACAATAACTTTTCTGTTAAATTCCACGCGGACAAACTCGCGGGCACAGCTATTTTTGTTATAGGTACATAGTTGTAATCTAATAACTTTATCAGGGTATAATGCTGTAATTAAAAATTTTACTGTCGCCTACAATTCCTAGACAACTACTTTGAATGACGTACCTACATAAAAACTCAAAGATAATAATCGAATTGTATCAGAATAACGAATAGTTGAACTATTGGAGCATCATTTTCAGTAGTAAAATCGTGTCTCTAGATCAGATAAATTTCTAATCTATATTCGTCAATCTCCTGCGGAGCAGATTGATATATTAATCACCAATCTTACTCCTCAGAAAATTCAAACCTGTTTCCACTGATGTAACAAACATCCACCTTATTTCTTAAGAGAAATACGCTTTAATCAAAATGGGTAGCTTAAAGTTTTTTTTTTTATGTTACTAGGTTGGCAAACAAGCGTACGGCTCACCTGATGGTAAGACCGTAGCCTATAGACGCTTGCAACACCAGAAGCATCGCAAGCGCGTTGCCGACCCTATCCCCAATCCCCCCCCAGGAGCTCTGGTCACCTTACTCACCAACAGGAACACAATACTGCTTGAAAACAGTATTATTTAGCTGTGGTCTTCTGTAAGGTCGAGGTACTACCCCAGTCGGGCTGCTCCAATTTTGAGGTGGGAATTTGATTTCCTGCTGTGCCCTACCTCAGTTAAAGGTCAGTTAAAAAATTGCAAAACAATAACATGTATAGAGATTTAAATCCCAGAGCTCAATCAATCCCAAGGAACGAATAAGCGGGATTGGTCAATCCCGCACGGGATCCCGCTTTGTTAAACTAACGATAGGTATACGAGTAAAACTTGAATTAAAACTACAGATTTTTACATTAAAAATCAACTTTTATTTGACACCAGCTTCTGCTCGCGACTTCGTCCGCGTAGAATAGGAACAATTCTACCATACATGATTCTTTTGAAACTTTAACTGCTTACGCAGTGCACGCAGCGGAAGCTCTCAAAAGGAAAAAAAAACAATTTTGAAACATTCCTCATTGGTGCTACGCTCCTTTTGGTCTTAGCGTATAGCCTTCCTCGATATATAGCCTATAGCCTTCTTCGATAAATGGGCTATCTAACACTGATTTTTTTTTTTTGATATCAATGAAGTAGTTCCTGAGATTAGCGCGTTCAAACAAACAAACAAACAAACTCTTCAGCTTTATAATATTAGTATATATTCTTTATTGCACTTAAAAACACATAAAAAATATTAGAACAATGGCAGTTTGCAAGGGCGAACTTATCTCTAAAAGAGATCTCTACCAGTTTACCCATAAAGTATATGACATAAGTATAGATTATTTATTTAACAATCATAGATGATTTATTTTTCCAGATAAATCTCCGATGGCGCTGGATCGTGATCGGTACAGTTGTGATCCACTTCGCAATCTGGCTTGTTTTTGCCGTGTTCTGGTACATCACTGCGCTGGCTCACTACGACTTCGAACCTGAACCCCCTCAAAGAGCCTGCGTCACTGGTGGAAAGGACTTCGTCACTATATTTCTGGCTTCTGTTGAGGCCCAGGTAAATACACATTTATTACATAAATCACAGAAAAAAGGCTAATATCATTCTCTGCTAGACATACTAAGGACGTGCGTTTTTGCTTCCTCGTTTCTAGTCCGCACCGCAAAAATTTGGAACGCCCTCCCGGCTTCCGTTTTTCCGACTAACTATAACTTGGGTATCTTTAAATCTAGAGTGAATAGGCATCTTCTAGGCAAGCGCGTACCATCTTAGACTGCATCTTCACTTACCATCAGGTGAGATCGCAGTCAAGCGCTAGTCTATATATTTAAAAAAAAAAAGATATTTGTAAGCTGGTAAAAGGGAAAATTAAAGAAGTCTAAATATAAAAGCATGCTTAATATGCGGAGCATTTTGTTTTTATTTATTTATTTATTAGTTATACTTTCGGTATATTAAAAACCTAATAGAGGTGGTTAAAACTATTCATATCTTCCATATTAAATTTCAGTTTTTGTCATAAGCACAAAACAGGGAAACAACACATTCATAACTTCACATTTGGTATAGATTTTGTTTGGTACCAGTACGCTTCAGCCTATCACAGTCTACTGCTGGACATAAGCCTCCCCAAGTTCATGCCAATCATCCCGGGTTCTCCAAAATTCCTATCACGTCTCCGTCGGCGATCTTACGTCGTTTGAACGTTAATCCCACGTCCCACGGCATCTCAAACTGCGTTTTGGGTATAACAGTACATGAATACTTTTTTCATCACATTTATTAAGGTTTTGTTTTTCCGTCAAATCTTTTTATTTTTTTCATGATTGATTAAACTATCTTACTATTTTCTAATGTTTTCGAATTTCACTCATTATAATGAAATAACTTTTTCGGATTCGGAAGACAGTCCTCCCGTGACCATGGTTGCTGTAAAGTATCCAAAACGCATCTAAAAAACTTAATAAAACGCGATAAAGTTTAGAAGCATGCAACAGATAACAATTTTTGACATATTTTTATTCTTTTTAGTGTAGGTCAATTTTAATTGCTAACTGTGAATTGATAAGATTTGGTTTATAAATTGAGGCGAAAGGGACTGATCGAACCTATACGAGATAAACTTTGGCCACTTTTTTACCATACCGTAAAACAGTGAAGGAAGGTTAGGTGAAAATAATGACAGCCTTGAAAGTGATAAAATGAATTTCACTTTACAGATAAGACTACTAAAAAGTCTGCAAATAAAGAGGGAATTGATAATAAACATAAACAAACAGGCAAAGATATAATTTAGTTTTATTATGCTTACTTTGAATTATTATCTCCTAATCAGTCACTGACTTAGAATTATTTGCTTTAGACTGTAATATCCCACTGCTGGGCATAGGCCTCTTTCCTCATGTAGGAGAAGGATCGGAGCTTAATCCACCACGCTGCTCCACTGCGGGTTGGCGGATATATTCCCTACTATGAGTAACGATCGCTATCAGGTGTACATGATAAAAAATGAATATGTTTCATAAGCTGTGCTACAAATGTTTGTCGTGTGCGGGGATCGAGCCCACAACCGCCAGCGCAACAGCCATACCCAAACCAGTCGTAGCTAAAAATATCTGTATGTAAACTATAGATATACATATTACATAGTTTTAAGTTTATATAAAATGTGTTTCGAACTATACAATTATAGTAGGTAGCCAGTTATAGCAACAATGGTTAGTAACTTTTCAGCCTTCAAAATAAAATAATATTATGCAACGGAAACCTTTTTTTCAGTGTGTGTTGTGGCTTATACATCATTGCTTGACATTTCGCTTTTCAGGTATTTTCAGCTGTTTACTTTCAGATACGGATGACACTTTTCTTGTAAAATTATCGCGTTTATCAAGACTCTGTTAAGATTTTAATTCGCTATTTACATATTAAACTTTTGTACAAGTATGATTAGCGAAATTTGTCCTTGCGTGGTTCGGAATTAGAATTTATGACATAACTAGCTTTTGCTCGCAGTTACTTTTTTTAATAAAAAGTATCTTATGCTACTATACTATGTACAAACTTACATTCGCTTTCGCTTCAAAGCGACATTCACATAATATAATATTAGTAGGGATTAAATTATATATATTATATTACTATATATGCTGCGTCACGCGTCAGTAGGTACTTGGATGGGTGACCGAGGCGACGCTGCACCGCGTAAAGCGTTAGTACTTGGACGGGTGACCACCTGGGAACACCGCATGTCGTTGTTTTTTTTTTTTCAATTATTTTTTTAATTATGGTACCGCCGCCTACTTTTTCAATTAGTTTGCCAAAGAAGTTTCACTTCGGACGTGTACTTTGTACGCACCAATTTTTTTTTTGTTAAAACACTTAACTAACATTAAGTAAATAAACTTTAGGTATAATAATGTTCAATTATATTCAATGTACATAACAGTTAATGCAAATTACACGAACGCTATATATGTACATTACTCATTAATCATTTACGCGCCGCAGATCAAAGGACTCTATATAATTAGCAATTAGCCAAAATTGGTGAATCGCTTCCGATTGACCAATTTCTGAATTACCAATTGAACAATATTTTCGGTAATTGGTTGCAAAAGACTTGTTTATTATTCTGATTACGAATTACTTGTTTTATTGTTTAGTAGAACGGAATACTCTTTTTCTTTAATGAGAGACCTTTGTCATTAATACTGCGATAATAAATACTACTAGCAATATATGTCGCAAACGTTGTTTTGCCATATATGTTATTAACTCCCGTAACCCCCTCTTATTTATTTATTTATTTATACTTTATTGTACACCACAACTACATATTAAACATTAAACATATTTAAAGACATTTACAGACTGTGAAGTACAATGGGCGGACTTATGGCTATTTAGCAATTTCTTCCAGACAACCCATTGATTCCTCTCTTGTGGGTGAAATTTCATAAAATCCGTTCTTAGTTGACCTCTACTCGGCGAAAGGAATATTCCTACCAAATTTCAAGTCTCTACGCCTTATGGTTCCAGAGATATCGTGATGAGTCAATATATGGGTGGAAATCTCTTTTATATAATTACTAGCTGACCCCGCAAACGTTGTTTTGCCATATACGAGATTAACCCCAGTCCCAGTACCAACCAACCAGTCTATAAAACTGGCAGTAGAAACGATGTTGCTAATTACCGCCCGATTTCTTTGTTATCAACTTTACCAAAGGTTCTAGAAAGGTTAGTTATATAGTCAAATTTATCCGATACTTCACAATATAATTATCCCCGAACAGCATGGATTTGTAAAACACCGGTCAACTATAACTAATCTTTTAATTTACACAAATTATCTTTTTCAAAACATGGACAGTGGTTTACAGGTAGACGCGATTTACACCGACTATTGCAAGGCCTTTGATAAAGTTGATCACAATATGCTTTTGAAGAAGTTGGCATACAACGGAATACGAGGAAATTTATTGCGATGGTTTTCATCTTACGTTTTAAATAGAACCCAGAGAGTAGTCATCAATGGTTTTTCATCTGCTGTTATAAATGTAAGCTCAGGTGTCCCGCAAGGATCCATTCTTGGGCCTTTGCTTTTTGTATTATTTGTAAACGACATTGGTGAATGCTTCAGATATGCAAAGTTCATCCTATATGCGGATGACCTTAAGATTTATTATAGTATTAAAACCATTGATGACTGTTTAAAAATGCAACAAGACTTGAATCGCTTGACAGACTATTGCCGTAAACACAAACTACGCTTAAACACAGCGAAATGTAAACAAATTACGTTCACTAAAAAAGTTAATAAAATTGAATATAACTACAAACTGGAAGGTGAATATTTGAACTCAGTATCACTAATAAAAGATTTAGGTTTATACTTAGACTCTAAGTTACATCTTGACTATCATATAAACCAAATAACAAACAACGCCTTTCAGTTGTATGGATTTGTCATGCGTTCATGTTCTTCCTTTAAAAATTATAAAACATATTTGACTTTGTATAAAGCTTTAGTTAGGTCTCAAGTCGAATACGCCTCTGTTATTTGGAATCCAATTTACGATAAATACTCTCAGCAGTTGGAACAAATCCAACGTAAGTTCTTAAGATCAGTTTTATACAAGTGCTTTAAAACTAAATCATCACGAATCACGGTTAAGTAAATTCTGTATTCCTTCCTTACATTCTAGAAGAACCCTGTTGGATCTAACCTTACTTTACAATATATTTCATAACAAATTTGATTGCAATGAAATTATTAACCAAATATATATTCGTATACCTAGTGGGTCGACGCGTATACGTGAGTTTTATGCGCATCAACTTTTCTATCCCAAGCCGAGCAGGACAAAGGCGGGCGCCCGTGCACCCTTAAATAGAATAATGGATGCATATAACAAGAATATTGTAGGCAAATTTAATCACATTGATATCTTTGGAATCACTTTCACAAAATTCAAAAAAATGGTATTATATGAGGTATTAAGTGAATCATAGTAATTAGTTATCATTATGTATTTAATTGTATTTAATTTGTAAACTTTGTAGGCTTTAAGTGTATTTTAAGTCTGTATCTATAGTATTGTATTGTATTTGTAGGCTGTATCTATTATATTTTGTGCAAAGATAATTTAGAAAACTTTTGTTAAACTTTTTTTTTTACTTCTCTGTATTTAATACTTATCTGTGGATAACGCCATTGGTTGTACAATTACTTAGTCTATAAATAGTTTAAGGTACTGTTTCCTAATTTTATTGTGCAATTGTTTGTTATCCTAAATAAATAAAAATAAAAAAAAACCCTCTTCTTGTTGGTGGAATATTCCTACCAAATTTCAAGTCCCTCCTTATGGTTCCAGAGATATGTCATGAGTGATGAGTCAATGGGTGGAAATCTCTTTTATATATATAGATGTAGATTGTTGGTTTTATTGTACAGTAACCCAATTTAAATGTTTTTTTACCTACTTGCCTACTTGAATAAAATAAATTTAGAATTTTAGTTTCGATTAGCTGATTAAACGAATCTATCACACAGCAGGAAATTTCCTGCTCAATATATTATGGAGTAGCCCGACTTTGGAAGTACCTCGAGTCCTCGACCTTACAGAAGACCACAGCTAAATAATACTGTTTTCAAGCAGTATTGTGTTCCTGTTGGTCAGTAAGGTGACTAGAGCTCCTGGGGGGGAATTGAGGGTAGGGTCGGCAACGCGCTTGCGATGCTTCTGGTAAAATAATATTACAGATATCTATAAGCTACGCTAATCGCTTATCTTATATATCTATCTTATTAATATATTAGTTATATAAAAAAGGCCTATTAGGTATTTTGTGGAATATTATTTGCGATAATACATCTTTTTTCGTTGAGTGACCTAGCGTCGTTCATTTTCAACCTGTTTGTTAAGAAAATGCCAGGTTTTGAAAATTCATATCATGACATAGGCACGTCTCGTCAATCAATCTTGAACAAAAGATAACGCAAGAGAGGTTATTAAGTATTTAAAGTATAACATATAAAGAATTTATGAGAAAATAAAACGCTATAAATATACTATTTTTTTTTATTTTTTAGTTTATTGTACACCAAAAATACATCAATACATATAGATAATAAAAATGTAACGGGTCGCTGTTTGAACGTATTTAAGATATATGAGAAAAATATTATTGGGACCTTTATCATCGCAAATATTACCCAAAACAATGATTGCCACAATTTCTGTTTGTATGTGCGTTTGTGCACGCTAATCTCAGAAACGGCTAAGCCGATTTAGATGTGGTTTTTACTAATATATTGTGGCAAGCTTAACTTAAAATTTAATGTTTGTTTTATGTCAATCGGTTCATAAATAAAAAAGTTATGCCAATTTAAAGAATCACGTTGAACATTTAGTCACTATTTCACGCGGACGAAGCTAGTTACAAATAAAGCATAAAGATAGTTAGTTAAACAGACTTTGAAGTACAAACGACTTATAGCACTAATGTATACTCTAAGCTTATAGCAATAATGGCAAATTAGCAATTTCTTCCAGACGACCAATCTTTATATTGTTTATAGGTTACAGTAATAATTTCCACGTGTAAAATCTAGTTGTGTCGCTGTTCGTTTCTCGCTGAACTCTTTGTGTCAGGGATCAATCGAGCGAGACAGATAAATTGCTTAATTATGCATAGGATCACGTCCCGACGCACGCGATCTAATCGAATATTTACAATGATTTTGTATTATATTAACTTAATTTGTTGAACTTCGGCACAGCAGGATATACTTATTTCCGATTCGGGAAGTACCTTACATTTACAAAAGACTTTAGCTAAATAATTACGTTCTCAAATTATGCCGCGTTTCTGTGGTTAGTAACCTTAGTGTTGGGGGTAAGGTCGGCAACGCGCTTTTAATGCTTCTGGTATTGCAGGTCTATAAGCTACACGCTTGCAAGTGTTTCATAAATTTGAGTTTCCTTTATGGAAACATTTAATAAATGTAAGAAAAACGTTTAAATTTTGTTTCAGACAACGATCGGTTTCGGGGACCGCGCTATTGATGAAGAATGTCCCGAGTCGATATTTCTGTTCATAATGCAGGTATTTAGTAAACAGCAATCTTTTTCAGTAATTAAGTTAATTAAATACGCCTACATTTTTAGTGCTGGAGTAAGATTGATTAATATTCTGCAAATATCTTTTAGTGAAATGAAATACTCGTATAAACAAGCATAGTTTGAGTAAAAATATTTTATGTCAACTACATTTTTTCCGAGCCTTTTAAAATAAAATAGCAAACTCGAAAATTTCAAGCATTGCTCTTGAAAAGTTTAATGATGTTTGTGAATAATATTATATTTTATAAAAACATCATTTTAAGAGGAAAATAAAGTTATATTATTCTGTTTTTTTTTTTAAATTTTTTAGTTAATACTGGGCACCGGTATGTCCGGTGTTTTGACGTGCGTCGTGTACGCCAAACTAACGAGACCTGAGAAATTGTCACGAGATGGCGTTGGTTTCAGTAAGAAAGCTGTGGTGAGTTTATTTAAAGCTTTAAATAGTAACATAGTATTTGTTTTAATAGTATACAATACTATATCATATAAGATTTTAGATTAGCATGGTTACTTCTATTACGAAAATTATTCGAAAACGGGATATTTACCATGTTTATTATTTTTGTTCACGAGACTCGTAAACAAGACATTCGCAGTTAATGTCGAAACATCGAGCTTCGCGAAGAAAAAATAATAAAAATGGTAAATATCACGTGTTCGAATAATTTTCATAATACCATATCAATTAATTAATGTCCTTTTCAATTAACAATTAGATATTTTTAATTTTAGACCTAAATAGTTTTTACGAACGCCTACCAACCCTTGCTTTGCATTTTACGAAAATGATTTTGAGATTAACTAAACTAGTCAATAAATTAGTCATAATGTACCTACATATCACATTAATAATTATAATTCCTGTTACTTTTGTACGTGTCTTGGATTACTTACATAATATTTTATAAATTCGGCAGATGATAGCGATGATAGATGGCGATTGCAGTGTTATCTATACAAATAAATAAAATTGGAGTATCTGTTTGTAATATTAAAATAAACACTTTTTACTAAATGCATATGGATCTATACATGTTACATATACCAAAATAACATTTTTTACTATTTTTGTCTGTCTGTCTGTCTGTCTGTCTATTTGTTCCGGCTAGTTTCTAAAACGGCTGGACCGATTTTGACGGGACTTTCACTGGCAGATAGCTGATGTAGTAAGGTGTAATTTAGGCTACATTTCTTTTAGAATTTGTTTTTTTAACTTCGAACTGGACAATAACTTTTTTGTTAAATTCCACGCGGACGAAGTCGCAGGCACAGCAGCTACTCTTAGTATTCGTTAAAGAAGTTATTCCCTTATGTAGGTATGTTCAGTTATATTTTGTAGTATCTTTAGTATTGAGTTTTTTTTATATATTTGTTTAGATATGCATGCGAGATGGGCGGCTTTGTCTGATGATACGTGCTTGGGATCTCAACTATGACCACATCATCTGTTCCGAATTTACAGCACACTTTATTAATACTCGTAGGTAAGAATAAATAATTACGATTGATATGACAATAGAAATCAAGAACTATAAATATAATGTATTAATTTGCTTACGAATTTTTTTTTTTCGAAGTAAAACCTCTTTAGGCGCATGAGGGGTAAAATTTGAGCAACCGGTCGACGAGGGGTGAATTTTGGGTGACCGGCTGGGGACGTTGGCTTTTTTTTTCAATTAGTTTTTTATTTGTATTTTAAAATCGGTTTTTTTAATGAGTTTTTTTTTTAATTTGTTTCCCAAAGAAGTTTCACTTCTGACATGTGTACTTTGTACGCACGCAATTTTTTTATTTCATATGATACACCAGCGATATACTGCATAGTCGTTAATAATAATTATTATTACACTGTTGTCTAGTCCGAGTACAGTTACCATTACAGGTGTACGCAACATTAGGTACAATTTGTCCGGTTAAAACAATAATTCAATTAGCAAGTAAATATGATTGTCATAAAAACATATAAATATAATAAACGCACAACTTTATTTTGATATGTCTTTATAATGCTTAGAAAAGGATCGCATTCGCGCATTTAGCCTGTAACACCCCAATATTGGGTATAGTCCTCGTTCTCCATGTAGGATTGGAGCTTTATCCACGCTGCTCCACTGCGAGTTGGCGGATATGTTCCCTACGATGAGTAACGATCGCTATCAGGTGTACATGATAACAACCGGGACCGACGGCTTAACGCGCTCTCCGAGGCACGGTGGGGACACCCACAAGGACAGACATCTAAACCGGAACGAAATATTTGTATAAATACAAATATCCATACCGAGCGGGAATCGAACCCGCAAACCGTCGGTCTTTTAGGCGACTACTCGCACCACTACACCAGTGTGGTTGTAGAAAAGGATGAAAATCTGAAATTTTTTCGACGGTTCCATATGAGCAAAATACTAAATAGTTCACTTGGTATAAAGAAATTTAAAAAATACAACCATCTCTACATGAGGCATTTTTCATATAATTTTATGAAGTAAAACTTCTTTAGGCGCATAAAATTTGAGCGACCGGTAACGCGGCAGCGTCAGGGACGGTCAGTACTTGGATGGGTGACCGCCTGGGAACACCGCGTGACGTTAGCTTTTTGTTTTTTGTTTTTTCTATTAGGTTTTTTGAATTAGTTTTTTTTTTTGAATTAGTTTGCTAAAGAAATTTCACTTCTGACATGTGTACTTTGTACGCACGCAATTTTGTTTTAAACAACTTGGTTGGCAAATAAGCGTACGGTCCACCTGACGGTAAGTGTTTACTGTAGCCTATAGACGCCTGCAACATCAGAAGCATCGTAAGCGCATTGCCGACCCTACCCCCAACACTCTCTAAGACAGTGGCGTAGCGTGCCTTGGAGGGGCCCCGTATCAAAATTAGTTGGGGGGCCCCAATGAAGGGTAACGATATAACGAAATAAACAAAAATGCTTGCATTTAATTAAAATAAATATTTATTTAATTTAAGTAAGTTATCACTTCCTCCTAGAATAGACAATAGTGACAAGTCTGATAGCCGTTCCTGCCTCGTCGAAGTCCTTAGGTAATTTTTGTTCAGTTTAGTTTTGAAAAACTTCTTCCAGCTGTTGCGGTTATAACTGGAAGGGTCAAGAATAGAAAGCATGATGTAATTACCAAACGTAAAACTGGATGCAAGACTATTGAATTTTATCAGCAACAATTCCAGGAGTTCCTTAATGGAATGAATTTTTTGAATTTCGGATTTTACATTTTAAGCATGTTTTCAGAGCAATTGATTGTTAATGAAGATTAACTGAATCCTGCAATAACCGATGAAGGATGTTGCTAACTTTTGGGCGGACGCTTAACTCGGGAAAAAGGGGATCCCTTTTTTTTATTTTTGTCATTTCTGAAGTGAAAACTCTAAAGGCACGTTTGACAGTTATTTTGTATGTTTTTCTTACCGGCAAGCACGAGATTAAGAGCTGGCGCGCACCACGATTTTTAATCGCGCTATTATTTAATCGCAAAAATGCAACGTATGAGTTAGTAGGACAGCGCGCGCACAGCGACTGAAAAATCGCGGCGATTTTAAAATCGCGATTCGTAACATTTTCTCGCGACGCGATTATCGCGAAAATAAAATGCAACGTATGAAATTGTATGATCCCGCGCGCACTGCGATTTTAAAATCGCGCATTCGGGCCTCTTTCGTTTTCCATCTTTCCAAGAGTAAGCATGTCAGCGCCTGAATATAAAAGCTTGTCGCGAGATTTGCTTGTAAACAAGTAAATTAAATAAATTGATGTGATTGATTGTAACTATTAAAATTCTCAAACTAAGGAAATACGAGTAGGTACTCACCGTACTCATATCTCGCGATCATATAAACTATGTAATGACTTTATAAGTAGATAGAAAAAGTTTTAAAGTAAATTTTTTTGTTTTTCGTTTTAGCACGTTCAAATAAAAGGTTGTTTTTTAAAAAGGTTTTTTACTTTTAATTTATTTAAATGATAATTTGGTTGCCGTGAGAGTTGTACTACAGTGTATCTACTGTAATAATCTATACTAATATTATAGAAAGGTAAAGTTTATAACTTTATTTGTAGGGGGTAATCTTCGCAAATACTGAACCGATCATGATGATTCTGTCACTAACAGAAAGCTACACTATTTAGAAGTGACATAGGCTATATTTATTGTTATTGAACAAAAATCAGCATTTCACCCGTGCGAAGCCGGGGCGGGTCGCTAGTTGTAAATGTAATAATTCTCATGTTTCGTACATTCGTCGTGCTATTGTAAATATTGTGTGTTCGTATCTCAGTAATCTGTCGAATGTTTAAATTTTCATTCTATAATAGCCAAAGAATTTTTTGGGATACATTCGAAGCTCATGGTGTTTCTGATAAAAGAAACCTTTGATAATTCTATCCGCTGTTAAAAGATGAATCCAGTGTTGGCGAATTTTATTATTTTTTCTTCTGATCCTCCGAATTAGTAAATAAAGACAAGCGACTTGTACGAAGTCAACGGTGCAACTGAGCAAAGATCGCGATTTTTTAATCGCAGTGCGCGCACGGTACGTTCTGCGATTTTTTATAGCGCGATTTTAAAATTGTGTCGCAAAACAGAATATCGCGGTGCGCGCCTGCACTAAGTGACATCGTGGATAACATTTTACTAAGTTTGCTTAAACACATTAGGGGCCTCTGTAGCCCGGGGCATCCGTACCATTGATACGTCTGATACGGTGGTAGCTACGCCCCTGCATTGCAATCTAAATCACTCACAGAAGCTGACTGCTGAAAAAATTAAGAAATTTTGGATATTTTTTTTTATAACCTACTCTCTTTTCTGTCTACTTTTTCTTTTCATAGCTCCACTGGGATAATCTCTTTTCGTTTCACTCATTCTTTTCACAAATCACAGTGATTAACCAATAAGTAATGAGAAGTACAAGATTCTATTGTATTAAAATGTAATAACGTAACGGCGTTTGGCAGGCTTCGTCGAGTCTTCACTTCGAAGATTCCGCAATGCTTGAAAACAAAAGTCTTCGAACAATGCGTCCTGCCTGTGTTAACATACGGAGCCGAGACGTGGACACTGACAAAGGGACTGGTACACAAGTTCAAAGTCGCTCAACGTGCAATGGAATGGGCTATGCTTGGGGTTTCTCTCAAAGATAGAATTAGAAATGAGGCTATCCGCGAGAGAACGAAATTAGCCGACATAGCCCACAGAATTAGCAAGTTGAAGTGGCAGTGGGCTGGTCATCTTTGTCGCAGGACCGATGGCCGTTGCAGCAGACGTGTCTTGGAGTGGAGACCGCGTCTTGGCAAACGCAATGTAGGACGTCCTCCGGCCAACTGAGCGACGATCTACGTAAGACTGCCGGTGTAGGCTGGATGACGATTGCGGAAAACCGGGATATCTGGCGCGAACTTGGCGAGGCCTATGTCCTGCAGTTTACTGCAATGGGCTGAACTGACTGTCTTAACTGTGATAACGTATGAACCGGAATGAAATAAAACACGTAAATATTCTTCTCGTAATATGCATCTGTTATTGCGGGATTCCCCCGTTTAAGTCACTCACTGATGTAGGATGTTGCCAACTTTTGGGCGCACGCTTAACTCGAAAAAAAAAAGAGATTACTTTTTGATTTTGTCATTTCTGAAGTGAAAACTCTATAGTATATAGGCACGTATGACAGTTTTTTTATATGCTTTTTCCCGGGAAGCATGAATTTAAGTAACATCGTGGATAATATTTTACGATTTTTTTTGCTTATAGACGTTGGGGGCCCCTGTAGCCCGGGGGCCCCGTATCATTGATATGGCTGATACGGCGGTAGCTACGCCCCTGCTCTAAGAGCTATGGCCACCTTACTCACCACAGGAACACAAAACTATTTGAGAGCAATATTCAATATTATTTAGATGTGAGGACATTTATTATTATTATTATTTTTATTATTAAATATTATTAAAATTGTGAAACTATTGTGACATTTATATATTTTTTAGTTGTATTAGTTTTGTTGTTTCTATACATTGTACGAATAATTGCTTTTTATGGATCATTCGATACCCGAAATAAAGAATTATTAATTACTAGCGACCCGCTCAAGCTTCGCACGGGTGCAATGCTGATAAATACTAAATAATTATAACTAAGATAAATTGTAATGTCTTTGGATAAATATTTGCAATCTAAGCGCAAAAAATGTGTTTATTTACGACATCACATTAGAAAACTCTAAAACTGTCAGTGTTTCTCTACTATATTATGCATGTATTATACATATAAACTAATAAACCTTCCTCTGGAATCACTCTATTTACTAAAGAAAAACGCATCAAAATCCGTTGCGTAGTTTTAAAGATTTATGCATACATAGGGACAGACAGACAGCGGGAAGAGACTTTGTTTTATAATATGTAGTGATTTATTTATATGTACTCTGTGCCCTACATCAATTTCTAAACTTCTATGAATAAACGTCAACAACATTTACACGTGGACATTAATGTGTCTATGTACAATTGTACATATAATGTAAACAAACAAGTCATAATCTAACGAAGTATTACGTATGTCACGTAATTGGCACGACCTTGCCACTTTGCAATTGACTATAACGGCTCTCTTTAATCGAACCGTTTCATTAATTGACGTGACGTTTCGACGAGCTCATTATACACTTAACTAGCGACCCGCCCCGGCTTCGCACGGCTGCAAAAACTATCAGTGTTCCTCTACTATATTATGCATGTATTATACATATTATAAACCTTCCTCTATTTACTAAAGTAAACAGCATCGAAATCCGTTGCGTAATTTTAAAGGTCTAAACATACAGACAGCGAAAAGCGACTTTGTTTTATACTATGTAATACTGATTTATTGACTAGCTGAATCCGGTGGATGTACTTGATGAAAGTTTGAAATAAAAGTAATTACTTTGAAATTTCAAATTTGAAATTCGGGACATCGACTGGTTAGGTATAATTTTATTGCATTAATGATGGACAATGGTGTTGATGTCATTGTAAACGTAATTTTTTTTTTTGTATTTTTGTTTGTATTGAATCAAATTATATTTTTATGCATTCATTGTAACTTATAATACATTTCACATTGCTGGGTATAAGGCCATTGTACTTTTAAAAATATGTAGGTAGATGTCCCAGTAATATCGTCTACAAAGAATATGTATCTTTTGTCTTGTCTTATCTTATCTTTACAAATACGAGATAAAGTAACAAAACCACTTTATAAAAAAATACAGAATTTGGTACGCACAACTTTTCAGTTAAGATCTACTAATATATGTATGTCACTATGACATCTCTTTCCATTTTTCATCAAGAACACAGCCCTGCCTTTAACCGACTTCAAAAAAGGAGGAGGTTACTCAATTCGACCGTATATATTTTTTATTTTTTCATTTTATTTTTATGTAATATGTTCGGGCATAACCTCGTCGTTTGTGACCCGATTTTGATAATTCTTTATTTTGTTAAAAAGGAGATATCCCAAGTCTGGTACCATGATAAGGAAACCAGGATCTGATGATGGAATCCCAGAGAAATCGAGAGGAACCCTCGAAAATCGTAGTGACGACTAGTGTGTTTGTTAATTTTTTTCGTCTACTTACTTTGTATTACTTGTCGATGTAATTGAAGTCGGTTTTTGAAGTGAAACTTCTTTAGAATCGTTGTGATTTCAAACCGGAAGCAACGGCAAAAAGACAGGGAGGACGGCCGGGCCGCGCTACATGCCGCTAATTATAAATTAGTTTTTTTTTTTTTTTAAATTAGTTTGACAAAGATGTTTCACTTCTATCGTGTGTGAATCGCACACACACCTTTTTTTTTTTCGTTTGCTAGTAAACACAATTATTATTATTATCATTAGTTCTAAGTTATTCTCAGTGAAGTAAATGATTAAAATATTTTAAAAATGTAATTGAAATTAAGTTCAAAGCATATCTTTGTAATGACACGAATGCAGAGGTCGGTAGTCGGTACTAGGAAATCCTAGCAAGCAAATCGTGATCTAATATAGACAATGTACACAGGTGTTGAATAACGACTGTTATTAATTTCAAGTACTTATTAATTACTTACCTGTTATTTATTATAATATACTAGTAAATCGCCGTGGCTTTACCCTGGTTGAATTTACGAGAGTTAATAATAATAATAAACGCTTCACACTCAACGGCCCCCAGTAGGATTTTCTCCTGTGTCGGGGGTCCGGAAACACACAATACACAAGCACAAACCACGACAAACATCGATATGGCCAATACAAATATCTGCTGTGAGCGGGAATCGAACCCGCGACCGCCAGCGCCTCAGCCAGTGCTGTGACCGCTGATCCAACGTTTCAAGTTCAGAATCCCCGTGGTCAGTTAAAATGAGAATCCCCGTGGGTCTCCCCACCGTGCTTCGAAGAACACGTAAATCTGTTGGTCCCTTGTGGACTGTAATTATTTTGTTGCCACATAACTTTTCACTGGGTGTACCGACATTGATTACTCTTTTTTGAATCCAAAGCTAGTAGGTTTCATGTGGTCCCATTTAAATTGAATCGATATCTATTACTTTTAGAGGTACATATTTATAATTGTTCCGACCATTAAAATCTACGAATTCAACCGTCAAGTTATTTCATTGTATGTTTTTTTTTATATCACTAAGTCGGCTAACAAGCGTACGGCTCACCTGATGGTAAGTGACTACCGTAGCCTATAGACGCCTGCAACACCAGAAGCATCGTAAGTGGCTTGCCGACCCTTCCCCCAATTCCCCCAAGGAGCTCTGGTCACCTTACTCACCAACAGGAACACAACACTGCTTGAAAACAGTATTATTTAGCTGTGATCTTCTGTAAGGTCGAGGTACTACCCCAGTCGGGCTGCTTCATTTTTTGAACAGGAAATTTCCTGCTGTACCCTACCTCAGTTGTATGTAATATCACAATAAATAAAAGTTATTAATTAAGTAAACTAAATTTCAGAACCAAAGAAGGAGAAGTGATCCGCTACTACGCGCAGAGTTTGAACCTTCAACAGCGACAGTTCCTACTGTGGCCTGTTACCCTGGTACATGAGATAGACGAGACGAGTCCGTTCTACAGGTTTACACCGAAGGATTATACTGAACACAGGTAGAGTGTTCAAGTAAGAGAGAGAAAAATGATTGAATAGTATTGCAGTTTACTCCTTAAAATGCGGTATAAGGCATTTTGTCTGAAAAAAATATTGGGGGTTAAATCGTTATAATGTGCGAATGTGATACTATCCCCTGTTCTTCATATTACATGTTAACCTAATATAGTCTAAGATCCGAACCTAAGTCGATTTTCACCGGGCTGATAATAGAATGAAACATACTTTTTAATAAATTTAGTATATTAGATATATTAAAAATGGGTTGCCTAAAAAAATCCTGGACTGACTATTTTTAATTACAAATTGGGTCAAATCATGTACACAAAATGAATTGAACTTTGTTTATTAAGGTTTTATTTCACAACACGCATACATAGTCGTAACAGAGATATTTAAAGAAGTAGTTTACGAGCATTTTGTGTTTCATGTGTTTGTTTGTATGTACCTAATTATTACGAAGCCACGCGTCAGTGACGCTCTTTATGTCATCTAACTCCCGGATACTTTAAATAGATGCACATACATTGTTTTCGAATTAAAGTTTTTTTTTTTCATTTATTAAAGGTCGGTAAAAAGATTTTTAATATATTTATAAGAACCGGATACATTACCTTCTTATATAAGGGCCCCGTAAACGAACAAATAATTTGTCAAATTTTTGTTTGATAAACGTGTTTGTCAAATTTTCTGAACGTATGTGAGCTTGTTTGAGGTGTTTTTTGATGAAAACATGAAATTTGACAAACAAATTTGATCGTGTCCAGGGCCCTTTCCGAACAGTCAAATGGGGAAATTTGAAACAATTCTTACATTTATTTCAGTAAACGTAGCCTTCAAAATATATATTAACGAATGAAATCAGTAAATGGAAATAGGGACTCAATTATGCTTAAAAGATTAACTATACATAAGTATTGAAAATATGTTTTTTTACACGCTTTTTATTAGCTTCACCTGTATGTTTGTTAATATGTTTGTAAGTTTGAAACCGACTCCTTTGGACTTAATTTTGACCCACTTCTAACGTTCAGATTTCATTTAAACTTGGTAGACTTATCGAGGACCGATGACAAAATTTGATAAAATTATTCAATTATCCTAACGGCTTGGCACAATAATCAAGGCTTTTCTCGCTATCCTTTTGACTTTTCTAACGTTCAGATTGTCTACTTTATAGTTTGGTTTATTTATAAAAGCGTGTTTTTTAGTTTTTTTAACTAAGTATTATTTTCTTTATTAAATCCAGCTACGAGATAACAGTGTGCCTCAAAGGCGCGTCTGCATCAATGGGCACCTTCACACAGAGCCAGACGTCCTACCTGCCCAGAGAAGTGGTGTGGGGCCATCGCTTTCCCCCTGTTGTCAAGTAAAAATCTTTCACGATAAGAAAAGAGTCCATTTTTATACTTAGTTTTTATATTCTAACAATTTTTTTTTTTGTTTACACTATCATTAAATCGATTCTATTTTATTGATGAATATTTTTAATTTAAATAGTTCGCTTGTAAAATAATTTCATAGGCATTAAAGTTTATATCAGAAGAAAGGGATCTTTAAAGTAAATAATTTTAAATTTCAATTTTACCATTTATAAGTTTCAAAAAATTAAAAAATGTGAAATAATGTCCTCTTAATATGAACCAGTACTTGAAGTTATTTTTAGAAAAACTAGTTTTTTAGTATTGATACTATTAAATTAAAGCTGATACAACTTTTTAACACATTTTTCCAAAGATATTTTTAAAAATTAAAGTAATAAAGATTTATTTTATATAGTTAACTTACATTTACATAACCTTACTAAATATAATTACTAATTTTATTTCATTTCTAGATACAATGTCCGCAAACAGAAATACGTGATAGAACAGTCAAAGCTGGACGCCATCGAACAAGTACACACTCCATATTGCAGCGCCTATCATTTGTATAGGTATGCTTATCGTCATATTTTCAAATGCTAGTCTTTAAGACAATTTCTAGATTGATGAGTTGAATGATTGAATATCTCCACAAAGGGACAAAGTACTCTTTCTCTATATATAATCTTTATCTACATGCATGAGAATGGTTACAGTTTAATCCGACACGCTGCTCCATTGCGTGTTGGCAGTTAACTTATTTACTACGAGAAACGCTATCAAATTTAAATGGGATTTAATTGACATCAAAATCGGTACAACCAGTAAAAGGTAACACACATAAAAATACAGTTGAATTGAGAACCTCCTTTTTTTGAAGTCGGTTAAAAATAAAACAAACAAGTATGATTAAGGTAGAACGAGCTCCTAGCCCTCTCACTCACTTTACGTTACCTAGCTCTAACGACTACTTTCATGTAATTTTCTATATAACTATAGTGTTTTTTTTTTCAGCACATCCAGTCCAGCTTCAGAAAGGTCAGAACCGCCTGGAAGTCCTGGAAGCTTCCAGGAGAAGGTATCGACCTTCCACCCCAAAAGAATATCGTCATTCAGAAGAAAAGGCGCAAAGACATAAAGCATTTGTGTGATTAATCCATAAATATTGTTATAGTTTTTATATCATTATTAAAATTACTAGATAAGCACTGTAACTGATTTTTGTTTTATTTTCCTTAACAATTTAGTTATTATGATAAATAGTTGAAACTTTACACATTATTCCTTTAAAACATTACATTATTCCTTTTAAAGCAAAAGATAAAATGTTCAAACTCGAATATTGTAATTTTGCTTGTCAAGCACTAATTGTTAAGAATTTTTCTTAAATACTGGCCAATTCTAGTGCAATACATTTTTTTTCCACAATCAATGGTTAAATCTTGACAAAAAGTAACAAATAAAAATAAAAATAACTTCTAACGCTAATTTTCATAAGCTTAGAATAAATGATGCCTAAAAATAGTAAAAATTCATTAGATAGTACCTACAAGTAAAAAAAGTAGGTACACTAAAATACTTTAATTTGTAAAAATTATAACCAAATTTCTAGTCGCGGTAGAATTTTTTTGAAAAAACACACAAATATTTACAATTTTTTTAGTGTCGGCAACCCTGACATAAAAAGTACATTTTCTTGAAGCTCGACATCAGGGCTACCCCCAGTCATGCCGGCGGGATCGCGGAAGCGCTTAGCGTCTATGTCATTCCGCTCCAGGCGAGTGAAGGAACACCCCAGAGATTTTAGTCCGTGCGAATCGGACATACCCACCAGCTCCCTCCGTGCTGGAGGCATCCGTTACGGATTTTCTCTGGGTCAACAAAAAAAAAAATACAAAGGGCTACCCCTTAGCTAGTTAACGGATTATCCACTATTTACGACACATTCTGAATACATGCTTATTTTAGGTTAACTTATTATATGTTTTGTCTTAAATACTTCGATCACGTTTCAGAGCAGACAGCACTTAAGATTTAGTTTTTATCAAAATCTTTTAAAAGCCTATCAATCATTGAAGATAAGAAGAAAGAAATGTAAAAAGAACTTTTTTTCCTGTTAAAGTTGATATTTTGATCATTACGTTATAAGTGGATGATGTGTAATTTTATAGATATATATAGGTAAATTAAGCTGTTCATTGTCATTGTTTCTTCTTCACGGTCACAGCAGTGGTTTGTGACTGTGGCGGTTGTGGGTTCGATCCCCGCACATGACAAACATTTATATTGCCCATGCAGATGTTGTGTTTGGTGTTTGTGCAGTCCCTGTGGGTCTCCCCATCGTGCCTCGGAGAGCACCGGTTGTTATCAAGTACACCTGATAGAGATCGTTACTCATAGTAGGGAATATATCCGCCAAACCGCATTGATGCAGCGTGGTGGATTAAGCTCTGATCCATCTCCTACATGGGGAAAGATATTACAGACTGAAGCGAATGCTGTCAGAATTCAGGTATTTTGTTTATTTTGTTCGCTTGTAATTCTCAGCTCTGATTTTAATAGGAAAATAAATAAATTATTTGTCAGATATTTAAAATTAATAACTTAGCCGAAACAATGACATAAAATATGCAGCGAGCTCTTTCAGAAATTCTCGAACTTAAATATTTTTGTGATAAGTGGAACCTAGGTAATTATTTGCGATAAATAGATCATTATAATTGAAAAGTGCGTAAAATTAAAAGTAATTAACGAACATTAAACGAAACATAAATCAAATTAAACATGTAAATTATGTCATTCTAAATATCATCATGAAACTAAACACACAAAAGATGCGGGTTTATGTATTAATATGTCTGTGTAAACTAATTCTAGGCCACGAGTATTGATCGAATGGAAACAATCAACAAATAACCTTATCTCGCCTCGGATAAAGCTGTGTTATCTTGAAGGTAGATAACAAGAAGTTAGTTGTAACACAACCTTTAGAAAATTCACATTTATATTCTGTTACAAGTAAAAAAATATAAAACGTGATTGAAAATAACGTTAAAGTAAATAAACTCGATGTTATCGCCGCTACTAATGTGACACATAATAGTGATAATTGTCATAACATAAGTGCGACCGGCAAAATTACTTTAATATAACTCTCAACGTAAGCCGATATGATTTATAAATAGTCTATTAAGCACTGTATTAATACTAAGACTAGAAAATATATAATAGTGTCCAAGGAGAGTTCTACATTTAGTATTTCAAGAAAGGACAGGATGAATATAAAGTATGAAGACGAACGTCGAGGAAGCAGATCCCGAGCTCTGGAGAGATCGCTGAGTTATTCCGAAGCTATCGGAAACGGTTCCGAATCAACAATTGAAATACCAAGAATAGTGGACACCGATGTGTATACTAATGAAGAAATTAAGAAACATTACAGAATTTCGCAAACATACTTCGAAGGTAGAGAAATCGCCTTCCCCTTTATAAATATCGATGATAAATCAAATGAAGTAAAAGATTTGGGATATAAATATTATTCGAGTGAAGATGAGCACACAGATGATGCAGGTCTGGTGATGACGATAGATGTTGAGACGGAGAGTCCAAAAAGTTCAGATAAAAGAAACGTTTCGGACGCATCAACACAACCTTTAGTTGGTTCAGTAGTTTCAACAGATATATATGAAACCATTGAAAGTGCGGATACTATTTACAACGAAAATGAAACAAGAATCCCATCAGCAGCGCATACCTATTCTTCGATATACACTAAGAGACGCAAGAAATCAAAACGTTGCAGGTATGAAATGAAATACTCAAACACACGAACGAATTACACAAACTAACTCCATTGAGATTTAAATTTGAACGGTGCAAAGACAGAGGCAACGATAAACATTGAACTAAGTTTAAACCAATTATACTAAATGGATCATATTAGGATGAAATTCTTTGTAGAGGGCCCAACACCACACATAACTCAAACACAAAAGCCTAGACAACTACAGACATATGAATACCTACAATAATTATATTTGCTAGAAAACGAAAAAAACCGACAACAACCGACAAGTAATACAACGTACGTAGATGAAAAAAATTAACAAACGCACTAGTCGTCACTACGATTTTCGAGGGTTCCCCTCAATTTCTCTGGGATTCCATCATCAGATCCTGGTTTCCTTATCATGGTACCAAACTGGGGATGTCTCCTTTCCAACAAAAAAAGAATTATCAAAATCGGTTCATAAACGACGAACTTATCTCCGAACATACATATATATATATTCCAACCCATTGTCAAAATCACATATCTAAAATCTTATCCTATTTCTTATTTGTTTGAATGTGCTAATCTTGGATGTTATCAATATGATTATACACATTCTTTTAAAGTTAGATAGTCCATTTATAGAGAAAGACGAAAAATATACGATTCATGAACATGATACGAATACCATGAAATATTATTAAAGCTAAAATATTGTATGACTGGAGTTCTACATATTATAGGAGAAGGAAAAGAGCCTAATCCAGCACGCTGCTCCACTGTGGATGAGCGAATCGACCATAGATGTAAACTAATCTTAAAAAGAAAACGTGCCATATAATAGTAGGCCGGAGATAGAGGTCTATATCCGGCAATGGGACGTTAATACTGGCTCAATCAATTAATCAACATATAATAAATTTTGCCGAATAAATACAGATAAGGTTATCTAAATATTTTGACGACGACGACGCGTTGGTGCAGCGGTCACAGCACTGGCTGTTGCCCTGGCGGTCGCGAGGTCGATCCCCGCTCACGACAGACATTTGTATTGGTCATATAGGTGTTTGTCGTGTTCTGGGTGTTTGTGCTTGTTTATTGTGTGTGTTTCCGGACCCACGACACAGGGGACAATCCTACTGGGGGGTGTTGAGTGTGAAGCGTATATAGTAAATATACTACCTTCCGCTCTCGACTTCGTCCGCGTGGAATAGGAACAATTTTGTCATACATGATTTTTTTGAAACTGTAACTGTTTACGCAGCGCACACAGCGGAAGCTCGAATAAGGAAAAAATACCCCGATTTTGAAACATTCTTCATTGTTGCTCAGCCCCTTTTAGCCTTAGCGTGATGATATATAGCCTATAGCGTTCCTCGATAAATGGGCTATCTAATAGTGAAATAATTTTTGAAATCGAACCAGTAGTTTCTGAGATTAGCGCGTTCAAACAAACAAACTCTTCAGCATTATAATATTAATATATACTCGTGGCACAATGTTTGTCCTCAATGGACTCCTAAACCACTTAACCGATTTTAATGAAATTTGCACACCGTGTGCAGTTTGAGCCAACTTGAAAGATAGGCTATATTTTATTTTGATATAGGTAATTATTATATTTAAGAAAAAAAAATAAAGCGGTACGAAGTTCGCCAGGTCAGCTAGTATTAATATAGATTCATAAAAGAGAAGTGGTTATTACAAATTTCAATTGGGTGCACGAAAACGCGCGGAAAGTCTGACATAAAAATAAAAATAAACTTTTTCGGTATAGTTACACTACTATTACGTCTTTAAGAGCATCCTATTGCAATTTTATTGTGTAAACATTACACCTTACGAGACGATTTGCGTTTAATTAGTAATTTAAACACATTTCTGCTATCAAATATATCCTCAATTTCATCGTCTTTAAGCTTTCATGTGTTCTCAATTATTTTCCTGTTGATAAAATTAACGATGTGTAGACGTCTTTTAAGTGTTCATTTTATTTAGTTTCCACTAAAAACAACGGAAACTATATCGATCCTTGACACCATTTCAAACATGACCTCAGTTGTCAACAACTTATCGTAAAATTATAGTTGTTTCCCTCATATTCCGATGAATCATGTTATCAGTGTATTAGACAGGTTTTAATAGAAAGCTTCATATTTAAATTAAAGGTGCTAGAATCTTCTGGATCATTGGCGTTGAAAACCAAAATAACCAAATAAAAATAATAATATAATAACTTGTAACAATGTAATAATAGTAACATAAATAATATTGTAAAATGAATATTTTGTGACGTGTCATAAGAGCCACAGGTAGGCCTACATGAAATAAATAATTTTGTAAATGAGTAAAATGACCCAAAAAAATATTCGGGTCAAATTTACAAAACAAAGCATACTTACTTTATAATCTAAATCTGAAATGTTAAAACCCTATGTTTTTACTTACTGATTTTTGTACTAGAATAATTTTACTTTGGGCAAAATTATGTGCACAAAAAAAATATAGGCACATTTTTTAAACTGAGGTAGGGCACAGCAAGGCTCAAAACATGGAGCAGCCCAACTGGGGTAGTACCTCGACTTTACATAGCTAAATAATACTTTTTCAAGCAGTGTTGTGTTCCTGTTGGTGAGTGAGGTGACCAGAACTCCTACATGAAAATTGGGGATAGGGTCGGTAACGCGCTTGTGATACCTACTTCTGGTGTTTTAGACGTCTATAAGCTACGGTAATCGCTTACCATAAATAAATTAAAAAAATGCACTGTTTGAAATTAACCACTGTCACTATATTTTTTATTTACTAAGTTCATTTACCACGCAATTGACAAATAATAACACATTTCGATAAATCGTTTTTATCATTAAACGAGATAAGATAATACTTACCACATATGACATATTTTCGTAAAATAATTCGCCAACTCGTTATCAAGACAAATATTTACTTCTAGGCGTTATTATGTATATCTAACTATTGCATTGCGAACTTAAAAACGGTTCATTGATTTACTTATCTCACTGCATGTAAATAATATATATATAGTAGTTATTTCATAAAAATCTTACAGAATAATTGTGTTTGCTAGCACACGAAAAAAAAAATCGACTTCAATTGCATCGGCAAGTAATAAATAATAAATTAATTAACAAACGCACTAGTCGTCACTACGATTTTCGAGGTTTCCCCTCGATTTCACTGAGATCCCATCATCAGATCCTGGTTTCCTTATCATGGTACCTAAGTTGGGATATTTCCTTTCCAACAAAAAAAGAATTATCAAAATCGGTTCATAAACGACGAAGTTATCCCCGAACATACATTAAAATATATATATATATATATATATATACCATCGAATTGAGTAACCTCCTCCTTTTTTGAAGTCGATTAAAAATTAGTTTTATTTCAGAAAAACGCAAGCGTAGATATAGCGAAGGTAGATACCTGATTAGGCGATAAGCTATATAATAGCATATTTGTAATATTGAAGTATAATATGATTGAAAAGTTTTGAATTTTGTTTATCTGTCTCTCTGTCTATCTTTATCTTGATCCAGAACAACAAAGAAACTACTGAATGGATTTAAATGTAACTTGACATATCTATACTAATATATATATAAAGCTGAAGAGTTTGCTTGTTTGGTTGTTTGTTTGTTTGAACGCGGTAATCTCTGGAACTACTGGGCCGATTTGAAAAATTCTTTCAGTGTTAGATAGCCCATTTATCGAGGAAGGCTATAGGCTATGTATCATCACGCTAAGACCAATAGGAGCGGAGTCCACGCCGACGAAGTCGCGCGCAGAAGCTAGTTTTTAATATATGCCACGAACTTTAATCCTCGAAGCGCTGCCTAAACTTAGTAATTGGCAGAGGAAATGAAACTCAAAATTTGTAATTGTGACTGAAGAAGCGGGTACAGCTAGTCTTATGTAGAATACTAAATTTTCTCGCTACTTTGCTCGCGTAGCTAAACTGAATACACTGCTTCAGATGATCAGTTTTCTCCAGTTATAACGTAGCATTTTCCCGGCAAAAGATTTTTTTTAAATCGGTCCGGTTACGTTTGAGTTTAGGAATAACTGTCTTTCCTCTATATAATATAAATACATACGTTTTAAGCTTTTGAATTTTTTTCATTCTACGGGAATATAAAAATATACTCGTAAGTAAATATAACACATTTCTTCAGCAAAGAGATTATCAGTCTAGTCAAAGTAAAATTTACATATCTTTGTAAGTATTTCAAAATTGTCATGCTGATTCTTACTGATAATGATTATTAAATGCAAGTGAGCACTAGGTGTTATATCAAGTGCTCTTGGGCTTAAAAATCATATCATACTTCGTGATAAAGTAAATCTGTCAAATGTACAAAACAAACGTAAACAAACAACAAAAACAAACGTACGGCTCACCTGATGGTAAGCGATTACCGTAGCTTATAGACGTCTACAACACCAGAAGCATCGCCAGGACGTTGCCGACCCTACCCCAAATCCCCCCAGGACGCTCTAATCACATTACTCATCACAGAAACACAAAACTCTTAGAAAGCAGTATTATTTTGCTGTGATCTTCTGTGACGTCGAGGTAATTCCCCAGTCAGGCTACTAAAGATTTAGAGCAGTATATTTCCTGCTGTGCCCTACCTCAGTGGTTGTTTACCCTTTTTTTATTTACTACCATAGGTATAGAAACTAAAAGAGTTACTAAGTCTCACACATATTAGTGTATAACCTCATAACATGGTTACATTAGATAAGCTAACCGAGTTTTTATCATCACAGACGCCAGCACGGCAGACCAATTAGATCTAGACGTGTGGTGTACAAGTCTGGCGAAGAAAATGTACCTGTCAGGAGCAACGTGCCCGCTAAATATATTAAATATATGAGGGATATCGTCAACACTGTGGTAGGTTGTGGTTGTCTACGCACAAAAGATGCGGATCGTTTTCGCATGGTGGTGTGGAAGCAGTCTGTCCTTGCGTCTGCAAACATGCCTGAGGCGCTGCAGTATCGGGGCAGCCCCAACAGTATCCTGAAGGCATTGTTGTAGAGGACGCGGAGGTCACTGTACGTTTTCTTTGTATAGTCAGCCCACAAGCTGCACGTATAAAACGACGTGCAGTAAGCTCTAAACAGTGTTATTTTTACTTGGGCTGAGCAACGAGCAAACCTTCGAGCCACCATGTTCGCTCTAACCGACAGTGCCCTCCGCTCCCTCTCAATATCCGCATCATCTTTGAGGCAAGTGGTAACTATATGCCCCAGATACTTGAATTGGTCCACCACTCCCAAGGGCACACCAGAGAGGAGCACTGGTGGGACACTCTCGGGGCACTTCGCTCCGATAGCCCCAAAGATCATGCATTTACTTTTCGAAACGTTATATTTTAAGCCATGATAACAAGCGTAATCCTCACACGTCTGTACCAGCTCTCTCATTCCACTGATTGACGCACTCAGCAGCACCATGTCGTCTGCATAACTTAGATTATTTACGCACACTCCATCAACATGACAACCGACATGCCGTCTGCTGAGCGCGACGATCAGATCATCCATGTAGAGGTTAAACAGTGTTGGAGATGTTAACCCCCCCTGCCTAACTCCACACTCGAGCCGATACGAATCGGACATTGCCCCTGCCCATCGAACGCTATTGGTCTGGTTCGCGTACCAATATCTAAATATATTTATGATTCCCTGCGGTAAACCCACACGCTCGAGTTTCTTCCATAGTAAATCATATACCACCAGGTCAAAGGCCTTAGATAAGTCGAGGAAGCACGCGTACACAGGTGTCTTGCGATCTGTATAGTATTTGACGGTGTGCTTAAGGCACAGTATAGCACTCTCCGTTGACAGCTGAGGGCGAAAACCGAATTGATTATCGTGCAGCTTTATGTGTTTTCCCAACTGCGCGTCAAGCAATCCGTCAAACACCTTGGCCATGATAGTGGCAAGTGATATAGGCCTGTAGTTACTTTTGTCAGCAAGGTTACCAGTTTTATTTTTCACCACAGGTACTACTACCGTTTTCATGAGATCATCCGGCAAGTAGGAATGACCCACACAGAGTGAATAGAACAGAGCCAACAGTTTAAAGATAAGAGGTCCAGCGTGCTGGAGGTGCTCAATGCTGAGTCCATCGTGGCCAGGAGATTTACCTCTGTCCATTTGCCGTATTACTCTATGTATATCTTCGGGAAGGAATGAGATCCTATCACCTTTTTCGTTCATGTCAGCATTGTGCACCTCCATCTCAGGGCCCAGCTGTGATTTAACACAAAAATGTGCCCTGAAGATGTTAGCTATGGCTTCGGGATTGCTTGTGCCATCGACGTTCACCGGTAGCCCAGGCCGTATATTCGCCTTACTTGTCTCCCGCCAAAATCCACGGAAATCCCCATTACAGTGTTTCTTGGCAAGAATGTCCATTTTTAATTGCTCCTGGTGATCTTGGCACCATTTTAATTTTGATTTAAACTTTCTCCTACTTTCAACCATCTCGTAATAAATAGGACCAGATTTAGGTCTACCATGTAGCACCCATTTCGTGAAACTAGTCCTGGCCACCCGGTGCGCGCCGCTGACATGCTTGTTCCATCCCACCACGCGCGAGCCACCACCTTTCCGTCCCGTACTCCCACGACTCACCAACGCCGCGTCTCTCAAAGCAGACACAATGTCCGAGTAAAACCCGTCGAGAATACGCCTGTGATCATGGCTTTTACACAAACAGTTACAATTTACAAGGTCCGAAGTAATGTCAATCATATTTAAACGATTGTTGCACTCTTTTGTATACATATCCACCTGCTTCTTATCTCGAACACCCCATAAAATACCCTTATTTACATGATTAATGTCAGGTGAAATTGTAGGGGTGAGTAATGTTAAGTTACATTTTATAACAAGTGGATAGTGATCAGACCATCTAGTGTCATATTTAATATCTACATTTATCACAGATTGCTTAGCCGAGTAAGTTGTTATACAATGATCTAACCAACTGGTAGTTCCATGCACGTCACTTATATAAGTGAACGCATTCGAATTCAAACCGAGTATATCTACGTCCAAACAAGACCACTGTTGTTCATTACAAATATTTATAAGTTCATTATAAAACAACTTACCCGGATCCGCATTGAAATCGCCCATTACAAACACCGATTCAATCCCCTGCTCGTCAACAATGGCACTAATTACACTTAGACAGTTTATAAATTCGTCCAGATTATCATCAGAATTTGTAGGCATGTAAACACAAATTATTAAAATCGGTCTATCACACAATCTCATCTTAATTGCACAGATACGCGGGTTATCACATTGTATCACTGACACCTCTTTAAAAGCACTGTATCTATATAAGATTGCGACACCCCCGTGACTTCGACCTCGTAAAATAGTCACAGACGTATCAATTGCTGACGTCGCTGTGTACCCGAAGCCACTGTCTATAGTTCCGATGTATGGAATGTCATGCGGCAGTAGCCAGGTTTCCTGGAGACATACCACATCACACGTGCGACACAGACTCCTGACATCATCCACGGAGCGCTTAATACTCCTACAGTTAAAAGTAGCGATCCGAAGAGGGCTGCTATCCATTATTAGTCTTGCTCGAGCCGTAAACAGTATCGTTAGAAGCACTGATCGTTTTTCTGTTTTTAAAATGTACGAAACGACGGAATATTACACCCTCAGGCCACAATTTTTCATCCATGTACTTCGGCAGATTATGCTCTGATATTAAGAACTTATATGCTTTGTGCCCTCTTTCAGACTTCATCATTATTTTCTCAAGAGATACTGTTTCCTGCGTGTTATTAAAAATATGTTTAACTATGTCATCCTCTGACGCTGATATATGCACATTAGTTATAAACATTGGTATTTTTCGTTCCGCGGCACGGAAACTGCACTTCAAGTCTCGAGCTACACCTGTTTTTCCATGAAACCGATACTTAATCTGTTTTTTACGATTCGTCACTGTTTTCCATTCTTGATTGCCTTTATTTTCACTAGTCGTTGTTTCGCGCGCGCAAAGCGGTCTTTCATTGTTTACGCTATTCTTTGTATCGGTATTAATCAGCTGTTCCCCTATCGGCGAACGCGGCATCGTACTACTACGCACGGGTGACGTCACCGCATTGCTCGCATTGCTAGTCTCGCTAGGCGGGGTCTGACTTATCGCTTGCGCCGGACGCTCTCCCCCCACGCAGTGGTCGCTGTGTTCATCTAGCCGTTGCCGGTTACTTGATATTTCTTCGTTTACCCTCCCTGTCTCATATGAATGTTGAACATTATTTAAGAATTTATTACTGTTTTTATTATATGAATCGTCTATAGAAGTACAATGCCCATCGTGTGATAGACCCATGGGTCCACTATCCATCCAGGCACCACGTTTCGTGTTGACTTTGAACGCCGATGCCGGTGGTAGGGTATCATATTTATATCGCAGGAGGTCGCTTTTTATATCCTGTATATCCTCCTTCTTAGCATACGAATTTTTGATATCTTCTACTTCACTTTTTAGTACTAATATGTCCTTCAAAATTTTAGTACAGTCTAAATGATCAAACAAAATCGGTGGTAATTTTTCTAGTTGTCTGGCCACAAACACTGGAACAACATCAGGATCAACAGATTTTAACAGACTGATAATATCCACTATGTCCCGCTCCTCCTTTCCTTTACATTTACGAAATATTTTTCTTCTATCCCCGGGAATGGAGTCAAATAGAAGGGATTTTGAATTCTTTATGTCATCCGCCGTAAAAGATGAGGTGCAAATACGAACAAGTGTTTCTTCATCAGCTACAGAAATCTTATTTTGTAAATACGATAAAAGTTCATCGATAACAATATTACACTTGTTACACTTTAACACATTCGTCATTTTTATTTTTATTACTGAGTACCCGAAAGAAGTGCGCCCGACTTCTGCCAATGCGCGCACGCAACTTCTGATAAGACAGCCTTTGTTCATCTTTCATTTTACGTTATTATTTTCTTGTTTCTTTTAATGGTGTACAATAAAGAGTATTATTATGATTATTATTACATTTTTAGATCAATAGCCAATGGCGTTACATACTCTTCTTGATGGTCTGTTCCTATTTCTTCTTCTGGTTCGTCTTCGCCGGGATATGGTATTCAGTGGCGATGGCGTATCGAGATGATATCGGTGATGGGAAGGAACACTGCGTCACAGGAACCTCCTCATTTGCCGGGTTCCTTATGATGTCCGTTGAAACTCAGGTATGATCATTGATATAAGATTTTAGATTAACATGTTTTTTTTTTAAATAAAAGATACATCCACGGACTTATAGTGCCCGTGCTTTTGTTATTCCAATTTTTTGTATGTTAAAACATGCATCGGTACTGTACTGCAAGTGAAGAAAAACCTAATAACTAGACTTAGAATCAAAGTGAGTCCACTGACCAAAACTATCTATATATATAAAAGAGATTTCCACCCATTGACTCATCACGATATCTCTGGAACCATAAGGCCTAGAGACTTGAAATTTGGTAGGAATATTCCTTTCGCCAAGTAGAGGTCAGCTAAGAACGGATTTTACAAAATTCCACTCACAGAGGGGGTTGCGGGGGTTAATAACATAAATGGTAAAACAACGTTTGCGGGGTCAGCTAGTTCTATAATATTATTTTCTTATTTTTACACTTACTTGCTAACTACAATATAATTATGTACACTTATTTCCTAGCTACATTTTATGTGCACTTATTTGCTACTTACAAACTTATGTACACTTAACCTATGTTAATGTTAGTAATTTTTTTTTAATCATGTATAATTATATAGATTAACATGGTTATTAAATTATATAGATTAACATGTTTACTTCTATTACTAAAACTATTTAAAAACAAGACTCGAGTTTCGTGAACAAGACATTCGCAGTTAATGTCGAAATATAAATAAATTTTTGAAGTCGATTAAAAACAAACTATTTATCGTTAATTAGTTATTTGGTATATTTTATTTATTTATTGGCTAGATCAGTGGCGGTGGCGGCAGGCAAAAAGCTATTTAATTGATATAGCGTTTACCGATTTTATCGCGGTTTATTAGGTTATGCCCGAAGTTTCGGATACTTTGTATATCAACCATGGTCATGGGAGTTATATACTACATTTTATTCATTCTATTATGTATTTTGCTACGTGAACGTTATTTTTGATAGTATCATTACTTCATTAGCTAAATACATAATTGCTGAATATTAAAAACTGACAAAATTCAATCTGTAAAATGACGATTCGAAGGTGCTTTTAAAGCCTACAACGATTTTGATTTTGTTTTCAGATGACAATTGGATACGGCTCGAGATATCCGAACGAGGAGTGCCCTGAAGCAATTTTGGTTATGGTACTAGAGGTATGTATGGGAATAGTTGAATTGAGATTTAAAGATCATTTCTTTACACGGCTTTGTTGCAAAAAATAGTAATTTACTTAGTAAATAACAAAACAAAGTGACTGACTGACTGACTGACTCCTCTATGATGGTATACTTTCACAAGTAAATCACTTATTCCATGAATATATTTTTTTGCTTCAAGAGGCTTTGTAAAAAGTAAAAAACCATACGACAGTATTGATCATTTTCAGTATTTTCAGTCTTTTTTCACAGATTAAAATTTAGATAACCTTATCTGTATTTATTCGGCAAATTATTATAAATATTAATTAATTGATTGATTGATTGATTCAGCCAGTATCATCCCAATGCCGGGTATAGACCTCTATCTCCGGCCTACTATTATATGGCACGTTTTCTTTTTAAGATTAGTTTACATCTATGGTCCATTCGCTCATCCACAGTGGAGCAGCGTGCTGGATTAGGCTCCTTCTCCTATATTTAGAACTCCAGTCGTACAATATTGTAGCTTAAATAATATTTAATGGTATTTCTTTTTAAAATTAGCTTACATCTATAGTCCATTCGCTAATTCACAGTAGAGCACGGTGCTGGATTAGACTCCTTCTCCTATATTTAGAACTCCAGTCATACAATATTTTAGTTTAAATAATTTTTAATGATATTTTTTCGTCTTCTGTATTTATTCAGATAGTAGTAGGCACGGCGCTGTCCGGCGGTCTGTCCAGTTTACTGTTCACGAAGCTAGTGAGGCCGAGCAGACACATAACGTCTGTTGGTTTCAGTAAGAAAGCTACTGTAAGTATTTTTACAGGTTACTTTTTCAATGTATTTTGTATCTAAAAAATTGGCATTTAGTTATCTATCTTAGATATAAACAGTAATGTGTCTTTGTTAAACAAAGAAATGATAATATTGATTCCCTAGTACACTCATGTGTAACTTGTTGAAAATGCTCTAGTTATATAGGTACTATCACTCGCTCAATGTTTAGATCAAAATCATAATTTAAAATAGCGTCAAGGAACTCCGCAGTTACTCTTTTTAAAAGTAATATAAACTGTCTTTTTATACAAATTTAGTAATATCACAGATTAGTATCTTGCACGAAATACAGCGTTACTAAGACCACACTTAACTGAGGTAGGGCACAGCAGGAAATTTCCTGCTCAAAATATGGAGCATCCCGACTGGGGTAGTACCTCGACCTTACAGAAGATCACAGCTAAATAATACTGTTTTAAAGCAGTATTGTGTTCCAGTTGGTGAGTAAGGTTACCAGAGCTCCTTGGGGGGATTGGGGATAGGGATGGCAACGCGCTTGCGACGCTTCTGGTGTTGCAGACGTCTATAGGCTACGGTCTTACCATCAGGTGAGCCGTACGCTTGTTTGTCGACCTAGTTACATTAAAAAAAAACACACACACACCTTTATCATCTATGTAATCCTGCACCGAGTACCTAATGAGCTTTACCAATTAATTTCTTTTTAATACAATTTATAATACAGTTTAAAAATTTACAAACTAATTGATTACAAAGTACCTATTTATATTATTTATTTTCATGGCACGGCAGGTGTGTCTACGTGATGGTCAACTGTGTCTTCAGTTCAGGGTCTGGGATCTTTTGAACCTGCATTTGGTTTCAAGTAGTATAACTGCCTACATGCTCAAACCCATCAGGTATGGTAAAATGATTGATATACATTCTATTTCATTTTAACGATAAAATGGTTTAGAACGAACGACGTCATGTATCAAATAGAATGATGTAACAGCTTCTATAAATTGAGTGTCAGTAATTAATTAGACAACGATTGAGACATTAATGATTAGAGTACTATATCTTCTATTTGACATTAGAAATACAATACAAAATATTTTCAAAACTGTTTTAATAGTAAGTCGACCTTACAGAAGACCACAGCTAAATAATACTGTTTTCAAGCAGTATTGTGTTCCTGTTGGTGAGTAAGGTGACCAGAGCTCCTGGGGGGATTGGGGATAGGGTCGGCAACGCGCTTGCGATGCTTCTGGCGTTGCAGGCGTTTATAGGCTACGGTCTTACCATCTGGTGAGCCGTACGCTTGTTTGCCAACCTAGTTACATAAAAAAAAAGTAATAAAATGCCTAACAACAATGAACCATCAATCGTAATTACTTTATTTACTTACATATTTGCTTTAATCATGAAAGCTTTTATAATCATCATCTCCCTGCCCTTATCCTATTTATATAGGGTCGGCGCAACATGTTCTCCTCTTCCTCAGACTCATGTTGTAAGTGATTTGGCATGTTATTTTTTACGACCGGCCGCCTGCCTGACATCAACCCTCCTTGGGAATTCAACCCTCCTTGGGAATAGCCCGGAAAGCTTAATATAATAATATTTTTTCTTAAAATATATTATAATTGATATGTAGCAACCAGGGTTAAAAATCTGATTTTGCAGAATAGAACTTGCAAAAATCTCAAAAGGTATTTTCTTGAAAAGATATCATAATGAAAACATGAAGAACTATGTTTAGTTGTAAAGACAA
This sequence comes from Melitaea athalia, assembly GCA_905220545.2. NCBI lineage: Eukaryota > Metazoa > Arthropoda > Insecta > Lepidoptera > Nymphalidae > Melitaea > Melitaea athalia. Next base: position 1,730,178 of record HG992198.1, read on the forward strand.
TTTACTTACATTCAACCAAGTCACATTTGTGACTAGATTTCACGAAAGAATATTACCTTTTCAGAACATTAGAAGGTGAATCTGTGCAGAATTACATTCACCAGTTGAAGCTGAAGGAATCCAGGTCTTTTCTCTTGTGGCCAATCACAGTGGTCCACGTGATTGATTCGGAGAGTCCTTTATATGACTTCTCAGCGCAGGATATGATGGACTATAGGTAGATTTTCTTGCGATGTAAATAAGACATAAAAATAGAATAACACATAAACTAATCAAGATTTTAATTCAAATATATACTACAAATACTCTAGTCACCTTATTCACCAACACGAACACAACACTGCTTGAAAGCAGTATTATTTAGATGTGATCTTCTGTAAGGTCGAGGTACTACCTCAGTCGGGCTGCTCCATATTTTGAGCAGGAAACTTCCTGCTGTGCCAATTATGCCTGAGTTGTCATCATCGATGCTTCATAATGAGACGATTTACTCAAAAATTTATCACTTGAAAACACAACAGTGTTGCCTGAATTTGAATTTCTGACAACTATACATAGAAACGAATCGATAAACCAACGATGCCAACGACTACATTTCATAAGCCGATGTTAATATTGTGTTTCTGAAATCTATACATATAAAAGAGATTTCCACCCATTGACTCATCGCGATATCTCTGGAACCATAAGGCGTAGAGACTTGAAATTTGGTAGGAATATTCCTTTCGCCGAGTAGAGGATAGCTAAGAACGGATTTTACGAAATTCCACCCACAAGAGGAGGGGCGGGGGTTAATATCATATATGGCAAAACAACGTTTGCGGGGTCAGCTAGTTAATGAATAAAATTTTATTTTTGATTTTAGATTTGAAATAGTAGTGTGTCTAACGGGGTCATCCAAGAACATGGGAACAATGACGCAGAGTAGAACATCGTATCTTTCAAAGGAAATTATCTGGGGATATCGGTTTAAGAATGTTTTGAAGTAAGTGGCTTGGTCTCTACGTACCTAATATAATTATTAAGTGATACATTTTTACGCTCAAAAAGATAATTAGAAACTATGTCTCTATGTTGAAGGATGTAGGCACATTTTATTATTATGAAAGTAAAAGGAAAAAAAAAGTAAATAATGAACATGGTAAATATCCCGTTTTCAAATAATTTTCATAATAGAAGTATATACTTATATACTTCTATTATGAAAATTATGTTAATCTTAAATCTTATATTTTATTATTATTTTAAAAATAGTTGCCCCTAATTGAAGTGAAACTTCTTTAGGCATATGAGAGTAAGATTTTAGCGACCGGCAACGCGGCAGCGTCAGGGACGGTCAGTACTTGGATGGGTAACCGCCTGGGAACACCGCGTGACGTTGGCTTTTTGATTTTTTTTAATTCGTTTTTTTTGTATTTTAAATTCGTTTTTTTAATTAGTTCTTTTGAATTAGTTTGCCAAAGAAGTTTCACTTCTGACATATGTACTTTGTACGCATGCATTTTTTTTACTTCTATTTTTGTTTCATAATAAAATATTTTATCTCAAATAATTTAACATGAGCATAATTATAAAACGAGAAAGATCAACAAACTACGGGTATCGAAGTGAACCAAAGACTGATAAATACTATTTTTTCAAGGTATTCCAATAAAAAGGAAGCCTACATCATCGACGTGGAAAATTTAGACACAGTTGAACAAGTCGAAACGCCACTATGCAGTGCGAGTTATTTGAAAGACTTCGAGGAAGACATCAACAGCCAATCACCTCAACAGCTCCTCTCTACACCTACCAACATATCTGTATCTCCGACCAACATATCTCTAAGTCCTGAAGACTCATCTCTATCTCCAACTGCTGAATCATTGCCCTCATCCCCTTTGCTCAATAGAACTGCTACCCAGAGAAGCCATGGATGGCATTACAGGGGTTTTAGACCAATCGATAAAGTGCAGGATCATGGTGTTCATGTTATAGGTTCGGCTAAAGCTGTTGAACTTTGATATTAATGATGAATAAATCTTTGTTTGGGAATAAATTAGTTTTATTTAGAGATCCGCCTATTTTATTGAATAAAAATACGGTACAATATAATGAGTCAGATTTAGTACAGTATAAGAATTAGACCGTGAGCCCACGAGGGCCAGACTTTCGTCATTTCATAAAAGCTGAAAATTTCTCAGCGCATGCTCCCAACACCGATAGAAGCAATGGCTAAATATGAAGTTTAACTCATGGTTACTTTGGCAGATACCAGATATCAAAGGCGTCTGGCCCTCACGCTAAATTATTTATTTATTTAAACAATTAGTACTTATTTTGTACCAGGGCTGAAAATTTTACACCTGTAAGCATTATTAATAACGGGTTAGTTTGGGTCAAAGTAGTTATGTACCTATAGCTCTGCACTGAAACTCTAACACAGGTTGTTGCACATTCGGTTCCGAGTTGTATCCTCGGTCATGTTATTATATTATATTAAATATTGAAATAAAAAGTAGAAACAAAAGGAAAAATTGGTAGGAAAGGAACTTTGTATAAATCTGATTCACACTTGACCAACTTACTTGACCAGTGCCAAATATATTACTCAAATTAGTACTACCTAGCGACCCGAAAAACTATCAGTGTTCCTCTACTATATTATGCATGTATTATACATATAAACCTTCCTCTGGAATCACTCTATTTACAAAAGAAAACCGCATCAAAATCCGTTGCGCAGTTTTGAAGACCTAAGCATATATAGGGACAGACAGACAGCGGGAAGCGACTTTGTTTTATACTATGTAGTGATATTACGCTTTGTGTGTAAATATGAATACGAAACACATACAACACATACATAAGAAATACATTGCAAGTTCAACAAACCGACAGCGACACAAATAGAACTTTATATAATGGGACAAGTTAAAAATAATATAGACATTAGGAAACGCAGCGTTCGTCACAATTTGGCAATGTTATTTAGTGTTGACGAACTGGCTCGTTTTTTACCACAAAGGAAGATTTTAATTTAACAATGCATCATAAACAAAGGATTTATTTCTCAAAAAAGAAATTATGTAGAGCATTGTCATTCACATTGAGAGCATTCTAACCTGACTCAATGCATTTAAGCGCATTCCTAGCAGCTCTGGCTACCGCATTCACTACAGGAACACAGTAGTAATATTTAGCTGTGATCACACACACACACACACACACACACACACACACACACACATCAGCCTATCGCAGTCCACTGCTGGACATAGGCCTCCCCAAATTCGCGCCAGACATCCCGGTTTTCCGCAATCCTCATCCAGCCTACGCCGGCAATCTTACGTAGATCGTCGGTCCAACGGGCCGGAGGACGTCCAACACTGCGTTTGCCGAGACGCGGTCTCCACTCCAGGACACGTCTGCTCCAACGGCCATCGTTCCTGCGACACAGATGACCAGCCCACTGCCACTTCAACTTGCTAACTCTGCGGGCTATGTCGGTTACTTTCGTTAGCTGTGATCATTTGAAATTAATGAATGATCTTCTGTAAGGTTAAGATACATCCCATTGCGCTCTATCTCATAAAGATAAAATATCTTTTGTGAAACAAAAACACGAAGATTACTTAACGCAATGGTCATTCAACTGTTAAAAGTGCAACAGTCGTGCGCTGTGTATGCTTTGTGGAATTTCGCAATTTTTATTTGCACCAAATATTAGTGCAAAAAGATGTTCATAAAAGTTACGAAACATTAGTCTGTGACTAAGTTTTTGTTTTTTCTTTCTTAGTTTTACTTGCAAAGAGACGACATTTTCACAATTTCAATTTGTAGCAAGTTTGTGCAAGACAACTACGTTTAAACAGATATTATATTCCAGATTTTAACAAATACACATAAAAATTAACAGCTTGCGCTTATATCAATTCCCGCTGGGTAGATATTTAAATATTTATAAAAAAAGATTCTGGCCTAGGAGGATGTCTTTGTGGTTATCCCCATCTTGTCCCGTTTGTTATCATTTACACCTAATAGCAATCGTTACCTACTCATGATAGGAAATTATCGGCAAAACAACATTTCACCAACATAATATGTACAGGTACATATATCTATACCTACTAATATATAAAGCTGAAGAGTTTGTTTGTTTGGTTGTTTGTTTGTTTGTTTGTTTGTTTGTTTAATCTCTGGAACTACTGGTCCGATTTGAAAAATTCTTTCACTGTTAGATGCCCATTTATCGAGGAAGGCTATAGGCTATGTATCGTCACGCTAAGACCAATAGGAGCGGAGTCCACGCCGACGAAGTCGCGCGCAGAAGCTAGTATAGGATAAGGCTTTAGTCTTTTTCTATATGGATAACACTCATTTAGTAGTTGAACGTTTTCAGGCATTTTAATTTTGTGGGCGCGAGGAACAGGGTGTTAAGTCCCTCAACCACCACCGCAAAGGGAGGATCCTCCAACCAGACGGATGTTGTGTCTGGTAGGGCTACTGCCCCGACGGTTGTTGTCGGGTTCTTGTATATATAGTTCATTCGCTTTGAAAACTTCGATAGCGTGATCTAGAATCGTCAGTTCGTATGTGACTCGATAGATGTCGCCACATCACTCCCCTCCGAGACCGAAGGTCGATAGCGGTTTTGGAGTCGTCCATACACATCTTGGGATGCTTGCCGGGCCAGTGGAATGTTCCAGTGAGTCGGAACCAGATGCCGCATAGTTCACAGTGAGTCGGAACTGTCTGCGGTGATGCCCCAGTGAGTCGGGGTGATGCTGCATATGCTCCAGTGAGTCGGAGTGGTGCAGTGCTGCGTAGTGGCTGGCTGCTGCGTCGACCAGGAGAGAGGTGCGTCTCTGCTTGCTGACCGGCCGAAGTGCAGTGTGCTGTGCCAAAGTCGCTGAGAAGGCTGTGGGTGATGACCAGGTATGCGCGTCCGCTGCATGCTGGTGGTCAAGAAACCCGTAGTAGCCGTGGATGCTGGCTGGCTGTAGGACTCGCTGCTTGAAAGCTTGAGGAAGTGATGATGAAGTGATGATGAAGTCACGATGACGTAGATTGACGAAGGCTGCGCTGATGTTCATGCTCGGGGTCACCAGTTTGGGGGCGAGAGGAACAGGGTGTTAAGTTCCTCATCAACCACCGAAAAGGGAGGATCCTCCAACCAGACGGATGTTGTGTCTGGTAGGGCTACTGCCCCGACGGTTGTTGTCGGGTTCTTGTATATATAGTTCATTCGCTTTGAAAACTTCGATAGCGTGATCTAGAATCGTCAGTTCGTATGTGACTCGATAGATGTCGCCACAATTTGTTTTTAATTATACTACAAAGGTGGCAAATAATAAGCGAATATTGTAGCTTATGGACGCTTACAACTCAAGCAGCCACCTGAGCTCTGGCCACCTTACTCACCACAGGAACGTAATAACAATACTAGAGAGCAGTATTACTTAGACGTGATCATGTGTAAGCTTGAGGTACTTGAACCCAACTCAGTTCAGTTTAAGTTGAGTAAAGAAACAACTAACACAACACACATATTCGTGAATTTGAACAGAACAACTAGCTCTTATAATCGCATCTATGCTTGTCAATTTCTTCCGGATAACTCACCGGACGTACAAATTGGATCGCTTGTGACATGGTTGTAATATAAATGTCACGACCGTAAACACGACCTTTTATCAAATACGCACGTTTAAGTGCGTGACATTGCTTACTATTCAACAAGAATTTCAAAATACAATTTTTTTTTACAACAATTTAGTAATAAACAAATAAATATTTTATAACATTTACATACGGTCGTCTCTTCCTATGGCAACTTAATACTTGTGGTATAACATCCCGCTGCTTACATATGCCTCTTTCTCATTTACCAAGAAATCATTGACACTATATCTAAGCCCTGGACTTTGTATATTACATCTGCTTTTTTATACAAAACTACCTCTTGCGACTTCGCATCTCAACTATCATATTACCGAAATAAACAAATGCAAGTACAATTAAAAAAAAATAATATGTAACGTTTTTTGTCTTCCCTAATAATTATACAAATTATTGTCTTTATATATATTAAAAATCGTAATAATTATCTTTCTCGGGTATTAATAAATTAATTGTAATAAAAATCCAACATCATAGTTTTAGTAACGACTATTATGTCACGAAAAAACCGAGGTATTGACAAACACAGTGTATGTTTGTTAATTCGACACCAATTACCTACTGACCAGCGCGGGTAATTTGATATAGGAATAAAGTTCGCGATGTTGACATTAATATAGCTATATTTTTTAATTATACAAACATGTTAACATACATAGATGATGATTACGGTCAATATCAAATATTACTTGCTACAAGTAAGCTAAAAAGGGCATTTTTAAATCGTCATTTTACAAATTAAAATCATATTAGGTTTTAAAAAATTAGTTGTTGCTAATGTACCATTAAAACCGATTCGGAATGTAGATTCAGCAGAGAAGAATCAACAAGAAACTCAGGAGTACTTCTCTTTAAAAAACTGTCGATTATTACAAACTAGTTTCTGACCGCGACTTAGTCCGCGTGGAACAGTTGCTTGAAAAAAAAACCCGATTTTGAAACATTCTTCATTGATGCTCCGCTCCTATTGGTCGTAGCGTGATGATATAGCCTATAACCTTCCTCGATAAATGGGCTATCTAATACTGAAAGAATTTTTCAAATCGGACCAGTAGTTCCTGAGATTAGTGCGTTAAAACAAACAAACAAACAAACTCTTCAGCTTTATAATATTAGTTTAGATGTATACCGCTCTTGTATTGTCACTCACAGAGGCAACAAGTTGTTTTTATTTAAGAGTAAAGTAAGCAGAAATCACTTAAAAATTATTCCGAATATTTATATTTATAATTGTATAGTTGTGGTAATTCTTAAAAGTTAACCACTATACTATAAATAATAGGTATTAATACTGTAGGCATACCTAAACTACTGCTTTTATTTATACTGACTTTTTTAATATATTATTTAACTCAGGAAGGCACAGTAGGAAGTATACCTACTGCTTAAGTTGCAACGCCCCATAAGGAACTTCGTTCCAAAAAATTGAGAACTTGATTAAGCATAAACCAAAATAATGTCAATCTGCAACCGTTTGGTGTGATTCATGAGCTATCTAAATCTATCGAGCTTCTATCCACTGAGCGAGAAGCAATTAAACTTATCATCTCAATAATACTATTATAAATACACTAGCTGTTCCCGCGACTTCGTCCGCGACAGTCCGCGTGGAATTTAACAAAAACTTATGGTTCAGTTCGCAGAGTTATAGAATAAATAAATTTCTAAAATAAAAGTAGCCTAATCTACTCCTTATTACATCAGCTATCTGCCAGTAAAAGTCTCGTCCAAATCGGTCCAGCCGTTTCAGTGATTAACCGGAACAAACAGACAGACGGACAAACAAAAATTGTAAAAATATTATTTTGATATATGTATATTTATTTTAATATGACAAACAGACACTCCAATTTTATTTATTTGTATAGACTGATATAGACTATATACATGTGATACAATAGGATAAACAGATCAGATTAAAAAAAATCCATTCTTACTAGTCTGGAAGTTGTTGACATTTTTTGATTTATTAATAATAATAAAAAATTAATGGTTCCTTTAAAGGGCAGATGCTATTTATAATTTTTATTCGAAAGTCGCTCATAATCAAAATATTTTGAACATTAATAGATACTACATGACTGTTCGTAAAAGCATCACCGTAGTTTAAAACAATGATTTAATACTATTTCGTTATCAAGATATATAAAAATTATAGGAAGAAAGAAAACTTTTTTATAGTATAATTTATGAACACTCAATGGCCGCTACTAGGATTAACTTCTATGTCGGGCGTCCGGAAACAAACACAATACACAAGCACAAATGCCCAAACCAAGACAAATATCTGTATGACCAATATAAATGTATGCCATGTCCGGGATCGAAACCGCAACTACCAGAGCAACAGCCATTAAGCCAGTTCCGAGACCGCCGCTGCGCCAAAGCATGATCGTCATCAAGACACCTTTTAGTTTTCTACTCTGGGTTTAAACTTTTAAGCACTTTTTATGTTTTCGAAAAGGATTAACAAATACTACAGTTAAATTTACACATTACACATACATTACATTTTTTACATATAACTAGGTCGGCAAACAAGCGTACGGCTCACCTGATGGTAAGCGATTATCGTAGCTTATAGACGTCTACAACACCAGAAGGATCGCAAGCGCGTTGCCTATCCTACTCCCAATCCACCGAAGAGCTCTGGTCACCTTAAGTACTCACCACAGGAACACATTACACATCACTGCTTGAAAACACTAGATATTATTTAGCTGTGGTCTTCTGTAAGGTCGAGGTACTACCCCAGTCGGGCTGTTCCGCATTTTGAGCAGGAAATTTCCTGCTGTGCCCTACCTCAGACTAAGTAAAGCAGTATTAATTATTTTAAGTAGTAATGCTTATGTATGTTTTGACGTTATGCTGTAAGAATGAACGAAGTATTTATATAGGTCACAATAAAATTACCAAATAAATAGTATGAATAAAAGTTTACGAAGATACGAAATAAAAATTATTACAATTTGTAATACTTTGTCTTTTTTATTAAATTTGTTAAGGAATGATTTACAACACACCTTTTTAAAAACGCACATTTTAAAGTATCTAATTCATGTTCATTGAAGAAAATTATTATTCAAATTGATTTACAATTAACGAATTATTATAATATACGCTCAAAAATTCTGTCATTTGTTTATAACATTATAGCGACATACATACATAGGTACAGTCCACCTGGTAAGTTGTAGCCTATGACGTCTTCGATGTCAACACAGCTCATTCCTAGGAGTTCTGGCTACCTTGCTCATTACAATAGCACTACACTACTTGAAAAAAAAAGTTTGAAAAATAAGTTTTACTACAACTAGGTCGGCAAACAAGCGTACGGGTCACTTGATGGTAAGCGATTATCGTAGCTTAAAGACGTCTGCAACACCAGAATCATCGCAAGCGCGTTGCCTATCCTACCCTCAATTCCCCCTAGGTGCTCTGGTCACCTTACTCACCAACAGGAACACAACACTGCTTGAAAACAGTATTATTTAGCTGTGATCTTCTGTAAGGTCGAGGTACTACCCCAGTCGGACTGCTCCATATTTTGAGCAGAAATTTCCTGCTGTGCCCTACCTCATTTAAAAATAGCAAAAAATATATTGTTTGGCCATGATCTTCTGTATGCTAAAATCTGGCTACTCCAGATTGGAGCACAACTTATATTGTATGCCTCCATGAACAATCTTCTTTAAGGCTATGAAAAAAAACACGAATGAAAAATAATAAATTGCAACTACAACTGCAGTTCGTGCTTGTCTCGATCGTAATTTTTGTTGTTTTCCAGGTAAATGTGTTTGTGTGTGTAACAATGTATGTGTAATAATGTGTGTGATCGATGAATGAGCGATTATTCGTGTGTATGAGTGATCGTAATAATTGTAGGGCATGTTTACTAACGGCTTCCGTGTATGACGCTTAGTCAGATGTAGCCTTGTAGTATAGGAGCTAGCTAGCTTCAGCATGCAATATCCCACTGCTGGGCATAGGCCTCTTTCCCCATGTGGGAGAAGGATCAGAGCTTAATCCACCACGCTGCTCCAATGCGGGTTGACGAATATATTCCTACTATGAGTAACGATCGCTACCAGGTGTACATGATAACAACCGGGACCGACGGCTTAACGTGCTCCCCAAGGCACGGTGGAGAGACCCACAAGGACTGCACAAACACTCAGACCACGCCAATACAAATGTTTATCAGGACGTGCGGGGATCGCACCCGCAACCGCCAGCGTTTGCAAAGTGATTACCGTAGTTTATCGACGCGCGTTGCCCACTCTACCTTTCATCTCCGTTCAGGATCACAACACTAGTTAGGAGCTGTATTATAACACTATAATAATACTAACTATATATAAAGTCTGCTTATATATATCTATACTAATATTATAAAGCTGAAGAGTTTATTTGTTTATTTGTTTGAATGCGCTAATCTCAGGAACTACTGGTCCGATTTGAAAAATTCTTTCAGTGTTAGATAGGCCATTTATTGAGGAAGGCTAGGCTATAACTCATCACGCTATGACTAATATCAGATATAATCAGATATCAGATATCTAATATCAAGTTTTTTTCCTTTTAGAGCATGCCCAGTTAGCCCAAAGTAACTATTCCACGCGGACGAAGTCGCGGGCAAGAGCTAGTATATATATAAGGGCCTATAGGAGCATAGTGGTATTAGTGGTGAGAGTTTTAACATTTGAGAATGAAAAAAGTGCCACACACACACACACACATAAATATGCTTAATAATAATAGAGCTGTTAATAATTTCAATTAGCGATACGGTAACGTTTCCATTGCTTTTTAGATCTAATTGTTCTGCTTACATAACGTATGTACTTTTAAATAATATATTGTATGACTAGAAAAACCTCGTTGCTTCACTCATAATGATATTTTAGCTAATCTTTTACGAGTCGTACTGTTATGTTATTAACCACACAGCACAAACATACATACATACACACACATAACTAAATATAAACGCCCAAATGACGACAAATATTTCTATTTCAAAATCGATTCAGTATGCGTTACTATTAAATTATGCATAATTAACTTTTGTAATGAAATAAGAATTAATGGGTTTGTAATAAAAACATTTACAAATCAACTCATCAACTTTTTTTTATATAAGTCTGCAAACAAGAGTGCGATTCACCTGGTGGTAAGCGATTACCGTAGCTTATAGATGTCTGCAAGGTTTTACTTCAAAAATATCGTAAATCATTACATAGTATAAACCAAAGACACTTCCCGCTGTCTGTGTGCTTAGATCTTTAAAACAACACAATGGATTTAGATGCGGTTTTCTTTAGTAAATAGAGTGATTCCAGAGGAAGGTTTATATGTATAATATATGCACAATATAGTACCTACCTAGAGGAACACTAATGGTTTTTGGGGGGGCGGGTCACTAGTATGGTACATAAATTCAACATAAAAATAACTATAGGCACTAACGTGTCATATATGTATGTACATTACCATCATACAGCTTATTACAATTCAATGAGGGTTTGACGCTACAGATACATGGAAAGTAATACATTATTCAAACCATAATTTTAAAAGTTATCGTATTAATATTATAAAGTACGAGGAGCAATCTAAAACTGTTTTAAACTTTTTATTATTTTTTATAGGGTTAAAAATATTTTTGTATTATAAAATAATTTTAGTATAAATTAATAAAATAGTAATTCTTTCTTAAGTTTTCAAAACAAATGCTTAATTATAAGCTAAGTGTCTGAACTTTTTCCTTTGTCGTTTGTTTATATTGTAAGTGCTTAAGACATCTGATGTGAAAGTGCCTACTTCTCGATAATTACTTACTTCCAGTGGCGCTACAACCCTTTGTGCGTCTTGGCCTCCTCCACGATTTTCTTCCATTTGTCACTATCTTTGGCGACCCTCCTCAAGTTCGTAAGCTTGCCCTTCGCCCTCAGATCCTCCTCTTCTCTCTCTCCACTTCTCGATAATTATATATAAAAAAATATTTGTTATTATTTTATTCAAAAACGAATTAACCGATTGCTGTGAAATGTATACAGAGATATCTAGAGATTCAGACCTACTAGATAATTTTTATTTCAATATTTATTTAAGAGAAATGAAATGATGTGCCTGTAAAACCACAAAGCCAAGTTAGTTTTCTGATAACTGATAAAAAGCGCGCCAGTTCTCCGAGTAGGCAATCTATAAGAAGTATTTAATGAAACGCCGCAGGGAACATACCTTAGTCGCGCATGAGCGTGCAATATGGACGCGTCATAAATCTGAATTGGCGGTTCAACTTGAAACGCGCGAAAAAAAAATTAAAAAAAAAAACAATGGATTTAGTGTTTTAATTTTTTTTAAGTGTTTTAAAAAAAGAAGTTTTATCATGAAGTTTTTATTGTTTTTAGTTCTGATATTCTGTGCAGTGAAATGTGATGATGTTAGGTGAGAATTTTTTTTTAAATTAGATTTTTTTTTTTTGAAGTGATACTTCTTTAGGCGCATGAGGGGTAAAATTTGAGCGACCGGTAACGCGGCAGCGTCATGACGTTCAGTACTTGGATGGGTGACCGACTGGGAACACCGCGTGAGGTTGGCTTTTTTTTTCAATTAGTTTTTTATATTTTAAATTCGTTTTTTTTATTACTTTTTTGAATTATTTTTTTTGAATTAGTTTGCCAAAGAAGTTTCACATCTGACTTGTGTAATTTGTACGCACGCAATTTTTTTAAACGATTTTAATAAAATTAAGGTATGTTTTTAAACCGATATATCATGCTATGATATGCAATGATAAATATTTTTCCTTCGAATGTTATAAATATAAACAATTTAGCAGACCAGTAATTAACCTATACTATCACGTTTGCTTATAATAACTATGTTTTGACACTTTAAAAAACATAAAACTAATTAGTATGATAAAAATATAACAAGAGGTAAATGACAACATTGTTAAATTACAGAACGGAAATAAAATAGCCAATAAATGGAGTGCTAGGCAAAGATCATTATTCACCACGCTGCTACACTGCAGGTTGGTGGGTTCTTCAAAAAAGAACATCCAATCGGATTATATTTATGTTTTATATGACGTTTTGCTTAATTGTTAAGTAATTTAATTATTTGAAACACTATTTTACTATTCAAATTCAAATTCAAAATATTTTATTCAGCATAAAATTATTACAATTTCTTACTGAACGTCATGAGTCTACTATGTTAGTTAGTCTTTGAGATCAATTAAAATTACTTGTTTTAGGGAAAACCTAGTAAAGATCTTTCTGTACATATGAATAGTATTTTGTTCTGTGATCTAATTTCAGTTTCTCGTGAAAATTCAAAACTTCATTAGTCGCTACAAATTTCGACTTCGTAAGTTCAGTTATATTATTTGTGTAGTGATATTTCTTTTGTGGTTTTTTAACGTTTTTTTATCATTTTTGAGGTTTTTTTTTCTGAACGTTATACAGTAATATAATATACACCACTAGATGGCGTCGTAGAATTTATAGATCCTAAGATGAAAGCATTCAATAATGTAAGCAAACAAATTTTAAACAATTTATGTTAGTATAAATTTGCTCAGCGTTTTTTATCTCCAGATTTCTCTACTCGTATATTTTCACTACACGGTTCTTCTCTCGTTTATTATGGAATACACTGCAAAAATAAGACTCTACAAGTTTTTTAAGTTAGACCTCTATGGTCAAAACTGCGAAATCGCGTCGAATATCAATAAAATTTTAAATTTAATATTCATGTTTTAAAAAATTACAATTTTGTTATATTTAGAGCAGTGGTCACAACAACTGTCTAATGTGCTAGTGATAGCGGGTTCGATCTTCGCATATGACAAAATATGCTTGTATAATTATGCATTACACATAGATTACCGTTTGTGGTCTGCGTGTTTGTTTTTATGGTTTGCACCGGACATGATACAGGGTTTCATGGTACTGGGAACCGTTGAGTATGGTATAATTGTTTATACTTTAAAACCTCGACGAAAAAAGTTGTTTTAATTTAAACGTAATATTTTTATAGAGACGTCAACTGCAATACTTTTATGTTTATTGCAATTCGCGAGCGTCATTGATTTATATTAAAAACAACATTGGCCCAAGGACACTACCTTGAGGCACACAAAAAGTATTTATTCGTAGAGACGAGCTTAAATTTGCAAGTATCTTTTTGCCACATGATTTCCATGTTGTTTTTTTTTTATATGTACAACTAGGTCGACAAACAAGCGTACGGCTCATCTGGTGGTAAGCGACTACCGTTATTACGCTTACGATACCAAAAGTATAGCAAACGCATTGTCAACCTTAGCCCCGACATTCCCATGGAGCTCTGGCCATCTTACTCATCACAGGAGCACAACACTGCTTGAAAGGAGTATTATTTAGCTGTGGTCTTTTATGAGGTTGAGGTACGGGCTGCTCCAGATTTTGAGCAGGATATTTCTTGCTGCGCTCTACCTCAAAAAGACGTTTCGAGAAATTGCACATTGTTTTATATTTATACTAGAGGACCCGGCAGACGTTGTAATTCCCGAAAAACAGCTACCAAAGGAGGATGGGCAAAAATGTATGGAATCTGGTACCGGCTCCAATCGGTGTGAATGATACATCGTTGGAAAGGTCTTTTTGTATAAAATACGAATATCCGTGGGGCCAGTCTCAGTTCGTTGTCCAATCGGAATAATCTGACCTTGAAAATTATTTATTTATTTTTTCGCTACCTATTAAAGTATTTCAATCTGTGACATTCGCCTTGAAAAGGCCAGCCGGTTACCTGCGCGTGTTAGCAAGTTGCTATACGCACGCGTATCTTGCAGTAATAATTCAAGACCGTAGTGTTCTGGCCAAATGTCCTCAATGTTGACGATGACATCGTCCATCCACCTAACGCCCGGCACTGGGTTCAGTGCGCGAAAGCCCTGGCGCATGACTAACGGTGTATCGCCGTCTGACATAACATTGAGAGTGGCTCTGATGTTACTAGGATAAAGGTAACATGCGGCCTGCTCTGCTGTCTGTGGATCTTCCACGACAGGAAACGCGTTCCATACTATGGTGCCTTCAATCTTACCGAGGCTACAAACAATGTTGTAGAACGGTAGCGGTACTTGGTTTACAGTTTGGAGTATCTGACGCCAATCCTCGTCAAAGAGAAATGGCTGCGTCATAGGTACGCTTTCTCGCTCATTCTGAGCGTATCGTGCCAAGAAAAGTTTGAAGTAGAAGAGGCACAGTTCTACGCGGTAATACTGGTGTATCGTGCATAGTTCATGAACTATAGCCCGATCCCACGCGCTGATCATTCGACTGTATTCAGCGACAGTCGCAAAGCCAACCCCACGACTGGCTGCCGGGAGTGGAATGGCAAGTGGTTGTGCCGTCACTTTAAGTGACTCAATTGCGCGCTCTAATTCGGCTGTAGAGTCATCGAAAACGCCTAGGCGTTTCATAGCCGCTTCTCGTCCTTCCTTTGCTTGCTTAGCGTTCATCCTTTGTCTAAGAAGCGGCTATGAAACGCCTAGGCGTTTTCGATGACTCTACAGCCGAATTAGAGCGCGCAATTGAGTCACTTAAAGTGACGGCACAACCTTGAAAAGGCCAGACTTCTCCTCCATGGGGACTGTCCGGCTCACCTCTGAACAGTCCCGACGACGCCGTGTCTAGCAGGACCGGGTTCCCATCCCGGCCCGACACGGGCACAGGGGTGTTACTGAAAGCGCATTAAGTAGCGCCTCCTACGCACCCCCATTCGTCGCTCGCGGGTGGAAGCCACGTCGGCGGCCTCCTCTCTCACCCGCTCGTCGGCCTCCTTCTGGGACATAACTGTTTCACAGAAGGAGACCATCGCCTTCCAGGACTCGTCGTCGCCGAGCATCGCGGTGATGACGCTCGGGAGCGACAGATCCCCTCCGAGGACCGACGTCAGACCCTGACGCATTGCCGCCCATCTCGGCCACACCTCGAGAGTGTGCTGGGCAGAGTCCACCGCCGCGCCACAATCGTGACATTCAGTCGTCAGCCTCCTTTGGGCCGTCTGACACAGATAGTTACCAAAGCAACCGTGCCCGGTGAGAACCTGCGTCAGACGGAAGGTGAGGGGCTTGCGTTTTTGACGCATCCACCGCTCAAGGACTGGGCGCAGGGCAGCTGTTACGCGTGTGCCATATGGCTCCTCCACCAGGTCCTCCCCCCACCTCCGCATTAGCGCTTCCTGCCCTATCCGGCGCACCCGTAGGACCCCGTCCAACGTGGGGTTCTCACCAAGAGCCCTCCTACCCGAGACGTATGAGTAGGTCCCGGCAAGAACCTCCGCCACGAGTTCCTACGGGGGGTCGCCGGCTAGAGCAGTAGCTGCAGCCCACGCCACGAAGTGGGGGCCGAAGGTCCACCTTCCGTCAAGGATGAGCCCCAAATATTTGATTTGGGAGCTCATTCTGACCCTTCCCTCTCCGATCTGCAGGGTAGCACCCGGTGGAGGTCCCTTGCGTCCGGTCCCACGAAAGAGGAGGGCTTCGGTCTTGTCAATTCTGACACGAAGCCCTAAACTCTTTATGCGGCTGATCACGAGATCGAGTCTGACTTCAGCCAGCCGCGCCGCCTCCTTGAAGTCACGTCCCCGGGAGTAAACGAGTGTGTCATCCGCGTAGCAGATGACACCCATTCCCGGGAGGAGACGGCCTCGCAGGACCCATTTTAACCGATGTCCCACAGGATCGGTCCCAGAACCGACCCTTGCGGGACACCGCAGCCAACTTGCCGCCACTCCACAGACCCCGGCCGGATCTCGTGGCCAACCCTCCGATCGGAGAGGTACGCCTCCAACAGCCTTCTTATGTACAGGGGCACTCCGAAGTATTTCAGTGTATCCCGTATCACTGCGTGCGGGAGACTGTTGAAGGCGTTCGCGATGTCCAGAGACACCGCGACAACCACCTCCCTCCCGTGTTCCGCCTCACCCATCTCCGCCCTTAGACGTTTGAGGGAGAATGCTAGGGTCTATAGTAGTCGTGAACAATATGAGAGACGAGTTAACGTAGTCACTTGCACAATGTCAGCGAACGACTGGGCTTGCTTGTATGTAAAAGTTGCCTTGGCCGCAGCGCGCCCCGCCGCTCCGCGTCAGGGAGAGGGGGAGGGAACAATACCGGTCCCTTCTCTCTGCGTTATTATTCTTATTAAAAACTCTTAACGCTTTGTACCATTCAATATAGATAATAACTATACCTACTATCTGCATTTTATTTTATTTTGTTTATTAAGAAAACCACTAACTTTAAAACTACTGGACCGATTACAATGTGATTTTAATCGTTATATAGATATTTTTTAAGCTTCAAATATAGATAAAAATCATCAAAATCGGTCAAGCTGATCCGGAAATATAATTTTATAAAATTATATGTTAAGCTAAAAATCCAATATCTTCTAAAGCGTATATTTCAAAACGGACAACTAATTCGGGTTTGTCGTCGTATAATTTTTTTGTTCACTTAAAAAGAGCTATCCAACAGTGTATGACTCATCGTGATTGGACATGGGTACCAAAATGCCCATCCTCCTTTGATTGCTTACATATGTAATGATACTATATTGGATATACTTAGATATCCTTATCATCACGGCAGCAATTGTAATTATACCTATGGATGACCTAAGACCCATTATCATATCCTGGTCACGGCACCAAATTGAAACGATATACCCTATATTGGATATACATAGATATCCTTATCATCACGGCAGCAATTGTAACTATACCTATGGATGACCTAAGACCCATTATCATATCCTGGTCACGTAGACCATTTTGTAATACTATCATGGTAGTGGCGTTACAAGCTAATATTAAGCTTAAGAGGATATCAATTATCTTTGGCCTTATAATTGTGATCGTCTAGTATAAGGAAGGACTCTACGTTGTGTTTGATTTTTGTTTCAGAGTAACTTCAGTTCTTTTTATGGTATGCCGAAGGAAAGACATAGTATATGTTATTAGAAGCCTTGATTTCTATATAAACTCTAACTAACATCCTACCTAGCCATTAATTTAAAATAACATCTCTGCATAATGACATTAAATTCCTGAAATTAATTTATCCTAAAATTTAATTGAAAAAGATATTTACACTTACCAGTGATATAAATACTATAGATAACTAACTTCTGGAATACTATTAAAAGGAAAGAAAGATATTAAGCTTTATAACACCTTATTAGTAAATTAATTAGGAATTAATAAAATTTAGTAAATTAGAACCGTTAAGAATAAATAGTAATAGACTTATTTATTTAGAAATAACTATCACCTACTGTTTAACTAAATATCTGACGTCTCCTTAAGAATGTGTAAATTATAATTGCTAATATTTTTAGTGAATCTAGATAGCTAAAATAGAAATAAAGTTAAATAATTATATATATAGGATATTCTATAATGACATTGATTAATTGAATAGTGTCTAAGTTTCTCCCACATGTATTTTTAGTTCAAACCTGATATAATAGACAGATTCTAATAACTCTAAACAAATGAAATAAATAAAAATATATAAGTAAATGAAATAATGATTAAATACATATTATATAGTTATTAATTATCTTGAAATAATTTATTCAGTTAATAAATTATCTCAGATAATTGTGAAAAATAATGTGTAGTGTTTGTTTGTATGTGTTAATCTGTTAGGATAGGGTTTATAGGTATTAAGGAATTAAAAAGGCCGGGTTCAATTGAACCCGGGGGTCGCAACCACCATAACCCCTCCGACCCTAACCGATCCACACCGTGCTGAAAGCACTAAATTAAATTAGGCACAACGTTGGTGCTATCAAATCGAAGAAAGGTAGTAGGTAGGAAATGAGAGTACCCAATTTTCTACAGTAAGTTAGACGGAAATATATCCTGTCTAACAAATGCTTGTTTCATACCGCTGCAGCACAATCATGCAATGACTGTATTTGAGTAATCCCTTGGGACGTCATATAGACATAACCAGTGAATTACTAGAGTTGATGTAATTACCAAGCTGTAATCAGACATGGTATTAAGATGTGTTCCTCGTGAACAAAAGGAGATCGTGTCTACTGATCTTTTCATTGTGTGCTTACTAGCCCATACGGGAACTTCGGTCACACAACTACTTTGAAATTCGATCACGAAACCTACTACTTTTGTCACAATCGGATTGTGTAGTGTAAGTTCCCATAGGAAAGACCTACTGAGTTACGAGTCTATAGTCAGCTATATTGTCAAGCCTAGCCACCATTATGAGATGGGTCAAACAGCGACTGGCGACTGGCGACAACGCAACCTTTCGAGTGTCCTATAAGGAAATTAAGAATAATTAAAGGTATAAGACCAACATGTAGAGTAGGTGTATTGTGTAGGTTTGTCTTTGCATGACTCACAGCATTCACATGAAACAGCATTCATTAACCAGAATAGGTTGTTCAATTGAAACATTGAACCAGTAATTAAGTTGTTAAACATTTGAATATATCAGGCTCTCTTAGGAACTGAATGGATTTATCAAGGACATAGTAGTGTCGAGAGATAAATAAAACAACTAAAATATAACATATTCATTTACTCAATCAGAATCTCTGAGAGTATCTCATTTTCACAATGAAAAGAGAATGTATATTTAATAGGTTTTATAATCCATCAATGTTTGTATGTTTGAAAAACACAAGAGGGCTTGATTAAGGCTCGGCTTAAATCTCAGTAAATCCACCATTAGGACTTAGTAGAGACCGTCCACAAAAATTAGCAATAAATTAATTGGAAAAGTGAATATGTTTCTCTATTAGTCTAAAATAGAACTTCATACCACTGTCCAAATATAAATTACTAACCTTTGTTGCAGTTCAAACAACTACCATACACTAGGTGTCTGGTGGAGTTTGTCCAATGTCTCTCATCAAAGATGAGGAACTCTTATCAAAGATAAGGAAACGTACGTATAGTATTTACCAAGAACATAGTTCAGTTAGGCAAATACAAACGCAGAGGTTGGTAGGAAGTACACGCAACTTTCTCTACTAGATAGGCCAAGGTTAGGATCTACCTAGCATAGATGACGCGATGAACTGTGGCTTAGACAGGCCAAGCCTTATAGGGGATACCTATAATAAAACACTGGCGAATACAAACATTTATGGATTCACCTTAACATAGTTTATATAGTTCAATGAAAGTCATCGTGAGAATGAGACACTCCAGTCTACCAGATACCTCGTCTTGACACCCATTTAAGAACATAAATTCTTAGATCAATGTTCAAAACTACAATAGTTTGTGTAATGTCAAGGTTCCGTGTATAATTACCTCATCTTAGAATGTATTCAAGAGCTAAAAGTATCCTTGAACACATTCCAGACTACAAACCACCTGTGTTACCTCGTTCCAACATCCATTTAAAACTACAAGTTCTTAAATTAATGTTTGAACTACAATCTTGTATAGTGTCAAAATGAAGCCAAATATACATATATATATATATATATATATATATATATATATATATATATATATATATATATATATATATATATATATATATATATATATATATATACATACATACATATACATTCAATAGAGGCATATTTATATGTAGAGAATATTCAACATGATACGTACAAATCATCAGTTTGTTTATAGATCATATTTTCCTAGAATTATTCACCACTCTATCTACTTCCAAAGTAATGACATAGTAAAATTTCATTTCATTATTTAAATACACACTAACGAAAATCTATTTAACCCTTAATATCTAATATGATAGTTTTAACCAAAGATTCTTTCAATTTATATATGTACTTTAAAGTCAACCGAATGTAATTTTTGTTTTATTTTATCAACATCATATTGTGATTATTTACTTAAGTTAGATTTCATTTTATCAGTTAAACTCAATATAACCATGGTCATAAGGCTTATTTCATAATAATTTCATTCAATAATCAATTAATAATTAATAGTATCAATGTAAACCTTTTCATAATAATTCATTAGATATCTTTTATTAAATCTCCGTAAAAGTTATAAAAATCAGTAAAAGAAACACAACATGCAGAAAAGAACATGCATTATTTTAATTCTACACTAATTGGTGATCAAGTGTATCAAAATTGTGAAATTATTTACATGCAAATATAAAAAAGAATTGTGCATCGAACCACAGGAGCGCTTGACCAAAGGAACTGCAGATTCTACACAGGTTTCACTGAATTTACTTAGCGGATTACAATTAAAATCTTATAATAAAGAATTGCACTTAATAATAATCAGTAAAATTAAATTAAAACTATTTCGCGGACTAAACTGAAGCTACATAGCCACTCGGCCAGCTTACACTAATGTAATCTCTGAATCAGACCTAAAAAATACTTTTAGGTATTCTATCTTTGATCTAATTCAGAAGTTCCATAGTTTCGCCAGCCGAGGGCTCTCAAAACTGTACTTCGAATTCAAAATCGAATCCCGACTCGGACTGACTCCCCGAATTCAAACTCTCCATCGTATATATTCAAATCTCGCGTCTGTTTTTCCCCCACCCTCACACGTCCACCAACGCGCCCTGCAGTGTTCCCATCCACACGGCAACTCCCGTGTCACAAGGAAATTTGGATATCTTCGGTTCATTGCCGTGTTCAAAGATACGGCAATCCAATGTGTAATTGTTTCTTCCTAATAATTTAATCGATAGTTTATAAGTCATTATAGTGCAACACAAAAACAAGGAATAAAATTATTACAAAAAAAACAAGGAATAAAATTATTACTTCCTCAATAAATTGAGCTTTACTGGCTGTAAGCACTTTTATCCGATCCGAAGGAAATTGCGTAAATCAATTAAACAAAAAACACAACAAAAGATAATAAAAGGGAAAAACAAATATACATTGAATAAAGCCGAAGAAAAAAAATGTTAGTTACGATAAATTTGTATGACGGTTGTGAAGAATAATGTATTATTCAACCGATTTCAAAAGGAAATTATTTAACCGACTTCGAAAAGGAGATAGCTACTAAATTCGACCGCATTAATATATTCCTTTTATGTACGTTCGGGGACAACCCCGTCGTTCACGAACCGATTCCTACAATTCTTCTTTGTTTGAAAGGAGACATCCCAAGGCTGGCACCACGGTAAGAAAACCAGGATATGACAACGGAATCCCAGACAAACCAAAGTGAACCCTCGAAAATCGCAGTGACGACCAGTGCGTTTGTCAACTCTTTCTCGTCCACCCACGCTGCATTACCTGTCAGTACACTCGAAGTCAGTTTTCTCGTTTGCTGCTAGCAAACACAATTATTTATTGTCATTTTTTAATCTTACGAGTTAATGTAAAGTAAATACACGTCAATTTTGTAGTTTTTATTCCAAACAAGGTAACTTAAAACTTTGTGATGGCAACTCTGGCCGTTTTTTGTTGTGACTTCAACAAAAACTGTATCCCACGCTTAGAACGTTCACCTTATCAAGTTTTAACAATTCTGTCGACACAAAATTTTAAGCCTGTCTCGAATATAAAATTTATCACTCTAATATTTTAACACGATAATTAAGCTGTTCAGTTCCCAGCAATAAATTTCTTTCTTAAGTACAACTTAAAATTTGAGACCCTAATGGATTTGGACAATTTTCGTTCATTGAATTGACTGTTTTATGTTTACGTGTCAACTCACATTTCAATTTATGCGTTTGTTATCTCAAGTATAACTAAAATTTATAGACTAATAATTTAGAACTGAATTGTGTTTACGTGTTACGTTACACATACCGATAGCGCCACCTACCGGGTCCAATTGAGATAAAAACTACCCTATCTCCCAAGTTGGACAGAATTACAGAAGCTTACAAAATTTGATAAAAATTGGTTCAGTAGTTTCGGAGTTTATCGTTAACATACATCGTGACACGAAATTTCTATATACGTATAATAGATATTATTTTATTATATGCGTATTTATCATAATTAGAGTTTGTTATGTTAATTTATACCTATCACTTGAGCATTGTTTGATCACGTTTTTTTTATTCCCAACATATTTATGTCAACGATGCTTTTTGTGCGTAAATATTATAACATGTTTCCTATTTCATTTGTTATTCACGATCTTGCTTGTTAGTCAAAAATAATAATATAAGAATTATCTTTAAAAAAAAATTAAATTTATTGAAAGCAAAAAAAAAAGATCAATAATTTAAAGATAAATTATGATTGTGATTTATTTCTGTCTGTGTTTAATACTTTATTGGCTTTTATTTAATTACGAGCTGTCGCCCACGGTTTTTTTTCCGTTAGTTTGATAAGTGTAAAGGGACTATATTTTATCATCACTACATATTATAAAACAAAGTCTCTTCTCGCTGTCTGTCTGTCCCTATGTATGCTTAGATCTTTAAAACTACGCAACGGGTTTTGATGCGGTTTTCTTTAGTAAATAGAGTGATTCTAGAGGAAGGTTTATGTATATAATACATGCATAATATAGTAGAGGAACACTAATAGTTTTAGAGTTTTCTAATGTGATGTCGTAAATAAACACATTTTTTGCGCTTAGATTGCAAATATTTATGTTATATTTTATATTTAGTATCACCATTGCACCCGTGCGAAGCCGGAGCGGGTCGCTAGTATAACACTAAAATTAATCGTTTAATTCGAACCAGTTGAGATTAGCGCGTTCAAACATACAAACAAACTCTTCAGCTTTACAGTATAAATATTAATTATTAAAACTCATAAATAAATTTTTACAAAAACATAATTACGATGTTTTTTTATAATTTACTTATATCGATGCTAAATCTTATTGAAAAACTATTGACATTATACCATCCACGACCTTCAGATCGGTAATCCTATCCGCCGGCTGCTATTCAGGTTAAAACGACGAATCGAGACCAATACTTTGTAATGTAAACATACTGACTGTCAAAAGCGGGCTTTACACGCAACGATAAGTTGTTACAATTTATTTATTTATTTATTTACACTTTATTGTACAACAAACAAGAAACGAAATAAATAAGCAACATTAACAGCGATTATTAAAAAAAAAATTTACAAAAGGCGGCCTTATTGCTTGAAAGCAATCTCTTCTCTCTCTCTCTTAAAGATGATACATTGAAGTTGTAGGTGCACAGTTTAATGTTATACTTTTTTATAATGTTTTGCAATTTAGTTTATCAGATTGTTACAATTTATTGTAACGATCCAGATTGTTACAATTTATCGTTGTGTGTAAACGGGAGATTGTAGCGATTTATTGGGATTGGAGTTGGAGTGAACAGTGCTCTACTCCTTCGATTTGTTGGAGCGATAAATCGTTCAATAAATTGTTACAATTTATCGTAGCGTGTAAAGCCCCCAAAAATAACTAATTTTCATATTTATATTGTTACAGTTATTTAATAATTGAATTTATATAATACTAGCTGCGCCACGTGGCTTCACCCGCGCTATGTCCCATCCCGTGGGAATGTCGGGATAAAAAGTTGCCTATATGTTATTCTGAATCTCCAGCTATCTGCGTACCAAGTTTCATTAAAATCGATCCAGTAGTTTTCGCAGAAAGAGTTACATACATACTTACATCCTCACAATCTTTGCATTTATAATATTAGTAAGATTTATTTGTAGTTTAAGGGCCATTGAATCTCAAAATTGAAAACAGACGTAGCCACTATTGCTAAAACAAAATTTGACAATGATCGCATATATTTCTAAGAGTTTTTTTTTTCACTAGATCGGCAAACAAGCTGCGGCTCGCCTGATAGTAAGCGATTACCGTAGCTTATAGACGTATGCAACACCAAAAGCATCGCAGCGCTTTGCCGATCCCATCCCCAATTCCCCCCAAGAGCTCTGGTCACCTTATTCACCAACAGGAACACAATACTGCTTGAAAACAGTATTATTTAGCTGTGGTCTTCTGTACGGTCGAGGTACTACCCCAGTCGGGCTGCTCCATATCTTGAGCATGAAATTTCCTGCTTTGCTCTACCTCAGTTAGATAACTTACCGTTCTATATGTTTATGTCTGCGTATGTTTACACACTGAAGCCTATGCTGCAACATACATACCCTGTCACCCCCTGCTGTCAACACAGTGCATCCCCAGAAGTTACCTCCCTTACTCACCACAGGAACACAACCCTACTTTGATATGAACTGTAAACCGAACAATAGATACAAAAAATGTTTTAGAGGTCGTGACAAAAGTCAATAAATCTTAGAAAGCGTCAAAAAATATCACAAAAGGACAGGTTTAGTTATTAAATATTTAACTTCCGCTTTCTCCGCCGGCCTTGTGCCGAATACTGTACGCCTCTCTAAGGTCAATGACGTTATGTTTACGAAAATATTAAGAATAATCTTTTGTCACTTTTGGAATACTATTATTGAAGAAAAAATTCTTTACGCACGCTTGACTTGGGTAGTAAGCTGGTGAATGCGTGACGAGAGCGTTACGAAAAGTGTGATCGGGTGAGGCGAAGGGAAGTTGGGATTAAGTTAGATGGAGCTAAAGAAGTTTTACTTCAGTCGTGTGGTCTAACGCACATTCGTCTTTAATTTTTAATTCCGTTGATTTTAGAAGAAATAATTACACAAAATTTCAATTGGTTTGATATGGCCCTGGTCTCTGATTCAGAGATAAAAAGAAAGAAAAAATTATTAAAGATATAGAATCTCCTTCGGTTTAATTCCCACCCATAGTCCGGTTGAAATATGCATTTTTATTTAAATACGTGTATTTATAAAATCTACTTCAGTTATTAACTGAGGTAGGGCAGGCACAGCAGGAAATATCCTGCTCAAAATATGGAGCAACCCGACAGTACCTCGACCTTACAGAAGTTTACAGCTAAATAATACTGCTTTCAAGCAGTGTTGTGTTCCTGTTGGTGAGAGAGGTCACCAGAGCTCCTGGGAAGAATTGGGGGTAGAGGCGGCAACGCGCTTGAGATGCTTCTGGTGTTGCAGATGTCTACAGGCTACGGTAATCGCTTACCATCAGGTGAGCCGTACGCTTTTTGCTGACCTAGTTATATAAAAAAATAATCTATATGTAGATAAATCAGTCAGCTATTTCCTACAAAACAACATTGGTGTCAAGTTGCCTACCTTAGAAATAGAATAGGTATATATATACCTTACCTTAGAAATGAAATAAAAACGCAATAAACAAACTATTTAGATATATATCTATATTATGTATATATTAAGGAAGTTTATGGAATAATGCTTTTTATAAACAAACGAAATAAATATTTATTTTTCAAGTACCACTCTAAAGTACTTTGAATTGTTATTTTAAAATATATACAACAATTTTATTAATTATATAACTATTGTTATTCTAAAACCACAATTGATTCGGAATGAAGAGTCATTGAAAATACAATAACACACTGTTTTAAAAACGTAAATATTCAATCATTATCTCAGTCATTATGTCCTACATGAGAGCCAATAATAATATTATATGAAATAAAATAAAACAGATAAAAAATATAAATATAAAAAACAAGCACATGCACACATCTCTGCCTACTTTTATATTGAATTATGCTTAAAGACTTTAAAATTAATAAAATATTTCAGGTAAAATGACACACCTATCATTGCGACAACACCTTGTATTAAAAGAACATGCAAACAGACAAGTACTTCCAATTTTACATTACTTAAAGAAAGATTATAATATGACGAACGATGAAACAGGAAATGACGTGGCAAATCTTTTTGACGATAAATGATTCTGAGAAGACAAACTACACAAAATTATATTAGGTCGCCCTCAGACTACTGACTATCACACGATGTTTAGTCATGTCGCAAGAAAGTAATCCTTATGAAATCTATACCAACATTATAAAGCTGAAAAGTTCGGTTGATTATTTGTGATTGTGTGTCCACTTACCAAGGAATTTTACAGCCTATATATTATACAAAACTAGTTAACTAATATAGCTATTAACCCCAGAAACTATGAGTGAAAAAGGTATTAGTGAATGAATCCAAGTCTTTAACAATAGATAGTACCTAATAATTGTGTTTGCTCGCAAACGAAAAAAAAAAACCAACTTCAATTACATCGACCGGTAATACAACGTAGGTAGACGAAAAAGTAGTCGTTACTTGACACGTAAATACGCATTATCAAAGATTACTTAATAGAGTAATAAGTAGTAGTAGAGTATAGTAGTAATAGAGTAGGTACTTGTCAGATATCAATTAAATTTAAATGAGACCACGTGACACAGAACCACTTTCGATTAAAATAAAGATCATTACAATCGGTTTACCGAGTAAAAAGTTAAAAACAAACATAACACACACAAAAAAAACACAGCATGCGCATATCTACTTACTTTGATTTTGAAAAATGCTTACAATGACCACTAAAATAGTCACAACATAGCCCAATATATCATCAATACTGTAGCACCAAAACAGGAAACCTTATTTTGAGAAGACGTGACACAGCTTCTTAGAATATAAATATTATGAGAAAAATTATTAATGCTTATCGCTAATACTTTTGTACTTGCGGAAGCAAATTAATGGTGTTTCGATATTTTCTTTTTTATGCAAATTGTTATTATCACTGTATGCTTTCCTAATAAAAAAAAATAAAAAAAAAATAATAAAAAAAAATAGTAGTCACGGCAAATAACTGATGCGATAGACATCATAGGTTTGATAGATAGGCCATAAGATGTTTGCCATGGTCTTGGCGTTTGAGCTTGTGTATTATGTGTTTCCGGACCGCCGACATAGGATTAAATCCTACTGGGGGCTGTTGAGTGTAAGGCGTTTATTGTACGCATCATAAAGGGTTAAAAATGTATAGAACTTAAAAATTAGAATTAAAATAAATATGACTTTTAAATAGTCAATATAGGTTTGTACAGTACAAATAAATCTATACTTAATATAATAAAGCTGAAGAGTTTGTTTGATTGTTTGTTTGTTTGTTTCTTTGAACGCCCTAAGCTCAGGATCTAATGGTCCGATTTGAAAAATTATTTCAGTGTTAGATAGCCCATTTATCGAGGAAGGCTATAGGCTATATAACATCACGCTAAGACCAAAAGGAGCGTTGCACCAAGGAAGAACGTTTCAAAATCGGGTTTTTTTTCCTTTTGAGAGCTTCCGCTGCTTAAACGGTTAAAGTTTCGCACAAATCATGTATGACAGTATTGGTCCTATTTCACGGGGACGAAGTCGCGCGCAGAAGCTAGTAGTTTATATTCTTATCAGATTTGCCATTAGTTCTGTGGCATTTTACGTCGTGACTGTTATTGTTAGTATTTCCTACTTCTATATAAATAGTTGTAATACATCGATACTATTGTTACATCGACTCGCCTCTGTAACTCCTTTTATATTGAAAATAGCCTTTGATCATAAGGAATTTATCGTTTACCTACCTATATTCACATGAGAATGCTCCATGCATATGGTAAATGTGTGTGCGTATCATAGACATGTACAAACGCTCACATGCACACATACATGCAGAGATATTTTTTTATTAATTTCTTTTTATTTATTTCACTAATCAAATTTCTTACAACAGGACTAAATGATTGGAATCTTAAAAAGCATGTCAATGCCTGTGCCAGAAGACTCCGCTCTTACGTTGACATAACACAATAATAACATACAAAAGAAAAAAAACCTTAACAACATCAAAATCACTACATTAACATTAGGTACATAATGTTTCTATACAAGTGCAACATATGAGGTATCATTGTGGTGACATGAAAGTTATGTACGTATGTGAGTGAGTGTGTACAATGTGTGTGTGATTTGTAGCGAAAAAGTATTAAGGGAAACTAATTAGAAAGGTTCATAATCATTATATTATAAATTTTCAAATCGGCCCAGTAGTTCCAGATATTACCGCGTTCAAACAAACAAACAAACAAACAAACTCTTTAGCTTTATATATTATATTATAAATTAATAGCAGCCCGAATAGGGAAGTACCTCGAGCTTAGAGAAAATTACAGCTAAATGATACAGCTCCCATCATTTTTCATTATTGTATTGTGGTAGAGTCACATAAATTTTTTTATTTATATATTTATTATATGTAATATTTCTATGTATATCTACGGAGTACCACAGGGTAGTGTCTTGGGTCCTACTCTGTTCCTAGTCTACATTAACGACCTCTGCAACTTAAAATTAAGAAATGACTCTATTTTTTCCTATGCAGACGACACTGCGCTGATATTTTCAAATACAACATGGGATCTAGTCAGGGCTGACGCAGAGGTGGGGCTTGAGGTGGTTGCGGAGTGGCTAAAAAATAATTTGCTCACACTCAATACACAAAAAACAAATTATGTTACCTTCTCCCTCAACAGTAGAACGCAACCAAGTAACTTTTATATTAAGGTGCATCATTGCTCTAACACCTTGCGAGCCCTAGGATGTAACTGTCCTTCTATAAAAAAAGTAGACACTGTGAAGTATTTGTGTGTCATGCTGGACTATAGGCTTTCTTGGCATGCTCATACTGAGCTGGTTGCT
Organism: Melitaea athalia; assembly: GCA_905220545.2. NCBI lineage: Eukaryota > Metazoa > Arthropoda > Insecta > Lepidoptera > Nymphalidae > Melitaea > Melitaea athalia. The sequence goes on from HG992198.1 coordinate 1,759,445, forward strand.
TCTAGATTACGTAAACTGATCTTGATATTTAAAATTCTTCGACACGTTGCAACAAAAACATTAATAACTACAATTTATACTGCCTTGGCTCAATCTATTTCCATTTACTGTATCACAGTATGGGGAGGTGCAGCCAAGAGCACATTAATTAAGGTAGAAAGAGCACAGAGGGCTCTACTTAAGGTAGCTTATTTCAAAAAACGTAGATTCTCAACACAGAACCTCTACACCGTAACTGATACACTCTCGATTCGAAGACTTTTTATGTTACATATAATTATAAAAAAACACACTAAATCAGAATTTAACCCTGAAAATATAAATAAGCGAAGAAACACTACTGTTGTTAAGAAAATCCACACACATACAAGATTTGCTCAATCACAATTTCAATATCTTGCATCGCATTTGTATAATAAATGTAACAATATACTACAAATATACCCTTTAACTCTGCGCGAATGTAAACCAAAAGTAACTGCGTGGCTTAAATCTCTAAATTATGAAGATACAGAATTCTTACTTAAGCATATTTTGTAAATAGTTTTGGATATCCAAATACTTAGTCTTTACACACATAAACCACACATACACACATACGCATATACGCATATTCACACACACACGCACACACACACACACACAGGTTATTACTAAAAAATCTTCTTTCTTTTCTTTATTTGTATTTTCTGTAAAGATTGGTTTGTTTCGTCTTATAACTTTCTACTAAGTATGAGTGTGTTAAGCAAGAGTGACTTCTTCTGGCACGGGAGCTTATTGCACTTAAAAGAAGAAGTCAACCTTTGTGTTATTATTGTTATGTGTTTGTTATTGATGAAATAAATATTTTATATTTTATATTTTTATATTTATATGTATATTTATCAAAAAGTTTAGCTATCAGAAATACCTACCTACATCATATTCAGTGATTCTAGTTCCCATTAATACGACGTCAGTATTTTCTGTCTCATTATTAATATAATATAACTAGCTTCTGCGCGCGACTTCGTCGGCGTGGACTCCGCCCCTATTTGTCTTAGCGTGATGATACATAGCCTATAGCCTTCCTCGATAAATGGGCTATCTAACACTGAAAGAATTTTTCAAATCAGCCCAGTAGTTCCAGAGATTACCGCGTTCAAACAAACAAACAAACAAACAAACAAACAAACAAACAAACAACCAAACAAACAAACTCTTCAGCTTTATATATTAGTATAGATAAAGCTGAAGAGTTTGTTTGTTTGTTTGATTGTTTGTTTGTTTGAACGCGCTAATCTCAGGATCTACTGGTCCGATTTGAAAAATTCTTTCAGTGTTAGATAGCCCATTTATCGAGGAAGGCTATAGGCTATATATCATCACGCTAAGACCTATAGGAGCGGAGTCCACGCCGACGAAGTCGCGCGCAGAAGCTAGTTATTAATATATACGTACAGAGAGCTATGAATGACTTCATTATTATATATATATTTACAATATTTTCACTATAATGAATACTATATTGCTTATCTAATCTATCTATACTCACGCCGTTTGCGATTACATTACATTAATGTTTAATTGTGTGTAGCTTTATTTATTTTTATTTTATTTTACTAGGCAATCCAACAACTTTATGTTACAATAGTATGATACAAAAAATATTATTAATATTGCCAAAATATGATCACACTGATATGAACAAATTAAAAGTAAATAACTTAATTAAAACTAGTTTAAATTAAATTAAATTAAAAGTAATTTAAGTTAAAAAAGTAAACGGGTTTGTTCAATCTTAGGTATTCTGTAATTAGAGGTGTGTGCATGCAGAGGTGAGTGTGTTCGGTGTGTGTATGCTTTAAATTCAAAATAAATATTTTTTTCTTACCAGTTTTTTTTTTGGAGTTTACTCCTTAAGAATCGATTTTCATAATTAAGGCCCACGGTATGAAAAAAATATGAGGAGTAAAATCTACTGAACGATTGACCTCGTTACGTTTTTGTACGCTATCTATCTGCTACGACGTTTACGACGGTACCGGCTACGACGGTTACGACGGTCTTCCCGTGGGTATCGTAAGAGGCGAATAAGGGATAACACAGTTCTACTACCACCTTGGAACTTATAAAGCCGACCGATGGCGGGATAATCATCCAACTGCTGGCTTGGAAATACACTGGCAGAAGACGGGCAGCAGCGTCTTCGGTGCGATAAAGCCAGCCTTGCGGTCACCAACCCGCCTGCCCAGCGTGGTGACTATGGGCAAAACACATGAGTTCGCGCCATAATGTCTGGCGCGTACTTGGGGAGGCCTATGTCCAGCAGTGGACTGCGACAGGCTGAAGTGATGACGATGATGATGAGTAAACAAGCAAATACAAATATTAAAAGAAGGCAACACAATTCCGTTTGTCTTACTTGTGTACACTATGCCTAACCCAAAACAATATCATAAAATTATTATAAATGTTCACTAACAAAACATATATAAACAATAAATATAAAGGTCATTGAACTATCACTAAATTATGTGTGAGAACTGATAAAAATACGTTGCAACCTAAAATCTTCCTTTAGGTTTATTTAGGTTAATGGCACAATCACGATAACACAGCAAAACACACTACGAGTATTACACTAGCTGTGCCCGCGACTTTGTATGCGTGGAATTTAACAAAAAAGTTATTGTTCAGTTCGCAGAGTTATAAAATAAATAAATTTCTAAAATGAATATAGCCTAATTTACTCCTTATTATATCAGCTAACTGCCTATGAAATGAAAGTCCCATCAAAATCGGTCCAGCCTTTTTAGAGATTAGCTGGAACAAACAGACAGACAAAAATTTAAAAAAATGTTATTCTGGTTTATGTACATTCATATCCATTTAGTAAAAGACGGTTATTTTAATATTACAAACAGACACTCCAATTTTATTTATTTGTACAGAATAGATTAACAGAACTTTGTGTAGCATTTTGATAAATATCTTTTTATTCAAAAGCTGATGCTTGTCGTATGATTCGATTTCGATTCAAGCGATAGCTGACGAGTAGGTAGTTTTAAGGTATCTCTACTTAATACGAATTAAATTGACTATTTTTTGACTATTTACTTTGATAATGTTTCCATTTGATTACTTGTATATTGAAGTCGGTTTTATGTTATAGACTTATGTATAACTTGTGATATATTATTTCATTATTTTATACTATATAATTATATAATCAAAAACAACTTTTTCTATAAACAACTAGGTCGGTAAACAAGCGTAAGGCTCACCTGATTGGTAAGCGATTACCGTAGCCTATGGATGTCTGCAATACTACAAGCAACGCAACGTGTTGCCGACCCTACCCCCAATCCCCCCCAGGAGCTCTGGTCACCTTACTCACCACAGGAACACGACACTGCTTGAAAGCAGTATTATTTGGCTGTGATCTTCTGTAAGGTCGAGGTACTACCCCAGTCGGGCTGCTCCATATTTTGAGCAGGATATTTCCTGCTGTGCCCTACCTCAGTTGAACTTGTGATATATAACTTCATTATTTTATACTATAAATACAATCAAATACCACTTTTTTTATATACAACTACCTGATACCTGCCTACAACTGCCTGCAACAGTACAAGCAACGCAACGTGTTGCCGCCCTTACCCCCAATTCCCCTAGGAGCTCTGGTCACCTTAATCACCACAGGAACAACAACACTGAAATCAGTATTATTTAGCTGTGATCTTCTGTAAGGTCGAGGTATTTCCCAGTCAAGCTGCTCCAGATTTTGAGCAGGATTTTTCCTGCTATCAGTTAAAACACAACTATTTTTCTTTTAATGTAAAATAGTAAAATATTTACTGCAAGAGTTTACGCAGTTTGCACTTCAAGGGTTGCGTCGACACAGTAATCAGTGGCCTGTCGAAACTAGTTTATAATAACAAGTAGACCGGTTGTCATGAATAGTAATCACGCGAAAATATAGTAAGGTTATTGCGTCTAATAAGGACCGGGTATTTTGTAAATCCGTACAAATCTATTTTGGGAAGTGTGTTTATTTATAAGACACCGTAATCAATTTAACTATTTCTATTAGAAAATGAAATATTGTACAGAAACAAGATGCCTATGGCCAGTTACTGGCAAAAACAAGTTTTTTAGAAGCTTGTCTATGCTCCTTAATGGGCACTAAATCTTAATGAAGTGTATCAGAATAATACGATCTTTAAGGGGGAAATATGTTTCCTAAAATTAAATTATTTTTTTATTCATAAATCGGTAGTAGAACTATTCAAAATATATTCTGAAAATTTGAAATCAAAATTCTTCGACGTTTAAGATTTATAAGTGTGTATTATACGTGAGTGTCCCTCGGTCAAACGGTTATTGATATAAATCAATCCCTTCAAAGGCAATGGTGTTAACCTAACTACTAAGTTCATAGTTTTCGAATAATATAAATTAAATTCATACAAATTAGAGTTGTGGTCCTTATAAAGTCTTAAGAAAGATATTAAGTTATAACTAATTTATTTTTTTGTTATATGTAGTTTTATACAAATTTTTATTAACTCTTGTAATAAAAACTGTCTGCTTTTTATTTAATAAATAATAACGAATATTAATAACGAAACTCCAGCCTTGGGCCTTCGACCCTATACTCAACCCTCACCAAGAGTTCTGAGTACCTTACTCACCACAGGAACACATTTATTTGAGGCCAATATTATTTAGCCTTATGATGTATATTTTTGGGTTGTCTGGAAGAAATGGCTAAATAGCCATAAGTCCACCCATTGTATTCACAGTCTGTAAATGTCTTTAAATGTGTTTAATGTTTAAAATGTAGTTGTGGTGTACAATAAAGTGTAAATAAATAAAAATAAAATATATTCCTAAAAAAATTAATTCAACAAAAGCAGCCAAAAACGTTGTATAAAAGCGAGAACGAATTATAAAATTGTAAAGATAATAAACGTATTAACACTAATCTCGGCCTGTTACGCTCAATAAATCCTAATTCATCTTATTTAATGTTGTTAGCGAACAAACCTTCCATTAAAGCGACACAGATTACATCCGTCCCATCCGTCTCTTCGTCTTATGATTTCAGGATAATACCGGTGACTTCTTGTATTAGATCGTTGATGCGTTCCTTTCAAATATTCTTTTATATTTATTTGAACCAGTTTATTCGAGATATACGCAGTGATCACCAGTACAGCTAAAGAAAAATAATAGACAGAATATCAATTTTCTATTATGTTTTGATGTAATTAGCAAACAGTTACGTTAACTGAGGTAGGGCACAGCAGGAAATTTCCTGCTCAAATTATGGATCAGCCCGACTGGGATAGTACCTCGACCTTACAGATGATCACAGCTAAATAATACTATTTTCAAGCAATATTGTGTTCCTGTTGGCGAGTAAGGTGAGCAGAGCTCCTGGAGGGCATTGGGGGTAGGGTCGGCAAAGTGCTTGCAATGCTTCTGGTGTTGCAGGCGTTTATAAGCTACGGAAATCGCTTACCATCAGGTGAGCCATACGCTTGTTTGAAGACCTAGATGCATTAAAAAAAAGTGAGCCGAAGAAGAATATTTCAAAATTGGGCGGTTTTTTTCAAGTAACTATTCCACACGGACGAAGACGCGGTCAGAATCTAGTATCAGATAATTCAAAATGACAAACACGACAAGTCCAGTAGAATCATAGTGACCTTAAAACTTTAAAAACTGTTTAATATGCAAATACTTATCAAATAAAACGAATCCAGGGATAACTGAAATGCGTTTCTGTTCGCCAGCTCAACAGTTATGAGTTCACCGAACCAACCTCAAGTACAACAAATTTATTTTGGTTCATAAAATCGTGTCGATGGTTCATTTCGATGCAGATAACAAACAAAGAAACACACAAATCATTCTTGTATTAATATAACAACTCTCTCTCAGTTTTACTGTTTATTGTGCCTCGTGTTGTTCTTGTATAAAATTAGTGATTTGAATGACATCAACTAAGCTGAAAAGACTTTAATAAAAATTTCCAAACAAGCGTATACTCCGCATAATACCGTACCTTATGAACGCCAGTAAGTTTACTATAGGAGCTAAAAAAATTCACATCACTTATAATAGGAGATATATCCGCCAACCCGCAGTGGAGCAGCTTGGTGGATTAAGTTCTGATCCTTCTCCAACGTGGAGAAAAAGGCCTATGCCTAGCAGTGGGATATTAGGGGCAAGAACGTCGTTACATAAATTTCATAATTATTAATTCATGAATAATAAAATTAAATAACTTATTTATATTATATGTGCTGTGTGGTTACGGCACTAAAGAATGTAGCCACCCCCTCTCTTCCCGTGGGTATCGTAAGAGGCGACTAAGGGATGACACAGTTCCACTACCACCTTGGAACTTAAAAAGCCGACCGATGGCGGGATAACCATCCATGCTGGCTTTGAAATACACAGGCCAAAGACGGGCAGCAGCGTGTTCGGTGCGACAAAGCCAGCCCTGCGACTAGACCAGACTATGTGCAAAACACATGAGTTCGCGTCATAATGTCGGGCGCGAACTTGTGGAGGCCTATGTCCAACAGTGGATTGTGATAGGCTGTAGTGTGTGTGTAGTGTGTATTAATATTAATTTTTAACCGACTTCAAAAAAGGATGAGGTTTCTCAATTCGACCGTAAAACCGTATATATGTTGTTTTTTTTATGTGTGTTCGGGCATAACTTTGTCGTTTATGAACCGATTTTAATAATTCTTTTTTTGTTAAAAATAAACACAATATTTATTATTAACTAGCTGCTGTGCCCGCGGCTTCGTCCGCGTAGAATTTAACAAAAAAGTTATTGTTCTGTTTGCAGTTATAAAAAAAAAACTAAAATAAAAGTAGCCTAAGTTACACCTTATTACATATATATAACAAGCTCCAATTATGTACATAGAGTTTATTTCAAGTGGAAACTTCGTTAATCTGTGAGCGTGTTCTAGTTTCAATCAGACGAACCCAGTTTACAGTGGCAATGATTTCTGCTCCGGATAACAAACCCACATGGATTTGTTTTCCGCTACGAGATTGGTGTAATATTTGTATGTATATTTGTTAAAAATGTTGCTTTATTAGTCAGCTGTTACTTAAATACAGACTCTAAGTAGCCTATCTTAGGAACCGACAATGATTTTTTTTTTTTGAGTTTACTCCTTAAGAATCGATTTTCATATAAGGCCCCCGGTATAAAAAAATATGAGGAGTAAAATCTACTAAACGAATGACCTCGTTACGTTTTTGTGCGCTAACTATCTACACCGGCTACGACGGTTACGACGGTATCGGTTACGACGTTTCCTAATTAAATGCCATCGATAGATTACGTTATTTGATTCATTTATTTACCATTTGATATGATATTAATCTTTTTCTTAGACTATAAAGTCTTTTTTGTGCGTATTTAGACAGTCGATCTGAAGAAGTAAACTCCAGTTGTGTGTCGGAGCTGACACACACACTTTTTATGCTAATAATTGCGTTTATTTCCAAAAAAAAAAAAAGAAAAATAGTTAAAGTTTTTAATAGAGGGAATTATTAGATAATGAAATCAAAAGAGTATTTTTTCTTTCTGATCTGTTTATCTATTTCTTAACTATTGGAATCACTCGGGGCGGCAATCAAACCCACTACCCTTGGAATAGAAAGCACGGTAAACTGCGCCAATGGACTAGACAGATAATAGTTCTCATGCATTACATTATTACACTATACTTACTCCAATATGTAAAGTATATTACAAATATAGCTTTAGTTTCACAATAGCAACGTAACTCGAGGTCGTTCAACTCCGCGAGCGTTACAATCATACAATGTCAAGGTTGGCTAATACGTATTGTGGCCAGTGTTGCCAGACCTTTTGTAACTCCAAGTTTCCGACTGCGTAAAGTAAACGTCTCCCTGCTGGGTCATGGTATTCGCATGTATAATAAAATCCCACAAACGATTTTGGAATTGTCTCGACATAAATTTAAAGTTTTTGTATAAAAAACTTAATAAATAATGCGTACCTATTATTCAGTGCATAATTACGTATATAAAAATGTAGTATGATAAAAATGTGTGGACTTCGTGAATTTGTGATGCTGAATTTCATGCAAGATATTACAAATTTTGCACTAAAACACAGTTTATATATTTTCAAAAGAGTAGCTGCGGAGTACTAAAGGTATTTGGTATCCTGGTCAAGAATAAATCGGAACGTGTCACCAAATCTTACCTAACGCTTTAGCGACGAACGCTTATTATTTTTTTAAATGTGTCTCGAGTTTCCTTACGTAACACTATTGCGTTTTTGCCACAATTTAAACACTAACACCAATTTAGTTGTATTAGACATAGATTGAAATCGCAACCTTTCATTTAAAATTCACGTGCTCTATTCAATTGGTCATTTAGGCTCAATTCAATTCAATCAAATCTTCTATTAAATATATACACATTACATTGTACATTATATTGGCTTCGTATAAAAAAAATATTATTTCTTGTATTAATACTAAGGTGGCAAAAAATGTACAGCTCTTCTGATAATAAGCGATTACCATAGCCTATAGACGCTTGCAACACCAGCAGCATTGCAAGCGTAGTGCCGACCCTACCCTTGAACCTCCCCATAATATCTTCCCACAGCACTACATGAAAGCAGTATTATTTAGCTGTGATCTTCTGTAAGATTTATTTATTTATTTATTTAGGATCACCAGTAATTGTTAACACTAATTACACAATAAAGTAAACTTAATCTTAATAAATACTATACAGCTAAGGGCCTATGCAAACCACGTTTTATAAGCGCGCCGTCGACGCGCGTTTCTAAAACGCGCGTCGACGGCGCGATTGTATCGCGACACACGCGCGTTTGCATCGCGTCTGTTTCGCGTGACACGCGCGTCGACGGCGCGTTTTTATCCTACTGAGCAGTTTGTTGGCGTTTGTATCGATTCAAACGCGCGTCGACATCGCGTCGACGCGCGTTTTAAAAGCGCGCGTCGACGGCGCGTTTTTATCCTACAGAGCAGTTTGTTGGCGTTTGTATCGATACACACGCGCGTTTGCATCGCGTTTGTATCGCGTTTGCATCGCGTGACACGCGCGTTTGCATCGCGTCTGTATCAGTACATACGGCACATACGCGCGTTAACGGCGCGTTTTAAAAACGCGCGTCGACGGCGCGCTTTTATTATACAGGTGTGCAAAGGTCTACAGGCTGCGTCTAACTCGCGTGTGTATCGCGTTTGTATCGCTACAAACGCGCGTCGACGGCGCGTTTAAAAAACGTGGTTTGCATAGGCCCTAAGTGTTACAATTTCTTCAGGTGAACACCACATGCAAAAAGAAGCGATACATTCTAAAATAATAATAAAAACATATTTAAAATCTATAAAAATCACAATCAACACAACAGTCATCAATTATACACAAGAAGCTACGATCTTAAAAACAATTTGACTCGCACAATTCCCGTCTGAGCTTGGTAAATGAGTCAGCGAAGACGTCGATGTTAGTTTCGTTAAGGAGTCTGGACAACCTCGGTACCAATGAGTTGGCACCCAAAGTTATTTTGCGAAAGAGCGTGAGCAGCGGAGTGATAGGAGTTCGAGGAGAAGTTGAGGTTGAAGTTGAGATAAGGTTGAGGTTCTTCCCCAGTTTTCCTTCTCCAATCTTCTGTAAATTCGAGCTACTTCAAAATATATTGCTATATTTTTTCTATTTAATATTGTTTCAGTAATAACTACTACGTCATTGAGATGCCAGAAGATGAAATTATAAAAGACTACAAAAGACCCTTCCGCGTCTACTGGAACGTACCGACAGTACAGTGTAAATCGAGGAAAGTACTATTCGAGAACCTATATGAAAAATATGGTATCATTCAGAACAATGGTGACAATTTCCGAGGTGAAAAGATAACTATTTTGTATGAGCCTGGGACTTTTCCAGCCATACTTAAGAATGAGACAAGTGGAAAATACAGGTTCAGAAATGGAGGAGTGCCGCAGGAGGGGAATTTGGATGAGCATTTGAAGGCATTTAAGGAAGATCTAAAGGAAATTGTACCTGATCCCAATTTTGATGGTAAGTGACTTGGACAAAAAATTTGTAGTAAATCAAGAACAATTTGATTTTCATAAATACTAAAAGTAAAAAATAGTTTTTAATAATCTTATCTAGGGCTTCGTCAACTTTTTATTGGCATTAGTAATTTATAAATCAGACAAAGAGTAATTGAAATGAATAAAAACATCAGTAAACATATGCACTAAAGTAAATAAAAGTAAGTAAAATAATATTAATTCATTGAACAAATTCAGAATAACCATTACCTATTATTACTTATATTAAGACAATCAAACCCACAATTCATCATAGGCTCAATAAGCTTACGTCATGGAAAAATCTTGAAGTAGACAAATTTACACACAATATGAATCATTCAATGATCAGACGTTATTTTATCTATAACCACTAACTGAAATGTTTAGATTCTTACTTATGGTATTTACGTTAGTATGATTCATGGTAATGTCTGCGCTTATAACGTTTTCATGTCTGGAGAAAAGATAAATAACACATTTGCCTCATAGGCCTCTTTATCCATGTAAAATGTCGGAGCTTAGTCCACTACGTCGCTACACTGCGGGCTAGCGGATGTATTCTCTGCTGTAAATGACGATCACTATCAGGTTTCTATGATACCAACCGGAACCGACAGCTGAACGTGTTCTCCGAGGTACGGTAGGCGTGAAACCATACACGCAAACGTACAACTGCATTAGAGCTGTCGACACTCAGGTCTGCAACGTTTGGCTCGCATGGGAGAAATTGCTAAAAAGTCATAACTCCACCCATTGTGTTAAGATAATATTATGTAGCGGATAAAGTTCCGATAAGCCCGTACCGCTTTTTTTCTTGAAATTTCGTATTCTTATGTATTTTGACTCGCTGATCACGAATATTATAGTTAAAATTTACGTAAATATAATTTTCAAGATCAAAACTCGAAAAATTTGCCAAAAAATTATTTATTACAGATTTATTTTGAAACTTTATACACCAGACATATCTAAACGACACATTATTCACCTATTACACCCATACAGTAAACGTTACCCACAAAATAATTTAATAAAAGTAAAAAAAAACCCAACCTAACCTAGAATTGAAAAAAAAATAAACAAAAAAGTAAAAAAAAATACAAAAAAAAACAAAAATTAAAAAAAGTAAACAAAAAGCAAAACGTAACCTAACCTAACCTAGTATTGAAAAAAAAACAATAAACAAAAGTAAAAAAAAACAAAAGCTAACCTAACCTAACCTAGTATTGAAAAAAAACAATAAACAAAAAAATAAAAAAAAAACCTAACCTAACCTATTTAAAAAAATAATGAACAAAAAAGTAAAAAGAAAAAAAAAACCTAACCTAACCTAACCTAACCTAGTATTGCAAAAAACAATAAACAAAAAAGTAAAAAAAACAAAACCTTACCTAACCAAACCTAGTATTGAAAAAAACAATAAACAAAAAAGTAAAAAAAAAACAAAACCCAACCTAACCTAACCTAGTATTGAAAAAAAACGACAAACAAAAAAGTAACATAAACGCACTATGGAGCTCGCTTTGAACACTCCAACCTTCCCGCGGTGATGACCGTTTTTCCCATTTCTCAAAATTGTTTTATAAAAAATAAAATTTTGTTTAATAAAAATTGTTTTTATAAAAATTGTTTTAGACAAAAAATGTGTAAGAAATAAAACGTGCATTTTTTGATAATCTACAACTTTTATCGGAAACATTTTTCTCCAAGATCAATATTTATTGAGATAGCGTAGAAAAACCTGTGGAAAATGTTTATCGATTTTTCCGAGTTTTGACCTTGAAAACAAAATTTGTGCCAATTTTAACTATCATATTCGTGATCAGCGAGTCAAAATACAATAAGTATACAAAATTTCAAGAAAAAAAGCGGTACGGGCTTATCGGAACTTCACCCTGTGTAGCTTCTATCTTAAGATTTGCTTATGTTTTCTATGTGGTTTACAGTAAGGAAAAAATACTGCGCGACCTATGAATTATAATTAACGTGTCAGTATATATATCGAATAATCGATAATCATTTGCTTTTTGGCCATATTTTTTGCATTGTAATTCGGTTTAAAACAGTCTGGTAGCAATAAATAGTATTAAAATACATAGGGCTATCGTTTCCTAGCTGTCACTTTTTAATTGCTTTTAGACGGCAATTATTGCACATTTTCTGCTATAGTTTTAGTTTTGTAGTATAAACTGCAAAATGCCATATACAATTGCTACTAAGAATTAGGTATCTTCTATTGGTCTAAAAAATAAAATACTTTCATACACCAAAGATCTTCCAAAAGTTCTCTAGATTATTTGTAAATTTGATAATAAATGGAAGCAAAGCCAAGGAATTAAGTTAGTATAATAATAAAACTACAAGTACTGACCCTTCCATGCCTGTGTACAGCTTGAGGGTCAAGGTTATGCAAAACCGGTTGCATTCCTACCTCGTATTGTGTATACTTATTAAAAAAATTACATCATATATTTAGATTCTATATCTAATCTTTGATACCAATTTTTTTTTTTTTGTATATTTTTAAGTAGAAAGCAAACAGGAAACTAGTGTTGGACTCATTGTAGATAGATAGATATCTCATTGTAGATAGATAGATATCTCATTGTAGATAGATATATCTCATATAGATTGGCCATATCTTCGCTACAGAAAAGTATTCAAATTCAAAATGTAATAAGTCTAATATATTATTTTATAGGAATCCCTAAACCCTCTAATAATATTATAAATGCGAATGTAAGTTTGTTTAATATTTAAAAAAATTGTGTGTGTACAAAGTACACATGTCAGAAGTGAAACTTCTTTGGCAAACTAGTTTAAAATTATTTACATAGATTTACAAAATAGCGCGGCGTGCAGCGCGCCCTTCCCTGGCGTTTTTCCGTTTCTAAAGAAGTTTCACTTCAAAAAATAACATAGTAATAAAGTAAGTATCATAATAAAGCTATACGACTTTTATATACAAGTATCGTCTTATCAATTCCAGGTATCGGCATCATAGACTTCGAGTCCTGGAGGCCTGTCTTCCGTCAGAACTTCGGTACACTAGTTCCATACAAGGATGTCTCTTACGAGATTGAGAGGAAACTGCACTGGTGGTGGCCGAAGAGCTGGATAAATACTGAGGTACATCACATTAGTTTATTATTAACTAGCTGCCCGGACAGACTTCGTTCTGTCTGTTATGTTTTTTTTTTGTACAAAAACCTTCCGTGGGATTTAAGTTATACGCTTAGCAACATTCATTTTTATTATATAGATATTAAACTTAAGAGAGTATATGTGAATTTTTTTTGTACAAATACAAATAACGTTTCCGAGCGGAAAAAAACCGCAAACCGTTGATATTTAGGCACGTACATGGCACGCAAAGTGGGCGTGGTAGTTTAAAATCTATAGATATAAATAAAATTGGAGTGTCTGTTTGTAATATTAAAATAACCTCTTTTAACTAAATGCGTATGAATGTGTACACAGTACAGTACATATACCGAAATAACATTTTTTTACAATTTTTGTCTGTCCGTCTGTTTGTTCTGGCTAATCTCTGAAACTGCTGGACCGATTTTCACGGGACTTTTGCTGGTAGATAGCTGATATAATAAGGAGTAACTTAGGCTACTTTTATTTTAGAAATTTATTTATTTTATAACTCTGCGAACTGAAAAATATCTTTTTTGTTAAATTCAACGCGTACGAAGACGCGGGCACAGCTAGTCTTAAATATGACTGAAGTAAAACCACGAGTATTCGACGATAGAACTCGTAAAGTATTTTATTATGTCATCGTTTACTTTTAGGGTTCCGTACCCAAAGGGTAAAAACGGAACCCTATTACTAAGACTTCGCTGTAAGTCCGTCCGTCCGTCCGTCTGTCACCAGATTGTATCTCAAAAACGCAATAGCTAGACAGTTGAAATTTTAACAAATTATGTATTTCTGTTGCCAGTATAACAACAAATACTAAAAACAAAAAAAAATGTAAGGGGGGCTCCCATACAACAAACGCGATTTTTTGCCTATTTTTGCTCGATATCAGTAACAGGTAGGCACTTGACATATTCTTAGTATTTACTTTAATATCTAATAAATAATAACATTAAAATAAAAAAATATTTAGGGGGCTCATACAACAAAAGTGACTTTTTTGCCCGATATTAAAATCAATGTACCTACTGTTGTTTACCTAGCCAATGGTACGGAACCCTTCGTGCGCGAGTCCGACTCGCACTTGGCCGATTTTTTATAGTAACTGATTACATAATAGTTTTAGCATATGCATCAGAGAATTTATTCTAAATAGGCCAGTTGCTCTATATTAAAAATAACTATTAGTAGCTCAGAGCGGATGTCAGTCGGATGTGAATTGACAAAACTGTGTCGGTCTGTCCACTGTATTATTATTTTCTAAGACAAATTAAGAAAATATATTTATCGATGTATTACGTACTACTAGTATCTATGTATGCTCGGCTTGCGCTACCCCCTCGCAGAATGCCCGGGGCGCCCATGGCCCTTTTGGCCCTAGGGCAAAACACCCATGAGGTTACGGCTGTAAAAAAATGGCAGTTTTTTGTCAGTTTTTGTAACGTTTGTATAAACGCTATTAGAATAACTAATATAATATTTATTTCATTGAGTATGTAAAGCTATGTAAAAGTGGTTTACTTACATTAATTGTGCACTTAGATTAAGGATAATACTATATTCTTTTGTTTTTAGCAAGGAATATTTTAGTGTAAGGGTGGATTTAGACCAAACGAACAAAGAGCTAGAGCTAGAACAAGAGCATTCTTTCTTGATTTTTATGTGTAAACGAACACTCGTTTTCATATATATAACAACGAAAGAATGCTCTACGCCTGTTTACACTAAAAGAATTTGATAAGAATTTGATATACTGGGGATAGAATGAGCATTCGCTCGTCTGATGTAAATCGACGTTAATAACTGCTGGTAAACCGAATCAACAACAAGCAACAAGTATTGGCTCACCTGATGGTAAACGATTATCGTAGCTTATCACCTTGCTCGACACAGGAACACGACACTGCTTGAAAGCAGTATTATTTAGCTGTGATCTTCTGTTAGATCGAGCTACTTTCCCATTAAAGCTGCTCAGAGTTTTCAGCTCTAGCACGTAGTCAAAATTATGTAAGACTGCAATGAATTCATTTCAGATAGTAGATGTATGTTGCATATGAGGAGGTCACAACCTAAATTATATATCACCAGCATGTCGCAATATACAAATCTGTCCGTGTGTTGTAATTAGAGCAGCGATATTACAATTAGTAGCGGCTCATAGTAATTAAGAGGCGTCTGCGTGTACTGCGGTTTGTTTGTTCATTAATTGAAAACGCCGGAATTAATTTAAAGATCAAACGAATGACCATTTTAACAATTGATGTGCATAAAAACAAGTTTAACTTTTATCACCTTAAATGAAGTAAAACTATATTTTTGTAGTATAATAGTTAGAGATTCTATTTTGAAAATTATTTAATGGTTGGTAGGGGCATTTCTGATGGGTGGGCTATAAAATATCACTCTATATCATGGCAACTTACATTAATTGTGTTTGCTCGCAAACGAAAAATAAAAACCGAGTTCAATTACATCGACAAGTAATACAACGCGGTACAAGAAAAATAGTCAAATAAATACGGGTTATCAAAGACCAATCAAAAATTAGTCGTCAGATCTCAATTAAATCTAAGGGAGACCTCAAAATACGCACCATCTTTCGATTAAAAACAAATTCATCGAAATTGATCTATCCAGTCAAAAGTTCTGAGGTAACAAACATAACAAAAAATTCAACAAAAGACTACAAGTGCGTGAAATCACGTGAGACTTCTAGCATCATTTTAAATCTATGTATGTAAAAATATCAATGAAAAATTTAGGTGAAGTCACAAATAGAATCATTAATTACGTTCCTAAAAATATTTACAATCAATACGTACGGTTACGATAAACCGTTCGCCATCAGGTAAATTGCACGCTTATTTGCCACATTTATAGGATACAAAAAATTCAGTCATAAATATTGAATAATAGATAGCTCTACTAAACCATGTAACATTCAAGAATTAAATTACAGGCGGAAAAACGGTTCGAGACAGCAGCAAGGCAATTCATGCAGACAACACTGTCAATAGCTAAGCAGATGCGTCCTAAAGCGTCATGGGGATACTATGGCTTCCCTCTCTGCTTCAACATGGCAGCGCCAAGTTTGAAGGAGAACTGCACCCCACAGATCCTGGCTGAAAACGACTTGTGAGTAAATTTTAAGATTTTAACATTATACTTTCAACGTGTGCTGTGAACTGATGCATTTAATCCAAGAGTATCCTTAAAAACTAGAAACAGGGTCATACTAACGTAAATCTACTAAAAAAGGTAACTAGAAAAATATAAAAGGTGATTGGACATATTTAGTGTAAGTAGAAAAGGTCATTGGACATATTTTTCGAAGCGATTATTGTTCTGGTGTAGTTTAATTTTTGCTCGGAGTAGATTTGTATTTATGCAAATATTTATTTCTATTCTGGGTATGTGGAACCACCTTTTTACCATATCTCGGAGAACACGCAATCTGATGCTGCAGCAAAATTGTATCATAATTTATTTTTAATGTTATTCTTTTTACTAGATTATATTGGATGTGGTCAGAAAGCTCAGCGCTGTATCCATCGGTGTACAGTACACGAAATCTAACAACCAGTCAACTGGGGTCGCTGGTTCGAGGTCGGGTGAGAGAAGCGATTCGAGTCAGACGGCACAGCTCGCCTGTACTACCGTACTACTGGTTTAGATATCGAGAAGGAGGGTATATGACAGAAGTAAGTTATCTTTCAAATATAGGTGTAATGCCTTATTTGTATCATAACTGGTATATATGGGTATAAATTAATCTGGTTATTTCTGATTTCAGAACGATGTAAATGTCGTCCTAAAGTCCTTCTATAATTTAAATGCATCTGGATTTGTTATATGGGGAAGCTCAAATGACGTGAACACCTTAGAAAAATGCAAAAATCTTCACTCATACGTAGAAACAATCCTGGGACCAGCAATATCAAAATATGTTAAAAAAATTAACATTGCCAACGATGTAATTATTGAAACGCCTCCAGAATTTGTCGTTGAGAATGAAGCTGTAACTACTATTGATGCTTTTAATCAAACAAATATTGTTGAAACAGAAAATAATACAAGTACATCAAAAGTAGTCATTGACCCAGAACTAGTTTTTATTCCACCGTTGAACTACACTGAAGACATATCTAATAACGTTGAAAAAGAATTGATAAAGAAAGGTTATAATAAATCAGATGAAATAACTGATATTAAAACGCTAAACGACAGTACAGTGGTTGACATGATATTTAATGCATTGATAAAATCTGATAAGAATGATGCAAATGACGGTAGGACGCAAACTGAGAGAGGCGTAAAGACTACTAGTGATATTAACAACAACTTAGTAATTACAGAAGCACCTGTAATTAAAGACTTAGATTCACTTAATTCTTTGATTACTAAAGATCCAATGGGTTTTATTGAGAAACTTGCTGATGAAGAAAAAAAGATAGGATTTCTTGATGATCCTTTGACTACAAAAGAGCCTATAAATGACAAAGAAGTAGTAAGTCTGGTAACTAAATCCTCGCCTATTGGAAACATTCTCTTTAAAGAAAATCAAATTTTATCTGAAACAGATAGCTTATTTAATGGAGACATAACAACGAATACGGAAAATATTGACTCAACAACATCAATAAATATATTTTCCAAACAAAAGCAGAATAAGTTTGAAGATAATACTGTTCCAATTGCTAATGACGACATCTTTACAGATGTCTTTAATGCTCTATTGAATGCTAACTACAAACTAGAAGATGAAAATAGTAACGAATATATTATAAGTGAACCAAACGAATTCACAACTCTTAAAACAGATATGGAATATACAAAACTAGATGATTTAACAAACAAAAATGATCTTGAGGAGATCACTACAGACGGGCCTACGGCAAATTTCGATGAAAATTTTACTAAAATATCTACACATACAGAAGAAAATTCACAAACACTATTTCCAGAAACAAAACCTACAACTGAAATCAGTTTATTTGACACAACAGAACACGATCCTCAAGTAACTTTATCAACAGGAAACGTATCTAGCGACGAAACAGATTTAAGTGAAGGTTTTGATGACTTTTCACTGTCAGTCACAAATACTACTAATTTAGACGTTGAATCATCAACGCCGTATGATCACACAGTATTTGACAACCACGAAGACAATTTAATAATATTAGCAGTAAATCTAACGAACCAGTCTATTAGTGATAATTATTTAAAAACAAGCGAACAGACAACAGAAAGTGATCCAAGTACTTTAAGTGATAGTGTTGTGTTGGAAAGTCATGAATTTATTTTAAAGAACAATAAACAACAAAGTTTTAGTGAAAACGAATCATTTACAACAGACGCTGCTACAGATAAGGTTGTGACATATATTTACTATCCGTGATATGTTTGGAATGTTTTGAAAGAATGATATTTCTGCCGTCCATTGACTAAAAAACCTTTCAACATTAACTAAGCATCGGTTGGTCGATTCTTACAGATTTGCATAATTATATTGTATTGTTTATCAATCCTCTATTATTTGGTCTAAGAAACGACTTTTGATAATCAAAAATTCTTAGAATATGAAATATTCAAAGTGCCAAATGTCTTGAAAGCATCTAACCTAAAATGTGGAAAAAAATAGAAATGCATTCACAAAATCATCAAGTTTAATTTTACTTTACTTTTACAAATACTCACAATATTGTTTTAGATTTTCAAAAGAAAAAAAAACTATTTTATGGTCAAACGGTTTTTTAGCCCAAGGACGGCAGAATTGTCTCTATTTCGAAATTAAATAATTCCAGTGTATTAAAAAAATAATAATAAACGATAATTTTGAACACATTTTTATCGTAACATTTTGTCTATGATCTTGGTTTCAATTTATTTATTTCCAATTAGAGACAAAACTAAATTAATTAATTAATGATTAATAATATTGTAGCTAAAGCATGAATCTTAAAACAAAATATTTGATTAATGTTTTAACTGCACTTTTGTTACTGGCATTTTTAATAGCAGACATTTTAATTACGAAAAATTCTGGAGGAATGAACTAAACAACTATTTGATAAATACACATGTTTAGTTCATTCCTCACAGTTTATTCTTAAACTTCAACTTAACAAATAATACATTTTAATATTTGTGACATAGAGTAAGTATAACTGAAAATGAGTATGAAGTTTGAATAATTTTACTAATTGCTAATGTGTGTTTAACTAAAAACTGCACAATTTTTTCTTTTGTTTTTTATTATTTTGTTACTAACCAGTGTTTGCTTTTATAAGTATATTTTTTTTATATTTTTCATTTGTAATATAACTTATTTTATCGATTTATTATTTAATGGTTTTATATCATTTTTATTTTTATTATTGTTATTTATGCCATATTTTACTTTATTTATTTTCTTATTTATATTTTTCTATAGGTGAAAGTACCTTCCAGCTTCGCTTCGGGGTCCGACAATAAGTCTATATATTTATATATGTATTCGACTTTTATATTATTTAATAATATTTTTATCAACAACATGCCCTAATATAATAATTGTTTCATTTAACGGAAATGTGTATTTTTATCGCGTCATTCAAAATGACGATAATAATATCGTTTGTAAATATTATCAAAAATTATTTCGTGCTTTATTGCAGGAAATAAGTAAAAATATATTCGAAGTCAAACTTCAAAATAGTAGGTTGTAAAAAAAAAACATTTTTTTTTAAATTAGCTTCTGACAAGACTATTTATGATACTTGCGGTTAAAGCCAACTTGTATTTCAGAGTCGTATAAATATTAATATAAATTTTAATTGAAATAAAAGTATTTTGTTTTTTATGCATAAAAAGATTTTCCTAATGGATATTTATAATTTTATAATTAAAAGCCCAACGCCACTTAAGATAAAGTTAATTACCTACAACATTGCCAAATATTGCCATCTATAAATAAGGAAATTCTTTTAAGCCATCATATTTTTAATAGTTTGTGCTTGTCTGTACGTTATTGTACGAAGCCTGGTTTGGACTCTTATCGAACAGGAGAATCAAAAAACATCAAAACAGCGACAATTATGACACTAGCGCGTCTTTTCCCTGTTCGGTGTGTGGTAGAGTCTGCCGCTCCCGTATCGGCTTGTACAGCCATCAGAGAAAATGCTCTTCAGGCACTGTTTGAATCGTCTGTAATAGACGTAAAGGCCTATGATGTACGTTATTGAGGAATAAATATTTTGTAACTAAAATATACCAAATTTATAATTTTAAAATAGGCTATCATTGGGCACTAATACACAGGCCGAAGACGGGCTGTAGCGTCTTCGGTGCGAAAAAGCCAGCCCTGCGGTCACCAACACATATGAGTTCACGCCATTTTTGGCGCGATGTTGTGGAAGCCTATGTCCAGCAGTGGACTGCTTTATGCTGAAATGATGATGATGATGATGATGAAATGATGGGCATTAATAACATGAACAACTTACTAATAATATTGAAGACAGGTCTATGTTCTGTTTTAATAAGTATTATTTGTAGCTATCCTAGAATGTTACTATATTTGTTATTTAATTTAAAACTGCCTATAAAATTGTTTACAAGAAAATCTTTCAATAAATATTTATATTTTATATTATATATGGTTGCATGCTATTATGGGGAGTCTTCTAATATGTATATAGTATTCATATTCGAGATTTATTATATATTAATATGAAAATTTAATAAAATTAAATGTTTAGTTTATTTCAATAATTAAATTTAATGTAAGTTCCATCACTTATATTTTATCTGTGATACACCACAATGTTTGTAGTATTGTTATTGTTATTGTAAATATTAATAGTAAAATATATTTAAAAGTACAATAAATAAGTTCAAATATAATAAAAATACTATTTAAATAAAATTTGTGAGAAAGATTTTCTATGTTTTTCTTATTACCTCATTCGCGAAGATTCTCCAACGAAATTCCTTGGTTTGTCGAACATAGATAACACAAGCAAACGCCTAGACCATGACAAACAATTGTATGGAACATAAAAATATATTTGATAAACAGACCAATATACAACTGGCGGTCGCGGGTTCGCTTCCCGCCCCAGACAGATATGGGTATATATCCCCAGTAGGACTCGTAGAGCACGTAAAGCTATCGGTCTCGAATGTTATCTACACGCCTACTAGTTATTTATGTATGGAGAAAGAGACGTTAGCAGTAAATCGTTTCAGGCTGATTTAGTTCAGTAAAAGCGACTTGTTATCACCATTGTGAAAAACCGACTATTATTATAAATGCATGTAGTATGTATTGCTCTTTCACGCAAAAACTTCTGGATCGATTTTAATGAAACTTGGTACTTAGATAGCGTGAGATCTAGAATAACATATAGGCTACTTTTTATCCCGACATTCCTACGGGGATGGAAATTACGCCTATGAAAGCGCTCTAAAGGAGCTCTGAGAAGAAAGATCTATACTAATATATAAAGCTGAAGAGTTTGTTTGTTTGTTTGAACGCGGTAATCTCTGGGACTACTGGGCCGATTTGAAAAATTCTTTCAGTGTTAGATAGCCCATTTATCCAGGAAGGCTATAGGCTATGTGTCATCACGCTAAGACCAATAGGAGCGGAGTCCAAGCCGACGAAGTCGCGTGCAGAAGCTGGTAACATATTATAGTCAAAAAAAGAGTATGCATTCATACAATGGTTTTATTCAAAATAAATAACGAATAACAAAACACTACAAAATTTAAAAAGCACCACACAGTAACGTGTAACAGTAATTTTTAAACAACAAGGGAATTTCGTGGTCCGTTATAAAGTTTCTATCAGGTCTCATGCTGCTAAAGGGGTTATGTTTAGGTTCCAAAATGACGTTAAAATTGCATCTCGCTGTCTCTTTCACTCTCGACATGTCTCTTTCTAACTCTTCCATAGTGTAGGAAGTTATGATGAACGGCACTTTTTGCTTCAGAATACTGTTTATAGTTGCTGGCCAAATATCTTTAATATTGTATAAACAGGATCTGTGTATGTTCGGGTTGAAAGCGCAAACTGTAACAAAATACCGATTAAAAGTTTTTAAAAAGAAAAAAACACAACAATATTTTTGAAGTTAAACTTCTTTAGGCGCATCAGGATAAAATTTTTACAAATTTTACAGTTTTAATGAAACTACAACGTAGGTATTTGCCAAACAACAGTTAATGTTGATTTTGTTAGGTAGAGCCACCTAGCGTGTACTATGGAAACTACAAATGTTGTTACATTAATATCGATAGTATTACATTGCAAACTAACTAGATGGCGCTGGAACGGAAATCTAAAGCTTTAGATTTGTATAAATATAAACGAAATTTAAAAATTAGTTTGCCAAAGAAGTTTCACTTCTGACATGATTGTGTACTTTGTACGCACGCACTTTTTTTAAAAGGTTTATCTATTTAATATACTTTTATGTAATTAATTATTTATTACCAATATCAGGAGTGATAAAATCGTTGCTGGAGTAGTAGTCGCAGTATGTTTCCTTATCGTGGAAATAAAATATCACACGGCGTTTGTTTGTACGGCAGCTCTCACACAACCTGTAAACAGTTAAACACCTTCGTGTATATAAAAAAATAAGAAATAAAAGCCGCTAACTTCTCTAAGCAATACTTTTTAATATAAGTTCATTTATTATGCTTTTGAAATACGCCAAAAGCCTAAAATTGTTTAATTTTTTTGGGGTTTTGATTATATTGCATATTAAATAAATTAGTATTTCAGCTTTTGCCTATTACCAGCTATTGCCTAAAAATGGCTGAAGTCGATATAACGGGAAACTTTTACAAGTACTTAACAGAACTGAGCTCTGCAGCTAGTTCTAGCGCACGAAATTAGAACCATAAAATAATGTGGTACACCAAGAGGTTCTAAACTATTTTTAACCGACTTCAAAAAAGAAGAAGGTTACTCAATTCGACCGTATATATATTTTATGTATGTTCGGGGATAACTTCGTCGTTTATGAACCGATTTTGATAAAAAAAAATTGTTGGAAAGGAGATATCCCAACTTAGGTACCATGATAAGAAAACCTGGATCTGATGATGGGATCCCAGTGAAATCGAGAGAAACCCTCGAAAATCGTAGTGACGACTAGTGCGTTTGTTAATTTATTTATTATTTATTACTTGCCGATGCAATTGAAGTCGGTTTTTTTTTTCGTTTGCTAGCAAACACAATTATTATAATAAAATGATTAGGCACTACTTCAGCAGCTGTTAGTAAATATAATCAATTTCTACGCCAGCGTAGCCGCGGGCAACAGCTATAGTTATTTCATATGAAGCTCTAAACTTTTCGTGAAAATTTCAGATCAAATTTTAAAATTACGAAAATTTAAAACTGTAGATAGGTATTCTTTTATATCATACAATTTAAAACAAGCATGTTTTATTTTACGACGTCATTTGTGTGTCGTAAAGCTGTCTCCGTCTCGTCTGACTTATCAAGAAAGAATGCTCTTGTTCTAGCTCTAGCGCTTTCTTCGTTTGGTCTAAACCCACCCTTAGACGAATATCAGACGCACATATCAGACGAATAACCCTGTTACTGCTGATAGCTCATATTGCAAATTGGCTATTCGTCGTTCGTGGGTTATTTCTCTTGAATTTTATTTGATGTATGTATATTTCCATTTCGTTATATCTATACTAATATATAAAGCTGAAGAGTTTGTTTGTTTGGTTGTTTGTTTGTTTGTTTATTTATTTGTTTGTTTGTTTGTTTGTTTGAACGCGGTAATCTCTGGAACTACTGGGCCGATTTGAAAAATTCTTTCAGTGTTAGATAGCCCATTTATCAAGGAAGGCTATAGGCTATATATCATCACGCTAAGACCAATAGGAGCGGAGTCCACGCCGACGAAGTCGCGCGCAGAAGCTAGTTACGTTATAAAATGAAAAATTGTGAATATTTCTCCAAATCGATAATGTTTAACATGATTACTTTAATAACTTTATCACTATAAAATACAATTTAATTAGTAATAATATGCGTAAGCAGTTTTGCAAGAAGTTTTGTTTTTCTATCTCAGTTTTAACAATGTATTATAATTTATAACATAACACTTATTTGTAAATTTAACCGAAAAATATATAATTATGTGGGCTTTTAAATTCCACTTATAACTACACAATCATGCGAAAACTTCTATCTAAAACGACTATCTCACTTTCGTTTGAAACTTTAGTGGTAACTCTTATACGCAGTGGGGTTTTACTTATTTTCATAGTTTTAACAAGTACCTACATAATAATTATAATACATTAATAAAACTTTGAAAGTCTAATACAGCATCTTGTTGGTCATGCTCATGATGATAGTCAATGATACAATGGTTATTAGAGAACCAATAAAGTTTAGATTTATTTGTTTTATTTTAACCAGGGGCACACAACTAATTTTGTAATATAAGGATATTTTAACCTTTTCCTAAACTTAATTCTTTTCAAAGTTATACTATGAAGAGTTTACCTACTTTATCTTTCCAAGCAACTCCAGCGGTAGATTCGACGGGTTCAAGTCCGGTCCGATCAGCACCACCCTCAGATCCTGCACGTCCGGTCGCAGGTGTAAGAAGAAAATTTCCCACTTGTTCAGGGAGTCAGCTTCGAACTGAAGATCAGTTCCGACTGCGTGAATTGTGAACGTGGACTTCTGTTAACAAAAGACATTAGCAATCCGATTAATTCTATGAGTTTATCATTTTATTCTTTCCTTTAATACAAAAAAAAAGTGTGTGTGTCAACTCCGACGCACGACCGGAGTTTACTCCTTCAGATAGACTGTCTAAACAGGCACAAAAAAGGCTTACAAGTCAAAGAAAAAGATTAAGACGAATCAAGTGATTATTAGAAAATATTTTTGGCGTTAACAACAACGTAACGAGGTTATTCGTTCAGTAGGTTTTACTCATCATATTTTTTTCATACCGGAGGCCTTATATGAAAATCGATTCTTAAGGAGTCAACTCCAACAAACAAATATAGTAAAAATACATAAAAGGTACAATATACAAAGCTCATCTTATCTCTGTAAAAGCAATCAATTTCTGACTACCTTTAGGCATAAGATTTAGACATTAATTTGATTTAAAATAAAACATGATAACTGAAAATATATATATCCGTCATAGTACTGATATAGCCTTCATGGTACAACATAGCACTACACACAGTTGTAACGTTACACTACGTTACTACTTTATATATATTATTAACAAGTAAAACTTAAACCTAAACTAAACTAAAACTTACCTAAATTAATAATAATTAAAAAAATATATTTATAAAAATAAACTTAATTAGTTAAATATCTTTCCGACGGTTCTGTCTTAACGTTTTTTTTTTGTCCTCGGATATCGTATGATCAATGACGTGCACGAACGTCACTGATCGTCCGATGTTTTGGCGGGCGCTGATTGGTGTTCGTTATTTTTCTAATACTGCCGGTTATACGTGGTGCTCCGCGCTTTTGCGGCCAGGGAGTCGCCTCAAGTCTTCACCTTCGCCTGCACGTACTGCTTGCGATAATATTTGACGCGACATATACTCTAAATTTTCATCAAGTATTTAATTTTCGTACATCTTTACGTGAATTAAATTTTAAAATCAGTATAATTGCACTAATAGGCGCTGGATTTGTTTATACAAGTGTGTTTTTATCCCCAAATTGGGTAAGTGTTGAAATCTTTTGAATAAACCTACCATTAGCGCTTATTGTAGTAAAGTAGTTATTTCTTTAGCGGACTGATTTTGCATATCGACAAAATATTAATTTGTAATTTACTTTAGTAACTGTTTAGTAACTGTATAATTGTTTTTTAGTAAAGGTTTTAGTAAACTGATTTTGGTTAAATTTAAATATTACATATTGTAAAGAAATATTAATCGTAGCTTGCCTACTAGTAATTTTAAATATTGGCTAGTGCTTTTGGCTATTTTAAGTACGTCATTATAACTTATCAAGCTTTGCCTATAAACCCGCTCTGATTGCCAACACTGCACCGCACCTACCTACTTATTTTGATAAGACTAGGTACTTCCCATTACTTGCTTTTTGCTAGCCTGACGGTGTTGCTAATCGGAGGCCGATGTGAGTTTATGCTGAGACGCCATACGATTATTTATAGGGTCCAAGATACGAGCTGAACAGTCGCCCTCATCGAGACCCCCATCAACATCGTGGTCCGAGTTTCGGGCTGATCGAGTACGACACACAGTTGTTAACACCTTGGACGCTGCGTACTGAAGAGCTCACATACGTCGTCGGCTACCTGCGCTCGGGAAGTACCAGTGACCAATTAAATAATACTGTTAAAGAAAAAGGAAAAGAAACAGACGGGCTTCACCCACACGACCCTGTGATTTATTTATTTTTATTTAATTAAAATTTTTATTAATTTGTTAACCGTACTGCGGAGTTTTATTTTTAATACCCCGTAGGCGGCTACACAGTATACACAGCTATATATATGGCTATACACAGTAAAAATACAGAAAAGCGTATACAAAGGCGATCTTATCCCTAAAAGAATAATTTATTCCAAACGATCTTTGAGAATTGGCCGCGGTATAATAGCAGCGTTTAGATGTGTACAAACATAAAAAAAATATAATAATATACAATATTAGCGATCTTGGACCATTAATATAACGGATTAAATTATAGATTTTTTTTAAAAAATTTGTTGTTTATCTCATAGTAGTTTTACGCCATTAGCAACACTGTGAATATCGGTTTTTCCAGATATAATTTGTCTAATATTCATATACAAAAATACTACTGTATCTCTTTTTTCTAATTAAGTTGTATAAATATAAGAAATAATTTTTATATTAAAAAAAATGTATTTAATCAAGATATTCCTTTATCCTAAATATACACAATTATTTCTATATAATTTTCATTATATTACACAAAGTCAGACATACTAATACTAAGTTAAATTTAAAAGTACTTGTTTCATTACCTTTGTTGTTCCATTGGCGTATGTTGAGTTCACCTTGCTGCTGTAGAGCTGGTAGCTGTGGGCAGCTGTGAGCGGGGCTGAGGCGAGCTGAGTCAACGCTGCGTACTGGATGTCGTCCATGTCTGTGAAGATGTACAGACAAATGACGGAAAAGATGATTTTAACTGAGGTAGAACACAGAAGCAAATTTCCTACTCAAAATATGGAGCAGCCCGACTAGGGCAGTGCCTCGACCTTACAGAAGATGACAGCTAAATAAGACTGCTTTCAAGCAGTGTTGTGTGAGTAGGGTGAACAACTGGGGGGATTGGGGATAGGGTCGGCAAATCGTTTGCGACACTTCTGGTGTTGCAGACGTCTATAAGTTATGGTAATCGCTCACCATCAGGTGACCCGTACGCTTGTTTGCCGCCCTAGTTGCATTTTAAAAAAAATAACTCGTAAGAGAATTGTACACACACGTGAATAAAATTATGTAATTTATGTATATGAATTCATATATTCATATTCATAATCCCTATTTGTGATACTTCTGGTGTTACAAGCGTCCTTTGATTACGGTAACCGCTCCGTGAATCTAATTAAATCAAAAATTACTTTACTTCAGTAAGCTTTAAAATCATTCTCTAATTGCCATTTCACAAACTAAAATTATATGTATTTGCTTTTGATAAGTTAATTGAAGATAAAGTGAAGCTACCACCGATTCGGCATGGTGATTCTGTAGAGAAGAAACGGCAAGAATCTCGGAAGTTATTCTCTTTTTATTATCATTTAAATTATTATTAATAAAGTATGTTTTTTTTTTAATGAAACTAGATTGGCAAACAAGCGTACGGCTCACCTGATGGTAAGACCGTAGCCTATAGGACGCCTGCAACACCAGAAGCATCGCAAGCGCGTTGCCGACCCTATCCCCAATCCCCCCAGGAGCTCTACCCATGTTCTATGAGTTATTAATATTATTATTACACTCTTCACAAGAACAGTTGTGAAGCATTTCATTAATATACTTTATTTTTGTTATCAATAAAGATTTGAATATTTAATTTACAACGAGTTGACAAATCACAACGTGAGTGTAATTATTTTGGCAAGAAGTCAAATTTAATGATAAAATTAATTAAATGAATCAGTGTGTGACTTGTCTTAGAAAATTCTCGTAAATCAATCAAACACTAATTAATAAATAAAAAAATTGAAAGCTTGAACACCTTATAGTTCTAAATTAATTAAAGATAATTCAAATGTTATAACTTCAATATACTGAATCAGCCTGTAAATTACTTAAGACAAACAAACTAATTTCCTGTCAAAAAGAAGGCCTGGAGCGTTATTCACTACGTTACTGTACTGTAAGTTTTCAGATTTACACATTTCAGAATATTTCTACTAATACGTAAATTACATACTAAACTAGCAAGCGTTCGATCTGACTGTTGGTAAGGAGTTACCGTAACCTATGCACGTCTTGATATCAAAGTCATGGCAAGCGCGTTGCCGACCCTACACTTGCTAGAACACAGCGCATTCCCAAGAGTTCTCTCAAGTTCTTTACCCTACTTACATCACGAACGTTACACTACCAGAGAGTAGTATTGTCTTTGTATATTAAGAAACTGCTCATACACAAAATTGTATTTCTCATCAT
Source organism: Melitaea athalia (assembly GCA_905220545.2). Taxonomy (NCBI): domain Eukaryota; kingdom Metazoa; phylum Arthropoda; class Insecta; order Lepidoptera; family Nymphalidae; genus Melitaea; species Melitaea athalia. The sequence goes on from HG992198.1 coordinate 1,788,403, forward strand.
CGCAAAGCTTGAGGTGATTTTTTTTTTTAAACAAATATTCTACATACTACATAAATCTAGGTATTCCATCTAGAATTTTAACACATTTACGTTTATACCCTTTATCCTCCTATTCTTTGGATTTTCTTAAATTTTAGTTAAAAAAAATTAAAATTATAACTCACCAATTTTTTCTTCGTACATAATTCCAAGCACCTCATTCATTTTCTCAGGTATTTCATAACGATCAAGGACTTTAGTGGGCAGTCTAGGGTCCAATCTGCCCTTCGTTTGTTGATAGTTCACCAGTTTTCGGTACAACGCGTAGGACTTGCACCACCGCTGATGGTTCAATGGCAGATGTTCTGGATACTCTATACAGTAAGATATCTGTAATACAATTTTTATTATAAACTAGCTGACCCAGCAAACGTTGTTTTGCCATATTTATTATTCTCCCCCCTTGTAACTTAGGGGTATGAAAAATAGATTTGGTCGATTCTTAGACCTACCCGATATGCACACAAAATTTCATAAAAATCGGTCCAGCCGTTTCGGAGGAGTTTGGCAACAAAGACCGCGATACGTGAATTCTATATAGGTATTAGATAAACTTGTGAAAAACTGGTATTTCCAACCAATCCACTGAAAGATAATTTTACTAAGTGTAACTCGTTAAGTTAGTACAAATATTTTACTTTATTGTACACCATAAACATACACAACACAAAATCGTTTAGACATTTACAAGTTCGGTGGATCGGTTGTGTCGAGCAGCTCGCTTGTTATGGTTCTGGGGTGAAAGGCGTCTATAGTCTTCGGTACCAACTTACCGACCGACAAACCAACCTTAAACTTGTGAACCATAATCCCTTTGGTTGTAAGTGACTTACTGCATTTTCATTTTGTATCCCTCAATATTTTGGCGACAGAGCAGACTCCAGGTTACGACACACGAGTGACTCCCTTTTGACTGACATTTTAAAATGAATCGCAGAAAGTCTCATACCATCAAAAGTGATCATATTGACCGTGAAGGTTAAAAACTGCGCAGTATTAGTATTATAGAAGAAGAAAAAAAATCAAACTATTATCAACTGTTTGATGAAGTTGTGGAAATAAAGATTTGAATTTTGAACATAGATTTATTGTTCGTTAGGTAGTAAAGAAAATTTAGGTAGACAAACATTTAATAACGTTGCCGTTATTAAAATAATGCGTGCTTTAACATCAAGTATTACCTGACCACATCCATCACAGTCTTTAAGCATCCTTTGTTTCCATTGCCTGCAGCTGGGATCGGCACATAGTCTTGGGTACAGAAGAGCTTCTTGCTCCCAAGGTACCAGCTTCCGTTTCAATATCTTCTCACACGACAGGATCATCTGCATTCTGAGAATTCGGTAGTCTTGTCCGGTGATATCTTGAATATCCGCATATATGTGTTTTTGTTCTGCAAAAGTAGCAGTAGTTTATAATAACAAACGCCTTACACACAACGGTTTAAAGTAGGATATGAAAACTCTGTCAGGGGTCTGAAAACCACGCGACATACAAGCAAAAACACCGTGACAATATCAAACACCTGTATGACCCATACATTTGTCACGTTTGGAAATCCACATCCGTTATGGGTTAGTTGCTGTGTGATTTTACAAAACAAAAGTAACCCACAAGTAGAAAATAAACTTGTTCATTAAAGCAATATTTGTACCCGAAACTGAAGCTATTGTTGGTTATCCTTTCTTTAAAATAAGTGAATGTTGAGTTTGTTTGAATGGCATGAACTAGTTATTTGAAACTGTAGCGATGAGATTGTTATTTTTTTTTTAAAGATTTATTATTTATTTATTTATTTATTTATACTTTATTGTACATCACAACTACAAATATCATTTACAGACTGTGAAGTACAATGGGCGGACTTATGGCTATTTAGCCATTTCTTCCAGAAAACCCAAATATATATTTCCTACTATGAGTAACGATCGCTATCAGGTGTACATGATAACAACCAGGACCGACGGCTTACTAGTAACGTGCTCTCCGAGGCACGGTGGAGAGACCCACAAGGACTGCACAAACACCCAGACCACGGCAAACATCTGTATGGCCAATACAAATGTTGTCGTGTGCGGGGATCGAACCCGCAACCGCTCGCGCAACAGCCAATCGCAATTCCATTGCTGTGACCGCTGCGCCAACGCGGCGTCGCGCATTTATTCTAATATATCATCTACACTTTGTAATATTTTAAAACCGATGTTACTAAACAATATAATTAAATCGACGATCACGATTCAGCCTGTAATATCCCACTGGTGGGCATAGGCCTCTTCCCCATGTAAGGAGAAGGATTGCGTTGGCGCAGCGGTCACAGCACTGGATTGCGTTTGATTGTTGCGCGGGCGGTTGCGGGTTCGATCCCCGCACACGACAACATTTGTATTGGCCATACAGATGTTTGCCGTGGTCTGGGTGTTTGTGCAGTCCTTGTGGGTTACCCCACCGTGCCTCGGAGAGCACGTTAAGCCGTCGGTCCCGGTTGTTATCATGTACACCTGATAGCGATCGTTACTCATAGTAGGGAATATATCCGCCAACCCGCATTGGAACAGCGTGGTGGATTAAGCTCCGATCCTTCTCCTTACATAATTAAATCATGTGCACTGAATTAAATAAACTTTTGGTAAAGTTGAAAAAGTAATGACTGAAGACATTTAAAGTAGCATCGTTCAAGAAATAGACAACAAGATTATTTTCTACATAAACATTGAATAAGCTAACTAACAAAATAGTTCAAAGTAATTATGTCTTGGCAACCACTATGTTTTCAAAAGAACAAAAAAAATATGTACAATATAGGTACAATAAGTAAGTATAGAAAACTGCCGCAAAACAAACTTCGTATAGATAAAATTATCACAAATTAGTGTGAGGAAATAAGTGAAAATTATATACCTTTTAGATGAGCAATTGTAGAAACAGCAAAACACAAGAATTGATGCTTCGCCCAGTCTTCATCTAAATGTTTTTGACTGCAGTAGAAAACTAACGAGCAAAACTTGCACGGAAATCGTTGCGTTAACTCTCTCTTACAAAAATGACAAGAACTTTGCAGAAATACTTTACGAAAACTGTACTTATACACGAAATCTTCATTCGTGTCTGATAAGTAAGAAAATGTATCAATTCCGTTCGTTTCTTTAATTAACTTCTTCGTTGTTTGAGATTCTTTTGATACTTTGTTCATAGATTTTTCGATTTCTACAGAATCTTTTATCTTAACATTAGCTTGTATTGTACTGGGAGGTTTGTTTTTCTCTTTTTTGAAATCATTTTTATTCGATGACGCAGGAATGGTGGGGTTTCCTAATAAGTTTTTTGGCTGCGATGCTGGATTTTCTTTTTGCTTTTTATCCTTTTTACCTTCTTCTGTATCCTCTGTTGGGGCTATTATGTTTATTTGTGGATTATTCTGACGCAGCGATTCAGTTGCTTCATTTGCAATAATTTCGAAGGTTTTGTTGACATCATCTGCACTCGAAGTCAGAGCGTCCTCAAAATTTTCTATTGGTTCGTATGACAGATCTAACTTGAGCTGTTTTGAATCAGCCTCATTATCGTCGTTCGGAGCTGTTGATTTTTGTTTTCCTTTTTCATTGGATGATTGCTGTTTTTGTTCACTTTTTTCTTTATTTGATTGAGAAGGCTTTGATGATTCTTTAGTAGTGTCAGATTGCTGAGTCGTGGAACAACTAACACTGCTAGAAACAGGTTCCTTTTTACCTTTCTTCTTTGACTTGCTTTTGCCTTTATTTCTAGCTGGACAAGTAGGAACGGGATTTTCCACATCAGTTTTTTCTTCAGGATTTTGAGAATTATCATCTACGCATATTGGTTGGGTCGTTAAATCTATTTTTTCAGGCTTAATGTGCTTATCCTTGTCTATTACACTGATATTTTCATCTTTTGGCTTTATTATATCAATATTTTCTTTTTTTTCTTCTTTTACTTTGTCATCAGATTGTGTTGCTATGTTTTCTGGTTTTTGAAATCTTTCTAACTTCTCTTCTGGTTCAGCCGATTCTGCTTCTTTAGTTTGTTCTTGAAACAGTTCCTCAAATTCCTTATCTACTTCACAGTCACATTTGTCAGCGCCGGTCAATTCCACTAATGACCTTTCAATCGACCGCCTTAACACTTCCATATCTTTGTTTACTTCAAAAATTCTAGATTTAATATCATTTTTTTCGTTATTAGAAGTACTTGGGTTCGTCTCAACTTTGGTAGCTTTAATTGGAATGGGTACATCAAGAGGTGAATCTGGTGACTCACCAGATCCTTGAACGATAGGTGTTGCAGTATAAATGGGTATACCCAATTTAATTTCATCTGGTGTTGTTATTTCCTTGATTAAAGTATTATTGTTATCGTCTAGATGTTGTTGACTTGTTGACCTAGGGTACTGGATCAAATCTGGTGTTACAATACTTAAAGCTTCACAATCTTCTGACTTAACGCTACTGACGTCAAAATCTACCTGTTGAGTATCACTTAATGATTCTTTTGAATTCTTGTCTTGTTTTATTTCTATCTCAGGTTGGTCATTTTTAGATTCGGATTTCTCGGATTCATCTTTTTTAAGTTCACCTTGCTTAGAATCATATTTTTTATTTTTACTTTTCATAGGTTCGACTTTTTCAGTGATTTGTGATACTGAAGCACCAATTGATTTCACAATTTCTGGCACAGACTCCACTTTTTGTGACCGCTTTTTCTTGTTTTTGCCTGTTTTAACTTCTAAGAATCCTAACTCATCTGATTCTTTTCCGGTTTCTGTTACATCTTTATCTTTTTCACTAACAATATTTTGTTGTTCATTTTTACTGTCAGTCTCAAGCGAAGAAAATTCTTCAGGGTTACTGATATCACCGCTATTGTCAATTTTACCAGAGGTTACAGATAATGTTTCATTTTTAATTTCTGACAAATTACTTTTTGAATTTATTTCCATAAACGTAGGAGACTCGGCTGTCAAAACATTTTCTACTTTTTGTTTTTCTTCTACCTCACTTTTAATAGATTTTTCTGATTTATCAAGTATATCTCCAATATTTTCATCAATTTTCTTCTCAGTTATATTTTCTGCAGGCATAGATGTACTTAGTTCTTGAGATTCTGATTTTGTTTTTTGTTTCTTTTGAACAGGTTTTATAATTTTTGGTTTCGGTTTAGAAATCTGTTCAATATTAGTAGTTTCTAATTCCATATTTTCTTCCGTAGTAATATTAAGCTCTTCATTTTCTGGTTTATTTTCTTTACAGGCATTTGTTTCTGTTTCCAATTGTGGTTTTTTACCTTTTTTATTTTTCTTCTTACTTTTTGGTGTTACATCTTTTTCGTTCTCCTTGGAACAGGTAGGTGTTTCCGGTATAGGAGTCACAGAGTCTTCTGCCCTAGTTGTACTGTCTACCGGCAAGTCTTCATTTTGAATTTTTTCACTTACAACATCTGGAGGTTCTAATAATTTTTGAAAAGCTAGTGTGCAAGGATCTATAACGTCAGATTTGTCTGAATCATTACGATGTTTCTTTTTCTTCTTTTTCTTAGGAATTGTTGAATCCTTTTGTATAGCTTCAGGGATCTTGAGTGTTTCTGCCTCTCCAGCTTCTTTTTGGGCTATTTGTTCTTCAGTTTTCGGTGTTATTATTTGTTCTTCTTTTGTTTTGTTTTCGATCTCTGAAACTTGAGGTATCCCATCAATTTGTGACTCGTTATCAACCTTTCGCTGTTCAGCGTTTTTCTTACTTTTATTTTTCTTTTTACGAGCAATTGGTACAATAGTTTCATCCGTTGCTTTTCCAACATTTTCGTCTTTTTGAACATCTGTTGCAATACTTACATTTAATTTACTGTCACTTTCCGTTTGTTCGACGCTCGCTTCTTGTTTCTTTTTGGCTTTAATTCGTTTCGGTTTTTTTGGAGCATCAATACCTAACTGTTCTTCAACTTTAGGTATTTGTTCAATTTTAATAGCAAGTTCTGGAGTTTTTACTTCTTCTTTATTAGCATTTTCACACTTTTCAACATTTTCAATGTTAGGATTAACTTCAACATTACTTAAAGTATCAACCTTAATCGTATCTGGTACATTTTGAGGTGATTTCGGTGGTTTCGGTCGATTTTTACTTTTGTTTTTCTTGGTATTCATTTTAAATACACTAACACAATTTTCTTCACGTTTACAACTGATATACGAACATTACGTCTGTCCGTTACTACTTTCTACGTCCGTCTGATCGAACTGTGTGTCACTTGTTATTCTTATCCTAAAATTTCTTCGAGAGACAGCACAAAATGTCATATTCGAAACACTGCACACTAAAACTAACCTTAAACAAAATGTAAATAAAGTTCAAATTCTATTAAGAGATGAACATTTTCGAAATGCCTAGAGCAATGAGGAAGAGTGGGCTGCCAAAAGTGCATTCGCACTGTTACGGTTCTAAAAATATATTGGTCTTATTGGCGTTGAAATACGTAACTATATCTGTCGAGCAGTAACGAACGGTAGCTAACAATGTGTTAGTAGGTAAGTATCGATTTCTCTTGTCTAAAATTATATATTACTAACACCCCGCCCCGGCTTCGCACGGGTATTTAACAAAAATTCAAAATATTTTTCCCCTATTTTTTTTAAAATATAATATAGTCTTTGTCACCCGCGGATAGTGTAGCTTCCCAACAGTGAAAGATTTTTTTTAAATCGGTTTAGTAGTTTCGGAGCCTATACAATGCAAACAAACAAAGAATCAATTCTTTCCTATAATATTAGTGTACATATAATATTATTTTATTATTGTAAATGTTTAATGTAAGAGAATTATTCTTTTTGTACACATTTTATGTTTGTAATAAAAGATGTTTTATAGAACTGGCATTTAATAAACCTGTGCTATGCGTAAAACGATAATTTTCTTTTGTTGTAAGTAATACACACAGTAAGTTCATTGTGTATTGCTCAAGTATGCTCCAAATTTTCAAATCATAACTTGTAAGAACATAAACAAAAATTTTAAAATTATATAACTACAAAAACTTACTTTTAAATCTTATGAAGGTCATGAAAAAAAAACTGAAAATACTTTGCGTAGTTAAAGAGAAAACGCAAATTATAACAACTTATCATAGTAATAAATAATTCATGTCCCACTCAGTTGTGATAGAATATGTTGTTAGTTAAAAACTCAAGGGAGTTGAGAAAAAATGTTATGTTAATACATGCAGACGTGTACTATCTCGGGAATTGTGTAAAGATATACACACAAATATACCTATACACTATACACTGCCCTGCTTTCTGCTCCGTGGGTTCGATTCCGTTCGATTCCCGCCCAGAGTCTGGGCGTACTAAATATATTTATTTATACCTATGTTTGTTTGTTGAATAAAAAATATACAGCTGAGTATATCAGTCATGTTACCTATAATAAAAGCATTAAGTTGCTTACCGTAGGAAAAGGAAACCGTGTTAGTATCATGTAGGTACTTATGTTAAAAGATATTTATTTATTATTTATAATAATTATGTATTTATAAGTAAAATACTTTAGTGCAGAAGTCAAATTTGAGTGATACAATGTAAACGTAAGGCCTTTAAGAAAAACATGACTGCAAGAATTAATTACTTATTTTATATCCGCCAACCCGCATTGGAGCAGCGTGGTGGGTTAAGCTCTGATCCTTCACCTACATGGGGAAAGAGGGTTATGCCCAACAGTGGGATATTACAGGCTGAAGCGTATATTTTTATAGGTAATTTAATAGTAAATTAATTACCTTTATTTCTCCAACATGTTTGTATCAAACTTTGTTGTCCCAATGCTAGCTTTCTCAATGTAGGATAAATGAAAATTATAAATATAAATAATAACGACCTTAAATATATAGATATTAACAATTTATTACATAGGTAAAATAATGCTGTAACAAGAGTAAAATATTTTTCTATTCGTTCCTAGATGGCGCTGTAAATAGAGTTGTCTTTTTTTCAGTACTCAATAATGTATCAAAATTAAAATATCAAAAATAATAATTTTTGATGTAGTATTCAACATTTTTAAGTTGTCATAATTTAACTTAAAAAAAATAAAGTCAAAGTGCTTTTGGGGTGAACATTCATTCATAATAGAAAGTGATAATTTGTGAAGAAAATTTTATTACTGTGGTGGCAAAGAAGACGTGCATTACATTTAAATTTTCAGATGCCTACTTTATCTGTAAGGGCTAGCTAAATAAACTTCATTATTTTAATGAACAGCTTCTCAATGACCCCTTAAGCGTTTTAATAATATTCCAAGACGTACTGCTATCTTAATTTTTGTATTCTATCGCAAATAAGGCTTATTTTTACCAAAAGATTGGCAGTGAAACAAAAAATAATAATAAAGGCAGTTAAACTAGAACTTATGTATATACATTTTTAAATAACCAAAATAGTCAAACTTTTTTCAACTGAGTAATCGTCTTGTCGGCAGAGTTTAGTTAGTCAGTCAGCTGACGTCTGTTAAGCTAGAATGGTCAAATGGGCAGAACCACTTAAATTTTTGGTAAATATTGAGTGCTTTTTAAGTGCTAATTTAGTGCTTCAATATAAAATTTTACGCCCAAGAAACATGATCATAAATTATAAAACTGCTAGCTTTCACGTAAGCTAGCAATGGACAGCTGGCTATAACGCTCATAGTGTTCAGCAGACCTAGGTGTTAGCATTAATAATTTAGTGCTCATTGAGTGCTTCCAATATATGTACAAGAATCACAGAGAAAATTTTTTTTTTATTTTTTTATTGATTATAGAAAAATATGGCTGTAAAGCTAGAATAGTCAAATGGGCAGAATCACTAAAATTTTTGCAAAAAATTTAGTGCTTTTTAAGAGCTAATTTATGGCTGTAATATCAAATTTTACGCCCAAGTAGCATGATCATAAATTATAAAACAGACAGCTTTCACGTAAGCTAGCAATGTACTTCCGGTTATAACTCTTATAACGCTCATAGTGCTAAGCAGAACTACGTGTCCAGAAGCTTCCAATATATGTAAAAGAATCACAGATATTTCTTTTTTTTTCGATTTTGGAATCGATTATAGATATCTGCTAGCTTATAATAATAATTAAGCTAGCAATGTACTGACGGCTATAACGCTCATAGTGCTAAGCATAACTACGTGTTAGCATTAGTAATTTAGTGCTCATTAAGTGCTTCCAATATATGTAAAAGAATCACAGATATTTCTTTTTTTTTTCGATTTTGGAATCGATTATAGATATCTGCTAGCTTATAATTAAGCTAGCAATGTACTGACGGCTATAACGCTCATAGTGCTAAGCATAACTACGTGTTAGCATTAGTAATTTAGTGCTCATTAAGTGCTTCCAATATATGTAAAAGAATCACAGATATTTCTTTTTTTTTTCGATTTTGGAATCGATTATAGATTTATGCTAGCTTATAATTAAGCTAGCAATGTACTGACGGCTATAACGCTCATAGTGCTAAGTATAACTACGTGTTAGCATTAGTAATTTAGTGCTCATTGAGTGCTTCTAATATGTTTTGTTAAATTCGACGCAGAAGAAGTCGCGGGCACAGCTGGTAATAACTATAAATTATAACATGGCAACTGAAATCTATATTTTACCATCTATAAATCTTTTTTGTAGGTCAATGTGATTGTGGAAGCGTTCTCCATTGTAAATTCCAAGTTTCACATAATGAAGCAAATTTTACTTGTGAAGCAACTCAAGGTACTTGGTCAATGTAGTAAAATCTAATTGCGTAAAACACAAAGACAAATCGCAGCTGTTATCTTTGCGTAAAAACTTAATACAATTTTTACATTAACCAGGCATACTTCGTGTACATTTACTCACTAGAAACACAGTGCAACAGTATATATTATTTAAAAACAAAATATATTCCAAAATAATACGCCTCACCGAGCTATTGTATTATTAGGGCTATAGAAATGACAAATATACAAAAAAATACACAGTGTGCACATACGACTAGCTGGTAAACGATAAGTTTCGACTTGTCCATATAAAAAGTTGCTGTTGTCAAAATCAACGTCGAACTTACATTTTCGACCACTACCTTTAATATTTTTAGTTTATTTTAACAGAATACTCATATTATAATGGTGTATAGATTATTAAAAAAATTTATCAAGAGAGAAATGTAAAGTCTAATACAGTACCCATGACTGTCATAAGAGGTTTTAATTTTTTTGGAAGTGTTGCACCCATTTTTTATTTTTGCACTTTTTTGTAGTAATACTAGATATAGTAAGGTATATTATATTTTTATTTGTGATTGTACCTTTGCGCGAACTTTAAAAAAAATCATGAAAAATAAATTTTTTTTTTTTTTAGTAGTCAATGCGATACAAAAATTCTATAAAAAATATATAATGTAGACTAATATTTCTTCTAATAAATAGTTTTTGTTTCATTAGTGTAGCTACAAAAGTTTTTGAAATAAAAAGTTTTAAAAAATACCCCTTCTAGCGCCTATTTGACCAATTATCTCCAGAACGCAACGAAATGAGAGGCTGAAATTGTGTCAATGGTAAGTTTGTGCCTCGCCAATGTTACCACATAAGTTATTTTCAAATTACCTTTCTGGGGCCGCTGCCCCTATCTTATCCTGCTAGACCCTTTAATCTGTAATTATGTGGACCTCCTCATGGTAAAAGCCTACTCCAAAAAATAACCATTTTATAATGTAACTAGCCGACTCGTGCCCACTTCGTTGGGCGTTAATTATTATCTTTGTGATGCAATTATGTTGTGTAGTTCTTAGTAGGTACTAAGTTTTATTAGGTTCATTGTTTAGAATTTTATTTAGAGTTTTATTTGTGTTGTTTATAGCTAGTATTGGACGTATAAAATCGTAATAATATCGTGTATTTATTGTTTTAAATTACAGAACCAAATAACATACTTTAAAAACAAATTTTGCCCTGCGGTCACCAACCCGCCTGCCCAGCGTGGTGACTATGGGTAAAACACATGAGTTCACGCCATTATTGGTGCGAACTTGTGGAGGCCTATGTCCAGCAGTGGACTGCGATAGGCTGAAATAATGATGATGATGAAAAACAAATTTTATAGCAATTAAATAAATAATATGTTGCTCCAACGCCATCTATCAAAAATCGAGAAAACGACGTCGATAGACTAATAAATAGTCTTCCAATAGCGATGGATGGCAGCGAGAGATGGCGTCAGTTTACTTACCATTTTGATGTTATATTTTTATATTTTTCTTATTTACTGAATTTTTTGTTCAATTACAATAAAATATAGCTAATGTCACTCCTTAATAGTGTAGCTTTCTGTTAGTGAAAGAATTTTTATGATCGGATCAGTATTTGCGAAGATTACCCCCTACAAACAAACAAAGTTATAAACTTTACCTCTTTATAATATTAATTAATATAGATATCTTATACTATTAAACGAGCAATTCTTGTATATATATATATATATATTTTCTGAATGTCGGAATCGGCTCCAACGATTTTCGTGAAATTTAGTATGCAGGGGATTTCGGGGGCGAAAAATTGATCTAGCTAGGATTCATTTTAAAAAAATGTCGTTTTATCCCTGTTTTTAGGCAATGAAAAAATTCTTATACTATTAAACGAGCAATTCTTGTATATATATATATATATATTTTCTGAATGTCGGAATCGGCTCCAACGATTTTCGTGAAATTTAGTATGCAGGGGATTTCGGGGGCGAAAAATTGATCTAGCTAGGATTCATTTTAAAAAAATGTCGTTTTATCCCTGTTTTTAGGCAATGAAAAAATATCATTAGAATACGAAGCTTAATTTCACTACTGTGATCGTAGCTGTAATGGCGTAATTAGGAAATCGGCGGGTGTCAAATCGTGTTGACCCGGGTTCGAATCTCAGTCTCCAGATAAACTTTTTGTCTTTTTTTTTTAATTTCTTAATTTCTTTTTTAATTTTTAAAAATACCGAGAAAAAAAAAACAAAAAATAAAATGAAAATACCGAGCTAGGCTCGGTCACCCAGGTACTATTATTTATGTTCTGAAATACAGTTTCATTTTTAATATTTTGTCTACTTTGTAGTCATTTATTTTCTATTGTGATAAAATCATATATAATAATTATTTATTGATTTCTTACAAATTAATATTTATTGAATGAATTTAGAATCTTTTTTTTTTCATTTAATATAGACACTACCTAACAACATTAGGTTTTTACTGGGCACTGCTATGGTAGAAATAGAAGAAAAATTATTTAGCTCAATTAAAAGCTAGCAGTTATCTAGAATCGATTCCAAAGTAGAAAAAAAATTACCTGTGATTTTTGAAGTTATACTTCTTATGGCGCGTTAGAGAAAAATTATGAGAGTAAATGTTTACAATGCGCGTATGGATACGACATAGTTCAAGCATGCATGAATAGATGCCGCTAGTTTTGTAGACAAGAAAGTAGTCTTTATCATTTCTAAGAGATGGTGTTGTGGACTAAAACAAAAAAGTAGTCTTTATCATTTCTAAGAGATGGCGTTGTGGACTTATTGTCTAATTATTAAGTAATAGGTTTTTTTAAATTACTAAAAATTTGATATTACAGCCATAAATTAGCTCTTAAAAAACACTAAATTTTTAGCAAAAATTTTAGTGATTCTGCCCATTTGACTATTCTAGCTTTACAGCCATATTTTTCTATAATCAATAAAAAAAATTTAAAAAAATTTTTCTCTGTGATTCTTGTACATATATTGGAAGCACTCAATGAGCACTAAATTATTAATGCTAACACCTAGGTCTGCTTAACACTATGAGCGTTATAGCCGGCTGTCCATAGTAGTTTGCGAGACGTTGTAGTGGTAGGTCGTCGTTAACGAAAGCGAGATGCCTAGCATAGTGAAATGTACGAATTGCAATATTGTTATAAACGAAGTACTTGCTTTTTTGTGTAACAAAATTGATGTTATGGACGAGGACAGTATTTGTAGAATATGTGTGAGTGCATTTTCACCTTATGAAATTACGACAGCGAAGGATCTGTTGTTTGATTATGTTGTTCCAAAGTCAAAAAAGAAAATCCGTAAGAAAGAAGGTAAAACGCAAAGAGAGATCGAGGACATCATATGCTTGTTGAAGGACACAGACCCAGAGTGTATTCCTATCTTCGTGGCCAGGGACTTGCAAAAGCTACCCCCGGTTTCGTTCAATCATGTAGATGTTACAAGTCTATTGAAGGATATTGTAAAAATTAAGTCTGATATCACACGGATTAAGGAATGTTATGCATCAACTGAAGATATAACGTTGCTAAAATTGGAAATAGATGCTCTAAAAAATGCGCCAATAGTGAATGATCATCATAAAAATATCACCATGAAACGTGGAGCCTGCGTGATTAATAGTTTCGTATATGATAGCGGACCCATGGGATTACCGCCCATGCCACTAAATACATTACCACAAAACGTTTCCACAGACTTTTCCCAGGGCGAAAGCTCATCGCCAAGAATCTCCTCGCAGCCATCTATAAATAATATCGTTGAGGGTATGTCGGGCGCGAGTAAGCTAAAACCTACCCGCACATTTGAAGAGGCGAGCAACGGTCGTTTACCAGAACCGGTGACTCATCCGCCTACCGAGGTGCAAGCGAGCGGACACACGGCACTCGCGGCCGGTCGTAAATCAATGGCCGATATTGTCCGTAACGGTGAAGGGAAGGAGTGTTCTCCTAGTGAAGAATGGAAAGTGGTTCAAAAAAAGAAATTGCGGAATCGATTTATAGGGAAAATTGGGAAAGCTGAAACCGAAAAAAATGAAAAGTTCAAAGCGGCAGAAATTAGTGTACCGATTTATATTTACAATGTTTCAAAGGAGGTGGCCGTGTGTCACATCAAAGAGTACATCGAAAAGAAATCGAATGTTCATGTTACTATAGAAAAAATGAATATGAAAACGAGAAAGGAATATGATTCCTACAAAATTTTTGTACCTAAACACAAATTAGATTTGTTTATGAGTGATGAATTCTGGCCGAATGGAGTATCGTATCGGCAATTCGTCAACTTTGGGCATGTAAAACGGGTAGTAAATAAACCAAATAATGACGGAAAACAACCAAAGGACATTACAAAGTAAACTGGTGTTTTAAATGATTAGTTTTTAATGTTTAAAATGTGTTTTATATTGTAAAAAAATGTTTTAACAGTTCTATAATAATTTATTGAAGGCATAAGATTGCTTTGCCAGTCGTGTGACATTTTATTATAATCTGACTAACAATAACTAACATAGTTTATAAGTAAATATTGTTACTAACGCACTAATAGACTATGGATGTACAGTCCGAAATAAACTACTTTTATCAATATTATTATTAATAGAAAGGTAATGTCTACCGAGATATTAGGATTTTGTGTTAAGTGAATATTGTGTCTAAGTTAATATAAGGGTATAAATTTTTTCTAAGTGATTTTTGTCACGTACAATATTGTTATTATAATTATAAGCATTTTTAAGTAAATAAAATTATGTAATTTTATTCAATAGGTATTTGATTTTAGATTTGAATATTGTGTAATTTCATTCGTGTTGTAATTTTTTTATATTTGTTTACGTCACCTTAATTTGTATGTAATGTTGTATGTAATTTTTTTAATGATTGATTACTGTTTTGTAACCTTAGCTTTTTAATTTTTTAAGTTTCTTTTTTGTGAATGTAATTTTTATTTTTGACATTCGCTAAGTGTGTGTAGTCTCCACCTTATGGCGAAAAATAAATATTTTCATTTTCATTTCATTAGCTTACGTGAAAGCTAGCAGTTTTATAATTTATGATCATGTTTCTTGGGCGTAAAATTTTATATTGGAGCACTAAATTAGCACTTAAAAAGCACTCAATATTTACCAAAAATTTAAGTGGTTCTGCCCATTTTACCATTCTAGCTTAACAGACGTAGTCAGCTGTTATCAAATCTCTATTTAATAGCAGTAGCCATGTAGCGACATCTATGAACACCTCATTGCACTATATATTAAAAGCAAATATATTTTTTTATTTATTTTATTTTAATATTTATAATTATATAGTTTTAAAACAAAGACGTTAAGCCGTCGGTCTCGGTCGTTATCATGTACACCTGATAGCGATCGTTACTCATAGTAGGGAATATATACACCAACCCGCATTAGAGCAGTGTGGTGGATTAAGCTCTGATCCTTCTCCTATATGGGGAAAGAGGCCTATGCCCAGCAGTGGGATATTACTGGCTGAAGCGTAAGCGTATATAGTTTTAAAATTATTAATAATAAATAACCAGTATAACTAAGTTTGCTAAGTATATATTTCTTCGGTGAAAATACAAAGCACAAAGATAGAGCAAAAGCTAAATTATATCAAGCATGTCAAACATGTCTTGAATACCAATGAATTTCATCTTCCTGTTTTACGATTCTTTCCATAAAAGCTTGAAATCAGCTTTTTGTTTTTGATTTACCGTCGCAAAGTAGAGTATGTGTCGAGCTTTTTTACCTAACTTAAAATATTTAAATGATATTTCGTGCCTTTCTTGTATTTCTATGTATAATGTTGTTAGTTGTTACGTGATTGTTTAGAATGGATTCTTTACAACATGTTTGTAACCAACAACCAAAAAAGGAGGAGGTTCTCAATTGAATTACATTTTTTTTATGTATGCTACCTCAGAACATTTGACTGGGTCGACCGATTTTGATAAAAAAAATTTCAGTCCAAAGGTGGTGCGTGTGCCCATTTAAATTTAATTGAAATCTAACAAGTACCTACTTTTCGAGTTATACCAAATAATGCGTATTTACACTACTTGACTATTTTTTCGTCGACCTACGTTGTATTACCGCATAACTTTTTACTGGGTAAACCGATTTCGATAATTCTTGCTTTGATAAAAAGCTGATCTATGTCTTGTAGTTCCATTTAAATTTGATCGAGACACGACAACTACTTTTTGAGTAATCTTTGATAACGTGTACGTCTGTTGTATTATCTGGCGATGTAATTGATGATACTGGCATTTATACGTTAAGATAACTAGGTCCTCCACCGCTTCCTATTTTCTAAACTCTGTCAGGAGGATCTCTTAGTTGCAATTCTAGTTATATAACAAAAATACTAATATTATTATTTACTAGCGACCCGCCCCGGCTTCGCACGGTTGCAATGCTGAAACTAAATACTATCTTCAATAAAAGATTCGTTAGAAACCTCTAAAATTACCAGTGTTCCTCTACTATAATATGCATGTATTATACATAAAAACCTTCCTCTTGAATCACTCTATCTACTAAAGAAAACCGCATCAAAATCCGTTGCGTAGTTTTAAAACTTTAAGCATACATACAGACAGACAGGCAGACAGCGGGAAGCGACTTTGTTTTATAATATGTAGTGATAATGCGACTATTATGATTATCGCAATTTTTTCAAACCATCAAATTTGTAACATGTTTATATGAAAAGGATACTGACAGTACAGATGTCACATTTAATTCAAATGTTACGAGGCACATCGAATACACAGTAAGAGTTAACAATAGATTTAAACAGTTAAAATCTCTAACAATGTGATTATTTTCAACTCTCATGCGTCTTGTAAAGAAAAATCGACATGGCCTATATAAATCTTTTATAAAAATCGCTCGTGCTGTACGTCCATTAAAATGTATGGTATCTTTGATGAAACATTATAGTTCTTATGTCAAGGTGATATGATTGAAATTAGTATTAGATTAAATATCTGATCGTCATTTGATCGAGTAGCCCCCGATTTAAAATGCTAATGAAGAAGGGTTGTCGCACCCTAAAAAGTAGTTTAAGAGCTGGTAGTAAAAATATTTTTAAGAATATTAAGTATTGTTTAATTATTATATTATATTACGTTTCTCTTAAATTCATCAATCAATCAATTTTAAAATATTATAAATATTTACAATTCACAACTTAACAACTAAATATTTACAGATAGTTGTATGATAATAATAATAATAATTCTTTATTCAAGTAACAAGTGACTCAATTTGGTTAGTAAACAATATTTCTTACTTACAATATTAGTTGTATTATTACATTTTTTTTGATAAATGTTAAAATATATGTAATCATGTCCGCGTGGAATGCTGGCAGCATTTCCCCGTTGAAACGCTATATCGATGTCGATCCTCTGGGCAAAAAATGCGCCAACCTTGAATAACGAATTAATTAGTATTATGCTGATGATAGATAAATCTCTATTCCTTAATAATATTATAAAGCTAAAAAGTTTGACTGTGTGTTTGTTTTGTTTATTAGTTTCTTGGCTTGAGCGCGCTATTCTCTCAAACTACTGGTTTGAATTGAAAAATTATTTTTGTGTTGTATCCAACAACACAAAAAGAATGGGGAAGAAGAAGGGGCTATCGCCCATGTACCGAGGAAGGCTATAGACTATTTTCCCCTCAAATTAACACTTGTGAAACCGCGGGGCACAGTTAGTATTTTGTATAGGCAATTCTTTTCGTTCATTAAAATAGTTACAGACTAATGAAACAGGATCGGCAGAGGCAGTTTAAATGAAATCTGAAGGTTGGAAGTGGGTTAAAATGAAGTCAAAAGGTTGAGTCGATTACTAACATACAAACATACAGATGAAGCTAATAAAAAGCGTGTAAAAATATGGCGAAGATCTCTACTGAACTGAGGTAGGGCACAGCAGGTCCTGCTCAAAATATGGAACAGCCCGACTGGGGTAGTACCTCGACCTTACAGAAGACCACAGCTAAATATTACTGTTTTCAAGCATTATTATGTTCCTGTTGGTGAGTAAGGTGACCAGAGCTCTTGGGGGGGATTGGGGATAGGGTCGGCAACGCGCTTGCGATGCTTCTGGTGTTGCAGGCGTCTATGGGCTACGGTCTTACCATCAGGTGAGCCGTACCCTTGTTTGCCAACCTAGTTACGTAAAAAAAAAACATAAAAAAATCTACATAATAATTATATAGGTACTTTATAAAAAGTAGTTTAAAGTAGTAGTTAAAAGGAAAGTTTTAATATCGACAGGCTTGGGAAAATAAAGAAAATCCCTGTTTTTTAATCATTTATCGTTTTTTTTTTTTTTTTTTTTTTTAACTAAATAAATTGTCAGTGTGCAATTCGCACACGATGACACGACACAAGAAACTTCTGAAAAGTAGCCCACGAGAGATATTTTTCACCGAGAATATAAAATACTGTGTAATGTAGAATACTTATATCTCATTCTCTCTTACACATTTATGTGTTTCTGTCTTTATCGTGACGCATTTTCGTTTCATCGAGTTTCAAATTACAATGATTGTAAAGAAGGAAGAGAAAAGAGAAGTTTATTTTTAAAGTGAATTTTCAAAAATAAAATTCTAGTTAAAAATCATAAAAAGTTTGCTCTTAAAGTACAAAAGTTAGAAGGGTGAAACCGCGTCCCTCGCGAGGGGAGATAAAAGACACCG
This sequence comes from Melitaea athalia, assembly GCA_905220545.2. Taxonomy (NCBI): domain Eukaryota; kingdom Metazoa; phylum Arthropoda; class Insecta; order Lepidoptera; family Nymphalidae; genus Melitaea; species Melitaea athalia. Next base: position 1,806,957 of record HG992198.1, read on the forward strand.
CGTAAACTAATTATAACTGCGCACACGCACTCGGACACGCGACAACAGTATGGAGATCGTTTCCATGATATTTTGTGCAAAATTTACATTTTTATATACATTTATCTCTAGTACGTCTAGTGTACTTAATGAAAATCTAAAGTAACTTTATTCGAGTCGAGCGCTTGTGAATCGACATTTCACAAATTAAAACCATATTATGTACCTATATTATTCTTAGTAAATTAATTATATTTCAAGTAATTTTATTATAATTTCAATTAAACTACCTTTTTTGCCCAGAGAATCGGCATAGCGATTCAACGTGGAAATGCTGCCAGCATTCTTGGCACAATTCCACGCGGACATGATTTGTATCAAAACTATCTGTAAATATTTATTTCTTAAGTTATGACTTGTAAATATGTATAATGTTTAAATAAAAGGTTTTTATTCTAAAAAAAAAAAAAAAATTAAACTACTGTTGATTCGGAATATAGATTCTATAAAGAAGAATCGGCAAAAAACTTAAAAGTTACTCTTGAAAAAACTCTTAAAAACACTAATTACTGAACTTATTGTGTGTTTAACGTCTTACAAATCTTAATTAACATGTACCATGCACATGCTACTCGTTTTACTCTACGTACCTACTCGCTACTAGTTTTATTTATTACTAGCTTCTGCGCGCGACTTCGTCGGCGTGGTCTCCGCATCCTATTATCTTAGCTAGGTCTTAGCGTAATGACATATAGCCTATAGCCTTCCTCGATAAATGGGCTATCTAACACTGAAAGAATTTTTCAAATCGGACCAGTAGATCCTGAGATTAGCGCGTTCAAACAAACAAACAAACAAACAAACAAACAAACAAACAATCAAACAATCAAACAAACAAACTCTTCAGCTTTATTATATTAGTATAGATTTTATTTTTATAAAAAAAGTTTTATTTTGTGGTGACAAATTATATAGGTATACATACATACATACATATAATCACGCCTGTATCCCAGAGGGGTAGGCAGAGATTACGTCCCTCCACCTGCCACGATCCTGACAAACCAATTATCTATTTTGTATAATTTATTTTGTAAGATGAGGAACAAGGTGAAAATTATAACTTCACCATCTTCTTGTCTTCGAGAATATTCTGACATTAAAACTTTAAATAAAAATACAGAATAGTTGTTTTTTAAACTATAATTGTGTTTGCTCGCAAACGAAAAAAAACCAACTTCAATTACATTGACAAGTAATACAACGTAATAAGACGAAAAAATAGTCAAGTAAATACGCGCTATTCAAGATTACTCAAAAAGTTGTAATCAGATCTCGATCTAATTTGAACAAGACTACATGACAAGTATTAACTTTCGATTAAAGTAAGAATCATCAAAATCGGTACACCGAGTAAAAAGTTATGCGACATAATACAACGTAGGTCGACGAAAAAGTAGTCAAGTAAATACGCATTATTAGATATAACGGTAAAAGTACTTGTCAGATCTCAATTAAATTAAAATGGGACCACATGACACGCAACACCTTTCAATTAAAACAAAATTGATCGAAATCGGTCCACCCACTCAAAAGTTCTGAGCTAACATAGCTACATAAAAAAAAATTAAAAAAAATACAGTCGAATTGAGAACCTCCTCCTTTTTTGGAAGTCGGTTAAAAAGCGTAAAAAACGAGTGTGTTTTAGACCACACGACTGAAGTAAAACTTCTTTAACTCCATCTAACTTATATCTCCCTCTCAACTTCCGTTAGTTTAGCCCAATCACGCTTTTGGTAACGCTCTCGTCACGCATTCACTAGCTTACTACCCAAATCAAGCGTGCGTAAAGAAGTTTTACTTCAAAAACCTTTGCAATATAGGTGTGTTTGGTAATATATCTAATATTGAAAATGTTTTGCATTATACGGTCTTTTGATAAAACAAAAAGTGTGTGTGTACTTATTTACGCACGTAAGAGTTATACATCATTGACTAGCTAACTTCACGTTGCTAACTTCTTCATCGTTGACTAGCTAACTTCTTCGTGTCGCTTATTTTAGAAACGGTGTGCGCGCGCATCGTTAAAATTTACTCTCATCATTTATCCCTAACGCGCCAAAAGAAGTATAACTTTAAAAAAAATATGTATATTTTATCGTTTATTTTTTAAACATAACATAAAAATCCCACTCCGCATTACTTGTCTGTTCGTAATAAATCCGCTCACGCTTGGCGCGTGCCTCGCCGGGGAACGACGCAGGGTAGCGAGTGACAGACACTTCTTGTACATTATTATATTTATGTTCTACAATGACCCGACATGCATTGTCCTATTTTACGAACTGTAAAAAAATAACAACAGTTAAAAATATATAATCTATACTAATTTTAAAAAGCGTGTATTAGTTTACTTGTCGAATTAATCGAAATTTTGATATGATAATAAAAAACATTTTCAAATTTCCTCATGTGTGGGAAACACAAAAATAAAAAATAATACTAATTTATTAGTTATGTAAAAAATTAGCAAAACTGCCTAAAATATAACTTTGAGAACAAACGCATCAATTCAGTTCAGTTCAACCCAACATTCATACAGATTTTACAAAAATTATTAAGGATTTTTTAATTTTTTTTATCAATAATCCTTAAAAGTACTTTACGCACACGCGAACAAATAATGCGACTTAACCGTTGCGCGTGCGCCCCTTAAAATAACACGTGTCGCGCATGCGTCAAATGTCTTTTGAAATACACCAGCCAAATTTCGTGCCACCGTTTTTCCACGAATGTATCGATTTTGTTGTTATTTGTTTTTATTACCTTGTCTTAAAAAAATGAAAAACTTGTTTTTTTAACAAAAATAACCAGCTTCCGTTTACATTGGCAAATAGATTACAATACACATTATTAGGGATAGCTCAAAATCTGCTTGTCAGATCTCTTTCTAATTGAAATGGGACCACTTGACAAATACCAGCTTTGGAATAAAAAAAGAATCATCAAAATCAGTGACCTGGTAAAAAGCTATGAGGTATTGAGAACCTCCTCCTTTTTTGGAAGTCGGTTACAAAAAAAGGAATTATCCAATTTAATGCAGTCGTTACTAAGTTATGCGTTATACCTACATTTTAGAGATAGACATTACAAATTTTGAGGAACTTAATTTTGACTATTTTAACTACGTTAAGGTTGCTTATAACACTGGGTACATCACCTAATTTTGTAATGTACCTAATTAAAAATATCAAGCAATAAAATGAAAATAATTTTTTATTTTATTGCTTGATATTTTTGCTACTTCTTTTATTATTGTTGTTTTTTTTAATGATATTATGTTTGACTTTCGTTAAGTGTGTGTATCACCTTATTGTGAAATAAATGTTTTCATTTCATTTCACGGTTAATTTTTATTTTTATAGATTAGTTGCTCTGAGCGCTCTATACTCTGTACATATGTAAATAGGGTTGCACGAAATATTTATGTTCTGTTGAATAATTCCCTGCATTAAAAACGATATTAGGTTGTGCGTGACTGTTCCTTAATTCGGGGCTTTGGTTCGATTCCCGGCCGATTAGGAAACAGCTGACCGTATTGTCCTATGTGAAACATGCGAACTTTACGACAATGGCGACTTTTAATACGTTGCAAATATTGAGCAACAGAGGCATAATTGTAATTGCATTTTAATAATTAATGTATATATCAACCAACCCGCAGTGAGCTGCGCGGTTGTATAAGTTCTGATCCTTCCTTCCTTCGTAATTAATTTATTTACAAGCTGACTCAACTGTCGTTATCCTGTCTTGTGAACTATCAAACTCGAGAAATTTGAAAGCTTATTACGTTTACTGCGAAAAATTTCTTAATTTTTTCGTACAATAAAAACTTTTCATAAATTTTAATACGTCATCTAATAAATAGCGAGATGGCAGCGAGATGGCAGCGCACTGTGGACGCCCTCTGCCCCATCCAGGGGACATAGAACTACAAAGAAAGAAGAAGAACCGTTTACAAAGTGTACAATGGAGTAAGTTACATGGCTTAAGGGTAAATCCTTCTAAAATTGGGAAGATGGGGGAAGGGGGGAATCAATAATTAAATCGGAAGCCATAATCTAATGTCGCGAATTATAGACTGGTCTAATTTGTCAAGTATAATGCTTGTCAGTTTCAAGCAGTTCAGTCAATTGCAGTCCATTACTGGACATAGGCCTCCCCAAGTTCGCGCCAGACATCCCGGTTTTCCGCAATTCTCATCCAGCATACACCGGCAATCTTACGTAGATCGTCGGTCCAGCGGGCCGGAGGACGTTCCACACTGCGTTTGCCAAGACGTATGTAATTGTTTATCTAAGTATAATTATTGATGGGACGCGTATCCTATATAAGTGCTGTGTGGTTACGGAACTAAAGAATGTAGCCACCCCCTCTCTTCCCGTGGGTGTCGTAAGAGGCGACTAAGGGATAACACAGTTCCACTACCACCTTGGAACTTAAAAAGCCGACGGATGGCGGGATATCCATCCAACTGCTGGCTTTGAAATACACAGGCCAAAGACGGGCAGCAGCGTCTTCGGTGCGACAAAGCCAGCCCTGCGGTCACCAACCCGCCTGCCCAGCGTGGTGACTATGGGCAAAACACATGAGTTCGCGTCATAATGTCGGGCGCGAACTTGTGTAGGCCTATGTCCAACAGTGGACTGTGATAGGCTGTAGTGGTGGTGGTGGTATCCAATATAGTGACACAGTTAAAGATCTTGGTGTTATATTTATTTAAACAGCCAACCTTGGTGTGTGCAAGAAAGTATAGTGAGTAGGTGTACAATAAAAAATAATAATAATAATAATCTATACTAATATATAAAGTTGAAGAGTTTGTTTGTTTGGTTGTTTGTTTGTTTGTTTGTTTGTTTGAACGCGGTAATCTCTGGAACTACTGGGCCGATTTGAAAAATTCTTTCAGTGTTAGATAGCCCATTTATCGAGGAAGGCTATAGGCTATGTGTCATCACGCTAAGACCAATAGGAGCGGAGTTCACGCCAACGAAGTCGCGCGCAGAAGCTAGTACAATATAATACCATAAATGTATAATACAATTATATTTGATAAATATCTATCTTGGACTCCTCAGGTGAGCGAGGTAAGCAGAAAAGTGTTTGCTTCGATTGGATTGGAACAAAACATTTATCAACGGCGAAGATTAGCAATGGAATAGTCTTTAATAGGTACTTGTTCTTGTTTCTACAGAAAATTATCTTACGCTGCATACGATACGATATGAACGAGTTTTTGTGCTAATATGTTCTTCTCTCAGATGTTATTATGTATACATCATTTTATATTATTAGTGATTTTATTTTATTGATTAGTTTATAATAAGGTTATGTATTATATATTGACGGCGCGTTGGCGTAGCGGTCGCAAGCACTGGCTGTTGCGCTGGCGGTCGCGGGTTCGATCCCCGCTCACGACAGACATTTGTATTGGCCATAGGTATAGATGTTTGTCGTAGTCTGGGCGTGTGTGCTTGTGTATTATGTGTTTCCGGACCTTGGACACAGGAGAAAGTCCTACTGGGGACCATTAAATGTGAAGCGTTTATTTATTTATTACTTATGTATGTATGCGTTTATATAATTATGTATTTTGTATAAGTATTAGTATGTATATATTTGTATGTAAGTTTATAATATAACTGCAACACCTACCCTGTCTCGAGCTTATAATATATTTATCCTTCCTTTACTTGGTTTGTCTGGAAGAAATGGCTAATTAGCCATAAGTCCGCCCATTGTACTTCACTGTCTGTACTTAACTTTAAGTTTTGTTTGTAAATATTTGTGGTGTACAATAAAGTATAAAATAAATAATAAATAAATACAGTGTTTAATCATTAATGTGTATCATGTAGTTGTGGTGTACAATCAAGTATAAATAAATAAATAAAATAAAACCTCAAGCAATGAGATATACCTTAACCATGATATTAACATGATATCCATTAATACCAGTCTTCTTCTCACGGTGCCTCTTCTCTACGAAGGTTGGCGACCATCATGGCTATCTTAATCTTCGAAGCTGCAGCAAGGAAGAGAGAGCTAGTACTTAGGTTAAACATTATATAACCAAAATACTGCAGCTTCCTCTCCTTCACAGTCCTTATTATTTCCAACCTCATATTCATGCGACGCAGAACAGTCCAGGATATTCGGATATTAGGAGATTAATACTAGTAACATCTATTAATACTAGCTGTGAAAACTTGTAATTGGCCGTAATTTAATCATTGTTTTTTTTTTTTATAATTGTAAGCTAGCTATGTTTTCGAAATTTGAAAATAAAATAAATTCCCAGATAACAATAATTCCTGAACTATCAATAATAAAAATCATCACTTACATTCGGCCTATAAAAACCGAGCTCGGTTCGTTGAACCCTCCGGGGTGGCAGCCCTGATTGCGTTACGAATCTCCATTGTTACGTCACTTGTCGATAATAATACACAAAACGGTATAAATCAAGTTAAAATTACTTCATTCAAGCTGATAATCGTATTTTTGCACAATACTCGTAGTTTTTATTACACTAGCCGTGCCACGCGGTTTCATCCATGTCATTTCCGATCACGTGGTAATGTCAGGATAACAAAGTAATCTATGTGCTATTCTAAATCTATATCTATCTACGTGCCAAGTTTCATTAATATCGATTTACTTTCGCATTAATAGCTAATGTGATACTACCATTAATTTGTAATATAAATTCTGAGACATTTGCTTACTTAACGTTATTTTATAATAACTTTAAGTTATATAGAAGAACGCCGAACGACGCCGCGTTGGCGCAACGGTCATAGCACTGCTTCGTGCCTATTTCGCTGGCGGTTGCGGGTTCGATCCCCGCACATGACAAACATTTGTACTGTCCATAAAGATGTTTGCCGTGGTCTGGGTGTTTGTGCAGTCCTTGTGGGTCTCCCCACCGTGCCTGAGAGCACGTAAATCCGTCGGTCCTGGTTGTTATCATAAATACCTGATAGCGTTCGTTACTCATAGTAGGGAACATATCCACCAAACCGCGGTGGAGCGGTGTGGTAGATTAAGCTCCGATCCTTCTCCTACATAGAGAAAGAGGCCTATGCCCAGCAGTGGGATGTTACAGGCTGAATCGTAAGTGTGTAATAAATATTTTCATTTTCATTTTCGATAAAAAAAAATACTAAAAAATATAAAAACTACGTATTATTCATACACATTGTTAACACATTGAACAAAATAATAATTTAAAAAAAATTAAGTACCCTTTTATTTAACATTAAACCTTTTATTTAGTAGCATAAGAATTTTTTAGTATTTTTATGTACCAAATAGTTTGCTCGTAACAGATAACTGCTGTAGCTACTCCAGCGTTATTAAGTATTATTTATATAACAAATCTAGAGAAGTACTTTCCAACCATTCGTTGACTTCAGACGTGGCTTCGGCCGTTTATTACATCGGATTAAAAATTTATAAATTCAGACCAGGCTGTATGGACTATTAAAGTTCTTGCCTTTCGCTATTGGGGATAAATTGTAAAACAACAACAACAAATCTAGATGGGACTATAACATATAACCTAAAAACAACAAGCGACGTATCCTCACAAATTCTTAAGACTGAAAATATTACTAAGTTGTTACGTAACGCTAATGTTGCTACGTTACATTTCATTTAAACTAATTAAATATTATTATTCTTTTTAAAACAAAGTGCTGTGGAAACAAACAGCCACCCTCTTCCGTGGCTGAAAAAGACGCCGGGCCCTAATAAAGACATCTGCAAAGAAAATTGAACCTAAATTCTAATTTACAAGTGTCATTTTCCCTCAACAGGTACAATTTCCATTAAATAAAACATTCAAAATACATACATTCAAAAAGGAACTCTATAGTTTTGATTTCAAGGTTGCTATTTTGTTGCATATAACTTATTTGGTTTTCTATTTTAATGTTGTTTGAAATTAAGCTGTATGTTTTATACAGTAAGTCATTTTTTATATTGTATTGAATGTGTACCAGAGTTTTATAATATTGGCTTAATACGAAATAGGAAGAAAATATAACAATCGTTTGATAACGCTTCTTACATAAAGAACCAAACGAGTCCCCATCACGATGAAAATTATAATTTCAGATGAAATATCTTGCTTGTTAACTTCTTGAAAAGTAGGTACAAAAACTTCTGTAAGTATTATATTTACGCAATGTATTTATGAAGTAATCGTGAGTTTACCACGAGTTCTTTTGTGTTATATAACAATCTCTACCACATGGTTGTTCCCGTGTAATATAATATAAATTCTTAGTAAAAAGATAGATTTTTTATATATAACTAGGTCTAACTAGGTAGGTAACTAGTAGCTTATAGACGTCTGCAACACTAGAAGCATCGCAAGCGCGTTGCCGACCCTATCCCTAATTCTCCCAGGAGCTCTGGTCACCTTACTCGCCAACAGGAACACAACACTGCTTGAAAACAGTATTATTTAGCTGTGGTCTTCTGTAAGGTCGAGGTACTACCCCAGTCGGGCAGCTAAAGATTTTGAGCAGGAAATTTCCTGCTGTGCCCTACCTCAGTTAAAAGATTTAGCTACATTAATATTTAATGGATAAACTCCAAAACTACTGAACTATGTTTACTAATATTATAAAAAGAAAAGTTCATTTCTTGATTGTTTGAACGAACTAATCTTAGGAACAACTTGTTCGAATTGAAAAATTATTATTGTATGTTGATAGCTCATTTACCGAGGAAGGCTAAAGGCTATTCTGAATTTTTTCCTGAATGAAATTTCCAAAATGACAGAGCACCGCTCGTCATTAATAATTATATTATATTCTTTATTGCACTTAAAATACACATACTAAAATATTAGTACAATGGCAGTTTGCAAGGGCGAACTTATCTCTAAAAGAGATCTCTACCAGTTTACCCATAATTATATATTATATAAATATATATTATTAAACTAAAATAACAGCCACAAACATCAACACGATTTGAACTCTTAGGTACAGTAAGTATTTATTTAAAAACTTGTTGTTGTTGTATAAAATGAACAAAAGCAGGCAAATGCTTAGTGTTTTAAAAATGTTTTTGTAATAAAACCACTCGATTATGATATTTTAAACTTGTCAATCAATCAATCATAAGTTATCGTTGAAATTAATGTATAAATAATATCAAATTTAAAAAAATTAACCATTTTCGAAACTGCCAGAAAAACTCACACTTTTTTTAACAAATGACTCAACTACAAGCTACAGTATTGTGATTTAAAATTCGTCCGCTTTGTAAGGTAGCGCCGTTAGATAACTGTTGAGCTGAATTTGCATTTAGATTGTTCCTGCCTATATACAGGATACGGAATGTAATTTGAATATACTTTTTACCGTCTTCATTGCTTTTAAAGTAACTCATTAACAATTAATACTTATACAAAAAAAAACTTACAATTAATTATATTTGCAATTTTGTTTACTCCCAAACGAAACAAAATCGACTTCAATTGATCGTTTCATCGACAATGGGCATGACGAAAGATTTTGAAAACCTCTTTCATAATGTGGGTACACATTTACTATTTTTTTTTTTATGTTACTAGGTTGGCAAACAAGCGTACGCCTCACCTGATGGTAAGACCGTAGCCTATAGACGCCTGCCACACCAGAAGCATCGCAAGCGCGTTGCCGACCCTATCCCCAATCCCCCCAGGAGTACTGGTCACCTTACTCACCAACAGGAACACAATACTGCTTGAAAACAGTATTATTTAGCTGTGGTCTTCTGTAAGGTCGAGGTACTACCCCAGTCGGGCTGCTCCATATTTTGAGCAGGAAATTTCCTGCTGTGCCCTACCTCAGTTAATTTACGAAAATACCTATATTTCGGTAATAAACATAAGTTTAAGGATGTTTAAAACTATTTTTCTAATATGTTATCAATGAGAGCGGCAAAACGGCTGCAGGTGTCATGGCGTCGGCTTTGACGTCACAATATAAAGTGGGCCTTACTTTTTACTTTACTCTTTAAAGCGCGCCTGACGTATTATGTTATGTTGTGACGTCATGCGCTGTAATTTGTGTTTCAATCAAAATGGCCGATTGCAGTATTTTAATGTTTTATTTTATCGAAAATCACAATAATCTTATTATTTTACATAAAACTAAACAAGTATTTTGAATTTTTTAATTATGAGTATTCCCCTAAAATCATTAAATTGACGATTTTTCGATACTGTCGTCATGCCCATTAATACAACGTATTCGAAAAATAAATACTTATCGGATCTCGATTAAATTTAAATTGGACGACATTAAAAGTGCCAGCTTTCGATTAAAAAAAGAATCATCAAAATCTGTATAACCAGTAAAAACTTACGAAGTAAAGACACATAAAAAACAAGTTGAATTGAGAACCTCCAGCTTTGTTTGAAGTCAATTAGAAAAAGAAATGCATAACAGGAACACTTATCACTTATCAGCGATCCCTTCCAAAGAACCTAAGCTACGTAGTACTATTTACTAATCTGTGAGAAAGCGAGGGAAATAATGTGAAAAACCTGTTATTTTTAGTCTACTTATAACATCCAATTATAATATGGGTTTGTAATTTCTGTATGATGTCTAGTAATTGATAAAAACATAGGTTTTATATAGATGATGCCAGAATGTTTAAACTTCAGCAGCACATTTAATTTACTTGTATTGTAATCTATATATATATATATATATATATATATATATATATATATATATATATTTATGTGTTGTGACTAGTGCTGGGACACGTTTTTTATTCAATATTTGATTTGGGGACATCTGTATGTTATCAGGTCAGGTTCCAATATATTTATGTATCCAATGAATCTATGGAGGACATTCAAAAATTGTATATAAAATAATACCAATAAACCAATATAGATGGCAGTACTTGTATTATTTCAACATTTATTTACAAAATGCACACTTCATGGTTATCATTGAATGTCCCAGAACAACCAAGCGTTATATATATTATTATTATTATAAATACAAGCTTTTATTTAGTTTTTCTGATCACTAGATTGAGCTGAAATTTTGCATACATGTGTAAATCGCGTGACGACGCAATATTATGGTGACATGGTGCTGATCTGATGATGGAGCTGGAAGGTGGTCATAGGAACTCTGTAATGAAACTACACAACCTCATAGAGTTTGGACTCGTTTGATTCGTCTTGACGAGTACTTTGGTACTAAATGGTAACCAGGGTCTGATGATGGAGCTGGAAGATGGTCACTGGAACTCAAAAATTAAACGTCATAACCTAATCGAGTATGGGCTCGTTTGATTCGTCTTGACAAGTACTTTGGTGCTAGATGGTAACCAGGGTCTGATGATGGAGCTGGAAGAAGGTCATCGGAACTCAGTAATTAAACGACATAACCCAATCGAGTATGGGCTCGTTTGATTCGTCTTGACGAGTACTTTGGTGCTAGATGGTGACCAGGGTCTGATGATGGAGCTGGAAGATGGTCATCGGAACTCAGTAATTAAACGTCATAACCCAATCGAGTATGGGCTCGTTTGATTCGTCTTTACAAGTACTTTGGTGCTAGATGGTAACCAGGGTCAGATGATGGAGCTGGAAGATGGTCATCGGAACTCAGTAATTAAACGTCATAACCCAATCGAGTATGGGCTCGTTTGATTCGTCTTGACCAGTACTTTGGTGCTAGATGGTAACCAGGGTCAGATGATGGAGCTGGAAGATGGTCATCGGAACTCAGTTATTAAACGTCATAACCCAATCGAGTATGGGCTCGTTTGATTCGTCTTGACGAGTATTTCGGTGCTAGATGGTAACCAGGGTCTGATGATGGCGCTGGAAGAAGGTCATCGGAACTCAGTAATTAAACGACATAACCCAATCGAGTATGGGCTCGTTTGATTCGTCTTTACAAGTACTTTGGTGCTAGATGGTAACCAGGGTCTGATGATGGAGCTGGAAGATGGTCATCGGAACTCAGTAATTAAACGTCATAACCCAATCGAGTATGGGCTCGTTTGATTCGTCTTGACGAGTACTTTGGTGTTAGATGGTAACCAGGGTCTGATGATGGAGCCGGAAGAAGGTCATCGGAACTAAGTAATTAAACGACATAACCCAATCGAGTATGTGCTCGTTTGATTCGTCTTTACAAGTACTTTGGTGCTAGATGGTAACCAGGGTCTGATGATGGAGCTGGAAGATGGTCATCGGAACTCAGTAATTAAACGTCATAACCCAATCGAGTATGGGCTCGTTTGATTCGTTTTGACGAGTACTTTGGTGCTAGATGGTAACCAGGGTCTGATGATGGAGCTGGAAGATGGTCATCGGAACTCAGTAATTAAACGTCATAACCCAATCGAGTATGGGCTCGTTTGATTCGTCTTGACGAGTACTTCGGTGCTAGATGGTAACCAGTGTCTGATGATGGAGCTGGAAGAAGGTCATCGGAACTCAGTAATTAAACGACATAACCCAATCGAGTATGGGCTCGTTTGATTCGTCTTTACAAGTACTTTGGTGCTAGATGGTAACCAGGGTCTGATGATGGAGCTGGAAGATGGTCATCGGAACTCAGTAATTAAACGTCATAACCCAATCGAGTATGGGCTCGTTTGATTCGTCTTGACGAGTACTTTGGTGTTAGATGGTAACCAGGGTCTGATGATGGAGCCGGAAGAAGGTCATCGGAACTAAGTAATTAAACGACATAACCCAATCGAGTATGGGCTCGTTTGATTCGTCTTTACAAGTACTTTGGTGCTAGATGGTAACCAGGGTCTGATGATGGAGCTGGAAGATGGTCATCGGAACTCAGTAATTAAACGTCATAACCCAATCGAGTATGGGCTCGTTTGATTCGTCTTGACGAGTACTTTGGTGTTAGATGGTAACCAGGGTCTGATGATGGAGCCGGAAGAAGGTCATCGGAACTAAGTAATTAAACGACATAACCCAATCGAGTATGGGCTCGTTTGATTCGTCTTTACAAGTACTTTGGTGCTAGATGGTAACCAGGGTCAGATGATGGAGCTGGAAGATGTCATCGGAACTCAGTAATTAAACGTCATAACCCAATCGAGTATGGGCTCGTTTGATTCGTTTTGACGAGTACTTTGGTGCTAGATGGTAACCAGGGTCTGATGATGGAGCTGGAAGATGGTCATCGGAACTCAGTAATTAAACGTCATAACCCAATCGAGTATGGGCTAGTTTGATTCGTCTTAACGAGTACTTTGGTGCTAGATGGTAACCAGGGTCTGAAGATGGAGCTGGAAGAAGGTCATCGGAACTCAGTAATTAAACGACATAACCCAATCGAGTATGGGCTCGTTTGATTCGTCTTTACAAGTACTTTGGTGCTAGATGGTAACCAGGGTCAGATGATGGAGCTGGAAGATGGTCATCGGAACTCAGTAATTAAACGTCATAACCCAATCGAGTATGGGCTCCTTTGATTCGTCTTGACGAGTACTTTGGTGCTAGATGGTAACCAGGGTCAAATGATGGAGCTGGAAGATGGTCATCGGAACTCAGTAATTAAACGTCATAACCCAATCGAGTATGGGCTCGTTTGATTCGTCTTGACGAGTACTTTGGTGTTAGATGGTAACCAGGGTATGATGATGGAGCTGGAAGAAGGTCATCGGAACTCAGTAATTAAACGACATAACCCAATCGAGTATGGGCTCGTTTGATTCGTCTTTACAAGTACTTTGGTGCTAGATGGTAACCAGGGTCTGATGATGGAGCTGGAAGATGGTCATCGGAACTCAGTAATTAAACGTCATAACTCAATCGAGTATGGGCTCGTTTGATTCGTCTTGACGAGTACTTTGGTGTTAGATGGTAACCAGGGTCTGATGATGGAGCCGGAAGAAGGTCATCGGAACTAAGTAATTAAACGACATAACCCAATCGAGTATGTGCTCGTTTGATTCGTCTTTACAAGTACTTTGGTGCTAGATGGTAACCAGGGTCTGATGATGGAGCTGGAAGATGGTCATCGGAACTCAGTAATTAAACGTCATAACCCAATCGAGTATGGGCTCGTTTGATTCGTCTTGACGAGTACTTTGGTGCTAGATGGTAACCAGGGTCTGATGATGGAGGTGGAAGAAAGTCATCGGAACTCAGTAATTAAACGACATAACCCAATCGAGTATGGGCTCGTTTGATTCGTCTTGACCAGTACTTTGGTGCTAGACGGTAACCAGGGTCTGATGATGGAGCTGGAAGATGGTCATCGAAACTCAGTAATTAAACGTCATAACCCAATCGAGTATGGGCTCGTTTGATTCATCTTGACGAGTACTTTGGTGCTATATGGTTACCAGGGTCTGATGATGGAGCTTGAAGATGGTCATCGGAACTAAGTAATTAAACGTCATAACCCAATCGAGTATGGGCTTGTTTGATTCGTCTTGACGAGTACTTTGGTGATAGATGGTAACCAGGGTCTGATGATGGAGCTGGAAGATGGTCATAGGAACTCTGTAGTGAAACGACGCAACCGCATTGAGTTTCGGCTCGTTTGATTTGTCTTTACGAGTACTTTGGTGCTAGATCGTAACCAGGGTCTGATGATGGAGCTGGAAGATGGTCATCGGAACTCAGTAATTAAACGTCATAACGCAATCGAGTATGGGCTCGTTTGATTCGTCTTGGCGAGTACTTTGGTGCTAGATGGTAATCAAGGTCTGATCCGATAATAGAGCTGGAAGGTGGTAATAGGAACTCAGTAAAGAAGCTTCACAGGGGGAATGCGTCATTTTTTCGAATTATAATTACGAAACAAATGTAAAAATTTTAAATAAAATTCATTAACTCAGCTATTTTCCAATAAATTTTTATGCGGTTTTCTCTGAAAATATTCCCGTGACTTGGAAAATCCTGATATTTATCACTAAATAAGTAAATATAATAAACGTTAGTGCTTCAAGAACTAAGTGATTGGGTTTTTTATAGACATTGTAACATAACCTCACTTTTACAAAACATCTAATAACTCCGCTCTCAGATAGCCCAAATGTAAAGAATTTTTAGTGAGATATCAATAAGCCTAAATACATTAATTGATACCATTTTCATTTCATTACATTTTGATCCAAGAGTGTATGAAATCGTATCCGTTTCCTTTAAAAATTTATTTCCTTAAAATATTGTTATTATTATTTGTCATTGCGTCTATTCGTTATAAGTATTATTAAAGTTCGCAGACAAGTGGACATAAGGTGCCAATCAAACTACTAATGCGACGTTTCGATCGTTTATTTGATCATCATCAGGCATCTACAAAAGTTAGACACGTGTTAGACATAGCCAATAGATCGCTGCATCAGCATGCTTGCCTATTGCTCACGGCACCTACAACCTGCATAGGCTCCACGTTTTACAAGCTCAGCAACTACAAGCAGCATTGACGTCAATCATTGACGTCAATCGAAGATTTCCTTTGAAGCCTGAAATGTGGAAGCGACACTCTTTGGTCCCACATTGACATCATAAGTTATAAGATGTAGTTTTAAGATTACTATTGTATTAACTCTTGGTACGAGCATCGACCAATTGTCATTACTTTAGTTTAGTTATAAGAAGTAGTATACGATAATATTGTATTAATACCGAATTAATACATAAATATTAATTATGTGGTTTCTTTTCAACCTCCTGACTACTGCAAACGTAACTCACGCTGCATGTAATCAATAATGTATATATAAAACAACAACAAAGAAAGAAAAAACAAACTATAGTCCGTTCAACGAGACGAGAGAATTTTTGTAAACAAACCAAAATGTCATTATAATAGATGTCATTTACATGTGCAGGGTTTTGTAACCTTTTTTTCGTACACAATTTTTTTAAATGTAAAATATATTTATATTTTGATAATTACTTAATTAAATATAATTAATTAAATTTAATTATGTATATAAGATTTGATACTTCTTAAATAATTAATTATCAAAATGTACATTTATTTTACATTTTACATTTAAAGTTTAAATATAATAATATTAGTTTATTAGTTTAATTTTAAGTTCAGGATTTTAGGTACAAATGAAATATTAATGATTAATATTACTAAAATATTTATTAGATACAAGCTGCTGTGCCCGCGACTTCGTCCGCGTGGAATTTAACGACAAATGATAAATGAATGATAAATGAAAACATTTATTTCGCCATAAGGTGATACACACACTTAACGAAAGTCGAAAAAAAAGTGATACAAAAAAAAAAACTAAACAATAATAACAAAAAGTTAGGCAGCATAAAATCAAACAATAAAATAAAAAATTAAAATTTATTATCTTAACATTAGTTACATTACAAACTTACGTAATGTACCCAGTGTTGTAAGCAACGCTAACTTAGTCAAAATATTAAGTTACTAATGTCTCGTTAGAAATTACCTACCTACTTTATCCTCGGCTTTATTAAATATTACAATTAATAACAATGTCCCTAGTGTAGGTCGAGAGAAAAAAAGCCGGAGGAAAAATCTCTCGGTACTCTTTTAAAACATGCACACTAAAATGCAAATAATTATTACAAAATCCGAATGTTTTCAAAGTCAGACTATCTTGACAGATTCGACGTTCGAACTTGCCGAGAGACGTGCAGCAGATAGCAAACAAACAAGATAGAAGGAGATAGACTATATTTTGTTTGTTCCGTCGTCACTATGAAAAAATGATGCGCTTTGTTTACAAAATTTCTCTCGTCTCGTTGAACGGACTATATTTTAGTATTTTCTCACATTACCTTCACACGCAGTATTTAATTGACATCTTTATATTATTAAAAATCGCTAGTATGTAAGATCCTATAGCTAATGCATTATATATTGTTGTTTTTAATTTAATTTTAAATAACTGCAAACTATGAATTTTGAAAAATTGATACTATAACATTTAAATTTATCTAGGTAACAATATGTACAATTTGTGTTATTATATTTTTTGATATACATTTTCAGGACATCAGATTTTTAAATTTGACTCTGTTCTTCATCTAAACCAGTGGTCGGCAACCTTTTGGTAGGCAAGGGCCACGAGGTGGCCAAATAAACTAAAGGCGGGCCGCACTTATGATTTAAACCCTAGACTCTACCTGATACCTACAATATAATTGGTCATATCCCATAGAAAAAATGAAAATGCTATTAAAATTTTTAAAACATATGGAATTTAATACGTACACGTAATACTTACATTATACAGCACAACAGCATTTTTGTTGTATGGAATTTTTTTATGGATCTAGATGCATTTTCTACCCTAATTCTTTTGTACTCAGATTTTTGCTAGCAGCTCTACATTTTGAGATATAAAGGGTAGCTATTTTTGTCAAAAAAACATGGTTTCCCGTCATATAACAATTTATTTAAACAACATTTTCTTTTATGTAACTTTCTTGAATAAGTTGGAGTTTTACAACTATTCTGGATAATCCAACAGTAGTCAGCCATCATACTTTCACTCCAATAGCCCTGGTAGCGCTCCTCCATGAAGTGAATATCCTGATGAAAGCGTTCTCCCTGCTTCTCGCTTAAATGTCCAAGATTTACAGAAAATCGATCAAGGTGGCTATAAATAAAATGAATCTTACTGCTCATGTTGTATCCAAGGTGCTGAACGTACAATGGTAACTGCTTGACGTGGTCAGGAAAGTCGACGGACTTCATAATTCCCGAAAAGTTTTTTACAAGCCAAAAAAACTAATTCCAGGTATTTTTTCAGCAGTTGTCATACTTTCAGTAAAATTTACATCGTTTATTAATTTTCTAATTTGTGGTACTTCGAAAATTCCAGCTTTTAAATTCTCAGCACTCAATTTTGGAAACGATCTGGATATACAGTGGCGTGTAAAAGTTTTGGGCCACCCTGTTTTTTGCATATAACTGACAAAATATTTTTTTCTTTCACTTGTTCTTTGTTCGAGTTGTTTGAGAGGATATTGTACAACGGTAAATGACTTTCAACAGTGTGCAAAAGTATTGGGCCACCGCAAGTCACGAATTTGCCGGACCTTACTACACAAGATTTTTTGATATTTTTTTCTCATTGGATTCTAAAAACGCTATGCACAAGGAATATGTTAATAATTACTATTATTTCTGCCTCAATGCCGAAAATTTTTAACAATAAAACTTGAAATATGAAAACATTAAGCTCTGTGAAATTTTGTTCAAACCACGTTCAAACTTTATTCAGAAAAAAATTTCACACGTTTTACACACTATATTGGGTATCCAGTGCTTGTTGTTTGTTTCCAATGGCCCTTGATAGTACTCCATGTAAACATTTTTAACGAAGTCTGACACATTTAAACAGAATTTTTTGAATGTATATTTGCCACAAATGTAACAAAATCTATTTGGATTGTTTACACAGGTCTTTCTAGACGCATGTTGTGATTGATCTGCAATGTAAAGACATTGCAGATCAATCACGTTCATTTGTGAATGACTCGGTACTTCCTGAATATCACAGGAAAAAGGGTTTGCAAAAATCTTCTTTGCTTGAAACTTTTCAAACTCATCAAATCTGTCGCTGAATGAAAAATGTCACATCATATATCTGCCAGTTTCGTTTTAAATTTTAATTCTACGTGTTACGCGATCGCGGTTCGTTCATGCATTTATGTTGATATTTATAACTTATTTACAAAACATTCGCGGGCCGCAAGTAAGACCTCCGCGGGCCGCACGCGGCCCGCGGGCCGCGCGTTGCCGACCACTGATCTAAACCATCAATAACATACACGTAAAGTTGTTGATTAACAATGTATTGGTCTAAGATCCGGGATAAAAAAAAATATTCCCTCATCTGTTAATTAACAGACACACACAATACAATATTGACGGTTTTAGCTTACTACATGTACTTAATTAACATGAGAGAGAAAAGATTTTTTAGAAGAAAAAAAATTTTTTTTTAAGTATTATTATTTGCAGCAGGCTTATTGTGGCAGAGGTTGTTTTTATAAATTCACAATATTGAAATAAGCCTATAAAAATTATTTCATCTAATTAACAGATGAGGGAAGATTTAGCTTCTCGGATCTTAGACCATATACAGAATGGTAACAACAAGAATTTCTTTCTTTACCTTTACATAAATTGTTAGTTACTTTCTTCCTATTTAACTTGTCAATATGTATTTTCCTTTTAATTTTTTATATTTTATCTTTTTATCTTTACGAATGTTGAATTTTGAGTTTTGCTACATTTAAAGTATGTTATTTAAATTTATGTAGTTGGCAAAATGTACATTTTTTTTAATATAATTTATTACTTGTTATATGAACATCTTATTCTCAAATTTACCTCTGTTCCAGTGTCTAAAACAAGAATTATATATAAGATATAATATATAAACAACGCGTTATGTTGCACAAAACTACAAATAGACTACTACTAATTGACTAACTACAAATTGAAAACCATAAATTGAAATGCTGTACAAAACTAAAAATAGACTACTACTAATTAACTAACTACAAACTGAAAACTAAAAATTGAAAACTACAAAAAAATACCTCACATTTAACTGTTAAGGACAAAATTTAAAACAATTACTTTTTTAAAATGTAAGTAATTTATAGATTTTGATCCCCCCCCTCACCCCCATGTAACGCGCCGTAACGTTTTCCTGTACCCCCCCCCCCCTACCCCCCGAGCGTTATGTAACATCCAATTGACCATTTTTACCACATTTTTACCCAAATGTCACAACTTTGTTGCGCAAACTAACCGGAAAGTAGCTAAACTACTTTTGTTATGGTTTTAATCGCGTTTTTGGTAGTAATAAATAAATAAAACAATAGATTTTAATACCCTAGTTTTTTTTAATAAACAAAAAACAATGTTACGTAACGCGCTGTTCGAAACGCCCCTCCCTCCCCTGTAACGCATCGTAACGTTTAACAAGACCCCTCCCCCCAAATTAGCGTTACGTAATACTTGAACGCCCCCTTAGCCTTTGGGTACGGAACCCTAAAAATGATGTTCTGCATGGGGTGACATAATTTTCTGATTAGTGTTCACTGTCATGTGAAATTATATTTTCTTAACTCGTTTTGTGAAAATATCAACAATCTTATATCATAATTAATTTTTAGTCACTAATCCATCCATGGCTATTATCGTTAAAGGTTGCATGCAATGTACCTATATAATGATATTTTTCTTATCAGGTTTAAATTATTATGTTTATATTTTTAGTTCTTTTTATTAACAAGAACATAATGATAGCTTGTTTTTTATCCTTTAGGGCGCCTTCAAATTAGCCGCGCACAACGCGCGACAGCAGCGCGACAAATTTGAAGGCGCCGCGCTGCTGTCGCGCGTTGTTATTTACATACATTTACAACGTCGCGCGTCAGCAGCGCTGCAGACGCGCTGCCGCCGCGCGGCTAATTTGAAGGCGCCCTTACTGTTTACGAGAAATAATGGCTTATTTATGAAACGATTTTAAGCAATAAAGAATTATTCGTTATCCAATTAAGTACCTTAAATACATTGTGCATTTAATATACATCAATATGGTCCTTTACAGTATGTAATTTAAATCAATGTTTTCAAAGATATCATAGATTTAAAATGCAGGAACATAGCGGTCGCAGTGGTACCGGTCGGGGTGGCTGGCGGCGCGGCGGCTGGCGGCGTGTGCCACTGTGGTTTGTGCCTATATAAATGTCGCGTCGAAGGCCGCGCTTCACCCTACCCTATTCAATTGATTTAAGCTATGTATTCATTAAGCAGGGGATACACATGCCCGCAGCTTGCACACTAGCATACCAGCTCCTTGCAAGTGCCAGCTACAGTCATGTGTATTCACTAACTGGCATGCCTGTAACTGGAAGCTAGTTGCAAGTAGCTAGCACAACATTTGATTTTCTTGCATGCCTGTTGGGGGAGGGAACGCGGGGGGCTGCTAACCTGGCACGTGTGAATAGACGCGAGAGCTACGGGCATGCCAGTAGCCAACTCATTGTGGCCGTAGGTTAATAATTAACGTTAAATGGTTTCTGTAACCATCATGATCTTCTTGAAACATTTCTTTAAGCAGACAACTACTTGCTCCAAAATCTTCCCTTCTACTAATCCAATCTCTTACCCAAACCCGCCTTCGTTTTTTCTTTTTATCTCTCATTAATTTTGCTACACATTCAATTGCTAGTAACAACACGATTTTGTTTAATTCACTTCGATTGTTATCCATGTTTGGCCCGCAAAAATAGGTAGACGTACGAAATACTCTCACGAACTGTCCTGTGTATACGCAAGGGTAATACTGGTATGCCAGGGCACAGCATGCATGCCAGTATTACTTGCAAATGTATCCGCAGTGTGCCAGTTACTCGTACATGCCAGTAACTTTCATGCCAGCTACTTTCCCGATTTACTGGCATGTGTATCCCTAGCATTAAGCAACATTTGCAAATTTTGATTTTCGTTAAGTGTGTGTATCACCTTATGGCGAAATAAACGTTTTCATTTCATTTTATTTCAAAGAAGCTTGTAACACTTGACGCTCAACATGTTTGGCAACGTCGCACAACAGCGAAGCGACCTTGCTAGTTGACCTTGTTAGTCTTATTGTTTGTTTACAAAAATTTTAAATAATAAAAATAATTTAAAATTAATAGTTGTTATATCAGGCATTCTTCCTCTTTCACACACAGGGTGGGTTCCCCCTTTTACTTTTAGGCCTAACTCTGGCTACCTTTATACACGGGCTAATAAAACAATAGTGGATACTTTTTTATAGTTTACAGGGTTGCTTCTTGTTTTTTGTATAGGTACATTGTTAATCTAACTAATGGTTTGTACATTCACAACTTATCTACTTATACAAAATTTAGTCGACATTTTTATTCTTACAACTTAAGACTAAATGGTTACGAATTACAAAATTATTTTAACACTTTTATATTATTCAAAATGAAACTGTATACTAATAAATTAATAATATAGGTACAAAGAAACAGCTATTTACATGAATAACAATATTAAGCCTATTAGTTAATTATGTTCTATCATAGAAACTATAGCTTAATGGCAAATAAAATATGATATAATTATATGCTTTTGATTCGATTTTTGTCAAATATCTCGAGAAAAGAGCATCAATAGTAGTATGGTCTCTCGTAAGTCGTAATAAATTGAAGATTCATCGTAAAAAGGATAGCGATAATTTTTGCTGCGGCAATCGGGTTGTGACTTGAAATTTCTCTCATAATGTTTACTCTGGATACGCTACGCCCAACGATTTTATATTTTGTCTGATCAATACCCCAGATTGATGAGAAGATTGGTGCGATCTGGTAGCTAGGGATTACCGAATTATTATTTAGCTTTTAGTACATAACCTAACTACATCATTTTTATTGTAATAAAACCGTTTAAGATAAAAAAATAGTTTATTTTTTTATTATATAGATAAGTATAGAAGATTATGTGAATTCGAATTGTCTAAAATCTAATCCAACGCAGGCGAAGTTGCGGGCACCAGCTAGTTCCACCATACATTGATACACTAGCGGCCGCACTCAGAGACGTTCAAATTAGTCCTTATGGATTCTTAAGTAATTGACATTAAGGCGGCTGTGGGGGCAAAACGCCGCGCTAGCCGTTTTTTGTGCAGTTTTTTGAAGCTAATCTACTTTTTATTGGAAAGAAATATCAAACTAATACAAACACATTTAATTTCTACATAATTTTGATTATATAATAGATGATTTTTTAAATTTTTTTAAAGGATTACTTACATTTTAAATAATCGCCTTACAACGAAACCACAAAAATGAGAAATAATTACTGATACTATGCGTCTCCTCGTAAAGTAAACATTATTTTATTTTGCTACCGACACTAATGGATGGACAATTTAATAATGAACAATTCGCATGAATAAATTTTTCGAAAAGACCTAAATTTGATGTGTTATTGATTTTTTTCTAAAATCTGGGCGTATTCACTACTGTAGCTCAAGCGCGGGGTATCGGAATTCAGTCTGCCGCAAGGTTTGGAGGGCGAAGCTTGTGTCGTTTGTCACCGTCTCGGCTAGCGCACGCTCACGTCATATTATAAATCTATACGTCTATACTCTATACATACAAATAAATAAAATTGGAGTGTCCGTTTGTAATAATAAAATAATAGCCTTTTACTAAATGCATATGCATATATACACGGTACATATACCAAAATAACATTTTTTACAATTGTTGTCTGTCTTTCTGTCAGTTTGTTCCGGCTAATCTCTGAAACGGCTTGACCGATTCAGACGGGACTTTCACTGACAGATAGCTGATGTAATAGGCTGTTACTTTTATTTTTATTTTGTATCTCTGCGAACTGAACAATATATTTTTTTTTAATTCCACGCGGACGAAGTCGCGGGCACAGCTAGTAAACAATAATAAATTTATTAGCATATTGTTAGCATTTTTTGTTGACTTTTGTTTGGGATAGTTTTTTTGTTTGTTATTTATTGTGAAAGGACGCTCTGTGTGTGTATTTAAAACTATGTATTGAGTTTCTTTTAAAGACGCTATTGTTGTGTAGGTATCTAAAAAATGGTTTTAGCACCTTTGAAAATTATAGAAACGACACCCATGATAAAGAGTTTTGCTAGCTAATTTAATTTGACCACGTAGTATAGGTTTTTACTTTTTACCTAGACCTACTTTAAAATAAAAAAAATATATAATAAAATTTACTTTATTGTTGTTATTTTATTTTTCTACTTACACTGTCTGTGAAATGAAATGTGATGAATGTGTTGCTAAGCGCAAATCTCGAGAGCAGCTAAACAGATTTTTCTTACGAAAAATTAGAAAAATTGCCTGAAAAGTCTGAAAACAACACTATTCTATATTCCCATACAAAAGTTTCGTAATAATACTTAAAATTAAAAGTCAATTTGAACTTTAATACCATACCATAAAGTTTAAGTTTTAGTGGAGGGGTTTCAGTAAGGCAAAACAATTGAGTGACGTATAAATATTAATGTCAATATTTGTCAATATATTAATTTATATTTTTTTTTTTTACATTATGTAATTGTTGACTTATCAACTTTCTTTTTTCTTTTTTTTATCTTACTAGCTGACCCAAATTGCCGTTATCCCGAATAGCAAAATAAGTATTTAAAAAATAATAATTAAAGAATCGACTGTTAGGCGGTACGAAGTTCGCCGGGTCAGCTAGTTATTTATAAGTTTAAGTAATATTATACTTCATTATTAGTATTTATAGAACGTAAGTGTAGTAACTGAATTTATTACTTACCTAAATTATATACGCGCCAATTAACATTTCAGTACCTCAGAGGTAATGTGTGTCAAGTCCATTTTTTATGAATTTTGCTTTTTCAATGATTTATGTTTAATTTGTTCAGACGGATTTAGTGGTAAATTGCGTCAAGTCCTAACTTCTATAGATAAAAAAATACTCAGAAATAAATTATGTTAAGTCACAAACTAACACAGGGTAAACTAGTTTATGTCCCACATAACACTTTGGAATTGTGAAATTTTTACTCTATGGTACAATTATAAGTTAAGTCCCACATAACACATTTTACCTCCAAGTATTTTATGTCACTTGAATTTTTAATGCATTAGTCCTAATTAAATAAAAACAACAACAAGGATAAATACCTTAAAAATTACATCCGTTTATAATAAAATAAATTTTTAACATACTGGGTCGTATCGTCGTACCTATTAGTTCCATGGGACGTGAAGATAATAGAATGAGCCTCTAAAATGATCGAAATACTGTTGGTTGCACTGTTGCCACCTTAGCATATTTTATGCTAGATTTGGCATATTTTTATGTTACTTAGCATAATTATTTGGTGTTTAGCATATAGCATATTTTCTTAGCATAATATAAATTAATCAGTATTTACAAATTATGAAAATTTACTTCTCTTTATTCAGTCCGTATACGTCAAAAATATATCTATATCTATACTAATAAATAAAATTAGATTGTCTGTTTTTAATATTAAAATAACCACTTTTTACTAAATTCATATGGATCTATACACGGAACATTTACAAAAATAACATTTTTTACAATTTTTGTCTGTCTGTATGTCTGTCTGTTTGTTCCGACTAATCTCTGAAGCGGCTGGACCGATTTTGACTGGACTTTCACTGGCAGGTAGCTGATATAATAAGGAGTAGCTTAGGCAACTTTTAATTTCGATTTTTTTTTTATAACTGCGAACTGAACAATAACTTTTTTGCTAAATTCCACGCAGACGAAGTCGCGGGCACAGCAGCTAGTTTGAAATATACTCAAAGTATTAATTGTTGCATTGTGTTGATTAGATGCATTTTAGTTAGATGGGGTTGGAAACACTGCAATATATATTGGTATGGACGTAATGTTAGTATATTACGTCCATGTACATTGGAGCCAACTTTACGACAATATTGTAAACTTTACAACTAACGCTTTTTACACACATTTGCTATATGGCAGAAACACTATATAACATGTATAATGATCCTGTTAATCAATTATAATTATTGTATTTGAAAGCTATTTTGAACAAGCTGTTTGGTAGTAACAATGTTTACAAAGATTTGTGTGTCTTCGTTTAATCTACAAGTCGACGTATTTTGAATCCAACAGCGAGAGTCGATATTTTTAGATAAAATATAGAAAGTTATTTGGATCCAAAATCGTACATTGAATATGCCTTAGAAACAAAATTACAGGAATACCACGCTCAACCTGTAGTGGAAAATAATTTACGTATACTTTGCCTGGATTTCACTCTAAAACTTATGACAGAACTGCGATCTAGATTACCAATTAATTTTAAAGTACTAAAATAAATTTATTAAAGTGAAACTTCTTTTGGTGCATGAGGTGTAAAATTTGAGCGACCGCTAACGCGGCAACGCGTCACGCGGTCATTACTTGGATGGGTGACAGCCTGGTTTATAGCACGTTGAATACACTGGTTCTCGTCCGATCACCGAAGTTAAGCAACGTGGGGCGCGATCATTACTTGGATGGGTGAATGCCTGGAACACCGCGTGACGTTGGTATTCTGTTTTTTTCCAAATATCTAGTTTTTTTTTAATATTTTAAATTCGTTTTTTTTATTAGTTTGCCAAAGAAATTTCACTTCTGACATGTGTAGGTACTTTGTACGCACGCAATTTTTTCCGTAGAAAAGACTAAATGTAGTCAAACCTTCTATAATTGGTATTGCCCAAGAATTCAAAGTGGATGCAGCCACAACAGATAGGCTCATGTCTCAATGGAGGAACATAGTACACATTAAAAGGGAATAAACTTCTTCCACCGTAGAATTCTGGAATGAAGTTATTTATAAATTTATTACAAAGATAGAGCTAGCAATAATCCCTTTGCAGATTTATCTCAATTGGCATTATATTTATTATCTTTACCACATTCTAACGCAGAAATTGAACGCGTTTTAAATAATAAAAACTTTAATTAATAAATAAATAAATTTATATACATCAGATTTGGCCTAAAGAGAGAGGGGAAATGCTGGTACTCTTACACAGTTCCAAACCAAGGAGAGTAATAGTTTTGACAATGAGGCTTCCACCTTACAAGTACATCGGCTGCCGATGAAGACCAAGATATTATCATTTTATTTGAAAACATAGTAGATTAGAATGTAAAATATATATTTGATGAATAAATATTCAAAATGATTTAATTTTGAGAAATGTTGGCATATTATTTTGGCATTATTTTAAAGCATTTAGCTAAATTTTGGCATAATTTTAACACCAGTTTAGCATATTTTCAAGTGTACTTGTTGTAGTAAATAATAATATACACGCATAAGTTATGTGTCTGTCTGTTTCCTTTACATGCTTAGATGCTAAAATCAATACATATTATTTATAATATGTATTAACTAACAAACAACGACAAAGTCGCTTCCCGCTGTCTGTCTGTCCCTATGTATGCTTAGATCTTTAAAACTACGCAACGGATTTTGATGCGGTTTTCTTTAGTAAATAAAGTAATTCCAGCGGAAGGTTTATATGCATACAGCACAACACATGCATAATATAGTAGAAAAACACTGATAGTTTTTGCAACCGTGCGAAGCCGGTGCCGGTCGCTAGTTTTCATATAAAATTCTATAGTTGTATGGAAATAGTTTGCAGTACAAATATATAATTTTTAATTTCGTCATAAAATGTAATAATGCAGATGAAACCACGGCTGAAAGTATAATTCTTAATAAATAATGGACTTGACACAGTAATTTTATTAATATAGGTAAGTAATATATTTTCGGAGAACAATGCGTTAAGTCCTTCTGTGAACGTTAGGTACATGCTAAAAAAATTTTAACACTATGATATTAAAAAGTACTCCTTTAAGCATAAAAACCATGATAATAATCAATGTTTCCTAAAAACATTTAAAAATAAAATGTAAAATTCATATAAATTTTTTATAATCTGCTTCTCCTGTAAAGTTCGCCAATTGTGACTTGACACACATTACCTCTGAGGTACTGATTTATTTCTTATAAAAAAATAATATATTTTTTTATTGAATGCCGTGCGGATCCCTAGATCTGTAATTTTTACGTGTATTCGTAAGTTGTTCACCAAATGCCGCTAATAGTGTTTTACGAGAGGTGGGGTGCGGCAAAGAGGGAACGAATGCTCAAGGTTATTTACCGCCGGGATACCGCCTTAAGGCCCGTATTTATAAATCGCTCTCAGATACGATCTCAAGAGCGATCTTAGCTGATAGGCTCTCAGGATGTAATAACGATCTCAAGATCACTACAATTTAATAAATCGTCATCAAGAAAGTGTTGTCAACTTTATTTTTCAGAAGATCATACCATATACTAGAAAAGATCATATTATGCCTAGTTGCCTACATTTCAAGGAAAAAAATCGTACGTAATGAAATATCAATAAAATAACGTAAATAATTTTAAAACGGAATATCATTATAATTTAAGGCTCGTCTTTAGATTACGGGCCGTCGATTTATGGGGTTTTGTGGGGTGGAAAGGGGAGAGAGGGAGCGGGCTACCCCTTGTTACCATTCCCACCCCGCGGAACTCCATGGTTATGGAGATATACATAGTTAAAGTTTTGAGGTTAGAATAACGCTATTAAGCTATTGCACTACCTTGTGGGGGAACCAGGGGCTAGGCACCTGCCCCCCTCGCCCCCCACCCTAGAACCACATAAACTGACAGCCCGTAATCTAAAGACTAACCTAAATTTAAATCAATATTTATCACTATAGCCTCGCGCGCAACTTCACCGCGTGGATTATGATCAATTTGTCATACATAGTTTATGCGAAACTTTAAGAGTGCGCATAATGCAAAATTACCATCTTCTATTTGTTTTGACATGAAAAGTTCCAGACCAAATCTTAAAATAAAAATATATGACAAACTACGTGATATTTGCAAGGGTTGACCTTTATCAAAAACATAAAATAAGGCCTCGATAAAATATAATCACGAAGTAACCTCTAATTTTTATATTTTTTCTATTTATACTCGATATGGTTATGACCATTAAGACAAAAATTTGATAATTAATTACATTTAAATATGAGTAAAGGCTATGCTTAGGCATTTAATGTAATTACTTTTAGTTTCGGAATTATATACAAAATAACATATTTGTCGTTTTTTACATTCGTAATGCGCTCAAAACTATATCGTCTATCGCACTCTGACACGAGGCTTTGTGTATATTTTGTTTCATCGGGCGCGCGGGTGAAATCTGATTTTTTGCTCGCCTTATGCACGCTCTTAACCGCTTACGCAGCGGAAGCTCTCAAAAGAAAAGAAAAAAACCCAATTTTTATTTTATTTTATTTTAATTATACGCCAACAAGGTAGACACCAACAAATTCACAACAATCAACAGCACAGCACACTCAATTATGGGCACATACAGCTTACTTAAGAGTGTTTCATTACAAAAACACGTAAAATTGATACATTTAAAATTAAATCAATGAAAATTAAATTATTACAATAAATTTAAAAACAAATTTAAATTAAATTAAAAAAAATGAAACGATAAAATTATAATTGACATTACAAAATTAAAATTAATATGAAAGATTAATAATAAAACAATCAATTATAAATTATGAACAAATTCAGTGACATTAAAATCAATAGACATAAAAATTAAAATTAAAATTGATACAATAATATTGAGTTATTACCTACATGAAGTCAAAAAATTAATATTACAATAAAAATTATGAATAAAATAGAATAAGCATTTTGAAACATTAGTCTTATCGTGATGAAATAATTATAAACTATAGCCTTCCTCGATAAATGGGTTATCTAACACTAAAAGAATTTTTTAAATCGAACCAGTAGATCCTGAGATTAGCGCGTTCAAACAAACAAACTCTTCAGCTTTATAATATTAGTAGGTATCGACGGGTGCAAAGTAAAAAAAGTTAACTACAATTTTGAGATTTTTTTTTTATTTCAGTAGGTAACTAACTAAAAACTTTATATTTTACAACATGGCAAAATAAAAAATACAAATATCGCCTCATTTCTTGTACTTTTGTCAAGTAAAAGAAGACAACTACTGCTGTTTTGTAAAATTACACGACGTACATGCGTTCAACTACCGCTGGCTGCTATTACGCAGTCCGCGCGGGGGGCGCACGTTCGCCATGTTCTCCGCCGGCCGGCAACAATGTTAAACAAATAATTTTATGATGTAGAAAAAGACATCTGCGTAATTATGCTTTGAACTTTGATTTTATTTAGAACTAGCTTCTGCGCGCGACTTCGTCGGCGTTTACTCCGCTTCTATTAGTCTTAGCGTGACGATACATAGCCTATACCCTTCCTCGATAAATGGGCTATCTAACACTGAAAGAATTTTTCAAATCGGCCCAGTAGTTCCAGAGATTACCGCGTTCAAACAAACAAACAAACAAACAAACTCTTCAGCTTTATATATTAGTATAAGTATATAAGATGTAACACAGTCATGGACCAATTTTTTCGTTTGGATAATCATGCAAATTTGACCTTGGTGAAAAGTGCGAGCGTCAAGTAAATTAGTAAATTACTTTAACGTGTTTACTGATTTTTTTATTTATTAGTTAGTATAGTTATTGTAGTTTGATGGTGTAGTCTAGGTAGGTCCTCTAGATATATTACATATATATTTAAAAATTGTGTTACATTTAAAATAGTTTAATTCGAATTTTTGAAATGTGTACCTACTATCTAATTGGTTTTTTTATTAAACAACTAGCAACTCGCCCCGGCTTCGCGGGGGTTTTTAAAGAAAATATCTTATAAATCAGAATAACACACACGCTTTAACATATAAAGATACTAGCTGTGACCGCGACTTCGTCCGTGTGGAAATAAAAAGAATATTTTTCAGTTCGCAGTTACAAAATAAATACATTTGTAAAATATAAGTAGCCTAAGTTACTCCTTATTACATCAGTTATCTGCCTGTGAAAGTCCAGTTAAAAGCGGCCCAGCCGTTTCAGAAATT
This sequence comes from Melitaea athalia, assembly GCA_905220545.2. Taxonomy (NCBI): domain Eukaryota; kingdom Metazoa; phylum Arthropoda; class Insecta; order Lepidoptera; family Nymphalidae; genus Melitaea; species Melitaea athalia. The sequence goes on from HG992198.1 coordinate 1,837,585, forward strand.
AACCGGGACAAACAGACAGACAGACAGACAAAAATTGTAAAAAAAGTTATTTTGGTATATGTACCGTGTATAGGTACATCATAATATGCATTTAGTAAAAAGTAGTTAGGTACTTTAATGTTACAACACTTACAACCAGACACTCCAATTATATTTATTTGTAACTAGCTGCCCGGACAGACTTCGTTCTGTCTGTTATGTTTTATTTATTTATTATAAAAACTTGATAAAAACCTTCCGTGGGTTTTTTAAGGAACGTACAAAAAAATTAGGCGAATCGATCGAGCCTTTCTCGAGTTATGCGCTTAGCAACATCCATTTTTATTATATAGACTAGCTGCCCGGACAGATTTCGTTCTCTGTTGTTTTTTTTTTTTTTTTTTGTAGTATAAAAACATTAAAAACCTTCCATGGGATTTTTAAGGAACATAAAAAAAAATTAGCTGAATTGGTCGAGCCATTTGAGTTATGCGCTTAGCAACATTCATTTTTATTATATAGATATAGAAGATTGTGTGAATTGTACAAAATGTAATCCTGCGCAGGCGAAGTTGCGGGCACCAGCTAGTTCCACCATACACTAGGTACCTAAACTTTCGGACGCGAGGCGCGGGGTCACGGGGCGCCCACTCAGCCCGGTCGAATCACGGCGACAAGAAATTAATTTAATTGCGCATTATTTTGATTTTGCTATATATCTCCTAGACCTATGGTATTCATTTAATTTGCTTTGTGTAAAGGAAAAAAATAATCTTCATGAAAATATACTTAATAATGTTTGATGTTAAAAGTCTTATTAAGACATATGACGATTTTTTAACATTTTTTAAGATATATTTTAATACTTTTTTCAAACTTATATATCCACCAGGGTTAGTATCAGGCGAGCCGCACGCTTGTTCGCTGAGATAGTTGTACTTAGGTATATGAAAAAAAAGTTTTATCGAAAACGCTGCATAAACGGAGATGTAGGTAACATAAAAATGTATGGTAGAATTATTCCTCTTTCAAAGGTCTACAAAAACAGTCCGTGTTAACTTTTAAAAATATTAGCTACTATCATACTACTATTACTATGTATACACTTGGGTGTAGCACACGAATTGTAGAAAGTAGCGAGAAATGTCACAACATGGTCACAACACAAAAAGTTGAGAAAAAGTCACAAAATTAAGTCCACAGGTTTTTAGAGGGTACTGAGCACTATAATATTAGGTATGTAAAAAAGTTAGGGATTGTCACGCACGACAGATCTATCGCCGCACGCACTCAAGGTTTTAAGTCGCAATTTTGCCCGTCTCCGCGAACGAAAACAGGTAGGTATAACGCACTGGTTTTTCAGTAGATTTTCACAAAATGTACTTCACTAGTTAGAGGGTAATGAGACGAATAGTTTGATATTCAACACTCTACGAAAAGTTAATAAATTAGTTAAAAAATGAAATTTTAAAATTGCTTTGGGTAGGCTACTCGTTCTATAAACTTTATTTACCTATAAAAATAATTTATTTAATTCAGATTCACATCCATACAAGTGTTAGTAACATTTTATAACTTAAAAACTAATGTTAGTAGTACACTTTGATTTAATATAATTGTGCGTATAAGCACAGATTAGTAAATAAATAGTACTACGTACAGATACTTAATACTGCTATAATAGCCTACTCCTTCGCGTCAGCAACCGCTGCATGCTAAAATGTGCCTAAATGCTCCAGTGTACAGTTGTGATTGCTTCGCACCACGCGATCCCACAGCAACGGCAGGGCTGACTCTTCGATAAAATTAAATTAACATAACTCTTTGTATCTATGTTATTGAGAACTGTGAATATATTCCGACTATATGTGGTAGTTTTAAATTGTATAGTTTATAAAATATATTTTTCTTTATAAATAGGTGCTGACTGTTAAATAAACTAACTGCTAAATTCATTAATACACCTAGATAAAACATTCTTATAGAGGACAGTGTGTAGATAAAATAAATAAAAAATATTCAAAAGTTACATGTGTTTTATGATTATATAATTTTTTTATAAATTTAATACTCGTAATTTCATAATTTTCGATTGAAACAATAATTATCAAAATCGATAAACCCAGTAAAAAGTTATCCGGTTTAATATAACGAAGGTCGACGAAAAAATATCAAGTAAATACGCATTTTAGATATAACTCTAAAAGTGCTTGGGACCACATGATACGCATTCACGCATACCCTTTAATTAAAACAAAATTTATCGAAATAGGTCTACCCAGAGAAAAGTTCTGATTTAACATACATAAAAAATACAATAGAATAAAAAATAATTAATTTAGAACGTTCTCCTTTTTGGAAGTCAGTTAAAAATTGAACTACGTGCGTGCGATTCGTTTGCGACAACCTTATCTGGCCCGAGACCGCTCGGCCGGGCAGTAGGTAAGTATAGCGATTAGCGCGCAAGTACATGGAGTGACGATAGTCTGGTAGTAGGTAAACTGATTTCATGTTCCTTTATTACAATTATGGATACCTATTGACATAAAAAATCGAATCATACTAAAATTCAATCAAAATAAAAATAAAAATCCAATCAATATCAAAACTCAACCAAAATTACAATTAAAATCAAAGTCAAAATCAAAAACACATACATACCAAAATACAATACAATAATTATTATTAGCCGATATAATATTTTGTTTGATCCGATATAATTATTATCGATACAAAATATCCAATATCGAAAATTGTATTACAGACGATATTTTTTTGAAGTGAAACTTTGTTAGGCGCATGAGGGTAAAATTTTAGAGAACGTGTGACCGACTGGGGAACTCCACGTGACGTTGGCTTTTTTTTAATTTGTTATTTTTTTTTGTCAATTAGTTTTGCCAAGTGTTATTTTTATTTAAATGTAACTAACTAAACACTGACAGCGGAGCTTTGTAAAGAGCAGTTTTTCAACTTTCGCAACCGGACAAATACTAGTTTATGTAATACTAGCGACCCGCCCCGGCTTCGCACGGGTGCAATGCTGATACTAAATTAATATAAAATATAAAATAAATATTTGCAATCTAAGCGCAAAAAATGTGTTTATATACGACATCAAATTAGAAAACTTTAAAACTATCAGTGTTCCTCTACTATATTATTCATGTATTATACGTATAAACCTTCCTCTGGAATCACTCTATTTACAAAAGAAAACCGCATCAAAACCCGTTGCGTAGTTTTAAAGATTTAAGCATATGTACAGACAGACAGCGGGAAGAGACTTTGTTTTATATTAAGTAGTGACAACAAATAGGTTTAAAATATTAATTAGAAGATATTAATACCTATTTAATTTTTGATATTTTGTAAATATTACCCAAAAAGGAATACTTATAAAAATACATTAATATTTTTATTGAGATTTTTGTACATTAAAATAATTTACATTTTATATGAAAATTACTATTGATAATATTGAGCTAAATACACTATTATTTTATAAATACAAAATCTTTTGAAAATTTTATCGATATATCGACGTCGATATTTATAACTATTTTAATAAATATCGATATAGCGACAGCCACCCCGCACAGTGGGCTGAAATTCGCGTTTCATAGACATTCAAATTTATTTTTTCAACTGACGCTTTTTTTAAGATTATATTAGAATACGATTGAGAATAACTGCTATATGCCTTATATAATGATCTTTCATGTTTATAATCGGTCAGGTTATAATTTTATTACGAAATTTGGTGAAAACTTACCATTTTATGTCCCAAACACACTAAACAGTTGTAAAAGAAAAAAGAAAAAAAAAAAACAAAAACTTGGTTTTTTGAATTTTTCACATAAATTTTGAGGTTATATGAAAAAAGTGTAAATACTAAAGTTGTAGATCTTTATATTACCTACAGCTTTGCCCTTGAACTTTTTTTCATAGGACTTGTAGTTTAGCCAGAAATTGAGATAAACTGTTCTTTTACTCTTACACCCCCCCTCCCTACCACTGCCCGACCTCAGATCGACCGTAATTTATTTTTCCTATCATTTTCGTTGTACTCACTTTTTTTCCAATGTGTTTCATCCTACTATAATTTTCTTTGATTTTTGCCATTTTTAAAGGCTAAAAGCACTTTCACTTTCTAATATAGTACACAATTAATTTGAGTAAATGTAAAGTATATATACACTTATGTAAAGCTTGATATTAGTTAAAAACAAAAAAATAAAGAAAAAAAATTGGTAATGTTTTTAAAGGTTTAAAAAAAAGCACGTTTGACCTTAGCATGAAGTATGTCAAAAAATCAAAAATAATTTGTATTTTAATAACCTAAGAGGATATTAAGTGCAATTGTGCGATTATGGAGATATCATCATTTATGATGTCGACTCCATACAAATTTTCTTGAAAAAAAATTCTAAGTGCGCTGTTTACGATTATAAATCTGAAAGATCATTATATAAGGCATATAGCAGTTCTTCTCAATCGCATTCAAGCAAAAAAAGCGTCACTTGAAAAAATAAATTTGAATGTCTATGAAACGCGAATTTCAGCCCACTGTGCCCCGCTCTCGGCTCTCCGCAACCAATGGCAGCGCTCCTGCGCGGCCTCCTCCGCCGCTAGCCAGTGTTGACAACATAGGCGATTTTTCACCATTTAGGCTACTCTAAGTGGAAATCGGTGACAAAAATATCTAAATAGCGACTGGTCGCCTTTTAAATAAAATAAATAAATAAGCCTTTTATTATTTCCTATTTTTTACATATAAATTATTACAATTTTCATGTATTCCTTTTTTTTAACATTAAAGTAAACAATATTAATTTGTATTAATTTCCTTCATCATGTTATATTTTTTTAACAATATTTGTTATTAGTTTTAATGCACATTTCTAATTTTTGTTTTTTTTCTTTTTTATTATAGTTTGGTTTTTTTTTTTAAATGACATTTTGTTTACTTTCGTTAAATGTATGTATCACCTTATGGAGAAATACCATACCATATATTACTAATGTAATTTCTAATAATATGAAGAATAATCAAGATCCTTTTTTCTTTTATTTAACTTTTACTAACATTTACGAAAATTATCGCTTTTAAACAACATGCAAGAAATTAGCTTCACCTATAACTAATTCTTAGAATAACACATACTTTTAAGGTAAAAAATGAACTCTGGTCGCCTTTTAGGCTACTGAAAAAATTTTGAAGAAATGAACTAATCACAACACAAATGAGCATTTAAACGTAGTGTGAGAAAATTTAGAGAAAAAGATGGCCACACCCATCGTTAGTTTCGGGGAATACCTGTAGCTATAACCTGACCAAATTTAAGATGCAATCAAGATACAGTGTTTGCTTCGCTTTTCATAACTATTCTAATTGTGTGTATTATACTTAGCGAAATAGTTCGTTAAAACCGTTATTTTTAATTGAAAAGTTCTACTGTACATAATACATTTGATCAAATTCATTTCAATTGGGCGCTAGCACAGGGCGCTAGCCAGTGAAGTGATTGTTGTGAAGCATACGACCCGGAATCTTTTTTTTGCCACAACAGTTGTTATATCTGATAAACTTCGGAAAAAGAAACGACAAGTGTGAAGTGACTGATGTTGATGTTGTTCAAATATCTTTTTCAAGTAAGAATTATTATTTAATATTTATAGTTGTCTCTCTTTTAAAATTGTCCAGTAATTAAACAAACCTTATCCAACCAGTGTAAATCATTGATAAGAATTATACTATACCTGTATTTTTTTCGTCTTCATATATATTACTTTTAGTTTAAAAAATAATGATGTAATCGTTTTGTTTAAATTATCTATAATAACATAAATAAATTATCTATTTAATAAACAAAAGTAGCCTTAGTTACTCCTTATTACATAGCTTATGTAATTAAAAATAATGATGTAATCGTTTTGTCTAAATTATCTATACTATCATAAAAAAATTATATATATAATAAACAAAAGTAGCCTTAGTTACTCCTTATTACATAGGTGATGTAATTAGGAGTAACTAAGGCTACCTACTTTTATTTTAGAAATTTATTTATTTTATACTCTGCGAACTGAACAATAACTTTTTTGTTAAATTCCACGCGGACGAAGTCACGGGCACAGCTGGTCTTAAAATATACGTATTTTTTTTATTACAGATGATAAAAAAATCGCTTTTAAAATTTTATTGAAGAAACGACAAGTGAACGACGACGTTTGATCTCAAATATCTTCTTCAAGTAAGAATTATTTATGTTTATCGTTCTCTCGTTTACAATTTTCCAGTAATTATATAAACCTTATCCAATTAGTTTAAATCATTTATGACAATTATAATATTCCTGTAGTTTTTAGGGTTCCGTACCCAAAGGGTAAAAACGGAACCCTATTACTAAGACTAGACTAATTATATAAACCTTATCCAATTAGTTTAAATCATTTATGACAATTATAATATTCCTGTAGTTTTTAGGGTTCCGTACCCAAAGGGTAAAAACGGAACCCTATTACTAAGACTAGACTAATTATATAAACCTTATCCAATTAGTTTAAATCATTTATGACAATTATAATATTCCTGTAGTTTTTAGGGTTCCGTGCCCAAAGGGTAAAAACGGAACCCTATTACTAAGACTAGACTAATTATATAAACCTTATCCAATTAGTTTAAATCATTTATGACAATTATAATATTCCTGTAGTTTTTAGGGTTCCGTACCCAAAGTGTAAAAACGGAACCCTATTACTAAGACTTCGCTGTCCGTCCGTCCGTCCGTCTGTCCGTCTGTCACCAGGCTGTATCTCAAGAACGGCGATAGCTAGAGAGTTGAAATTTTCACAAATTATGTATTTCTGTTGCCGCTATAACAACAAATACTAAAAACAAAATAAAATAAATATTTAAGGGGGGGGGGGGCTCCCATACAACAAACGCGATTTATTGCCTATTTTTACTCGATATAAATAAATGGTAAGAGGTAGGCCCTTGAAATATTCACAAAATACTTAATTGTGTGTTACTTTAATAATAAATAATAAAATCAAAATTAAAAAAATTTGGGGGCTCATACAACGAAAATGACTTTTTTGCCGATTTTTGCCCGCTATTAAAATCAATGTACCTACTGGTGTTTACCTAGCCAATGGTACGGAACCCTTCGTGCGCGAGTCCGACTCGCACTTGGCCGATTTTTTTTCGTCTTCATTTATTACTTTGTTTAAAAAATAACGATGTAATCGTTTGTCTAAATTATTTATATATCTATACAATAAATAAAATTGAAGTGTATGTTTGTAATATTAAAATAACCGTTTTTACTACATGTTTATGGATGTACTAGCTTCTGCGCGCGACTTCGTCGGCGTGGATTCCACTCCTATTGGTCTTAGCGTGATGATATATAGCCTATAGCCTTCCTCGATAAATGGGCTATCTAACACTGAAAGAATTTTTCAAATCGGACCAGTAGATCCTGAGATTAGCGCGTTCAAACAAACAAACAATCAAACAAACAAACTCTTCAGCTTTATTATATTAGTATAGATAATACACGGTACAAATAGGGTTGCCACCTTTTTTTGTCAATTAAAGTACATTGGGTATTATAGGTAAGAAAAAAAAGTACATAGTATCAACATAAAGTACAATTTATTTTTATTTTTTATTAAATTTGAAAACACATTTTTTATTGCTTTTTGCAGCTTGTATCAAATTAGTATCTCAACTAAACAATTGCACAACATCTTTACACACACTTCAGCTTATCGCAGTCCACTGCTGGACATAGGTCTCCACAAGTTCGCGCCAAAAATGGCGCGAACTCATGTGTTTCGCCCATAGTCACCATGCTGGGCAGGCAGGTTGGTGACCGCAGGGCTGGCTTTGTCGTACCGAAGACGGTGCTGCCCGTCTTCGGCATGTGTATTTCAAAGCCAGCAGTTGGATGGTTATCCCGCCATCGGTCGGCTTTTTAAGTTCCAAGGTGGTAGTGGAACTGTGTTATCCCTTAGCCGCCTCTTAAGACACCCACGGGAAGAGAGGGGGTGGCTATATTCTTTACTGCCGCAACCACACAGCAGCCCACACCACATCTTTACAGTCTATATTTAAATTAAAAAAGTAACTCATTTTTTATCAAATTCAGAGACGCTTTGTTTCGTTTATCACAGCAAAAAATCTTTTAATGCTGACGTATTGGGAATAGGTAATAAGAATGAAATTACTTTATACAAGTTTATTAAATTGTCATCACCCTTATTAAATACTTGCTGCCATTTTTGTGCAGTTGATAGTTCTGCAAAACCCTTAGAAGTACATATATAATATTAAAGTAATTTCTCCATAAAGATCATCGATATTTACATTAAGTTTTCGCAGATTTAAATTTTCAATTATGTTAACAATATTATCTCTAAGACAACTGAGCTATGGGTCCTCATCTAGCCGTGTCGAAATTCTTGATATGATGATGTTAGGTTTTTAAGCAAACCTTGGCGTCGTCTATAGCGAGTTCTTTACAGATCCCGACTACTCAAAGATTTAATATTACAATGAATTCTTCGACAAGAGACGATACCATGCTATTTTTAATTCGTTTTTATTTTTATTTTTGTGTTACCCACACATGAGGAAATTATAAAGATTTTAAATCATATCAAAATTTTTTCGACCCAGCGGTATTTGAACCTGCGCCCTCTGATTAAATTAATTATATTATATTATTGGAGTTATCAGGGAATTGGACATACGGTGCCAATCAAAATACCAATTCTAAATTAATGCGACGTTTCAATCTTATATTAGATCTTCTTCAGGCATCTATAAATTTGATCAACATTAATTCAACATATGAAAAAGCTGCTTATGATTAAACAATATTGAATATAGAAAACTAACAAAAGATTTTTTTCCATTTACCTTTACATGTAGTGTATGACATCTTCATACTTAGGGTGCAATGTTAATATGCATAATCATAATATAATGCTTTATACATTTTTTTTTTGTTTTTTATTTTAAAGAATTTTGAAATATTGACAATTCCAATACTATTTAAATTTATCAAGGCAACAATAAGTACATTTTTATATCATTTTATTTTATTTTAGTTAATCTGAGTGACAGGATAAGAAATAGTGAGATAAGGAAACGATGTGGTCTGAAAGAAGATGTAGTGACAAAAATTGAGAAAGGGATGCTGAGATGGTTCGGCCACGTCGAGAGAATGAGTGAAGAACGATTGACGAAAAAAGTGTATAAGGCGAGTGTGAATGGAAGTGTTGGAAGGGGTAGACCTAGGCGGACGTTTCAAGATCAAATTAGGGACGTCCTAATAAAAGGCCAGGTCAAGAGTACCCTAAACCGAAGAGCATGTATGAAAGGAATAATGAAAGTGGACGAAGCGAAACGAGTATGTAAGGATCGTAGCAAGTGGAAAGAAGTGGTCTCTGCCTACCCCTACGGGAAAAAGGCGTGATTATATGTATGTATGTATGTATGTATGTATTTTGTTACCTATACATCTTTAGGACATTTGATTCTTAAAATTTAACTCTATTCCAGCATCTAAAACATTAATTACATGTATGATAATTATATATTATCATGCTATGCTATAGGTACAACACCACAAAATGTTAACAACCAAAGTATTACCTCCACATGCAGTGCAACCAGTATGTCACACCTATTATCTTTTAGATATGATAAATCACATCATCAAAGCCATTTTAAATTTTCTCAACAATTAAAAGTACATGTGCTCCATTCCAAATCAATGCAAAACTGTCAAGTCATTAATGTCAAATAAAGTACATTTGTATTGTATTGTATTGTATTGTATTTATATATTGGCTAGACCGTTGGCGTAGTTTGTAGTGACCCTGCTTTCTGCAGGGTCACTACAAACTCTTCTGGGTTGTGGGTTCGATTCCCACCCTGAGTCTGGGTGTAATATATATTTATTTATATACTAGCTGCCCGGACAGACTTCGTTCAGTCTGTTATGTATATTTTTTATTTTTATTTTATTTTTTGTATAAAAACCTTCCGTGGGATTTTTAAGGAACATACAAAAAAAAATTTGCCGAATTGGTCGAGTCATTCTCCAGTTATGCGCTTAGCAACATTCATTTTAGGGTTCCGTACCCAAAGGGTAAAAACGGGACCCTATTACTTAGGCTTCGCTGTCCGTCCGTCTGTCACCAGGCTGTATCTCAAGAACGGCGATAGCTAGACAGTTGAAATTTTCACAAATTATGTATTTCTGTTGTCGCTACAACAAAAAATACTAAAATCAGAATAAAATAAATATTTAAGGGGGGCTCCCATACAACAAACGCGATTTTTTTGCCTTTTTTGCTCGATATCAACAATGGCAACAGATAGACACTTGAAATATTCACAAAATACTCAGTTGTATTTTTACTTTAATAATAAATAATAAAATTAATATTTAAGGCGGGCTCCCATACAAAAAACGTCATTTTTGCCTATTTTTGCTCTCATATAACAAAAGTGGTTTGTTTAGCCGCTTTTTGCCCGATATTAAAATCATTGTACCTAGTCAATGGTACGGAAACCTTCGTGCGCGAGTCCGACTCGCACTTGGCCGATTTTTATTGTATAGATGTAGTATTTATATGTATGTTTGTTGAAAAAAAAATGTAACTATACCAGTCGGCTGTTACCTATAACACAAGCATTAAGTTGCTTACTTTAGAAACAGACGATCGTGTGTGTGTGTGTGTGTGTTGTAGATAATTATATTTATTTGTTTATATTTATTACTAGCCTCTGCGCGCGACTTCGTCGGCGTGGACTCCGCTCCTATTGGTCTTAGCGTGATGACACATAGCCTATAGCCTTCCTCGATAAATGGGCTGGCTATCTAACACTGAAAGGATTTTTCAAATCGGCCGAGTAGTTCCAGAGTTTACCGCGTTCAAACAAACAAACAAACAAACAACCAAACAAACAAACTCTTCAGCTTTATAATTATACTAGCTTCTGCGCGCGACTTCGTCGGCGTGGCCTCCGCTCCTATTGGTCTTACCGTGATGATATATAGCCTATAGCCTTCCTCCATAAATGGGCTATCTAACACTGAAAGAATTTTTCAAATCGGACCAGTAGATCTTGAGATTAGCGCGTTCAAACAAACAAACAAACAAATAAACAAACAATCAAACAAACAAACTCTTCAGCTTTATTATAGTATAGATTAGTATAGATTTAAATATATTAAAATGAAAATGTTACCATACAAGTACCTACTTCTTAAAATATTATATGTTGCTACTTACAATTTATTTCGATTGATAATTTTTAATTTCTTACTAATTTTAGGAAAATATATACTATTACGTTATTTAACTTGATTTATTTTTCTATATACATATATTGTTAATCATACGCCGCTGTTTAACCGACTTCCAAAAAAAGAGGAGGTTCTCAATTCGACTGTATTTTTTTTTACTACAAGTACAACACAAGTACTTTTAGAGTATGCGGCTGTCCTTCTTATTATCGACTAGCCCGTTGGCGCAGTTTGTAGTGACCCTGATTTCTGCTCCGAGGGTTGTGGGTTCGATTCCCACCCCGAGTCTGGGTGTAATATATATATTTATTTGTGTACTATTTATAAGTATGTATATCGAAAAAAATGTAGCTATACCAGTCAGCTGTTACATATTATAACACAAGCATTAAGTTGCTTACTTCAGGAACAGATGACCGTGTGTGTATTGTGTAAATATTTATTATTATGACTCGTTTTCACAACTTAAATCCACTCTTCATAGTATTGAGCGTGTTACAACGGAAACTAATTACACAACTCATGTTCTCATCCTTAGTATATACCTATAACTCCACATTGTTAAACTTTAATGTATAGGTAGGAGCCAGCTGAAGTGACAGGATAGAGACAATAAATTTTTATTAATTATTATACTGAAATAAATTTTTAAACCTACACAGGATTAGGATATAATAATCATTTTAATGAATCTAGATTTCCTTGGGCTTTTAACCGACTTCCAAATAAGGTGGAGGTTCTCAATTCGATTGTATTATTACAAGCTTTTATTTAACTTGCAATGTATGTATGTATGTATGTAACTTTAATGAATGTTTGTTCGGGTGAAATCTTGAAACTCAATTTTGAAGCAGATATCTTCAACCAATTGAGCTGAAATTTTGTATACAGGTTCAATTTGGATGACAATGCATGGTTTGTATGTATGCATGTATGTATGTTTGTTCGGGTGAAAACTTGCAACTCAATTTTGAAGCAGCTATCTTCAACCAATTGAGCTGAAATTTTGTATATAGGTTCAATTTGGATGCCAATGCATGGTTAACTTTATGACGTCATTCTAAATCCAATATGGCGGCATATCCAAGAGTGCGGACTAGTTATTTTTAGTGCACTTCTACAATATGGGTATCAAATGAAAGGGCTTGCTAGGAATAATTCGAATAAAGTGACGTGATAACCGACTAAAAAGTCAAAAATAAATTAAAAGTAAAAAACCTTTTTAAAAAACAAGCTTTTATTAGAATGTGCTAAAACGAAAAAAAAAAATTTTTTACTTTAAAACTTTTACTATCTACTTATAAAGTCATTACACATAATCTATATGATATAAAAGCTTGTCGCGAGTTTGCTTGTAAACAAGTAAATTAATTAAATTGATGTGATTGATTTTAACTATTAAATTTTTTAAACTATTTTAGTTTATCTGAGGTAGGGCACAGCAGGAAATTTCCTGCTCAAAATATGGAGCAGCCCGACTGGGGTAGTACCTCGACCTTACAGAAGACCACAGCTAAGTAATACTGTTTTCAAGCAGTATTGTGTTCCTGTTGGTGAGTAAGGTGACCAGAGCTCCTGGGGGGATTGGGGATAGGGTCGGCAACGCGCTTGCGATGCTTCTGGTGTTGCAGGCGTCTATAGGCTACGGTCTTACCATCAGGTGAGCCGTATGCTTGTTTGCCGGACTCGTAACATAAAAAAAAAAAACTAAGGAAATACGAGTACTCATATCTCGCGACAAGCTTTTCTATCATATAGATTATGTGTAATGAGGAATGACTATAAGTAGATAGTAAAAGTTTTAAAGTTAATAACCAATCGCAATCCAGTGGTGTGACCGCTGCGCCAACGCGGCGTCATAAATAAAATAAAAGTTTAAAAAAGTCTGATAGCCGTTCATGTCCCAACGAAGTTCTTACGTGTTTTTGACCAGTTTTAGTTTTAGAAACTTCTTTCAACTGTTGCGATTTTAACCGACTTTAAAAAAGGAGGAGGTTACTCAATTCGACCGTATATGTTTTTTTTTATGTATGATCGGGGATAACTTCGTCGTTTATGAACCGATTTTGATAATTCTTTCTTTGTTGGAAAGGGGATATCCCAACTTAGGTACCATGATAAGGAAACCAGGATCTGATGAGATTCTAGTGAAATCGTAGTGACGACTAGTGCGTTTGTTAATTTATTTATTATTTATTAATTGTTCATAAAGATTAACTGAATCCTGCAATAACCGATGTAGGATGTTTCCAACTTTTGGGCGCACGCTTAACCAGGGAAAAGGGGGGTTGCTTTTTTTTAATTTTGTCATTTCTGAAGTGAAAACTCTATAGGCACGTATGGCAGTTTTTTTTAATGTTTTTCCCGGGAAGCACGAGATTAATAGTGACACCGTGGATAATATTTTACTAATTTTTGCTTACACGCCTTAGGGGCCCCTGTTGCCCGGGGGCCCCGTATCATTGATACGGCTGATACGGCGGTAGCTACGCCCCTGCCAATAATTTTCAACGGGACATTTACTGGCAGGTAGCTGATGTAATAAGGAGTGACTTAGGCTTTTAATTTTTAATTTATTATTATTTTTTATTTTAATTTAAGTATTATTAATATTATTTACATTATAATGTACAATTGATTTACTAAAGGTTTTTTTTTCAGCGAACGAATGTGTTAACTTATCCGAGCAACAAAATGATCATCAAAAAATAATACAGGAAGTGACTCAACATCATCTGGATTGATCTACAAGTAAATTTGAAAAACATAGATCAATAAAGCTTTGCACTGTAAAATATCAACACTTAAATAATAATTCATTTTATAATATATAATACATAATAATAAAAGAAAAGTTGCACTTAATATGGAAAATTTGGCTAAAATCGGTCTTCAAAGACAGCAAGGTGGAGAATTCTTAAACGGCTTAACGTGCTCTCTGAGGCACGGTGGAGAGACCCACAAGGACTGCACAAACACCCAGACCACGGCAAACATCTGTATGGCCAATACAAATGTTGTCATGTGCGGGAATCGAACCCGCAACCGCCCGCACAACAGCCAATCGCAATCCAGTGCTGCGACCGCTGCGCCAACGCGCCAACCCCACAACATACCGGACCTAAATTTTTTTTTTATGACGTCAATTGATTGGCCATCCTGTATTTGTTACTTCCTTTACTACATTGGTCTACAAATAATTTTGAAAAACATAGATTTAATAAAGCTTTGCACTGTAAAATATCAACACTTAAATAATAATTCATTTTATAATATGTTTATTAATATTTGAATTAATTAAGATTTGATGAGATCCAACATCGTTCACTTGTCATTTATTCAATTTTAAATGTGATTCTTTATCATGTAATGAACAAATTACGTATATTTTAAGAGATAATTTAGACAAAACGATAACATCATTATTTTTTAACCTAAAAGTAATAAATGAAGATGAAAAATAAACATGAATATAATAATTCTCATCAATGATTTAAACTCCGCAAAACGAAAATAATAAACATGGTAAATATTCCGTTTTCGAATAGTTTTAGTAATAGAAGTACCCATATTAATCTAAAATCTTGTAATGTGTTTTGTTTATTAAATAAAAATTTTTTGAAAAGTACTGTTTTTTCTTTCAAATACCTTATTTTTTAGTTACGTTATAGTAGATGTCATTGTGGCCACTTAAAATCCTTGGATTTGGCGTTGTGACAAAGTACCTACATAATCATAAATACGAGTCATCAAAGATGACTCAAAATGTACTCATTATATCTCCATTATATTAAAATACAACCCACATGACAAGTATAAACTTTTGATTTATAAAAGAATCATCAAAATCGGTAAACACAGTAAAAAGTTATGACGCTTATTATCACGTAGGTCGACGAAAAAATTCAGGTAAATGACGCATTATTGGTTATAACTCGAAAAGTACTTGTCAGATCTCAATTAAATTTAATTGATTCCAAATGACACTCAATACCTTTCGATTGAAAAGTTGGAATAAATTACAGATGCTTATAAAAGTTAGCTAAAAATTATTTAAAATAGAAAAAAATATTTTTTTTAAATATATTTAATGTGTTTTGTTTATTAAATAAAAAAATTTTGAAAGGTACTGTTTTTTCTTTCAAATACCTTATTTTTTAGTTACGTTATAGTAGATGTCATTGTGGCCACTTAAAATCCTTGGATCTGGCGTTGTGACAAAGTACCTACATAATCATAAATACGAGTCATCAAAGATGACTCAAAATGTACTCATTATATCTCCATTATATTAAAATACAACCCACATGACAAGTATAAGCTTTTGATTTATAAAAGAATCATCAAAATCGGTAAACACAGTAAAAAGTTATGACGCTTATTATCACGTAGGTCGACGAAAAAATTCAGGTAAATGACGCATTATTGGTTATAACTCGAAAAGTACTTGTCAGATCTCAATTAAATTTAATTGATTCCAAATGACACTCAATACCTTTCGATTGAAAAGTTGGACTAAATTACAGATGCTTATAAAAGTTAGCTAAAAATTGGTTCAGTAGTTTCAGCGTCACGTACGGATAGCAGCGCCACCTACCGGGTCTAACTGAGATAAAAACTACGCTATCTCCCAAGTTGGACCAAATTACAGAGGCTTACAAAATTTGATACAAATAAGTTCAGTAGTTTCAGAGTTACATAACGATAGCAGCGCCACCTACCGGGTCCAATTGAGATAAAAACTACCCTATTAACCTAGTTGGACCTAATTACAGAAGCTTACAAAATTTGATACAAATAAGTTCAGTAGTTTCAGAGTTACATACCGATATCAGCGCCACCTACCGGGTCCAATTGAGATAAAAACTACCCTATATCCCAAGTTGAACCTAATTACAGAAGCTTACAAAATTTAGTACAAATTAGTTAAGTAGTTTCGGGAGTTACATACCGATAGCAGCGCCACCTACTGGGACCAATTGAGTTAAAAACTACCCTATTTACCAAGTTGGACCTAATTACAGAAGCTTACAAAATTTGATACAAATAAGTTCAGTAGTTTCAGAGTTACATACCGATAGCAGCGCCACCTACCGGGTCCAATTGAGATAAAAACTACCCTATATCCCAAGTTGAACCTAATTACAGAAGCTTACAAAATTTAGTACAAATTAGTTAAGTAGTTTCGGGAGTTACATACCGATAGCAGCGCCACCTACTGGGTCCAATTGAGTTAAAAACTACCCTATTTACCAAGTTGGACCTAATTAAAGAAGCTTACAAAATTTGATACAAATAAGTTCAGTAGTTTCAGAGTTACATACCGATAGCAGCGCCACCTACCGGGTCTAATTGAGATAAAAACTACCCTATATCCCAAGTTGAACCTAATTACAGAAGCTTAGAAAATTTAGTACAAATTAGTTAAGTAGTTTCGGAGCTACATAACGATAACAGCGCCACCTACCGGGTCCAATTAAGATAAAAAAGTTTCCCATGTCCGTCTCCTGGTTCTAAGTTACCTTCCCACCAAGAGTATAAAAATTATATGGAAAAATTAATTTTATTAATGTCACTTTTTTATTTAACCAATGGCATGTTTCTTTTGACGTTTGGAAGGGACATTAATTTCGTATATGTTGGCTAAAAAGTTCGTATCCTTTCCCCGAGATGGCGTCGCTGAGCCAGTGGCGCCATCTCGGAGAAACGGTACGAACTATTTAGCCCATTATATACGAAATTAATGTCCCTTAACTCTACAATATTTACAAAAAAATTCCTCAAAATCCCTATATATCCCTTTTTAAATATAAGGAATAATACGGTCCGTGTCCCATATATAAAAATGACCTAACACTATTCGCTCCATCGAAGAACCCTTTTCCCAAGATTAATTTTGTGTGAAAAGTAATTTCCTAAGACGTTTGGTGTTACATGAACATTGGGCTACAATTTTCCACGAACGAAATGTCTCGGCCCGTACTATACATTAGATATATATATATATATTTATATATTTATATATAAAATCAATTACTGTTCGTTTGTCTCGCTAGCCAAAACTCGAGAATGGCTACACCAGTTTCGCTAATTTTGATTTGAAATATTTGTGGAAGTTCAGGGAAGGTTAAGAACATAAATAATAAGTAACGAAAAATAGTAAAAACGACAATTTCATTTTACAATACAAAATGCTAAGCTGTGTTACTGTGTTACTTGTGTGTGTGTGTGATGTCTTTTGTCACAAAAATTGTCACTTGTTTGTCAAATATTTATAGGTGTGTTCTGAAAGTCTTTTATCTATATTTTTCACAAATATACGTAGGTAGGAAATAAAAGTAAAACTAAACTACCATAATTTAGGATACTCAACTTACACTCTTGATTCCTTTATTAACGTTTTTGATAAATCGACGTACTTGGCAGTACCGCTTGTGACGCACACACTTTAGCTGTATTCATACAAGCTCAATAAACAAAAGCACGCTATTATTTGACTAGCCCTTTGGCGTGGTTTGCTATGACCCTTTTGCTACAAGGGCTGTAGGTTCGATTAACACCCCGAGGCTGGGTGTAATGTATATTTATTTGTGTATGTACTATTTATATGTAGATTTGTTACAAAACAGAAATATTAACCAGTCGGATGTAACGAAATACGTTATAACGAGACATTAAATTTTCTGCCTTAGGAATGGACGACATGGTGTGGGAATGTTAAATATATTTTATAGTGTTTTAAACATCTAGATTTTTTTATTTTTTTATTTTTTTTATTTTATTTTTTTATATACACAATACACACACGGTCGTCTGTCCCTAAAGTAAGCAACTTAATGCTTGTGTTATAGGTAACAGCCGACTGGTATTAGCTACATAATTTTTTTTTTCGATAAACATACTTATAAATATTACCTACATATATAATATATATAAATAAATATATATATTACACCCAGACTCGGGGTGGGAATCGAACCCACAAACCCCGGAGCAGAAAGCATTGTCACTACAAACTGCGCCAACGGGCTAGTCAATTATAGTAGTATCAATTAATCAATTATAGTACAGTATATTATTTATTTAGAAAACCAATAGCTTATACATACATTGTTGTCCTATAGCTTATAACAGTATAGCGTATAATAGAAAATAGGGAAGGGGGATATATACTGAAATATCACGTGTATTTATTTTTCGTTGAACACCCGATTTCTAAATAAAAAAAAAAAACAACAAACAAACTCCCTGCAACCTCGGTGCCTGTCTAGAAATTTGTATCACGAAGCCTAATTTTCCAAAAGTTAATCAGATTACAATCAGACGCCGCGTTGGCGCAGCGGTCGGCGAACTGGATTGCGAATGGCTGTTGCGCAGGCGGTTGCGGGTTCGATCCTCGCACACGACAGCATTTTTTGTATTGGCCATACAGATGTTTGCCGTGGTCTGGGTGTTTGTACAGTCCTTGTGGGTCTCCCCAACGTGCCTCGGAGAGCACGTTAAGCCGTCGGTCCCGGTTGTTATCATGTACACCTGATAGCGATCGTTACTCATAGTAGAGAATATATCCGCCAACCCGCGCATTGGAGCAGCGTGGTGGATTAAGCTCTAATAATTCTCCTGCATGGGGAAGAGGCCTATGCCCAACAGTGGGATATTATAGGCTGAATCGTGAATCTGATTATACGAGTATATATGGAATTATGGATATAATTTTGAAAATTACAATTTACAAAAAATAGAAGTCCATTTTGGGTAGTCTAAAACCTCGCCAAATATCACCAGGGGGAAGGGGTTAATAAGTTGCTCAAAACACCATACTTATGGACGATATTAATGGACTACCCCTTAACGAATTGATAATAAGCTAAAAAAGCTAAAATAAACCAAGTTTAAATTACATTTAAGCTAATTAAATGCGATATCGTTGAAAAAAGGAAATGTTACTTTTTAAGAATCACAAACAAAACTATGACTACATCATGTAGCTTTACATATTCATGACTATATAATTTGTTATTTGATTAATTACAAGGTATTCTTATTAAATCACATTTTTCAGTTATATTTTTTAAACACCGTACAATTCGTCAGCCTCAACAGAACCAGATGAAACTCAACAGACAAAAACTTGCAAAGTGGTATTAACAGGTGATGTCTGTATTTATTGAAAGCACTAGTTATATAGAAAAATTCGAGTATAAATAAATAGTACCTACAAACTGAGATTTACCGTTTAAAAGATAATAACAGCAGTATTGCGAGCTCACGGAGGCAACACAAAGTATGAAAGTACTAGTGCGTGAAAACTGCACCACATCCGTAGCCAATCTACATTCACGAAAATACTGGTAAACTTTTATTTATTTTACATTTATTAAAAACTAGCTGCTGCGCGCTACTTCGTCGGCGTGGACTCCGCTCCTCTCTTAGCGTGATGATACATAGCCTATAGCCTTCCTCGATAAATGGGCTATCTAACACTGAAAGAATTTTTCAAATCGGACCAGTAGATCCTGAGATTAGCGCATTCAAACAAACAAACAAACAAACAAACAAACTCTTCAGCTTTATTATATTAGTATAGATAAAAAGCTTCGATTGATATATTTTTTTATTTTCATTTAAGCACATTAACATTTTGTTTAATTTAGTCTTTATTTCATAAAACTAGGCTTCCTTTGAAGATATTAAATGTTTTCTAACCGACCCATTTTTCTTTGCAGTCCAGTGTATTATTGACTACCACATTTGATAACAATATATTTTTTTAAATATTTGTTATTGTTAGGACCAGAATTGTATGAAATAAAATAATGTATAATTATGTTAGATATAATTCAAAAAGTACCTACTTTAAAGTAATTAAATTTAAATAAGATAACTCCTCGCTTTATTACCTCAACCCCGGGAGCACTGCAAGCGCGTTGCCGTCTCTTTATCCTCCACAGGAGCGACCTGCTTTTATACTTGAAAGCAGTATTATGTAGCTGTGAACTTCTGTAAGGTTGAGGAACTTCCCAAGTCTGGCTGCTCTAAATTTTGACCAAAATAGATCCTGGAGTACCGCCGAGTATCACAAAAAAAATATCCTGTTTCTCTTAAAATATAATCAAACTAGCGACCCGCCCCGGCTTCGCACGGTTGCAAAAATTATCAGTGTTCCTCTACTATATTATGCATGTATTATGCATATAAACCTTCCTCTTGAATCACTCTATCTATTAAAAAAAACTGCATCAAAATCCGTTGCGTAGTTTTTAAGATCTAAGCATACATAGAGACAGACAGACAGCGGGAAGCGACTTTGTTTTATAATATGTAGTGACGAAGTCAGTGTGACATATTTACAATGTAAACAGGGACAGTGAACCCACGAATATTAAGTGTCAAGTAAGCGATACCGCGGTGTAGAGTTACTAATTTCTTAACTTGACTACTCCTCCTTTACACCTTAGCACGGAACTTATCGGTCTGATCGGAAACTTAAGAATTACAGTAGTTAAAACTTGTAAAAGTTTAACGGCTAATGTGTGAAAACACTATTATAGATAACTAACGCGAAAATTTGTTACATGACTGCGCTATTATTTGTAAAAGTTTTCTGAAAAATTAACTGAAAAACTTGGGAAATTTTAGGAAACGTAATGGTTATTAATTTAACGGCGTTAATTAAAACTAACATCGTTAACTAGAACAAAAAAAAATCTAATAAATTACAAAAACAAGAAAAAGTACAAAAGGCGGTCTTATTGCGTAAAAGCATTACTTCCAGCCAGCTTTTTGATGGAAACTGATATAAAATATTAGTATTTAATAACAACTTACAAACAGCACTAATAAATAATTGTCGAATTTTAAACTAATTACCCGCCCTGATTTCAACCAATTTAATGGCGAAACATACATTGTCACCGAAATTGATCATCGCAGCAAATTCTTACGTAACAAGATGAACGTAGGTATTCCTCTAGAATCTCAGCCTGACAGTTTCGGAGGGTGCTTGTGAGAAGTACTCCTAATTAACACACTCTGGGCTAGTTACTATTTCATTATTATATAGACAAGCTTTTGTCATGCGATTGTGTTCACCTAAATTGAAATGTGCCTTTAATTTATCGCTTATTTAAAAAAGTAAATTTTTAGAGAAATATAAGACTTATACGTATGCAACTTTGTCTAAAATTTAGAATACATTCTGAATTTTGGTACAAAACTACGAAAAAAAGCTTTAATTTATTCAGATTGTTTGGCAGACAGCCTTGGCTGGAGTCAGGATAGCCCTTTAGGGATACAGTACAGACCTTTTGGGCAGTGTGCCATAGTTGAGGCTAAATTTATGTGGCATTAGTTTGTGTAGTAGATACTTTAGGCTTTGTACAAAAATGTTTAACTAACTGTGGGCTACAGTTTTCCTCGCGTAAAATTTATATTACTTACTAGCTGACCCTGCAAACGTTGTTTTGCCATATATGTTATTAACCCCCGCAACCCCCTCTTATGGGTGGAATTTCGTAAAACCCGTTCTTAGCTGACCTCTACTTGGCGAAAGGAATATTCCTACCAAATTTCAAGTCTCTATGCCTTATGGTTCCAGAGATATCGTGATGAGTCAATGGGTGGAATCTCTTTTATATATATAGATATATAATTAAGTTACGAAGGAGGTAGAGAAGTCCACTAGGAGCTGTTTCTTATCAATTAATAAATTACAAAATTAGGTTCATATTTGCGAATAGAAATATGTAATAAAAATTGTGGAATGCGATTGTAAAAAATAATAATGTATAAAAAAAACTTAAATCCGTTAGTAGTGTGTTTGTACCAGTTCTGGCTCACGAGCCAGAACTGGTACAAACGGTCGGTCCTCTGATCGAGTGATCCTAAAAAAAAAAAAAAAAAAAAAAAAAAAAAAAAAAAAAAAAAAAAAAAAAAAAAAAAAAAAAAAAAAAAAAAAGGTTTTGGGGTCATCTAAATCGATTGCACGCATCCATTTTGTGCTAACTCTAACGATTCGCGACTTAGGTTTCTACATTTGCAAACTCCAGTACCCTTAATTACCTCTATTGTCTGCTTATCTATCGTTCCTCGAGCATCGTCGCTATTGTGCTCCATCCATTGTTTCTCGAAAAAGGTCGTTGCCGCTCTTATCTGTTTCTAATGATGCACCTTGCTTATCTGTGCTATTGTATTATATTATTATCATTCTTTGTTATTCTCAATGTATATATATATATATAAAAATAAATAAAATTGGAGTGTCTGTTTGTAATATTAAAATAACCGTGTTTTACTAAACTCATATGTATGCATACTCAGTACATATACCAAAATATTTATTTATAATTTTTGTGTGTCTGTCACTGAACAGTAACTATTTTGTAAAGCTCCACGCGGATGAAGTCGCAGGCACAGCTAGTCATAAATAAAACTCATACTTTTTTTTGTTACAATTTTTATTTCCAAAATGTTATTGCTGATTATGTATAAAATAGGAGCGAAACATCTCATCCACTAAAATATCGTTGTAAAATGTGTTCCCTGTAAAAATGCTCGTAAAACTGTGCATTGAACATCCCCGAAACTTATACAGCAAATACATTAAACAATATTCGCCACAAACTGAAGTCCACTCATTCTGAATCATATCAACATTCCAGTCCCATCTTTTACAATTCCTTTTTAAAAACTCTAGATGATATCGTGCAGGTGATCGTCCGTATGAATCAAAATATTGACCGATGCCATTCGTATCGATATGTAAAGCTATCCAATGTGAGCCTGGTTTATCATCTGTATCTAAATTGCATATTATATACGTTGGTACGTGGGTATACATGGGCAGTCTATTAGCAGCATAAACATTATTTTCTAGACTGGGGTGAATCTTTTTCAGATGTTGTTGTACATCTAGTGTATCCATGATATTACTGCTATTAGTAGATTATTACTGTACCAATCTATTCAATGGTTAACATAGGAATGATTAATTATATTGATTTCTAAATATTAAATCATATTCCTTAGTGATAATTTGTATGATTCATCAGCGTAGCGCGTCTCGTCGTGTCGTCAATACGAAACATACTTTCTAAATATTAAATCACATTCCTTAGTGATAATTTGTATGATTCATCAGTGTAGTGCGTCTCGTCAATACGAAAGAATGCGAGATAAGCTTGTTGACTCATAAAGTTACATCAGTTTCACTGTGGAAATACCTTAGATAAGATATATCCTATCGGTGCTTTATAAGGGCGAGCAGCTGCCATTATGGAATCAGTGTATAGTCGTTTGACCGCAGTGGATCTACCAATACTACGTTTGTATTACTTCAACGCTTCAATGGACCCGGACGTAAGTGTTTATTCTCTTGACAAACTTACTTTTCTTTCTGTTGTTTTCTTACGTGTGTGTGATTAAGTGTAAACAAATTGATATTAACATGATAACTGTGTTGTTGCAGAAATCATTCAACTTCGATGAAAATACCTATAAATATTACTACTCGCCACTCTCCCCTCAAGAAGAGAGTGATAACATCGTCATTAATAATGGTGAAAAAAGAAAATCGCAATCGATTGATCATTTTTTTGAAGCTCAATCAAAAATAAGAAAGAGGAAGCTGTTATCGTCAACCGTAGCACGAGCCGCTAGAGATGGTGTATCATACATTTCTACTAATTCCGACGACGGAGATCAAGCGACGCATCTCATAAAAATTGAAATATACGATATGAAGAAGCTATGCAAGATTCCAACTACTGATCATTGGAAACATGCTTCCACGAGGATTAAATATTATGTGAAGAATAATGAGGATAGCATCTACGACAACACAAACACCCTCGTATACAATATTACGAAGACAATAGCAGAAAGTGAAAAAGTTAAAAAATACTTTTTTAACAATGACAGTCATTAGTTGATCATTAGTGAATTCTGTTTACTTAAACATTCCTTAGTGATAATTTGTATGATTCATCAGTGTAGTGCGTCTCGTCAATACGAAAGAATGCGAGATAAGTGAAAAAGTTAAAAAATACTTTTTTAACAATGACAGTCATTAGCTGATCATTAGTGAATCTGTTTACTTAAATTACTTCTTTGTACTCATTATATTCTTTTTCTAATCATTTGTAAATCTATAAATATTGAACATTATTCGAAATTGGGTATCAGTTGGTGAACCAACACTGAACAGTAACTTACTCGGCTACCTATTTTTCTCTTTACTATAAAGATGGAAAACTTCAGTGAAGTATGCACCAGTGCTTTCTTTTCCACACCCATGGAAGAGAATATGGAACTGTTCAATAGTGAATTGAATCAGGAGCTGTCTAAAGTTTGTGATGAAATGGAGAAAGGTGAACTGTACGATTCATCATATGATGCTGAGTTGTATAATCACTGTGCAATGGTTGAAACACAGTTTATGTAAGTAAAATAAATTACGATCATAATTTACACATTGTCTTATATCGTCTTTTTATAAATTTAAACATTTTTACAGTCAACCACTACAACTTGGAAAAGGTATGGAGCGAACGAGTAGCGAAGAACTCAAGATCATAAAAAAACCAACAATTGAAGGAGGAGCATCTACCTCTGCAGGGAACAGTGTCGGTAGCGACAATCAAGTGGAATGTCTAACGTGTCATATATTTATCAAAAAAAGGTATTTAGCTAATCATTTTAAAAGTAATGTTCACAAAAATAATCTTTTAAATTCCCATAATACTTTATCAAACGTTAATGTTATTGAATCTGCTTTTGGAAATAGAATTTTAACTTACAAAATCAAGAATAAAGTAGATCATTCGACACGAGTAAATTTTGAAACTCCTGAACTATTTTTAGATTCTATTAAGGATGATATTTTATTTTTAATACAAGAGTGTATTCATCAACACATAATTTTTAAAGTAAATTTCATATTGCATGCTGATTTTGTTCAACAAACTAAAGATATTCATGATACATTCGATTTTCAAACATTTAACTATATTATTTGTCAAGGAGATGACTTAAATATTTTTCTTTCATCTTTAAATGATACAATTACTAGTAAAATTAGTGCATTTGAAAAAAAAGATAGTGGATGGAGTCTAAAAAACATAAAATCTATAGACATGAATGTTAATAAATTCAGCCCCCTACGCGGTACTTCATACTTAGATCTGCCCATTGATATCAAATTAAAAAAAGCTGTTATAAATGTAAAAAACAAAGATTATTTTTGTTTTAAATGGGCGTTACTCTCAGCGTTATATCCAGTAAACAAAAACGCGGATCGAGTATCATCGTACGTTAAACATGTAAATAAGCTTAAATTTGATGGTATTTCCTTTCCAGTTAAAATTTCTGACATAGCAAAAGTAGAGAAATTAAATGATATTAGTATTAACGTTTTTGGATTAGAATATATTAAAGAAAAACGGTGTAATTCTATCGTAGGCCCATTATTTTTAACAAAGTGTCGTAAAGCTAGACATATAAATTTATTATTTCTTTCTAAGGATATGAAAAATCATTATTGTTACATAAAAAATTTATCGCGGTTAGTCAGTAAACAAATTTCAAAAGATGGTCACATCATGTACATTTGTGAAGCATGTCTACTTCATTTTCCATCTCGGGAAAGGTTAAATAACCATGAACAATACGATTGTGCACACATTTGTACTGAATTACCAAACAGTGAAACTTTAAAAAAGAATTGGTTTGGTCAACCTATTTCAAATGATAAAATTAAATTTGATAGTTATGAAAAGAAGTTAAAGATACCATTCGTGATTTATGCTGATTTTGAAGCATTTTTAAAACCAATAGAATCATGTTCTAACGATCCATCCAAACCTTTCACGCATAATATTCATGATACATCTAATGAAGATTCAAATGAGTCTAAAATTGGATTTAAAAATAAAGATAGAGATTTAAAAAGTTCAGTTGATGCTGAATCTTTGTTGGAAGAGAATCGTTCCATTAAAAGTAAAGAAAATGATACAAAACCACTTTATACAACAGCTCAAATACTCAGTTTAATACCAAAAACTTATAATAAAAAAGGTGAGTTATTATTAAACTTAGTTGAAACAAGTAAAAGTAAAATAAATTGGGATAATGAAGGCACAGTCATAATTGATAATGAAAAAATTCCTGGAAGTAATATTGTTGATTTAATAAATGATTCACTAAGACCCTTAAAAAGAAGTGATCCGATAGGGTGGGATAGATTTGCTAAAGCATTAAAAGATATTAAAGTACCACTTACTTATATTGGAAATCCAAAGAGATGTGAGTTTATTAACCGGCTTCAAGTAAAAGATCTAAACAAATCCTCTGAGACTGAAGTTCAAGAGTTTTCTACACCAAGAAGTGGAGATAAAAAATCTGAAACTAAAATAGAGTTTTCTACACCGGGAAGTCGAGATAAAAAATCTATATCTAAAATACGTAAAAAGTTTGATTGGGAAAAATGGACCCCGTACTAGAAGAAATTAACAGGATTTATTATGATCCATCTAACCCCGCTGGTTTTGGTAGTATTGATAAATTATCGAAAGCCATGAATGGTAAAATGGATAAAAAGCAAGTAAAGGAATGGTTACAATCACAAGAAACATACACATTACATAAACCCATTCAAAAAAAATTCCCACGTAATAGGTACATTCTATCAAATATTAATGAATTGTGGCAAGCTGATTTAAGTGATATGCGAACTTATTCTCAATATAATGATGGTTTCAACTATATACTTTGTGTTATTGATGTATTTAGTAAATATGCTTTTGCAAGATCAATGAAAAAGAAAAACTCAGAAACTATTAAAGAATGTTTTGAAAGTATATTTACTGAAAGTAATTTAACACCTACTCACATACAATCTGATAAAGGTACAGAATTTGTTTCAAAAGATGTACAAAAATACTTTAAATCCAAAAAGATTAATTACTATACCACTAACAATCCTGATATTAAGGCCAGTATTGTTGAACGATTTCAAAGAACTCTAAAAATGAAAATGTGGCGTTATTTCACTCATAATAATACTTATAGATATATAGATGTTTTACAAGATTTAATATATTCTTATAATCACAGCTTTCACTCTAGTATTAAGATGTGTCCATGTGATGTGAATTCCAACAATATTATGACGGTTTGGACTAATCTTTATGATAGACGATCAAACAAACTTTCCAAAATCAACTTTCAAAAACCAAATTTCAATGTGGGTGATTATGTTCGAATAACTAAATATAAACATGTTTTCCAAAAAGGATATGAATCAAACTGGAGTGATGAAATATTTATTATATCTTCAATAATTGATAGATCTCCATCACATCTTAATACTAGAGTGAAAGCTGTGATTATAAGAATATATTAAATCTTGTAAAACATCTATATATCTATAAGTATTATTATGAGTGAAATAACGCCACATTTTCATTTTTAGAGTTCTTTGAAATCGTTCAACAATACTGGCCTTAATATCAGGATTGTTAGTGGTATAGTAATTAATCTTTTTGGATTTAAAGTATTTTTGTACATCTTTTGAAACAAATTCTGTACCTTTATCAGATTGTATGTGAGTAGGTGTTAAATTACTTTCAGTAAATATACTTTCAAAACATTCTTTAATAGTTTCTGAGTTTTTCTTTTTCATTGATCTTGCAAAAGCATATTTACTAAATACATCAATAACACAAAGTATATAGTTGAAACCATCATTATATTGAGAATAAGTTCGCATATCACTTAAATCAGCTTGCCACAAAATGTAGAAACCTAAGTCGCGAATCGTTAGAGTTAGCACAAAATGGATGCGTGCAATCGATTTAGATGACCCCAAAACCTTTTTTTTTTTTTTTTTTTTTTTTTTTTTTTTTTTTTTTTTTTTTTTTTTTTTTTTTTTTTTTTTTTTTTTTTTTTAGGATCACTCGATCAGAGGACCGACCGTTTGTACCAGTTCTGGCTCGTGAGCCAGAACTGGTACAAACACACTACTTCCGTTGGATAACGTAATCTCAAATAGCATTATCTAGAACCCATAAAACGGGCTCTCAGTAGAACAACGAGAACTGATCATTAAATCCACTAAACGCTTGACACGCTATGTGAAAATTAGAGCTAAAGAGCTTAATCCACATAAAGATTTCCCTTTCCCATTTCATTAAGTGTTAAGTTATTAAGACTTTGTAATAAACCTCGGATTTAGAACACGCAAGACAATGTATGCTAACAAAGATCATTAGTGATTATGTATTGATTTTTATATATATATAGAATACTAGCGACCCGCTCCGGCTTCGCACGGGTGCAATGCTGATACTAAATATAAAATATAAAATAAATATTTGCAATCTAAGCGCAAAAAATGTGTTTAACTGTTTATTTACGACATCACATTAGAAAACTTTAAAACTATCAGTGTTCCTCTACTATATTATGCACGTATTATACATATAAACCTTCCTCTGGAATCACTCTATTTACTAAAGAAAACCGCATCAAAATCCGTTGCGTAGTTTTAAAGATCTAAGCATATACACAGTCAGACAGACAGCGGGAAGAGGCTTTGTTTTATAATATGTAGTGATAATTACATGTATTTTTACACAAAAATAGTATGAATTAAGGACGGATGTTATTTGACTATACTACGTTTTAATGAAGAGACAAAGAAAATATTATTACGTGTATTATGTAAGTGATAGTAATAAACAATAACCAGAAAACATGGCTTCGTGCCTATTTCGATTACGAGAAGAAATAATTTAGCATCTCTGTCGTAATAAATACTAACACTTCTGTCGCACTAGAAATCTTTGGGGTCACATTTTATTAGAGGAACATCAAGAAGCGAGCTTTTTAGGTCGCCGGGGATGTGCGCGGGGTACTCCTTTGTCCCTCAGCTCCTAAGGTCGATTTTCGTTCGAGAACCGCGAGCGGTACCCGAGTTACGAGCTAGCTCCCGGGACGGGATCGATCCTCGTATCTGGTTTTTTCGGACACTATACCAACCGGGAGGGGTGAACGAACCGGGTTATGTAAGGCGGGATCGATAGCGCGGGACATGCGCGCACCCCTCTTTCGACCCTCGCAGAATCGTTCTCGCGGGCCGCCGTAACGGACGTGCGGTGTTTTATTTTTACCGCGTTTTGTTTCCCTTTCGTTCTTTCCTTTTATGATTTAAGCCACCATGTCGAAGGGCGACGGTGAACAACAGAACGGCTCCGGCGAGGAGTCCAAGACCAACCTCATCATCAACTACCTGCCGCAGAGCATGACCCAGGAAGAGATCCGGAGCCTTTTCTCGAGCATCGGTGAAGTTGAGTCCTGCAAGCTGATACGCAATAAGGGGGCGGCCTTCCCTGACGCCCTAAACCATGCGCTGCACGGTGGCGGACAGAGCCTCGGCTACGCCTTCGTCAACTACCACCGCCCCGAGGACGCGGAGAAGGCCATCGCGACCCTCAATGGCCTGCGGCTTCAAAACAAGACAATCAAGGTATCGTACGCCAGACCCAGCAGCGAGGCCATCAAAGGAGCGAACTTATACGTCTCCGGCCTACCGAAGACGATGACACAGACCGAGTTGGAGAGACTGTTCAGTCCGTACGGCCGCATCATCACTTCGCGCATCCTCTGCGAGAACTCTGGCGGAAGACCGTTCACGGGTGGGGAGCAGGGATTATCGAAGGGAGTCGGATTCATCCGATTCGATCAGAGAGTGGAGGCCGAGAGGGCCATTCAGGAGTTAAACGGAACAGTGCCCAAGGGAGCGACGGAGCCGATCACAGTGAAGTTTGCGAATAACCCGAGCAACAACGGCAAGGCGCTGGCGCCACTCGCGGCCTACTTACCGGCGGCGCTTCGCTTCCCGGCGCCCCTCGGGAGATTCAGCTCAGGCAAGTCCCTACTCGCTATCAATAAAGGTCTGCAGCGCTACAGCCCGCTGGCGGGCGAGCTGCTGGGCGGCGTGTTGCCCGGCGCCGTGGGCTCCGAGTGGTGCATCTTCGTGTACAACCTGGCTCCCGAGACCGAGGAAAACGTGCTGTGGCAGCTCTTTGGACCATTCGGCGCCGTCCAGAGCGTGAAAGTGATCCGAGACCTGCAGACGAACAAGTGCAAAGGGTACGGGTTCATAACGATGACGAACTACGATGAGGCCGTCGTCGCAATTCAATCCCTCAACGGCTACACGCTCGGGAACAGAGTGCTGCAGGTCAGTTTTAAGACGAACAAGATCAAAACGATCTAAATCGTCCCGGATACGGCCTAGCTGGCGCTAGGACGGCACAGCAGGCGCGCACCCATACATACTCGATAATACCGGTGGAGGACATCACCGCCCAAGGACCTGATCAGACTGTCTTCCCGACTAGACGGCCCACAAGGGCGTTTTGTACATTAATTGTATATTTAATCGACTTGCTCATTGTACCTCTTTGTTCGGCGCCCGCCATTTTCCCCCCCGGCAACTGGGTTAAGTGTTACGGAAATCAAAATGGCGGAAAGTGATTGCGCATGTCCGGATGAAATGGCGACGCCGGGCAGGGAGCCGGAGCGCGCAATAATATGTTAAGACGAGGCATCAAATGCTACGACATCAACCATACATATTTATAGTCAATGACATAATGACAATCGACTTCGCTTATGAAAGGTTGTGGTTAACGAGAAATAGTTATCGATTATAAATAAAAATAATTAGCAATAAAAGCCTAATGCTATTTTCAGATAGGCGAATATTAGTACGGCGGCCAGCTCGGCTCAAATCGATAATGTTTGCCAAATTATTGTCACTATATCGTCTATCGCTCAGGTACCCCGCGCGTACACCGGCCAGCCCCGCGGGGCGCTCGACCCAATAAAATAGTTATTGTTAATGATTGGAAATATATATTATCTATACTTATATTTTAATCATATATTAATCTAATTAAGAATGAAACTAATCAAAAACTGTGATAGGTTTTGATAAAATTTTAAAAAAATAAATCTTGAAAGATCTCGGGATACGAACTGAAAATCATAGAGGGTGGTATGGCGGTCGCGCTAGGCCGGTCGCCGAGGCGTCGTCGAGGCGTCGTCGGGACGTCGTCGAGACGTCAAGACGTCGTCGGCCGCGTCGACCGCGGAGAGCGTAGGTAGGTTAGTTTTTGAGAAACATTTTGAGGTGACTAGAAATCGGATTACGCTTAAGGGCGGTGTCGAATGGTACGCGCAAGCAGAGGAGAAATCGATAGAGCTCTCCCGGGCCGGCGGCGGGGCGGAGCTGCGGGGACGCGGTCCGTTCGCGCAACAATGGTGCATATACATATACTAGTCTACGATATCGTTCGTACTCGTACAATCGATGTCTAAACATATTATGATCGGTACCTGCTATATTAATAATGTATGGATGCGACCCTGCGTCTATTCGAAGTAGGCTTTAATTGTCTTAGTTTAAATGAAAATTTGTAAATAGAGAAAAAAAGTTGTTTAAAAAAATATATATAAAATAGAGCTCTCGCGTCAGATACGCCACCGAACACAAAAACAGCAACCCGAAAAAACATCGAACTTGAATAGATATATTATCGTGCCGTCCTAACGACCCTACGATTTTTGTAAAAAATATATATACCTACTTAATATATGTAAAAAACAGTTTTGTAACATTTCAGATATTAATAAATAGGTACTCATTACTTACCAAAGATGGAGATTTAAATTTACAAGTATTTATATATTTATTATAAATGTAAAACGTGCAATAACTGATAGCCAGTAATTTAATAAAAATATATTAAAGAAATGACTCGAAGAGGCGTAGACATAATGTCATATGGGTTATACTACGTGTGCCGCGTTTGTTTACTATTTATTGTGAACTTCGTTTACCGAGCGAGCCACGGTTTCGATTACTTTTGTCTAATGGAAAATTAAAAAAAAAAAACGCTTTATTTGATATGCTTGATACGCGAAATATGCTTTACATTCCGGTTTAGTGATAATATGTTTTATTATTAGGTGTATTGTATTTATTTAGATGAATTGTGAGTTACCTTACACCATGCGTCATTGAGTCGCGATGAACATAAATTCGATCGGATGTCGTAATTTTTATTTAAAAAAAAAAAAAAAAAAATTATCGACGGAATGACGCGTGGAATAATTACTTAAATGTTTGATTTATTAATTAATGTAAAGTTTCGTACGGTCGTGAAACTGTATGAGTTATCGGAGTGGGCGGTGTGATGCACAAGTTTTGCAAACTAATTAATAATTATTCTATTGTAGTCGTCTTTTAGGTTATTTAGGTTAAAGATAGTTGTTGTTTTGTGCTGTTTCGACTCAGCGATCTAGTCAGCCGTCCCGGACGGACACATTCAATGTTACTGAGTCGAATCGATGTTGACAAATTACTATAATGATAATTATTTCAACAATATTTGTTCTTAGATTAACTTTCATTAATTTAGTGTATGTGCAATTAATTGTATTTCACGTCTATTTATCTTAGGTGTGTATTTAACTTATTTAATATATTTTGTATTTATTAAATTCGTGAGTTAAAGGGAGGTGACCCAAATTGATTTATTTATTAGGGCAAATATATCGGGCGATTAATCGATTAGGCGTTTAAAGGGATGTTCGTTTCATCAGTACCTATGTACCGTTTGATTTGGTCATATTTTGAATACTCATTTTTATATCGATTTCTTACGTCTTTATTTCGATTTTTCGTTTAAAAGATGTACGTTTGAATCGAAACAATAACACCAAAGTATTGTAAAGAAAACTCAACGACTTTTTAGATAATAAATAAATGTAAATGTGGAAACGCATAATATTTTGGAGCGATACGTTGGTTAAGATAATGGTAGGTGATGAAATATTACACTTAGTGTTATTATTAGTAGAACGTTTTGTGCGTTCCCTTTCTTCTTTCGGTCATAATTAATAAAAAAGTAATATTAATGTTAAATTAATAATAGTGCTCAATAGGTAGAGGGCACGCGCCCGTTTCTAGAATAAATATGAAAACTGGAAAAGCAATAATAAATTAAAATGTGAATTTTTAAACCACACATGAGTAGGTATGCTACAATATAATTAACTTAATATTTTTATATGTATTTTAAATATACTGTAATTCATATCTTCATAGATATAAGCGGTGACTTGCAAAATGTTCTACTAATTATTTTGTGATTGAAGCGTTTATGACTATCGACTATCCGTTATCGACATATAAGTTTATTGTGAAATGTATGTAGACTGTTTTAAAAGCAATAAAACATAACAAAACACCATTTGGAACTTTTAATAGTTCGAAAGAAAACTACGTTCTGAAATCGGTAGTCATTAATGCTCTGGAATCGCAATAAATGTCTGCAAACCTGTAACTTTAGTGTTGTGGGTATCGTCGATAAGTTATGAATCCGACACGAGACAAGGGATATTCAGATCTATTATCAATAGCATAACTGCTAATTTTTGAATGGTGTTTTGAAGCATTTTTTAAGAAATTAAAAAAAAGTAATATTAAAAATAAACGTAATTATTGGCAATCCAGAAACAATACTCTAATACGCATAGGCTAATTGACATTGAGGCTGTGAAATTAGCAAAATAAAAATAAAAAATACACGTGGCGAATGATCTTAATTAATAAAGTATGGTGTTAAGTGGAATCACAGAATGACAGAGTATTTTTTGTAATATTCGGTAGAAATGAGATGTGAGCGTCGAGACTTTCGCGGTTTTTTTCGTATTTGACAGCCCTCGGCTGTCAGCTGATTGACGAGAGCGTGTGTGTGTGACACGTCCCATACACTCAGATGCCATTTCTACATCTCGTTCTGTGTATGATATCATGCAATCACGCGTAAAAAAACAAAAGGTTAATGGCCCATATTTAATAAGTAAATCAATTGACTTATCCGATGATATTGCGTGACCGTTGACTGTCCAAATAATAGAAAATGAAAAAAGCTAATAGCGTTTTCTATTCAATAAGCTTAATCATGGTATAGGTGATAAGGAATGGCCTTAGTCTCGGGCATAGGCACAAAAAAAAACAAATTAAAAAATGGCCGAGTCGTACGCTATTCCCATAGTTAAGACACAAATTGAAGAAATGATATCTTCCATAGGAAATAATACGTAAGTTTAACGTCTGCGCGTAAAAATATTTCAATTTTTCAGTTGTGTATCGACACTCGATGCGCCAACTCTAGTCAAATGCTCAATATTTAAAAAGTTGCATTTAGTGTTGCGACGCAACTGCAGTTCAACTTATATAAATTGAAATCTTTTGAACGTCGCTGAGAATTCGAGACATCGACAAAATGTGCTACTATTACTTCATATGTCGAAATGCTAGTTAAATAATTGCATTGCACAACACCTACTCTTTAGCTTGGGGACTATATTGTTGTAAAATTATTGAAATTATAAAAAAAAAAACTACATTTGCTCATCACGTACTTCCTTGTCTTTTGGATCCGTTTCTCTAGTAGTTAGCTTAGCGTACTCCTTTCGATAGTTTTACAAAATGTAGCCGCCTCAAGCCGAGCTCTCGCCTCCCTATCGCATGTTTATTATCATTGTGAGAACATACGACAGCGTTTTTAAACCGAGCCAATTGCAAAAGATAAAAAAGATTTAATAGATTCTATTAAAAATCAGTAGCCTTAAGACTTATCACCCTTTCGAAACCGTATCGATTCCCAATTCACAAATAACAAATCGGTGCCGTATGTAATCGCAAACATCATTATAGACAGTGAAAATATAAAAACCGGAGGGGAACAAAAAGTTATAAATATTTAAAAAGAAAACTCGATTTCTGAACGTAATTTTCGATTATTAGCTTTCGGCTAAACAGACGATTGCAATAAATATGTAAATAAACAGGCAACGGGGCAGCTTCGGGTTTACCGAAATAGTGTCGAATTTAAATTAAATTTAAAAAATAAAGTTACATGTAATAACAATTTCACTGTCTATTTATTAGGTTATTTTCGGTGTTGATTCCTCTTCTGCAAAACGGTTCGTTCCCATTCCGTGTAATAAACGTACAACGAAAGTTTGCACCTCAAACGGTCGTATTGTTCACTCCCTACGTCCTTTGTCTCACGTCATACCAAGGCCTAACGTTTAAACAAGCGTCAATAGTAAAGTGTCCGCACAAACGCGATGGGAACAAACACGTAAGCAGCGTAGTATGTGATACATTATAAAGAGTAGTTCATTCATATTCCCCTTAATATCAGAAGGTTGCAAATGGTGTTATGAACCCAAAAACTTCCAATTTGTGTAAGGCTAGCGAATAATTAGAGAAAATGCGACGTAAGATAAAAATTTAAGTCTCAAAGTATTGTGTAAGTATTTTACCAAAACTCCAATTGAATACTAAAAAGCAATCATATTTATAAATATTATAAATTATCAGTCAGCCAATATCCTAAAACCAGCTGACACATTTGATACAATGACGTATTTTATAAAACGCGTGAAAATTTAAAAAAAAATTGATCTTCCCGTGTCTAAAAAAATTAATGACGTTTAATTTCGTCTATTTCTTAACTTTAAGACGTAGGTATCTGTGTTGGTCGTACTAACAGATTTAGTTGTTGTACCGCGATGAGGAGCGGTCTGTGAGCGCGATGGTAGTGTCACAACACTATTGTATACAGTGTCGCCCTCGCGGATCGCACTCGCGTCGCCTCGTACCTAAGATATAGATATTTCTATATTCTTGTGTCTGTTTAAACGATTACCTCTTCTTCATTATAGCTTTTGTGAAGACGTTTTATTTGCACAAGATACAGTAGTGAGATTAAGATCGAGGCTAAACCTGACCTGCTTAGCTGACTTTTTATGTGTCGTGTTATCTGTACTTGAAAACACATCTGTCCATAATTATCTGTGCTAGAACATGTGCAATAGCTTAAGTGTCACTTTGACATTAATCTTTGTAATTTGATGTATTGTACAGTATTGTGCTATCTGTGTCAGATATATTTTTAGTTCAAAATTAAATAAATACATAATCTGTTTGTATAGAAAGTTTTACATTTTTAATGCCGTTAAAATAACTGTCAAATAAAATTAAACGGTTTGCACATGTCAAATTACAGATATGCACGGTAAATAAAAAGCGGCTAATAATATAATTACTGATGCCGCGGCACAGTAAAGGTAGTAATTTTTTAACGGGGAAACACGGTAGACTAACTCCATATAATGAGCCGAATACAAAAACTACGAAGTACAATTTAGACTAAACGTTCTAATTTTCATAATTAATTTAAAACGAGTGTTGATATAAAATATCGAATGACCTATTTTTTAAAATATGTGTTTTCAGGTAACTGGGTCATGCAACCGTTATTTCCCGTTAAAAAAAACTGAAAAGTTCCGAGCGAAGTCAGTTTTAGTGTCATCTTAGGGGCTATGTACATGACCTTACGGAGTCAGCGCGAGAGGGACGGAGCTATGGGAGGCTCGGACCTCTCGCTCCCTCCCTCCGGAGTTGCCTCGTAGCGTTCTGTGCGGAGTCAGTAGTATAAATGTTGTTCCCTATATTTTGTAAGTCTGTGGTTTTCCAAACTCGCAATGGCCGTCAGGTCGATATTATAACGATAATTGCGTTTTGGAAAATCGCATCGAACCGTACTTCCTTTGAAGTACGGTCTAGACATTTTTAAAGTACTCATTCCTAAAATAAGACATTATTAACCAAATATTTACATCTGTAGTGGTTACTTGGCTGTTTTAAGTAATTTATTCATTAATTAATATTTTCACGTAATTTATGTGTCTATAATTATTAATTTATTGGAATTAATTATAATTGAATAATAATAAAAAAAATGAAAAAATTGTCACATTCTCTTCACTTTATACAATAGTTTTTACAATATGATATTTAATATCCTCAATGGTTGTAACTATACATTTCTTGTTCTAAATATATAAAAAACCCGAAATTTTTATTTTTTTCATTTCACCTCCTATCCTCAACATCACTATCTGTAACACAACGCTATTATTTTACATTATATGTGGTTATTATAACATTTGATCATTAACTGAAAATGTGTTATTTTTATATCATTTCAATTATTTTTAATACATTAAAGTTTAGCACAATATAGAATAAAGACTAACTCAATTATTTTAATTAGGCACAAGTTATTTGTGTCACTCAGTACTGGCTAAATTAAATTACTTTTTTCCTATCGTTTGTTTTTTCTTTCATCACATTTCCGATTCTTACACAGAATTTCTTTAAATTATTTTTTAAGATTACATTAGCATTAACAGTTTTTTTTTCTTACTGAAAATAAGATTAAAGTTAGTTGATTAATAATAAAATTAATGTCAAGCTATGAACAAAATTAGCAAGTTATTAAGAAATGTCACAATTTAGGGAAATGTTCCTCTGCGTGTTCACGATTCAGCCTGTAATATCCCACTGTTGGGCATAGGCCTCTTCCCTATGTAGGAGAAGGATCGGAGCGTAATCCACCACGCTGCTCCAATGCGGGTTGGCGGATATTTCCTACTATGAGTAACGATCGCTATCAGATGTACATGATAACAACCGGGACCGACGGCTTAACGTGCTCTCCGAGGCACGGTGGGGAGACCCACAAGGACTGCACAAACACCCAGACCACGACAAACATCTGTATGGCCAATACAAATGTTGTCGTGTGTGGGGATCGAACCTGCAACCGCCCGCGCAACAGTCAATCGCAATCCAGTGCTGTAACCGCTGCGCCAACGCGGCGTCACGCGGCGCCACGCGGCGTCGGCGGCCTCTGCGTGTTGTCAGAGGTAAATGAGCCACATGGGCACTTAGAACAGAAATTAACATTTGTAACAATGACAATTATCCACGACTATGTCGATTATAATTTCACACCAATGTCCAGTAACGATTGTGATAACGAGATTAAGTGTACACCATACTTTGGTCTGTCTCATGATAACGTAGAGGTGACGTAGAGTTAGCTATGTAGGTACTCATTCCTTATTCGAAAATGTTTTTTACTATCGAATATGAAAATTTTCGATCCAGCGGGATTCGAACCCGCACCTCCCGACGTTCCGTGTCCAGTGCTCTAGCCTTTGAGCTATGGATCTATGTCCAGCCGGATCGAAATTTTTGATATGATTTTATTCGGTTTTAAGCAACCTCATTCCTTATTATTATTTCTTCCTCTCTCTCTCATAACAGTGGGGAAAGATAAGCCTTTTCCCCACCTTGACTTGAAGTTAATAAAATATAGGTATGTTAGATTTATTTAATAAGGAAATTGTAGGTAGATTAAGAGGTAAGTGAAGAGTTACAGTAAATAAAAAGCATTTTTAGTTTTCTACTACGAGTTTTTACATTTATATGTTTTGCCCCACCTTTACAAAATTATGAGAACACCCATGTCTCTCTCTCTTTCTCAATCTCTCTCTGTCTCCGTCTCTTTTAAAAATATCAAAACTCAGTGTGTTAAATTATTATCACTTACTTGTAATATCATTATTAGTATAATTAACCAAAACTTAAGATTAAGATTAAAGCTTAGTAGCTTTACTACTAATGCGTTTAATCTAGATGCGGTCTTAAAAGCACCGGATTGTCTCCTGTATGTGTTACCCATGTAACCTATGTGAAGTTATCACAACTGTGTCAGGTAAGTATAAATAGTAGAATTTTTGTTGAGAATTGACAATTGATTTTCTTCAAAATCTGTATATATAAAAATCAATGCCACTTTTCGTTGTAATTTTATAACTCAAGAACGGGCTCACCTATCCAAACCAAATGTTTAGGCCTTGTTTAGACTATTTAGTAGATGGTTTAATGTGAAGTTTGCACCAAATCGGTGGAGCGGTTCTTCATTTATCACATTTTTTGTAACAAATGAATTCAATAAGGGGCCATCCATAAATTACGTCACACGTTAAGAGGGGTGTAGGGGGTCGACGAAGTGTGACAATGTGTGACAAGGGGGAGAGAGGGGTCAACATTTTGTGACGTCACATTTCCAAATATAATAATATCAAAACGTAAGTACAAAAACATGATATTTCAACTACCTGTCAATAATTAACTTCAAAAATTAAAGTTTTATTAGTTTTATAAGTGAACTGACTTTTATTAAAATTAAAATAATGTCGAAACTGTCACCAGTTTGCTCATGCTAAATTGCAAAATATGTGACGTCACACTAGGTAGGGTAGGTCTCATAAATGTGACCATCTGTGACAAGGAGGGGGAAGGGGTCGAAAAATCGAGAAATTCGTGTGACGTAATTTATGGATGCCCCCTAATTTTGGATTAAGTTTTGAAATAGCTAGCAATCAATAAAATATTTTTTTGTTTGATGTTGATGTTGATAAATGATTTGAAGTTCCATTTTTTTTATTTTATTAATTCACTTTATACGTTGCGAAGCACGTACCGGGCCGCTAGTTAAATATATAAATAAATACCGGTAAATCCATTTCATACCTATATTACTGAATCCTAAAGTGACCTCGATTGAAATGCCCTGTAAGCTTATGTATTATGAAAGATATTACCAATTTTGTGTTAAAACACAGTTTATATATTTTTAAAGAGTAATTGCAAAGTTTCTTGCCGAATTTTGCTGAATCTACATTCCGAATCGGTTGTAGCTTCATTTTTTTTGAATGACGATTCGAAGGTGCATTCATTTCATTAAAGAATATGCATATCGCCGGTTAGCTGTTCATTTAAATAAATAAATAAATATCTTATCACATACACACACGCCCACACGGTCGTCTGTTCCTAAGGTAAGCAACTTAACGCTTGTGTATATAGGTAATAATTATAGTGCTTGTGTAATAGGGTTTTCTGTATAGGTATATAGGTAACAGCCGACTGTTACAACTATCTTTTTTATTAATATACATAGAAATAGTACATATATAAATACAAATATTACACCCAGACTCAGGCCGGAATCGAACCCGCAACCCACGGGACAGAAAGCAGGGCCACTACAAACTGCGCCAACGGGCTAGTCAAAGTTCATTAAACTAGTAGTTGTATTATTAGTAGTTTATTAAACAATCTGCATGCAAATCTACCTATACCTAAACTAATAACTATAGGCATTTTATCTAGAGGCTTTTCATATCCATTTCAAGATAAATTAGTCATGCATTTCATATACAGACAGCGTACCCTCGATTGGACGCTGCAAGCCATATTTGATGGACGCTTTCCTAAATTAATTGAGTTTTTCGGCGTAAATAGTAAATACCCATCGTTATAGATAGTGTAAACATCTACCCTTAATATCAGTGCATTTTTATTTTCTACTAGATGGCCCGGTGAACTTCATATCACCTATGCATATTTCTGATATTGTATCTATATATCTACGTATATTTAGTATTTTTCGTTAGGTACATATTATTTATGTTTCTCACCGTTTAAACCTTCCCTGAACTTCCACAAACATTTTAAGATGAAAATTAAGCCAAATCGGCCCAGCCGTTCTCGAGTTTTAACGAGACTAACGAACAACAATTGATTTTTATATATAGAGATAAGATTAAGAATGTATTTTAAATTTTAAATAAGTTTAATCGTTGTTTAGTTGGTATTTTGAGCGATAAGTTTAGAGAAATATTTTTAATGAATTATTATTTTAATAAAATATCTTTGTATGGAACAAATTCTTTCAGTAATAAAAGTCAATAATTGCGTTACTGTTTTAATGTTTTTTATTATTTTTTAACTGTTATAAAAGTTGAAAGAGAAATTATGTGAGTATATTAAACCTCAGTCACTCAGTCAGTCAGTTCGGCCTATTGCAGTCCACTGCTGGACATAGGCCTCCCCAAGTTCGCGCCAGATATCCCGGTTTTCAGCAATCCTCATCCAGTCTACGCCGGCAATCTTACGTAGACCATTGGTTTAGCGGGCCGGAGGACGTCCCACACTGCGTATGCCAGGACCCGGTCTCTACTCCTGGACTCATCTGATATTAAACGAAATTTCAGCAGTTCACTATTGAAAATATTATGCACTCCATGTAGCTCCAATTATCTGTTGTTGGGCTATTTGCGTCTTTTTGTTACACGCTGAAACCTTACCAATAGTTCTGCAGGATGGTTCATTGATGGCATTTTGACATTCACAACTGTATTTCCTAAGATATGTCCTAACTGCCATGCTTTACAGGTCACGAGATAATTATCTATATCTATGCAAATAAATAAAATTGGAGTGTCTGTTTGTAATAATAAAATAACCGCTTTTTACTAAATGCATATGGATGTATACACGGTACATATACCAAAATAACATTTTTTTTCAATTTTTGTCTTTCTGTCTGTCTGTTTCTTGCGGGTAATCTCTGAAACGGCTGGACCGATTTTGATGGGACTTTCACAAGCAGATAGCTGATGTAATCAGGTGTAACTTAGGCTACTTTTATTTTAGATTTTTTTTATAACTGCGAACTTTTTTTGTTAAATTCCACACGAATGAAGTCGCGGGCACAGCAGCTAGTTATTAAATATGATTGAAGTGGTCTTCACGTCATAGTATGAGCCTGACGCAGGTACAATTTCGTATAAAAAAATAAAACCATTGATCGTACAAAATCACATTCACCCCAACACCCTACACAGCGTAGCCGAACACCCCAACAACCCCTGCGAGACACCCTCGACCCTCGCAAATTAATTATTGACGTATTTATGTGTACAATAACAAGATAAACGGGGAATCCGCCTGTCGATAGTTTTACTATTGTTGTTCACTGACTTTATAGTGATAATAGTTAAGTCAAACACTTGTATATTAAACGTTGAGGCATAGTCTGTGCCTACCTGTTGTACTTGTTATTGAGGTAATTATTTGAGATTTTTTTTTTGAAGAATTTAAAAACTAACATGATATGACATGATTCGACCTGTAAAATCCCACTGCTGGGCATAGGCCTCTCTCCGTGTAGGAGAAGAACGAGGATTAATCCATCACATTGCTTTACTGTGGGTTGGTAGAATTTGTTCTTTAAACAACTAGGTGGCAAAGAAACGTAAGTTTCACCTGATGGGAAGCGATTTCCGCAGCTTATAGATGACTGTAAAACCAGAAGCATCGCAAGCGCGCTGCCCTCCTTATTTCCAATCCCCCCCAGGAGCTCTGGTCACCTTACTCACCAACAGGAACACAACAATGCTTGAAAGCAGTATTATTTAGCTGTGATCTTCTGTAAGGTCGAGGTACTACCCCAGTCGGGCTGCGCCAGATTTTGAGCAGGGAATTCCCTGCTATGCAATACCTCAGTTAACATAATATATATATAAGATTATATATCTATTTGTATATGAGTACCAAAATAATAAGATGACGTTGCTCTGAAATCAAAGTTTATTCATTACAATTAAATATTCTATCTTTATACACAATATTAACATAATTAATATACATCATACCTGAAATCAAAGAAACGACATTTCAAGTTTATTATTCTAACGTACTCTTATTTACAAATTCTAACAATTAATAAAATAGCTACATAAATTTTATAACATTCCGTCTGACATATTATCTATTTAAAATTTAAAATCAAATGACATCCAGCCAGGCGTCACATAATAAACTAAAGAGATTCTTTAAGAATTTCTTTATATCTCCCCCCCTGGAGAAAGATAATTTAAAAATAAAAACTCTCATCTTCTATTTTGTTTGCTGGAATAATTTTTGAAATATGAAATAAATTAGACTCTGTTTTCCTATATCCAGTGTCGATTTTATATATCGATTTAGATTTTCTTTCCATGATTTGATAAGGACCAATTTTCAGCTCATCTAGTTTTTTTCTGTTTAGCTTATTTCCATTTTCTATGTACACCATGTCTCCAACATTAAATTCATGGTGTTTTCTGTTCTTATCAAATAACATTTTGTTGTAGTTATGTGATTTGATTGTATTTTCTAATGCTGTTATCCTATCTCTTATCCAATTATTTTCAATCTTTTCTGTCGTCAATTCTTTTGGTAAAATAGTAAA
This sequence comes from Melitaea athalia, assembly GCA_905220545.2. NCBI lineage: Eukaryota > Metazoa > Arthropoda > Insecta > Lepidoptera > Nymphalidae > Melitaea > Melitaea athalia. The sequence goes on from HG992198.1 coordinate 1,880,975, forward strand.
ATCTATACCGTATAAAAGATAAGTTGGAGAGAAACCAGTTACTGAGTGGATAGTTTTATTATATTTATCTACACACTCATGAGCTATCGTTGTCCAAGCTTTTCTATTTCCATCTTCATTAAATTTGCATCGTATTTTATTCACCAATGTTTGGTTTAATCTCTCATTTAAACCGTTCGAGAATGGTGCATTTACTGCAGTGAATATCATAGTTATTTGTTTTTCTTCCAAAAATTTCTTGAATTCATTTGAATTTATACCGGGATACTGGTCGGTGAGAAGCATCCTAATGTCGTCAGTGTTTGATATTTTTGAAACCAGTTTAATAAAATCATTCGCACATTGAGTTTTCGATGTTAGTATAAATGCGTATCTCGTAAAGTGATCTACTAAAAGATGTAGATACTTCTTTGTAGATCTTGAGCCTCCAAAACCTCCTATTGTATCTATTGAGACTATTTCAAAAGGTTTCTTGGCTGGACCCAGATGAGACATAAATCCAAATTTCTCCTGTCCTCTTGATTTATTTTTTATACAAATCTTACAGTTTTTACATATTTCTTTGATATTTTTAGTTAAATTTTTAGCAGTGTATAATGGACCAAGTGTTTTTTGCATCTGCTGAATTCCTATATGACATAGATTTTCATGTATATTTCTTATAAATTGTATGCTGAATTCCTCTGATAAAATTATTTTTTCTTTATTTCTTACTTTTTTATAATATATGTTTTGTTTCTTAATCATTTTATTTTTATTATTTTGTATCTCTTCATTTTCATTCTGATCCATTAAAATATCTTCGACATCAATTAAGTTCACAATCTTAAGCTGCTCATCTTTATTTTCGTCTGATTCTAATACTGGGTTTCTGCTAAGGCAATCTGCTTCCAAATTATCTTTTCCTGGAGCGTATTTTATTTTAAAATCATATTGGGATAAGTAGTACATCAAGTCACCTAGATCTTCATCGGTTCTTGATTTCACATTCATATTTTCTAATGGCTTATGGTCTGAATAAACTGTAAATGATTTTCCTATTAACCAGTATTGCCAGTATCGTACCGCTTCTTTAATGGCCAAACATTCTAAATATATGGCTTTTTTCTTTTTTTGAGCTTCATTTAGCTTCTTCGAGAAATAAGCAACTGGCTTTTCTATTCCATCTGGCTGCGTCTGTTTTAAAATGGCTCCAATTCCTTCTATAGACGCGTCTGTATAAATATTTATTGGTAAATCTTTATCATATATTTCCAAAACTGGTTGAGAACAAAGAATTTTTTTTATTTTTTCAAATGTCTCTTGGCATTTATCAGTCCAAATGAAATTTTGATTTTTTCTGAGTAAATTATGCAATGGATCTAATATTATTGCACTTCTTGGAATATATTCATGATAATAATTTATTTTTCCTAGAAACTGTCTTACATTTTTTTGTGTTTTTGGAATAGGAAAATTTTTTATAGAAATCAAATTATCTTTTAATGGTTTTATAGAATTATTTTGTATAATATGACCCAGGTATTTTACTGAATTTGATGCAAATGTGCATTTTGTAAATTTCAATTTAAAACCTTCTGTTTTAATTGCTTCTAATAATTGCTTCAGATGACTAATGTGTTGATCAAAAGATTTTGAAAATACTAGGATATCATCTATGTAATTTACAGCAAATTCTGTAAGTTTGTATTTTCTAAGTATATTGCTCAATATTCTTTGAAATATTGCTGGTGCTGTTTTTAAGCCAAATGGTAAGCAAGTCCATTGGAAATGTCCTTCTTGAGTCACAAATCCAGTTTTCTTCCTGTCTTCTATTCTCAAAGGAATTGACCAAAATGCAGAATTAATATCTAGTGTTGTGAAATATGTACAATTTCTCGTTTTTGTCATTATATCATCTATTAAAGGAAATGGTTGGGCCTCCGGCACTACTATTTTATTAAGTTCCCTAAAATCTATACATAATCTGGATTTCTTGTTTTCCTCTTTTTTAAAAGCCAAAGTGACAGGTGCAGCAAAAGGACTGTAGGATTCTTCTATAAGATTTTTATTCAATAAATTTGCTATTTGCTTCTCTATTTCTTTTCTATCTTCCATAGTGCATTTGTATGGCCTTTTACAGCAATATTTGTCTACCAATAAGTCTATTCTAGCTTCATATCCATTAACAGTACCAACATCATATTTATTTTTTGCAAATACTGTGTTGTATTCTTCAATTAATTTATTAATTTGTGATTTTTTTATATCATCTAAATGATCTATCTTTATTTCAAAATCTTCTTCTTTTACATGTTCATTGAAGTTAATTTTGTATTGTTTTATATCTCTGTTATCTGTGCTTTCTTTTCCTTCACTATTTGTTTTTATGTTCTCATTGAAATGAGCTTTTTGAGTTATTTTTAAATCTTCGTTTTGTACTAGTTTGAATTCCTTTATAATGTCCAATCCAATCAAGAAATCGTAGTTAAAATTTTTTTCATCAATAATGTATACATCTACATTTTTTTCTATCTCAAATATTTTAATTTTCAAATTTGTCAAACCACTAGTCTTTTTGACACCATTAATTGTTATTAAATTTGTTACATTTATATTGTTTATTTTCCCTTTTAGTTTTAATAGCTTCGAATTTATCAGGGAAACGTTTGAACCTGAATCATAGATTCCATATACATGCAACATATTATTCAATAGCAGTTTGACTTTTATTAATGGTGTCACTATTCGTTTTTTTGATTAGTTTCCTTTAATTCGGCTTCTATAACAGAATTATTAATAGGTTTAATATTATTTTCTTTCATTATATCATCTTCGTTTGTTTTAAACCAGCATGTAGATTCGGGGTGATAGCGAGTTCCTTTTTTTAATTTTTTACAAATATTACATGGGCTGTTATTTTCTTTTATTATATTTTCTTGATTTAAAAACCAGCATGTAGATTCGGGATGATAGCGAGTTCCTTTTTTTAATTTTTTACAAATATTACATGGGCTTTTATTTTCATTTTTATTGATGCTTCGTGGATTTCCATATTTTCTGTAGAATAAATCATTATTTTTGCTAACCATATGTTCATATTTGCTTAACTCATTAAACAGGTCAACAGTATCTATTAATATTTCTCTATCAATCTTGGTAAGTATGAATTCTGGCAAACCAGCAGCAATAAGATCTATCAATGTCCCTGTATCAACTGAGTTTCTCATATCAAGTAACAACTTTTCCTTCTTTATAGCATAATCTAATAATAACCCATCTTTATATTTATATGATAATGCATAAGTAATTTTGTTCCAACCTTTGTTTACAAATGATGCACAAAATTTGTCTTTCCATACTGACCATTCCGAATCCATGGTAAGTTTTGTCACCATAGAACTGTACCAGTCTAAACAACTTTTATCCATAAATAACCGTAGTATTTCAATTTTTTTCTCATCCTGTATCACATTAAGACGAAGGCATTCTTTTTCAAATGTGTCAATCCATTGTCTCGCATTAAAATTTTTAGTTGTAAATTTTTCAATCATAAACCTCTCTGTTATATGTTTCAAATTATGTTTATTTTCTTGTGTATTTTCTACTAGATTTTCAAAGAGTTTTTCTAGTATACCTGCTTCACTATTTTGTGAAGTCGTAGTTTGTTTTTTATCCAATTCTTCTAAGTATTGGTCTGCAAATTGTAAATTGCCATCTTCGTCTATATAGGTTTTTTTTAGTTCCTCTGACATAGTTATCCAAACCCTTCGCGTCTGGTATCTTTTCTTAAGACTGTTTTTTACCTTGGTATAAGCAGCCGTTTTTATTATGTCTTTGTGATAACCAACATATTGAAATTCGTTAGGAATAGCATATACTTTTCCCTCATGTGTAGATATTGACGTTATATAGCATGCATCAGATTTTCCGTCGCTTGATGGCAAAATTGCAAATTCAAAACAAAGTTTCTCCATAATATTTTGTTTCAATTTTAATCTTATAAACAAAAATGTCGTTTTATAAGATTATATATCTATTTGTATATGAGTACCAAAATAATAAGATGACGTTGCTCTGAAATCAAAGTTTATTCATTACAATTAAATATTCTATCTTTATACACAATATTAACATAATTAATATACATCATACCTGAAATCAAAGAAACGACATTTCAAGTTTATTATTCTAACGTACTCTTATTTACAAATTCTAACAATTAATAAAATAGCTACATAAATTTTATAACATTCCGTCTGACATATTATCTATTTAAAATTTAAAATCAAATGACATCCAGCCAGGCGTCACATAATAAACTAAAGAGATTCTTTAAGAATTTCTTTATATATATATAATAATAATAATAAATTACATAATATACAAGTTACACTGGTTGCCGTATTTCTAACACAACGTCCAGACGAAACTGACACATGATCCCACATATTTTATTAGTTTAATGTTCCTTAAACCTAATTATTGGGGTTAAACGATTACGGCTAAGACCTGGAGCAAGACGTTACTAAGGTTAAATTTAGTTTGCTATGAAAATTTGTTTATAATAACATCATCAATGTTCTGATGAATCCATTTCATTACCTACGTACATCGCAAAACTTAGATCAAATGTGAGTTTTTGGTATAAGCGCTCATTGGGCAAATAGTTCATATGTTGACAGTTGCAGATCGATGTAACTTGATGACAAATATTTTCACAGTCTCTACAAGAATATGTTTTGATGTTTGTTTAGGTAAAAACCGACTAATGTTTATATTTTTTTAATGTAGAGAGGTATCGTCCTGTGGGGGTGCAGGGGTAAGGTCGGCAACACGCTTGCGATGCCCCTAGTGTTGCGAGTATCCAAGGGCTAAGGTAACCGATTACCATCAGGCCAACCGTACGATTGTTTATCACACTAGTGACAAAATTATTTGTATTACACACGTACTACATTATTATGTAGTACGTGTATCACTACATATTATAAAACAAAGTCGCTTCCCGCTGTCTGTCTGTCTGTATGTATGCTTAGATCTTAAAAACTACGCAACGGATTTTGATGCAGTTTTTATTAATAGATAGAGTGATTCAAGGGGAAGATTTATATGTATAATACATGCATAATATAGTAGAGAAACACTGATCATTTTTGCAACCGTGCGAAGCCGGGGCGGATCGCTAGTAATACTAATAATTGTATAATATTAAGTTTTATACCAAGAGAAACATGAACCGCAACTACAACCCCGGAGCTTGAAGGAGAGACCACCGAGCAGCTGCGCCAATGGGTTAACTGGACACGAAAATTGAGGTAGGACATAGCATGACATATATATGCAGGAACCTCAATCTTACAGAAGATCACAGCTAAATAATACTGCTGTTAAGTAGTATTGTGTTCCAGTGGTGAAATACACAGGCCGAAGACGGGCAGCGTCTTCGGTGCGACAAATCCAGCCCTGCGGTCACCATTCCGCCTGCCCAGCGTGGTGACTATGGTCAAAACAAATGAGTTCACGCCATAATGTCGGGCGCGAATTTGTGGAGGCCTATGTCCAGCAGTGGACTGCGATAGGCTGAAGTGGTGGTGTGTTAGGTAGAGAGCTCTTGGAGAAGGTCACGCTTAATGTCGGCAACGCGTTTGCGATGCCTACCATCATGTTGGCGGCGCTTGTTTCCTGATCTAGTCGTATAAAAATATTTTGTAGCAAATTTTTACACATACAATTTAAAATCGTACATGTGCTCATGTAACATAATAGCATATAAACATCAAAAGTCAATATCGATACATGTCATTTTGTCACGTACGTATTGTTCGCAGTACAATGTAGCTCCCAGACGCATTTTATCGCGGGATCTCATTTCCGCGGACAGATCAGATAGGGTCATTGTCCCTGGGAACAGGGTCGATGACCGCTCGCTCGGGGGTGTTTCTATTATCTATTTTAAGGGTAGAATTCTTGGGGAGAACGAGCGTGAAGAATGGAAACAAACATTAATAATAAAAGCGACAACATATGGTTGTGTCGTTTACTGTATCAATGTTATTGCACAAAATAGTTCCCTTTTCACTTCTTTTAATTTTCGCACCCTAACAACCCATATTAAAGTTTTACGAACTTGGACAGTTTGTCAAATTGGACCAGCTTGACATAGACGGGTTTACCTCGAGCTATCCGGGTCCATAGCGAGGATACCTGTATTTCAACTCTATCCGGTCCTTAGTCACTACTGAGCAGAATAGGAAGCTCTTATGGCACGCTAATACTGAATAATATATGTAAATAAAAATTTAATCTAAAGTATGTCCGCGCATCACTTCCAAATGACTGCAAAAAATTGGGCATAATTTGGTGTTAAGTTGCCGTGTTTACTTCGACACCCACAGCCTACCTACAATGACAAATAAAAATATCAAACAAATTCCTTTCTAATGCCACTTAGTTAAATTGACTATCCCCAAAAATCTATTCTCAAAATACAAACAGACACTATCATAGTAAATAGATAAAAAAAACCGTGTGGTGTCTTGGGACACGGGATAGAAAAGAAGTCCCTTATTATGAAATATTGATTTCAAGTTCTATCGAGGTATAAAGAAAATAATTGTTCGGGTATACATTTTTATTATGTAAATAGTGGTACCCACTCCGCCACGCCCCTTAAGGAATTTCGTTCCAGTAACAAAAACATATAAATAAAAAACTTATAAATTTTAGCAGACAGCTCCTATTAGTGACCGTTAAAAAGTACCGTCGTACCTATATTATGTTTAGGTACATATATTAATTACGCAATTAATGGAACTGAATCAACCTGTATAACTTCTAATGCCAGGCAAAACCTCTTCTTTATTTAATCTAGGGGTTGAAACTTACCGCACCACGCTGCTCGACTGCAGGTTGGCGGATATATTCCCTACTTATAGTAAGGATCACAACTGGGATAACAACCAGGACCTGTCGCTTTACGTGCAGTTCAAAACAGCGAGTAGTCACAACAACAAACATCTAAACAAGATACAAATATTTAGAGTAAATACAAATACCTCAATACAAATATGTATTTCCATTAATACAAATACCCTTAAGTGCGATTCGAAGACGCAACCCCCGGCGTTACACTTTGATACTACACTTTGATCTTAGCCAAAAGGCCGAGTTTGCGTTGAACAAATGTACATAATATAAGGGTTTTATTGCCAGTGCCTAGATTGATGTTATGAATAAAAAATCATAATTTAAAAAAAAATTAGTTGTCTATTTAAATGTGAACTTATTTTATTGGTGAAAAAAGATAGCATAAATTAGGTAATTTATATCGGTCAAGAGTTTTTAAACTCACAACTATGACAAAAAGTACCTATATGCATATAAACTTATTTCAGTAAGAAAAATATATAAAAATTCTTTCAAGGACATCAAGATACGTGATTTACGAATCGTCTAATATAAGGATGTAATATATTCCACTGCTGGGCATAGACCTCTTTCCCCATGTAGGTAGGAGAAGGATCAGAGCTTAATCCACCACGCTGCTCCAATGTGGGTTGGCGGATATAAGGATAATCACGATCACGATTCAGCCTGTAATATCTCACTGTTGGGCATAGGCCTCGACTTCCTCTTAAAGGAGAAGGATCGGAGCTTCCACCACGCTGCAAAATAAATCTCTTCTTCATTATTTTGTAGTATCAAGATTTTTATTCAATTTTACTTTATGGAATAGGAATGAAATTAAATATTGAGTAGTTATCTTCTATATCTAAGTATATAAATAAAAAGTATCTAAGTATAAAAATTTGTTAACGATATCTCTCTAGTCATCAAACATAGCACCATATCGCTTTTCGCAGATGATTTAAAAATATATAGGAATGTTTCATCCAATACAGACTCCGCACTTCTTCAGAGTGATCTCGACAATTTGAGTACGTGGTGCGTGACTAATAGAATGCTATTGAACCCTGAAAAGTGCTTCCACATTAAGTTTACGAGAAAGAAAGTACCATACTCTTCTAGTTACAGGTTGGGGGCCACAACACTAAAGGAAGTTAACGAAGTTCGAGATCTCGGTATCACGTTAGACTCTAAGCTCCGCTATAGCTCTCATGTTGACGACATCGTAAAGAAAGCCGCACAAACTTTAGGGTTCGTTAAGCGCAACAGCAAAGGGTTTCATTATAGCACTAAAATACTACTTTTTAATAGCATGGTGCGAAGTCGTCTGGAATATGCTAGCTCAATTTGGAACCCTTTCTACTCGGTTCACTCACAACGAATTGAGAATATCCAGAGATCCTTCTCTCGACATCTAGCGTATACGTGCAGCGGCATCTCCCACAGGAACCCTTACAACCAGCGCCTAGCCTTCTTCAAAATGCCTGCACTTAAGACTCGAAGAACAGTCCATGACCTCCTCCTTTTCCACAGACTGGTTAACGGGCGGACCGGCTGTTGCGACTTGCTGTTGCACTTTTCTATCAGTGTTCCGTTCAACATGCCTCGTCGTCCAATTGCTAGGCTTTTTCGTGGCCCCTTCTGTAGAACTAATTTGGGTACACAAACTTCGATTACAAGAATGTGTAATGAGTATAACGTAGTATGCGGTGCCATCACCGACATCGACATTTTTCACGACACATTTAACTGTTACAGAACTAAAATATTGCAACATTATAACATTATAGCTTGAATTAATATTTTATCTCGGGCTTAATCAGTCCAATTAGTAATCCGAATTCATTATTGTTTTTTTTAATATTATTATTTTGGTGATTGTTTATTCTATTACTTTAATTGTCTTGTATTTCTTTGAATTTGTTCATTTATATTTAATTAATTTAAAAAAATTACTGTTTTTACTTATACTTATTGTTTATTCATAATATAAATATGATCTGACTTGCTTTAACATGGGAACGCTGTGTCACCTACAAAGGTGCACACATCAGAATTAATTTGAATTCTCTATTAGAAAATGTTATCATGTGTGTACTGCTGGTGTCCTATTTAAATAAAATAAAATAAATAAAATAAATGACGTCATAGATGTACAAATTAATATAAAAAAGTATTAAACATAAAAAATTGTCTATAAATATCGTAATGGTCTGTGCGTTTCAGTGATATCGATTTAAAAAGACAGCAAGGGTTGCCATAGTAAAATATTCAATTACCAATCGCAAATAGGGGAGGACTTTAATTATGAAATTAAAAGGGGTTGCAACTTAATTATGATAGGGTTCGGCATGCAAAACACGCTTTAGATGTCAAGATTTGACGAACTTCGAATTTTATCATATTTTTTGTTCCGTAGAATAAAAAACCTGTGTGGTTTTATGAAACCACCGTAAAAGTGAAACTTTTTTTCACATTATAGACATTTAACAAAAAAAATTTGGAATAATATTCCATTAAGTGTATAAAAATCGCTCTATTAATCTTACCGCGCGGCCGACCGTCACGCGACATGCAACACACAGACGAAAAAGTTTGAGACGATGCACGATGTAATAAAAGTTTTACTTTGAAAAAATAAAATTATTCAGTATTACAACTTTTTATGATATTTTCGTTTGTGATTTTTCGGTAGCTAATTGCTACTAATAATAATCAAATTGTTTACACAACTAATATGTACCTAAGTTTTATTATTTTACTCATTTATAGTAATATACCGATTTTTTTTTAATATTTATTAATGCAGAAGAATTAGATAACTGTGTCAAGACAAAAAAAAATTGCGTGCGTATAAAGTACAAATCAGAAGTATAACTTCTTTTGGCCAACTAATTTTTAAAAAAAAACTAATTGAAAAAAAGCCAATTAAAAATCACAAAACCGCTGAATAGCGCCATCTTATTTAGTACACGCTGAAACAGTCTTCGCAGAACTAGTCCTTTGAAACAAACCCAACATCACGCGATTCTTATTGCTTACGTAGTTTACGTTATCAATAATAGATGTCACTAGTTTATGAATATTTTTTATATTACATCCTGAAAACAACTAACATGAATATTATTTACTGTTCTTAATTAATTATTCGCTCAAATTTTACCCCTCGTGTACCTTAGGAAGTTTTAATACTTCAAAAGTATAATACCTACTTACTGTTACGTTTCAAACATTTTTCATCCATTAGTTTGCTTAAGACTTTCAATGGCGCTAAAAAACAGATGATTTCGATTTTCGATCATTATAATTCACGTAGAATGGAGAAAACACGAAGAAGATTGATTTGAGTATCATTCATATCTACTCCATTCTTCGTAACATTGACAAATTATCCAAACCATATTGGTACTTTTGAAAATAATTAATTGTAGAAAAGAAAATGAAAAAAAAATACCTACCCAGTACCCTAAACAGTACAGTACCCTAAAATGTAAGGGTCAGACGACAGTTGTTATGCGCAAAAAGGATTTTTGAATTTATTTGAATATTAATACTACATGTTACATAAACACACGCTTTTTATTATCATAAAATGACTTTTAGTCTCATTATGATGAAGCACGTATTTTGAATGCTTGTTATTTATACATGCTTATATACTACTTATATCAGCGGCTTTACCTACTTGTGACTACCATTTCTTTCTTAAAGTATGTTCTTCACCTTGAGATCAGCTGTACGCTTAGATTTCTTTACATTGTTGGTTTAACGAAGTATTTAAATCTCTTATGAATTATATGTCACAATTTCTAAACTAAAAAAAATTCTGACTTCATACAAATAGCACATATATCTATCGATAAATTTGTATTTAAAGGGGGATTAATGTTCCTTTTTCTGACAAAAATATTAAATGAATTCGGACTACCCGTTGATGAACTACAACTAAGTTAACACTTTGACATTTACCCCTTTACCCACGGGAAACGTGGTGAATGTACGAATAAAAACCACCCAGCGTCCTAACTATAGTATAAACTTAAATAAACAGTGCTCAGTTTTGAATACATTCATTAAAAAAAAAACAGTTTCGACTTTCGCATCAATAGCGATTCCAAATTCGTTTATAAGAATTGCATTAAAATTTATCATTAAAAAACTCAGAACCCTAATTTTTTATAAAATCTTTGCTCTCCCGTATTAAAAAATTTTAAAACATAACTTTAATAGAATATTAATGTTTTTTTTTATTTATGTTTTTAACTAAGTAGTCGATGTCACATATTTAACTAGATACATTTTACCCCTGGCGCAAAAAGCGTTATAATTTTGACGCCAATGTCTTTCTTTGGCATCGTAACTCCCGGACACAAGACGTTTTATAAAAGAACTAGCCGACCCGTACCCACTTCGTTGCGCATTAATTATTTTTAATAATTACTTCTAACTACGATATCTCAAAAACTATTCATCTGATTGATTTAGTGTAAAGAGCAATTTTAATCTGCATTAAATGACTAAGCTAACTAACATATTCATTTGGATAAGGATTAATACCGAACTAAAGAAAATAGCTTTGAAAATAACGTAATGTTTTTAATTAAAAAGAACATAAAAGTGATTATTGTAAGTCAACCGTAAGAGATAGAGATATGCTATCGCGGACTTTTTTGTAGAATTTTTATAGATTTTGAATTCTCTTGTACATTACTAACTGTATCTTTGCTAGTTTACGCGGCGTTCGCGTGGAAAGTTCCCAGTTGGCGAGATTTTTTGCGACCTCTTCAACATTTACCGCCGTATTTCAGCTAATTTAGATAAAAGCATAATAAATTATATACCTAAACCTTCCCCAAGAATCACTCTTTCTATTGTTGAAAACCGTATAAAAATCCGTTCAGTAGTTTTTGAGTTTATCGCGTTCAGACAGACAGGAGGACAGACAGACAGGGGGACAGAAAGACGCGGTCGGGGGACTTATTTTTATAATAAGTATAGATGAAAAGAAGACAAATATTGCTCCCCTAGCAACATTAACAACTGCTCTACTGGTGTAGTGGTGCTAGTAGTCGCTTAAAACACCGACGGTTTGCGTGTTCGATTCCCGCTCGGGATTGATATTTGATTCATTGAAATCACGTTAAGCCGTCGGTCCCGGTTGTTATTATAAATACCTGATAGCGATTTTTACTCATTGTAGGGAATTTTAATTTTTTTTTAATAGTCATCACAGTACAGATATTTCTGTGAAGGTCAAAATGAGATACAGAAATCAATACGGCTTGAAGCTTAGTGCGAGGGTTGGTGTAGCTATAGATGAGTTTGGACGAAACTGACATAGCGATAGTTTTACGACAGAAGGAGATTTGATTCCTGCTTACGTGAAATAATTTTTATTCTTTGTGTAGGTACGTATAATTTTATGTTTTTTTTTTTTAATAATTTAAAAAAAGAAAAACATTTCTTCGTCAACTTTGAACGTGTATATGTAATATGCTGTAAACTTTTTTTTTTAATATTTCTTTTTTTTTTTAATTTAAACTTTATACATATTTACAAGTCACAACTTAAGCAATAAATATTTACAGATTGTTTTGATACAAATCATGTCCGCGTGGAATTGTGCCAAGAATGCTGGCAGCATTTCCCCGTTGAATCTCTTGAATAGGTAGATGTGGCTAATGTTAATACTATATAACTGAAAAGACACTTTAAGATTGACTGGAAAAACTATTTATTGTAAATTTATCATTTTGAATTTTTCTGATACAATAGTCGTTATAAAATTAATATATATAAATACAAAAATATGTTCGTGCAACTAAGACATGTTATTATCGAGAGAGCTTCGAACGGAATCAAGAAATATCACAACATTCAACCTAAAGAAATAAAAACTAAAATTCTAAACTTAAAATAATTTAAACATAATATACCAAAGAGATCATATAGCTTATATAAAAATAGTTTTTATGTATATCTGAGATTACCATTCAACACACCCCCTTAATCTCAGATATACATCATAACACCAGACAACCAACAAAATAATTTAATACCAACAAAATAATTTCAAAGTTAACAACAAACAAAACTACCAACACTAACACACTCTTTCTCAACAAAAACCAAAAACCACATAAAATACAAGTAATATTAAAAATTCTATAAAAAAAAATTTTTCTCTAAAGATTCCGTTTTTTAATTCCACAAAACATTAAATCCTTTTTCCCTTACAACAATCTCATACATGCTTCCACTGCGCGAATCTCTATTAATAACACCCCTTTAAACTAGCACTAACTATACCTAAAAGATTTGGAATTAAAATACCTAAAAATCATCAATCACAAGAAAATAACACTAATCACTTTAAAAACTAGTCACTAAGTCATTTCCTACCTACACCATCACATCACTAAAACTTGATTACGAAGCCGCAAATATTTAACGTTGGATAAATTCTTCCTTAGGTCCACACTTTCCGCGACAACTTCAGCTTCTTCCTCACTTGTTACGTCATCATCATTAAAAACATCAACAACCTCCTCTTCAAAAATCATCAACAACAACAACTTCCTCTCCTCTATCCTCAAAAACATCAACAACAATAAACTCCTCCTCTATCCTCAAAAACATCAACAACAAAAAAAAAAAACTCCTCTTCTATCCTCAAAAACATCAACCACAATTAACTCCTCTCTTCTATAACTTCTTCATCAAAATTCACATTCCTCACACCTTCAATTGTTTCTTCACAAATGAATTCGTTTGTCTCTGTTCTCTTCATTTTCAACACAATAAATTGTTACTTCTGTAACATTCTCGTTTCAACACCCCTTAAAATATGTAAAATGCGGCTTGCGTGCTCTGGGCAATGCTGGGCAACTCGTGCTGGGCCCATAACCTCTTGAATCGGTAGATGTGGCTAATGTTAATACTATATAACTGAAAAGACACTTTAAGATTGACTGGAAAAACTATTTATTGTAAATTTATCATTTTGAATTTTTCTGATACAATAGTCGTTATAAAATTAATATATATAAATACAAAAATATGTTCGTGCAACTAAGACATGTTATTATCGAGAGAGCTTCGAACGGAATCAAGAAATATCACAACATTCAACCTAAAGAAATAAAAACTAAAATTCTAAACTTAAAATAATTTAAACATAATATACCAAAGAGATCATATAGCTTATATAAAAATAGTTTTTATGTATATCTGAGATTACCATTCAACAGAATCGCTATGCCGATTCTCTGGGCAAAAAATGCACCAGCTCTCTTGTCACCAGTCGAGGCAATAAGGCGAGGATCTCATTTAAGAATTTTTTAGCACTGCTACTCCAAGGTCTCAATGCTGTAAACAGATATGAGATAATTATAATTATTGTTCAGAAATACACGCGTGTCAAACACAAAGATAAATATATACTTCTTTAACTCCAACTAACTCTAAAACCAATGTTAATTAGTTGTTTTCTAGTAAAACCAGCACACATGAGAAAACGTTCTTTCTTAATTTTATTTACCTCTTTAAAAAAATTGATTCAAATAAGCAATTTCTACTCAACGCTAGATGGCGCTATAGTAGCGGAAGCAAAGTTTTTTTTAATAAGTTAATATTAATAAATATTAAATGGTGAGCATGAAGGATTCAAGGGAATTGAAAATAAGATTCGAGATCCTACTGTGAGCAGTGTTATAGGTATTGAAAAATTTTATGTTCACCGTCACCAATTGTATCAGTTAACGCCTGACAAAATAAAAAGGCAATTGTGTCGTGAAGCGAAGTTGAACTTTAGTTTTTGATATAATTATAATTCTTATATGCCAATATATGCCATTGAATTCCACTATATTGAAGAAATATTTCAATTTACTAATATTGATCTATACGTTGTAGGTTATCACACCTTAGCCTGTAATATCCCATTGTTGGGCATAGGCCTCTTCCCCATGTAGGAGAAGGATCGGAGCTTAATCCAGCACGCTGCTCCAATGCGGGTTGGCGGATATATTCCCTACTATGAGTAACGATCGCTATCAGGTGTACATGATAACAACCGGGACCGACGACTTAACGTGCTCTCCGAGCAGTGGCGGATTTACACAATAGGCTGAGTAGGCTGGAGCCTAGGGCGGCAAATTCTAGGGGGGGGGGGGTCAATTTTATTTTTGAAACGTTATAATATTAGGTCTTACCTATGAAATTGCCGTTTCATCGTACTAGCTATTTCAAAACTAAAAAAAAAATCTGGACTGTACTAGGATATAGGATACCGAGTTTCAGAGGTCACAAGGGGCGGCAATTTAATAGCCTACTGGCGGCACACGGGGTGTACACGGCGGGTACAGGAAAACGTTACGGCGCGTTACATGGGGGGAGGGGGGGTCAAAAATCTTCAAAATTTGCGTTACGTAATACTTGAACGCCCCCTTATTTACAGGATACATTTTATCCACAAGAGGTGAATAGGTGTCGGTTTACCCTAGTCCAATTAAGAGAAAGAAAAATAAAATGCTCAAAGAAACATAACATTTTTTCATTTATTCTTATTTACAGAGTTACATAGTAAAATGGTTTCCGACTTCACACTTAAA
Organism: Melitaea athalia; assembly: GCA_905220545.2. Classification (NCBI taxonomy): domain Eukaryota; kingdom Metazoa; phylum Arthropoda; class Insecta; order Lepidoptera; family Nymphalidae; genus Melitaea; species Melitaea athalia. Next base: position 1,896,475 of record HG992198.1, read on the forward strand.
TGTTTCTGTACCTGAAAAAAAAGAACATTAAATGTCATTAATAATAAATTTGGACATAATATACTTTACTAGCTGTACTTCGCGGCTTCGTCCGCGTTAATTTGAGAAAAAAAAATTCCTAAAATAATTTATATACATAATTATAGCCTTCCTTGGTAAATTAACTATCCGACAGGAAAAGAATTTTTCAATTTAAACCGTCACTTTCACTTCAGCCTATCACAGTCCACTGTTGGACATAGGCCTCCACAAGTTCGCGCCCGACATTACGACGCGAACTCATGTGTGTTGCCCATAGTGAGCACGCTGGGCAGGCGGGTTGGTGACCGCAGTGTCGCACCGAAGATGCTGCTGCCCGTCTTTGGCCTGTGTAGTTCAAAGCCAGCAGTTAGATGGTTATTCCGCCATCGGTCGGCTTTAACTATTCCAAGGTGGTAGTGGAACTGTGTTATCCCTTAGTCGCCTCTTAGGACACCCACGGGAAGAGAGGGGGTGGCTATATTCTTTACTGCTGTAACCACACAGCAATTTAAACCTTCAACTTACCGTACCGTCACTTTAGTGTTATGTCATTTACAATAATACTGTATTTGACGTGTATATCATTTACCTTTATGCGTCTTGACGTGTTGCCTCAATTCCCGTATACTCAAGAACTGTTCTTGACATATTCTGCACTTGTAATGATATTCCACTACCTGCAAATGTATTCAATTTAATAAATACTTTTTTTATTTTTTTGCAACTTAGGTCGGCAAACAAGCATACAGCTGACTTGACGGTAAGCGATTACTGTGGCTTATAGACGCCTGCAACACCAGAAGCATCGCAAGCGCGTTACCGACCCTATCCCCAATTCCCCCAGGAGCTCTGGTCACCTTACTCACCACAGGAACACAACACTGTTTAAAAGCAGTATTATTTAGCTGTGGTCTTCTGTAAGGTTGAGGTACTTGCCCAGTCGGGCAGCTCCATATTTTAAGCAGGAAATTTTCTGCTCTGCCCTACCTCAGTTAATTATGCCTGAGTTGTCATCATCAATGCTGCATAATGCAACGCTTTACTCAAAAATTTATCACTTGAATACACAACAGTGTTGCCTGAATTTGAAATTCTGACAACTATACATAGAACCAAATCGATAAACCAATGATACCAATGACTACATTTCATAAGGCGATGTAATATTTGAGGAGGACATGTCCTACTGTGTCCTATCTTGGTAAATTTATAAATACAACATACCGATAAATACGTGAGTAACGCTATCAGGTGCACATGATAACAACCGGGAACGACGAATAAGCTATCCGAGACACAAACACAAAGACCACGGCAAACATCTGTATGGCCAATACAAATGTTTGTCATCTGTGGGGATCGGACCCGCAACCGCCAGCACAACAGCTACAAATCAGTGTTGTAACCCAACGCCAATGCGTCGTCACCAATAAATACATATTTTATTAAATATAAAACATACGGTTGCCAGACTCCTAGCGATGGCCCTCTTGCAAGAACGGACTTCATCCTCCGAGTGACTCCGGAGGTGGGCGAGCAGGTTGTACACACTGATGCACGGCCTCATACACACTTGGCACCGGATGTTCTCTGGAACACACGGGTGAGGACACTAGTTGAAGACAGTATTCCAATAAAAAGAAACTTTAATTTAACAGGATTAAAAGTACCTAACCTATGTCCGTCTCCTGGTTCTAAGCTACCTTTCCACCAATTTTCAGCCAAATCGGTCGGCCGTTCTTGAGTAATAAATAATGTAACTAACATGACTTTCTTTTATATATAATTATTATATGGACTAGCCAACCCGTGCCCACTTCGTTAGGCCTTATTATGTTTGTGACGCAAATCAATACATATTATAAAACAAAGTCGCTTCCCGCTGTCTGTATGCTTAGATCTTTAAAACTACGCAACGGATTTTGATGCGGTTTTCTTCAGTAAATAGTGATTCAAGAGGAAGGTTTATATGTATAATACATGGATAATATAGTAGAGGAACGCTAATAGTTTTTGCAAACGTGCGAAGCCGGGGAGGGTCGCTAGTTATTGATAAATCAGCTTTGTATTGCATATTCTTTTAGATAATATTCTGAGAATTTCAATATACGCTTACTCTTCGCTCAGCTTGTCATATCTCACTGCTGGGCTAAGGCCTCTTTCCACATGTAGGAGAAGGATCATTCAACATCATTCAAGGGAAATTTCAATATACTTTGCACAAAAAAAGATAAAAAAAGTTAAAAACTAAAACACAATTATGACAAAAAAAAATTATTACGCCACTTGTCCTTTAGAGAGCGCCACATTTAATATAATGTGACACCATATAGCCTACAATCAGCGGAAAATTAAGACGCTACTAATGATACCTCATTTGTCTAAATATAATAAGTAGTTTGGGAGACATGAGCAGATAAACATAGATAGACTGCTGATAATATACAGATATACATATATAGACTGCTAACATTATAACCCTCCTTTTGGGTTTGCCGGGTAAAAAATACAAGTGATATTCGGAGTATGGGTGGGGGGGGTGGTTAAAAAGTTTCCTCAAACATCACGATGATTAATGGACAACCCCTAAAAACATTAACTCACTCTCAGGGGTCTTAGGGGTCGCCCTGAAAACATTTACTCACTCTTATCACTCTTCTTGAAGCCTCTCCAAGAAGTTTGGTAGCAGGGAGCGCAGGTCTGACAGCTCGCCACTTCTTTCAAATACCTATTATCTTCATTAATGTCTCGCTCATTCATATTTTCACTAAAAAATTAATACAAGTCACATTAAATAAAATTAATTTTATACCAGAAAACACTTTTAATAAGAGACATTTTGCAATTGTTTACACCATATAGGCGTATACCATGTTTCTACTAGCTAATTCCTTTTTTTAATATACAACTAGGTCGTCAAACAAGCGTACGGATCACCAGATGGTAAGCGATTACCGTAGTTTATAGACGTCTGCAACACCAGAAGCACGCAAGTGCGTTGCCGACCCTATCCCAAATTCCCTCCAGGAGCTCTGGTCACCTTACTCACCAACAGAAACACAACACTGCTTGAAAACATTATTATTTATCTGTGGTCTTCTGTAAGGTCGAGGTACTACCCCGGTCGGGCTGCTCCATATTTTGAGCAGGTTAAATGCTGCTATGCTCTACCTCAGTTAAAAGTTTCTTATACAGACATTTGTCTAGAGGAGATCCTTATAAAACTATGAGGTTGTTGTACTATATTTATATTTATTTTAATTTGTAGTGATTCTAGCGAATGTGCTATCGTTTATTTAAAAAAAACAACTATACTAAAATATCCACAATTCAGGATGAGGTTGAAAAATCTTGCAACAACTAAAAAAAAAAGAATTGACTACATCCATACTAAACCAATGAATACAATCTATACTAATATAATAAATCTGAAAAGTTTGTTTGTTTGTTTGTTTGAACGCGGTAATCTCTGGAACTACTGGTCCGATCTTAAAAATTCTTTCAGTGTTAGATAGCCCATTTATCGAGGAAGGCTATAGGCTATATATGATGATATATACCAATAGGAGGGGAGTCCACGCCGACGAAGTCGCGCGCAGTAGCTAGTGTGTATATAAAAATGAATCGTTGAATGTGTTGCTAAGCGCAAATCTCGAGAGCAGCTGAACCGATTTCGCTAATTTTTTTTAAATAATATTCTTTTAAGTACGAGGACGGTTCTTACAGAGAAAACATTTAAAAAATTCCGAAAAAGTCTAAAAACAACACTTTTCAATATTCCCATACAAAATATTCGTATTAATACCTAATAGCCAATTTGAACATTAATACCAAACCATAAAGTTTAAGTGTTAGTGGAGGGGTTACGAAGGACAAGTATTAAAAAAAAAATAAAGAAATTAAAGAATCGACTGTCAGGCGGTACATAGTTCGCCGGGTCAGCTAGTTAATAATATTTATTTTTAATATCCTCACGACTTGAATACGCCCTTAAAATGTACATAAGATTACATTTTAACGTCATAACATATAAACAATCTCACATAATTTTCTTAGCAACAGAGTGGTATCGAACTGGAATAAATTGTTTTGGCCACTACAGTCACTGAATTCAAAAACAGACTCGATGGCTGGTTAAATACAGAGAAGCTGTCGCTTTTGCAAAAATGATTTTTTATTTTCAACACATCTGATAAGGACACATCAGCTTAATAGCTGTTTGTCTATAAAAATTAATAATAATAATAATAATTTTAAAAACAAAAACAAACAAACAAACCTTTTCTTTGCAAACATTTTGTACACCAGTGACAGCTTCTCTTTAGGCTTATAAACGACTAAAGTCTCGACGTCTTTGTTGACCTCTTTTGTCAATAAAACCTCGTCTCTGTGACGAAATGATCTCCTTTTCTTAACGTCGCTCAACTTAATTGTGTTCAAGACTTTTTTCTCTCTATACTTTGGAAGAACTGATTGAACGACCTCGGATCTCTTGTTTTCATTCTTATTTTCAACGCATATCTTGCTGTACATTGTCGTTTCAACTTTACCTGGAAATTATAAAATGAAGTATTTAGTATGTAGTAGTATGAGTCCTCCCGTGACCATGGTTAAAACATGGTGTAAAGAATCCGAAACGTCGGGCAAATGCCCGAGAAGCAAATGCCCCACAGAAACTTAACAAACAATGATAAAATCTGAAAAAGTTGTTCCATTAAGTATTTAGTTTTCATAATAATAATAATAATAGTTGTGTTTTTTAGCAAACGAAAAAAAACCGACACCAAATGCATCGGCAAGTTATAAATAATAAATAAATTAACAAACGCACTAGTCTTCACTACGATTTTCGAGGGTTCCCCTCGATTTCACTGGGATCCCATCATCAGATCCTAGTTTCCTTATCATGGTACCTAAGTTGGGATATCCCCTTTTCAACAAAAAAAGAATTATCAAAATCGGTTCATAAACAATGAAGTTATCCGCGAACATACATAAAAAAACATATACGGTCAAATTGAGTAACCTCCTCCTTTTTTGAAGTCGGTTAATTAAAATTTTAAATAATAACAATGTCGCAATAAGAATGCAGTCGACTTGATGGTACGCAGATACTCAACTAGAACCCTTGCAACACCAGACGTCTTGCAAGTGCATTGCTAATTAAATAACATAGATATCGCGGGCTTCAAGCCAGAGAGGCGTATAAACAAAATGCGTTTTTTTTAATTACGTCAATCATTTCTAAGTTTATCGATACATCACCTCCGTTTTTTTCTTAACTGTAGGTAAATTATTTTAGAAAATATTAATAAAATACTTTCAGGCGTATAACTGAAGTCAGATATTATTTTCATGCCAGAAAGTCGTACCGCGTTATTGCTTATACGGCCCTCTGGCTTGAAGCCCGCGATATATATAATGGCTGAGGATATTCGTACACTAGCATGACTCTAGCGGTAATCTAGCGTGACTTGTACTTCTTGAAAAAATAAACATTTGACTGTTCATCGGCATAATTTCGTTCCGTGACGTCTCCGGCTTCTAAAGAACACTCTAGGAGTATTCAGTGTGGTTAAATTACGGAAACAGAACCACAACAGATTTGAATCTGTACTTAGTGCCAGTCACGCTAGTCACGCTAGTTTAAAAAAAATTTACCTGTTACTTTGTTATGTATATTTCTCAACACAACTATTCTTTTCGATGACACAGTCGGCTCCTTCTCAGCACGCAATGGATTGTCAAAGTTCTTAAAGTTTTCTAAGCACAAGTTGTTCCAATTCCTAAGCTTAATTTCATCCCATTTATCTTTCTTCAAGGCACGAACAGGAAGACACAGAGGATCATCATAATCTGGTATCCTTATGTTCAACAGCTTTCTATTAACTGAATCATACTTTGTAGACAACTTTTTAGGCTTTTGCTCCTCTTTTATATCTATTTTGTGGACATATGATGATGCGAATCTACGTCCTCGGGAGGCTGTTAGTCGGGTGAAGTGAGTTTGTTTTCTCTTCTTATTTCGCTGTGCTAAATCTTCTGTGGGATCATAATCAGAGTCTTCTTCTTGCTTTCTTCGTTTCCGTCTAGTTTGGTTTGGACGTTTTTCGTTTGGTACTCTCTCGACGAGTAGTATAGGTTCGCCTAAGGTAGGTTTGACATCGGTCTCGTTTTCCACAGTTTGGACACATTGTTGGACAATATCTGCATCTTCGTCTAAGAATTCTATTTCACATTCCGCTTCTTCAGTCATTTTTCTATAATGTGCTATAATGTGTAAATAAATAGAGATATATTAAAATTTAAATCCAAAAAAAATTCACTGAACTGAGAACTGAATCAACAATACCAAAGAGTAATGAGCAGGGGGGGTGTACCAGGGTTGCCATCACGACATTTTAAGTTGCCGTGTTTTGGGTATCTGGATTGCCGTGTTTTCGAATAAAAACTACAAAATTGCCGTGTATTTACTTTACATTAACACGTAAGATTAAACATGACATTAAATAATTGTGTTTACTAGCAGCAAACGAAAAAACCGACTTCAATTATATCGACCAGTAATACAAAGTAAGAAGAAAAAAAAATTAATAAACGCACTAGTCGTCACTACGATTTTCGAGGGTTCCCCTCGATTTCTCTGGAATTCCATCATCATAATATTCCGGTTTCCTTATCATGGTACCACCCTTGGGATATCTCCTTTCAAAGATAAAAAGAATTATAAAAATCGGTTCATAAGCGACTAATTTATCCCCGAACATACATAAAAAATATATATATTTATACGGTCGAATTGAGTAACCTCTTCCTTTTTTGAAGTTGGTTAAATAACCTCCTCCTGTTTTGAAACCGGTTAAATAAAACATTATATTTCACAACCGTCATACGAATTTATCGTAACCAACATTTCTTCTTCGGCTTTTTTCAATTTATATTAATTTTTTTCCTTCATATTTTTTATCTTTTTTTGTGTTTTTGTTTAGTTGATTTGAAATTTACACAATTTCCGTCGAATCGGATAAAGTGCTTTTTGCCAGTAAAGTTCCATTTATTGTGGAAGTAATAATTTTATTTCTTGTTTTTGTTTTGTAATAATTCTATTTCTTGTTCTTGTTTTTTTGGGGTTTGTGAACACTCACGATCATTAACGTGTTGAATGAATGTATGATGAGCGAAGGCTTAGACCAGCCCTCAATAAACTGGTTCACAATATAGAAACGGATCTTGTTTTTGTGTTGCACTATAATGACTTATCAACTACCGATAAAATTATTAGGAAAAATAAGTACACATTGAATTGCCGTGTTTTTGAACACGGCAATGAACGTACTGCCGTGTACCGTGTTTTATCCCCGAATATACCCAAATTGCCGTGTAACACGGCAATTGCCGTGTAAATGGCAACGCTGGGGGGTACACTTTCCCTACTATTACAATGTACTCTGTGGGTACACTCTATGTAATCGATCAAAGCGGCACCTAGTGATTGTTTGGTGTCGATTTGTGGTAAAGCAGTTCTGTAATTAAGCATTATTTTTATAGATGTCGCTTCTACTCGTATCAATCAAATTGTTGATAAATATGGATGTTGCCACTTGTTATAGTACATTGCGCTTGAGGGTGTTTATAAAACTACCTTTACTGGGCCTAGATACAAATTTAAAATTTAATCACTTTTAAATACATTTGAAATGAATTGATGTTTCAAAAAATCAATTATATACCCTATATAAATGTAATTTGCAATTATTTAAACTAAATAAATACAAAATATGTGGGAAATGAAAATAATAATCTAGCAACATTATAAAACTAAAACGAACACGAAGTTTTTGAATTTTGACATTTAATATGTGAAAAAAGAATAAGGTAGGTACTTTTGTACCAAAAATATTTGTAATTATATTTATAATATTGTAAATAACTATGTAGAATGTTTATTAATAAAGTATTGTACTTTTAAGTAATTTGATGACTGCAAATTTTCAAAAGTGAAAACGGTTTTCAAGTGTGTAATCCGATGAGCTCTCGTTTTGAATTTCAATTCATATAAGTTTTTGTTTGATATTGTTGAGTTTTAGGTTGTTTTTGTGTTTTTGGTACGTTTGTGTTTTATATGAACTATAAAAATAAATGATATTAAGTTTTAATCAATTGTTTTATTTTAAACTGTTCTTACTTTTTCTTTATTAAGTAAATATCATATCTATCATCAGGTTTGCTAAACATAAAATCCATTACATAAATCACTCCTTTTGCGGGACTGATTTGTAATAGATTTTATTACTTTAACAAAGCTGATTCGATACAGGAAAACTAATAAAATAAAATAACTAAGGTACGTATAATAGGTAGGTACTTATATATACCTATATATAGGTTATGGCATCGTAGTTTGCACCAAACATCCACCAGAGGCGCTACTTTCCATACTAGCAAAAAAAATAGCGGAGTTGGCTCTCTTTTCCCGTATTGGCTAGGTGCGTGACGGTAGCGCCACTCGAGGTATGAACTAAAAGGGGACAGTATTGGCAGATATAATCTGTGATTGGCAGTATATTAATGATATTTGACAAAAATTACTATTTTTTTATTGTTAAAATAACTATCAATATGTGAAAAAAATGTAGTGACGAACTGACGAAATTACGTGCTATTTTATATTGAATTAAATATCTTAAAAAAAAAACGTAAGTATCATTGATAAACAAATTATTTAATATTTACATGATTATAGATTAAGTCAATTCTAGCTAGCTTTATAGTTTTATACTATCTGTGTGTAATCTGTGGTCAATTCTAATTTCTAAAGCATAGCTGAGTACATATGAGTTGTAAAATTAATTTTAACAAAACTAAAAGGAAACAAACTTTGGAAACAAAGAGTATAATTATAATTGTAAAGGTAAAAGTAAAGAATAAAAATAAAAAGATAATGTAATAGCTGAATCTTGAAGATAACGTAAAATATTAATTTTTTTAATTTAATATTTTTTTATTTAAGTCGTTACGAAAACATGGATGTCATCATCAAAACTGGGTTTCAAGCAGTAAATCATCGAATTGAGTTCCAAATTAGTAACTAAATTTTTTAAATTTAATAAACACGTTGTTTAATCTAAAGAGTAGCAAAATATTTTTCATTATTTATATGAAATTCTTAATAAAATACATACAATAGTTTATTAAATTTTGATAAATTCTACAAGTAAAAACATTTATATTTCAAATAACTAATTTAGATAATATATTATTGTGTCAACAACATTTACCAGTTTCCAAATGCCTGTTATACTCTTTTATTATTAATACTGAAATTAAGGTTACGATACTACTTACTTTCGCCGTCTTACTGCTACTATCCACTTTTTTCTTTGATTTATTTTCCATTTCGCAGTTGGAAATGTATAAAATTTACACTCACTCTTTCTGCTAGTATTTCTACAATTAACGACACAGCAACTCCGGTTGCTCATTTTATTAAAATTTTATTATTGATAAAAAATTAAAATGTTTACGTGTATTTTTTATACGACAGAGTCTTAACACATCTCCGTTTAGTTCAAAAATTCACCACTGCGTACGCTTGTGTCGATTCGGCTTATGGTCTAAGATCCGGAATATAACAAAATCTTCCCTCATCTGTTAATTAGATGAAACAATTTTTTATAGGATGATTTCAATATTGTGAATTTATAAAAACAACCTCTGCCACCATAAGCCTGCTACAAATAATAATACTTAAAAAAAAATTTTTTTTCTTCTAAAAAATCTTTTCCCTCTCATGTTAATTACATGTAGTAAGCTAAAACCGTCAATATTTTACATTATATACCTGACTATAGTAGGCACCCATCTCCATGATTGCTATACTTACCTGCAGCCAGGTTACTCTGACTGAGGTTACTGACCTGGCTGCAGGTAAGTGTAGCAATCATAGCGATGGCTGCCTACTACAGTCAGGTATATAATGTAAAATATTAACGGTTTTAGCTTACTACATGTAATTAACATGAGAGGGAAAAGATTAAAAAAAAAAAAAATTTGCAGCAGGCTTATGGTGGCAGAGGTTGTTTTTATAAATTCACAATATTGAAATAAGCTTATAAAAAATTGTTTCATCTAATTAACAGATGAGGGAAGATTTACCTTCTCGGATCTTAGACCATTACCTCCACCATGACTTCGCACCTTGCCTATACTTACTGTACTCTGTGGTAATGAGTAATTGACCCCGGCTTCACACGTTGGCCCCAACATAGGTCCAACGTGTGGAGCTAGAAAATTGCATCCGTCCCAACGTTGGGGCGAGCGTTGGTAGTTCGCCGGCTCGTGTCGGTTTTATCAAAGGAATCTGCGCCAACGTTCGCGATCCGTCCACACGTTGGCGCGTTGCTCAGTTCTGTTGCAACACGCAGCGAGTGCGTACGTCGAGCGAGAATGGCTTCCTCATCCACAAAATCGCCACCGGCATGGACAAATGAAAAAATCATAGAATTTATTGAACTTTTGATAAAGTTCAATAAATTCCATGACTTTTTCACATCTAATAATATGGGACGCTACTCGAAAGGATCATAAAAATAAAAATTTATTAGCTGATGCATGGCGCACCATTCAACAGAATATGGGAATGAATTTCTCAATTGAAGATTAAAAAAAAAAGCGAGAATCATTAATGAGCACATATCGCCTTTACAGAAAAAAAATTAGTGACTACTCGATCTTTGACGTGGATTTTTATTTTTTCTCAATAACAAATATAAATGTGCACTCAGTACTATAAAAGCGCTCAGAGCAAGCGCTCGATTTCTATATCGGACGTCTTCACATTGGCCCTGACGGGACAGAACTAGTTTGATAGCCAACGTGTGTACGGCTCTCCGAATATGCAGTCCAACGTTGGTACGAGCGTTGGGGCCAACGTGTGGAGCCGGCCTGAGTATATTTTATATTATAACCACAGACTCAGAGCATAGTAATACTTAGGTAATACCACAGAGTACAATAACTATACGGGAAAAGAGAGCCAACTCCGCTATTTTTTTTGCAAGTATGGAAAGTAGCGCCTCTGGTGGATGTTTGGTGCAAACTACGATGCCATCTATATCTTATCTTATACTATTAAACGAGCAATTCTTGTATATATATATATATATTTTCTGAATCTCGGAATCGGCTCCAACGATTTTCGTGAAATTTAGTATGCAGGAGATTTCGGGGGCGAAAAATATATCTAGCTAGGATTCATTTTAAAAAAATGTTGTTTTATCCCTGTTTTTAGGCAATGAAAAAATATCATTAGAATACGAAGCTTAATTTCACCATTTATTAATATAGCTGTAATAGTGTAATTAGGAAAGCGACGGATTTCAAATCGTTTTGACCCGGGATCGAATCTCAGTCTCCAGATTATTTTTTTTCTTTTTTTTTTTAATTTCACTCGTGATTTATTATTTAAATAAAATTAAAATATAAAAATACCGAAAAAAAAAACAAAAAAAAAAAAATAATTAAAATACCGAGCTGGGCTCGGTCACCCAGGTACTATATAAAAGAGTTACCCACCCATTGACTCAATCATCACGATATCTCAGGAACCATAAAGCGTAGAGACTTGAATTTTGGTAGGAATATTCCTTTCGCCGAGTAGAGGTCAGCTAAGAACGGGTTTTACGATATTCCACCCCTAAGGGGGTTAAACGGGGGTTGGAAGTTTGTATGAAAGTCCTATGTTTTTGAAGTAAGAGACTTGAAATTCAAAATGTATGCTCTATAGATGGTGTGGAGGTGTACTAATAATGTATTTTTAGAAATCAACCCTTTTTGGGGCTGAAACGGGGGGTGGTAGTTTTATGTGAGCGAGATGAAAACTTAAGTATATGTAAGTATATTATTTGCATCACAAAAATAATTAACGCCCAACGAAGTGGGCACGGGTCGGCTAGTAACCTATATATAGGTATATATATGTACCTACCTATTATACGTACCTTAGTTATTTTATTTTATTAGTTTTCCTGTATCGAATCAGCTTTGTTAAAGTAATAAAATCTATTACAAATCAGTCCCGCAAAAGGAGTGATTTATGTAATGGATTTTATGTTTAGCAAACCTGATGATAGATATGATATTTACATAATAAAGAAAAAGTAAGAACAGTTTAAAATAAAACAATTGATTAAAACTTAATATCATTTATTTTTATAGTTCATATAAAACACAAACGTACCAAAAACACAAAAACAACCTAAAACTCAACAATATCAAACAAAAACTTATATGAATTTAAATTCAAAACGAGAGCTCATCGGAATATGCTCTTTGTCATCGGATTACACACTTGAAAATCGTTTTCACTTTTGAAAATTTCCAGTCATCAAATCACTTAAAAGTACAATACTTTATTAATAAAAATTCTACATAGTTATTTACAATAAAATATAATTACAAATAGTTTTGGTACAAAAGTACCTATCTTATTCTTTTATCTTTTTTCACATAATATTAAATGTCAAAATTCAAAAACTTCGTGTTCGTTTTAGTTTTATAATGTTGCTAGATTATTATTTTCATTTCCCACATATTTTGTATTTATTTAGTTAAAAGAACCGCCAATTACATTTATATAGGGTATATAATTGATTTTTTGAACTTCAATTCATTTCAAATGTATTTAAAAGTGATTAAATTTTTAATTTGTATCTGTAGGCCCAGTAAAGGTAATTTTATAAACACCCTTAAGCGCAATATACTATAACAAGTGGCAGGCAACATCCATATTTGTCAACAATAGGGTACTTTCCGTAGTGAACAATAAATTATAAATTTTGATAAAAATTAAAATTTATATAGAAATACACCTAAATATTCTGATTTAGAATCATAAAAGCACATTATTGATTTATTATATTGAAATTAAAAGTCGTATATTTTAATCTGTATATCACGTGACCTAAAACACGAGCCGCCACGGTGTGACGTCATACGGGCAATAACAAAGTTCTGTCAGTGCTGTCAACAGCTAGTGTACATACTAATATCTATCAATTTTAACTTCAAGGAGTAATAGTTGTGTTCTTTCGTATAATAACTCTTCATATCTTGTTCCAACTGAAATAATATGCATTCATTACTAATTTGTTGATGGCTGTCATAGTAATTGTAGGTTATGTTACTCTCTTACATAATTACGTCATACACTTTTGTTATTGCCCATATTACGTCACCAAAATGGCTGTAGCGTTTTCGCGGTAATAAAAAAGGTTTAAAATTTAATTTAATTTTATGGCATGAAAACGTGTTTATTTTGCCGAAATAATTATATTTTTTTTGTGGATTTTTATTAGAAAATCAACATTTTGAAGTACTTTTTCAAACATAGTGGAATACCCTATTTGATACGAGTAGAAGCGACATCTATAAAAATAATGCTTAATTACAGAACTGTTTTACCACAAATCGACACCAAACAATCACCAGGTGCCGCTTTGATCGATTACATAGAGTGTACCCCCCCTGGGTAATACTTAACAGGGTCTATGGCTCTATGCAAAAGAAAGAGGCAAAGACAAACAAAAAAAAAATATCTGTGATAGGAACGCAACTCGCATCTCGCAAGCAGCGTTGCCATTTACACGGCAATTGCCGTGTTACACGGCAATTTGGGTATATTCGGGGATAAAACACGGTACACGGCAGTACGTTCATTGCCGTGTTCAAAAACACGGCAATTCAATGTGTACTTATTTTTCCTAATAATTTTATCGGTAGTTGATAAGTCATTATAGTGCAACACAAAAACAAGATCCGTTTCTATATTGTGAACCAGTTTATTGAGGGCTGGTCTAAGCCTTCGCTCATCATACATTCATTCAACACGTTAATGATCGTGAGTGTTCACAAACCCCAAAAAAACAAGAACAAGAAATAGAATTATTACAAAACAAAAACAAGAAATAAAATTATTACTTCCACAATAAATGGAACTTTACTGGCAAAAAGCACTTTATCCGATTCGACGGAAATTGTGTAAATTTCAAATCAACTAAACAAAAACACAAAAAAAGATAAAAAATATGAAGGAAAAAAATTAATATAAATTGAAAAAAGCCGAAGAAGAAATGTTGGTTACGATAAATTCGTATGACGGTTGTGAAATATAATGTTTTATTTAACCGGTTTCAAAACAGGAGGAGGTTATTTAACCAACTTCAAAAAAGGAAGAGGTTACTCAATTCGACCGTATAAATATATATATTTTTTATGTATGTTCGGGGATAAATTAGTCGCTTATGAACCGATTTTTATAATTCTTTTTATCTTTGAAAGGAGATATCCCAAGGGTGGTACCATGATAAACAAACCGGAATATTATGATGATGGAATTCCAGAGAAATCGAGGGGAACCCTCGAAAATCGTAGTGACGACTAGTGCGTTTATTAATTTTTTTTTCTTCTTACTTTGTATTACTGGTCGATATAATTGAAGTCGGTTTTTTCGTTTGCTGCTAGTAAACACAATTATTTAATGTCATGTTTAATCTTACGTGTTAATGTAAAGTAAATACACGGCAATTTTGTAGTTTTTATTCGAAAACACGGCAATCCAGATACCCAAAACACGGCAACTTAAAATGTCGTGATGGCAACCCTGCTCGCAAGTCGCAACACTCCATAACATAGATGAAGGATACTAACTATACCCCGTCCGGCGACTAATGATCTTTTTGACAGCTCACGCCTATAAATTACAGTTTTTTTTTTCGGAATAACGTACTAAAAATTTTACACTAATGTCATAATTTATTGACGATTTGATTGATTGAGTGAAGTACCCTGTGCATAACAAACAACCACAGACTATGAAACAGTTATTGAAATAATAAATCGATAATAAATCGATCATTATGATAAAAATAATTTTACGTCATGTGATTATTTTTTCGATAAATTTAATACAAAAAAGGAAATAAAAATAGTATCTATGACCTCAAGATTGATTACTTGCAAGGAATTAAGTCGAAATCTTGAAATTTAATTGCAAACCAAGAATAAAGAGCAATAACTCTGTTAATTCATTTATTTATTATTTATATATTTCATTTATAATTAAAAAAACTAATAAACGCATAAATAAATAATATGTTTAAACTAAATGTATTTAATTAAATCGATTGATAGTTCTTCTTAAATAAAATCGATTATTATTTCGAATCGAATAAATAACGTGTGAGGCAGTCACTAATGTCAAAATTTTTTGAAGTGTCAAAAAGATCATTAGTCGCCGGACGGGGTATAGGTAATAATAATTGCGTAGCATATCCAGAGTATCCTTCATCCTAGCTCCATAAATTGTCCATAGAGAATTGCAACACTCGCAAGAAACACTCGCAACTCGCAAGTCGCAAGCACAGAGTACATTGTAATATACAGGTCGCAAGTATTCATAGATAACAAGTATTTTTGACAACATGTCGGACAAGTTAGTGTATTTTTATTATTTTCGTTTTAACAGTTTATAAAATAACTTATCACCTTTATAAATACAAAAATTCTCTATAAAATATAAAGGAAAATATTTGTGCAATAGAGTTTAATGTGCCAACACGAATGTTGTAGTGATAATGCAACTGAAAATTTCGTGCATGTGCCTGAATCACTAATCAATAATAAACATTATTTTCAGTGAGGATTTACTTGGCGACGATTTAGGAGACCACAGTCTCGCTGATTACAATCTCGGCAATGAGGAGGAAGAGCAACTTCTGGCCGATGATTATGATAGTGGACCGTCCCAAAACGTACCAAGTTCACTCGATTCCTCATACACTGAAGCTGAAGATACAGTGCCTACTGGACAAAACTTAGATTATACACAGGTACGTTAATAAAATAATATGTTTTCTTGTTATTAATTGGTGTTTGGTTCATTCTTTTTGTTATAATTCATATGGATATCGTAAAAGCTACTGTAGTGTGTATATAAACATGTGTTTGTATGTACATATTCTGAGTATTTGTAGCTCATATTGTGTCAAAACATGTTTGTGGATATTCATGACACATGATGAAGAAACTAGTGATTTTATAAAAGGTGTGACTATTTGTACGGGTACTGGACGAATAAATTATGTTTATTTGTTCGGGTACTGGTACTGGACAAATAAATTATGTTTATTTGTTCGGGTACTGAATTTAGAGAGGTTAGGGTTATTTTTTTGTTTTGTTTTGTTTTTGTAACAAAATCATAACGGTAAACACTAAAATAGTGAAAATAAAATAAAATACAATTATTTGTCCGACTTCTGTATGAATAATAATAAATTGTTTGTCCAGTACCCGTATTAATAATCAAAGTGACTATTTGTATGGGTACTGGATGAATAAATCTATACTAATATATAAAGCTGAAGAGTTTGTTTGTTTGTTTGTTTGAACGCGGTAATCTCTGGAACTACTGGGCCGATTTGAAAAATTCTTTCAGTGTTAGAGAGCCCATTTATCGAGGAAGGCTATAGGCTATGTGTCATCACACTAAGACCAATAGGAGCGGAGTCCACGCCGACGAAGTCGCGTGCAGAAGCTAGTTATATATATTTGTACGGGTACTGAATTTAAATAGGTTAGGGTTATTTTTTTTGTTTTTGTAACAAAATTATGCCGATAAACAGTCTGTTTGAATTTAGATAGATTAGGGTTATTTTTTTTATTTTTGTAACAAAATCATGCCAATAAACAGTAATATAGTGAAAATAAAATTATTCGTCCGACTTCTGTACGAATAATAATAAATTGTTTGTCCAGTACCCGTATTAATAATTATAAATTGTTCGTCCAGTACCCGTATTAATAAAATCAGCCTTAAAAACTCAATAAACTATATTAATTTTGATGTAAATGACAATTTTGAACCAACTAGTCCCTATAATCCATTTCACATAAGATGGGTACGGTGACATTTGATATGTTCCAATACACTCTCACTATTTTCAGCAAATCAGATAAATATAAATGTTTAAATATCACCAATTAATTTCTAAGGCAAATAATAATGCTTGATTAGATTGAATTGTATTTAATAATACGCAATATATTGCGTTTTTACATTTTAAACAATTTAAAAAAGGTACAGAAAAAATAACAACCTAAAATTAGAGGCATGAGACGAAACTTTTAATGTAGGTATAGGGATTGACACGTAAACGTAGTAATCGGCAAAAACAAATAATCGTAAAGGCCATCTTGTTAATCGAGTCAACTCACTTATTGTTATAGTTGTATTTGTAGCTGTTTTATTGTTGTTATTCTTGCATTTGTTGCTGTTTTATTCTTGTTAACTTCTGTTATTCTGTCATTCTTTTTTTTTGTTAGTTATTCCATTTTGTGTGTGTGTTCTGTTCTGTAAAATGCCGAAAAGAACAAAGAAGACCGTTTTAAACAGTCAGAATACGAAAATAAATTTTTAATAAGCAGTTAAAAATATTTTTTTTTATAATCGATTAAAGGTTAACCGCAATTGTACTCGATAATCGAATCGACGACGAAAATCTGTCTTCAAAGATTTTGAAGTTTTTTGGGTTTTTTTTTTTACACTTCTATGTGAATCTTTTAGTCTTGAAAAACTTTAAAAAAAAAAAAACAGCAAAATGGATACTATCTCTATCGAGATTTTTGCTTTGCAATATATCTTAAGCTCTGGTCACCTTACTCACCAACAGGAACACAACACTGCTTGAACACAGTGTTTTTTAGCTGTGATCTTTAAGGTCCAGGTACTACACCAGTCGGGCTGCTCCATATTTTAAGCAGGAAATTTCCTGCTATGCCCTACCTCAGTTACAAAGCTTAATTTCTATTTCTATAGTTTGTTGCTAATTTAATTTCTTTTTTCTGTCGTTCTCCACAGCCAGTATCATACACACAACCGGAATCGGAATGCATCGTACCGAATATAATTGTACAAGTTCCGAATATTACGCATACAAACTCGACCTACCAACCATTCACAGAAACTGAACCAGAGCGTACTGTTCCACCGGCGATTGTAAGTAAATACAATTTTTTTTTTTTTTTTTTTTTTTTTATTAAATATAGACCAGCGCTTGACTGCGATCTCACCTGATGGTAAGTGAAGATGCAGCCTAAGATGGTGCGCGCTTGCCTAGAAGATGCCTATTCACTCTCGATTTGAAGATATCCAGGTTATAGTTAGTTGGAAAAACGGAAGCCGGGAGGGCATTCCAAATTTTTGCGGTGCGTATCAGAAACGAAGAAGCGAAGCGCTTGGTACGAGTTCGTGGGATTTCAACCACGTAGCGGTGTAGATTCATACGATGCCTTGCGGTCCGATGGTAGAAGGGTGATGGCGGAACCAAATTGTGCAGTTCTTGAGCACACTCTCCGAAATATATCCTGTAAAATACGGATAGACAGGCAACCTTGCGCCGGTGTTCTAGACTTTGAAGTCTAGAGTTAACTAGTGATTCGTCACCGATGAGTCTTCTGGCGCGTCGATCCACAGAATCCAAAGCAGCAAGCTGGTACTTGGCAGAGCCATCCCACAAGTGGCTGCAGTACTCCATGCACGATCGGACTTGTGCTTGGTATAGAGTGAGAAGTTGTTCAGGTGTGAAGTACTGCCTAACTTTATTGAGGATACCAAGTTTCTTACCCGCAGTTTTTGCCTTGGATTCTATGCATTGTCCGAAGTTCAGACTAGACGAGATATTTATGCCTAGAAGATCAATACTATCGGTGATCGGTACAGATACACCTCGGAAAGTCGGAGTTAAGGGAAATGGACTCCGTTTAGCGCTAAAAAGACACGCTTGCGTTTTTAATGCATTAAATTTGACCAGGTTGGCGTCACCCCAATCGGATACCTCTTTCAAAGCCAAATTTATGCGTTCGACCAGAGCCTCTCTATGCTCGAGAGTTATTTATCTATACTAATATATAAAGCTGAAGAGTTTGTTTGTTTGTTTGTTTGTTTGTTTGTTTGTTTGTTTGTTTGAACGCGGTAATCTCTGGAACTACTGGGTCGATTTGAAAAATTCTTTCAGTATTAGATAGCCCATTTATCGAGGAAGGCTATAGGGTAAGTGTCATCACGCTAAGACCAATAGGAGCGGAGTCCACGCCGACGAAGTCGCGCGCAGAAGCTAGTATCATACTAAACTAAGCGGTGCCTTGCAGTTTCATACGTATAATTATAGATCCCGTGGGATTATCATGTTAAATCATAGCCTATGTCTGCCTGTAAAAAGTCCCAAAATCAAAATAGAACTCAGTAGAATCTTATTATTGATTCTTATTATATACTAGCTGCCCGGAGACTTCGTTCTGTGTGTTATGTTTTTTTTTTTTTTACTTTAAAAACCTGTGGGATTTAAGGAACATATTAAAAAAAATTGCCGAAATTTTCGAGCCATTCTCTAGTTATGCGCTTAGCAACATTCATTTGTATTATATAGAAGATATATGTATCTTATTATGATTATCTTCAGTTATATGAGTTGTTATTAATCTATCTACTATCCCCCCATCAAATAACTGTTAGCTACTGGACATAGGCTAATTTCTCTATCAGGAGAAGGATCAGTGCTTAATGTGTGTGACTAATTTAGCTAATTATTTTCAGCCGGCCACTCCAGCCGAGTCACCACAAATTGTCCCATCAGAAATGCCTGCTGTGTTAAGTAAGTGTAGAGAGCTATAAAAATTACTCTGTTTTGATAGATTGTAAACATTTTATCTTGTACACTGTTTTATTATTAAAAAATAGTTCTTTAATAAAATTCGATATATTTATAAAGAAATAAGATTTCTTAGAAATCTATCTGATTTAAAATGTAATAAAATTTCTAGAATCTTCTTCTTAAAATCTGTCCACGAATGGATATTGAATTATGTTTATATATTTTCAATCCATGAATATAATAAATGTCGTAAAAAATTAAAATTATAATTTTGTTTCAATAAGATTACACACAGTCTGTATTAGATTATATGTGTCTGTATTTCGGTGTACATTAAGAATAAATAATAAAAAAGTTTTTTTGACGTGACAACGTCTAATAAAGCGATGAACGCCGGCGGCATGCACGAGGAAGGTTGACTCATTGTAGCGTTACGCTCAGTGATAGTATATGGAAGCGCAAGCCGCATCTATCTCTCTTCCACTCGATTGGCATATACGTCCGAGGAGATGTTTTGTTATGACGTTGTCACGTTTAACTATCGTCCGTAAACCAACTTTACAGACAACCAATTTTTTTCTTTGTTTATTTCAGAAACTAATTCACAACGCTCTCCTCGCACACGGAATATTCCAGACTCTCTAGGTAATATACATTTAATTTGTTGTTATAAAATAATTAAATAAGTTAAATAATAAAGGGTGAAAACTTTAACAAATTTAGTGCGGATATCTCAAACAGTCTCGCAATACAGTTTGGTACAAGTTGAACAATAATTATAAATATGTAATTTGCCTTTAATTATTACAAGCTCATTACAAGCTCATTATAAATACACACTTAGGGATATACTCAAAAACTACACATCAGATCTCACTTAAAAAAAAGGACTACACTGCAAACAAAATAATTTAAAAGTAAAAAAGTGTAAAAACAACAGACTTAAGTACTAACAGATTTAAGTAATCTTATCAACTTTGTTTGAAAATCTACTACTAGTTAAGTTTCGTGACAAACTTATTTATCAATTCCAATATTCAATTCAATAAATATTTTATAATAAGAATAACATATCGATTTTTTTTTTAAATATAAAACTGTAATTACGAACCATTAAATATTTAAAAAAAAGTCTCGATACTAAAAAACCTAATTAACTTGTAAACTAGCATTTACAGGAAGAAATAAAAGGCTTTTTTTTAATTTTATATTTTACTAGCGACTCGCCTCGGCTTCGCACGCGTAAGCGCAAAAATGTATTTATTTACGACATCACATTAGAAACCTCTAAAATGATAAGTGTTCCTCTACTATATTATGCATGTATTATACATATAAATCTTCCTTTTGAATCACTCCATCTATTAAAAAAAAAACGGCATCAAAATCCGTTGCGTAGTTTTAAAGATCTAAGCACATATAGGGACAGACAGCGGGAAGCGACTCTATTTCATAATATGTATTGATTTATTAGGTATATGTAATCTGTGAAATGCGATTGTCCACAGATAAAGTGCTGGTCCCGCGCGGTTCGTTCCCGCGCGGCCGCACCTCGTGGCGCAGTCCGCACTACCGCACGCCGCACCCCTACCGCAGGCCCTACCCCCATAGGGTATGCACAAATAGTATATAACATTATTACTTTTTTAAATGCTATATTTGTTAATTCGATAACCCTTTTTTTCAAGGCCCATTTTACATTTTTGTTTATTTATCCATTTCTATGTGTACATTTTCATGTATCAAAGCATATTATGTTCTGGGTGTGAACTAAAAAAAAATAGCAATATATATTATTATAGAAATCATTTTAATTTCTAATTGTTTTTACTAATTTTATTTCCAGGGTAACTTCAATCAGCGTCCGTTATTTTCCGCGCCACAAATACGCCCACAAATACCAAATCCACAACCAATCAGACCAGATATACCCGAAATAAGACCAGATATACCCGAAATAAGACCAGATATACCCGAAATAAGACCAAATTTACCCGAAATAAGACCAAATGTACCCGAAATAAGATCAAATGCACCAGAAATAAGACCAAATTTACCCCAAATGGGAGCAAAAATATCCCCAGAACGACCGATCTTGCCCCAAGAAATGATACCAGTCGAGAATCGACAGTTTAACCAGAATTTCCAAAGATTTCAATATCGTAATGAAGAAAGACAAAACTTTAACCCAAATGTCCGGCCAAACTTTGAGAGACCAATGTATTACCCACATTCCTATAATCCAAATCATTTTACACAAAAGGATTACCTTTTGTGTAAAATTCCCAATACGCCCCAAGTGATAAAACAGCCATTACCGGTCTTGCCAGTTAACTTACCGAAGGGCAGGGAGCCGGAAGTGAGAATGTTACCAGTTTTACCCCCGAATTTGCCAAATTTACCAAATTTACCCCCGGGAGGGTTGGCCGGCAAGAAAGTTTTGATTAATCCGCACTTCAAAGGGAGCTTCCAACCACCGGTCGAAGGTATGTTTATTACTAATATTTTATGTATTTAGTCACAACTAAATTATTAAATTGTTTCAATATAATATGGGTAGTTCAATCAACGAAGACGCGCCCCACTCTTTTCCGTAATCGTTTATAGTGCAAGTGTGCAATGTCAAGTACAAGAATGTGAGTTCTGTTACTACGCAACGAGTAACAATGTGACACACGCACACAAAGATAAATGACAGAAAATTTCACAACGGACTGGAAATATGCTATACTTCATTTCATCTACTTTAAAAAATAAAATGTAAGTCGCGATGGTCCTTTATAGAATGAATTATCGCGATATTGTTTAATAATAATATTTTAGTAAAAAGAAATCTATAATATATATAAAAGCGAAAGGTCACTCACTCATCACGAAATCTCTGAAACTATAACACCTACAAACTTGAAATTTGGCAGGTAGGTTCCTTATAGGGAGTAAACAACCGCTAAGAACGGGTTTTACGAAATTTCACCCCTAAGAGGGTAAAACGGGGGTTGGAAGTTTGTATGAAAGTCCTATGTTTTTGAAGTAAGAGACTTGAAATTCAAAATGTATGCTCTATAGATGGTGTGGAGGTGTACTAATAATGTATTTTTAGAAATCAACCCCTTTTGGGGTTGAAACAGGGGGTGGTAGTTATATGTGAGCGAGATGAAAACTTAAGTATAAGTATATTATTTGGATCACAAAAATAATAATTACCGCCCAACGAAGTGGGCACGGGTCGGCTAGTAATGTATATAAAAATTATTATAATAAAACACGACTTTATGGAAATAATTTATTTATAAAATAATAATTAATAATAATAATAATATAAAATAATAATTAATAATAACAATAATATAAAATAATAATTAATAATAATATTAATAAAATTTCTCACTACATCATCGATCTCATCAGCCTGCGTAACTTTATAACCAAATGTAACTTTATCACGCCTTGGTCATGGCCCGTGTGATAAAATAGAATCCCCTAAATTTGGGAGAAATTATGAAAAAAAAAACTATTAATAATAATAATAATAATTTTTTTAATAACATAAGAAAATCACTCCATTACACTTTGATATTACACATAAAAAAAAACAAATGAAACAACTCTAAGAACGTTATTACAGATTAACAGCATCTATTATAACAATTAAATTTATTTTTCTAGGCAAGACCAATAATCTCGAAAGCATACGATTTTATGAAATAGGAAGCATGTAATAATTATATACCTATCATCATACATTGAATTAGTCGGAATCGTCATTTAATTCAGAAATATTTGATTCACAGCTCGATGAATCACAGAAATTTATGATCAAAGTATTTCAATTACTCGTCTTCTATTTTTAAATAAAATGCTTTCTATTTTTTTCTTAATATTTTTTTTAAATAATATAAATTACTTGATAATATTTGTAGATAATTTATTCAAGCCTCAAACCAATTTTCTTCCTATCTGTCAATGTCAATATATATTACTTTTTTTAATAATTTATATTTATTACCGACCTAACAATAATAAAAATAATATTATTGACTAGTCCGTTAGCGCAGTTTGTAGTGATCCTGCTTTCTGCTCCGAGGGTTGTGGGTTGAGGGTTCGATTCCAACCCGGAGTCTGGGCGTAATGAATATATATATTTATCTATTTATTTATCTATTAATATGTGAAGCAATAACTTTGTACCCCCTTTTTACGGAAATTGTGCGTACGTAGGAGTAAATTACGCACACTTATAGTTTATTTAGAGAAGGAGTGCGGAATGCTAATATTTTCTTAAAATTATACATTAAATAAAAGCATTACACACACTACAGCACTCACACGTCCATATTATACTGTTTGTTGATTGTCTAAGTCTGTAGTCAAGTTGAAAATTTTAAAGAAAGTTTCTTTATTTTTATAATTATTTGGTTTTCTTGAATTAAAATTTTTAATTATGGTTGAATTTCGACCTCTGGGCGACCACTAGTTTATATAATTATAGTAAGTTTAAATAAGTAAGTTCGAAAAAAAAAATGTAGCTATAACAGTCGGCTGTTACCAAGTATTAAGTTGATTACTTTAGGAACAGATGACCATGTGTGTATTGTGTAGATATTTATTATAATATAATAAATATATTATATTTATTATTATAAAAAAAATTTAAAGTAGAGCAACTTTCCGATGGGTCACGATACGCAGCGACGCAGACCATATTAAACGTCTACACTGAGCCGTGGTCGACTCAAGACTGATGATCGGTCATCGGACTGAACTCCCCGCACCCCACTGTTTCCCCTCGCGATAAATAGTGGGGCGCGTCTTCGTTGATTGAACTATCTATAACTGTTTTGTTAAAAATAATCCTAAGCCATTTATTTATTTTATAGACTTGTAAAATTATACAATACTACATAACTCGTTACTTAAATAATTATAAATTATACTGTTTTCAAGCAGTGTTGTGTTCCTATTGGTGAGTAAGGTGACCAGAGCTCCTGCGGGGAATTGTGGAATAGGGTGGCAATGCGCTTGCGTTGCTTGTTATGTTATAGGCGTCTATAGGCTACGGTAATCGCTTACCATCAGGTGAGCCGTACGCTTGTTTGCCGAACTAGTTGTATAGAAAAAATTTACATAACAAGAAGTTTTTGCTTTTCGTAGTAAATTAACTAGGGATGTCCCGATTCGATTAATAACGGTTTTCTTTAATCGATATATTTTCTTATATCGTTAAGTTTTTTATAAAATATTAGTTGACCCGGTGAACTTCGCACCGCCTTATCTTTTTTACATGAATGTATGTTCTTTTTCTAAATTTCTCTAAAAAAAAAAGAATTATCTAATATTATGCAGTCCTTCGGTAGTTATGCGCGTACATACATATCGGTGATTCATTTTTTTTTAAATACTATTATTACAATAAAAGTTTTAAAATAATACTTACCGTCGTAGGCTTCACATACATTCCGACGAGGATACAAAAAAGTCCGCCCCACAGTCCAACGCTGGAGAGCAAATTCGGTAAATTTGATGTTGTATGCACGTTTGCTTTTGTACTTTTTTTTTTGTTTTGCACTGATTTTTACTTTTTGTCGATAGTATTAGTCCAGTCGACAAGTTCAAAATGGTCGAAAATAGAGATACTGCTCTTAAAATTATGTCTCATTAGTATCTCTATTTTCGACCATTTTTAACTTGTCGACTAGACTATATTAGTAGAATTAATACTTAGTCTTGTTTTATAATATTTTTCAGTTAAGATACACAAACAGTAATATTTCAGTTAAGTTATATAAGATTATATAAATAAATGAATTCTTGACACTCAACAGTCTCCAGCGGTTTACAAAATAACTGGTAAATACTGTTTGGAGGGTTCCAAACAATATACAAAAAGCCTGTATTACAACAGATACTTGTAATAACTTATAGATACATAAAAAAACTCTTCTTATTTGTTTGTATAGTCGAGAATTTTATGAAATAACTAGCTGACCAGGCGGTTTTGCCGTTAAACGCTATTAAAAAACAGGGGTTGGTGGTAGAAGGATGAAAATTTAGGGCTGTATGTATTTTTCAATGCCAAATCATAAAAAAATTAAAATTAAATATTTTGGGGTGGGCCATATATAACTTGGGGCAGCGTTTCCCATTCGCCGGGTCGCAACATTCCCGCCTTGTTTAAAAGATAATTATAATGTATTATTTTTCCTAATGGAACCAGCTTGGGTTTAAAAGTATTAAGTGGGTTACGAAGGGGCAGTGTGAAAATTACCGGGTCGGAACAATGTTTGGGAAACACTGACTTAGGGGCTTAAAATATAGCTTAGGACCGGCGTAGGCTTTACCAAATGTGTACAAAAATTTTCACAATACTCGATCAAGCCGTTTCGGAGGAGTTTGGCCCCTAACACTGTGACAAGAAAATTGTATATATTAGAGGGCGTTCAAGTATTACGTAACGCAAATTTTGAAGATTTTTGAGCCCCCCTCCCCCCATGTAACGCGCCGTAACGTTTTCCTGTAACCCCCCCCTCCCCCCTACCCGATAAACGTTACGTAACACCCAACTGATCATTTTTACCACATTTTTACCCAAATGTCACAACTTTTTTGCGCAAACTAACCGGAAAGTCGCTAAATTACTTTTGTTATTGTTTTAATCGCGTTTGTGGTAGTAATAAATGAAGAAAACGATAGATTTTAATATCCTATTTTTTTTAACTAAACAAAAAACAATGTTACGTAACGCATTGCTCGAACCCCCCCTCCCTCCCCTGTAACGCGTCGTAACGTTTAACAAAACCCCCCCCTCCCCCCAATTAGCGTTACGTAATACTTGAACGCCCCCTTAGATTATTGAAAATTTATTAATGGACAATGTTTAATATTAATAACATTTTTGTGTATGTACATAAAAGAAACGAAATATCACAAGGAAAGGGGCACGTTCAAGGCGCGACTTCTAAAGAAAATCAAATTGTAAAGTTACATTCTATCTTTAAAAATTTTTATCCCGGCGCTTAATTTTTCAATTTAATAATTATTATATTCTAAAAGTATACTTGTACAAAAAATAAAATAAAAAATAAACGTGATTTATGGGTATGGCGTTTAAATATCACTACATATCACCAATGGGATGTAGGGGGGTTAAAAAGTTGCTAAAAACGTCACATGATTATTGGAAGTAATAAGATTTGTCCAAGAATTATTGTCTTATTTTTATTTTTCAATAAATATACTACATTTTAATGTTTAGACGGGGATTAACACGAACAAAAATTGAAGGTAAAATATTATTACCTTGGGGCCTGACGTTTCGGCCAGGTTACATCAGCCGTGGTCGCAGGCAGACTGATCCAGCGATGTCACGTCTCCGCCGATCAGTCTGCCTGCGACCACGGCTGGTGTAACCTGGCCGAAACGTCAGGCCCCAAGGTAATATATTTTACCTTCAATTTTTGTTCGTGTTAATCCCCGTGGAAACATTAAAATATAATAATGCAACGCGAAAGTTTAAAAGTTGTTATAAAAAATAAATATACTAGTTTTTATAAAAAATACTCAACAATACTTTGTTAAATGTTTAATAATAATCGATGTAATTTCAGGTCCAATAAAAGACATAGACGACGCGGCCGAGAGATTCATCGCAGAACAAAGGAATGCCTTAGCTCGGGCCGCTAATAGGAAACTACCGAGACGGTCACCACAGAGGTTAGTTCATACATGTTGATTTAATTCAGTCTGTAACATCCCACTGCTGGGCATAGACCTCTTTCTACATTTAGGAAGGGTCGGTAATTAATCCACCACGCTGCTTTACCATTTTTCAATGAATGCATACGCATGTATACATATAAAACACGCATATATACATACTAGCTTCTGCGCGCGACTTCGTCGGCGTGGACTCCGCTCCTATTGGTCTTAGCGTGATGACACATAGCCTATAGCCTTCCTCGATAAATGGGCTATCTAGCACTGAAATAATTTTTCAAATCGGCCCAGTAGTTCCAGAGATTACCGCGTTCGAACAAACAAACAAACAACCAAACAAACAAACAAACTCTTCAGCTTTATAGATTAGTATAGATAAAACTATAATATATTTGGTGTTACGCTGTCTGTCAGGAAATTTGTATGACGATGCTTAATTTACATACACTCAAGGGTAATATTTTGAAAATTTCAATATAAAGTGAATATACATGGTTTTTTTCTAAAACCTCACCAGTCACCACATACCTACAAGGCAGTTAAAGGGTTAAAATTTGTTAATAACCACCTGGTCATTTATGGACGACCCTAATGTGTATTGTAGTATGCTTGTTGATGTAATTTGAAGTCATTTCGAAAATGAAAATGAAACCATTTATTTCGCCATAAGGTTAATGTTACACACACATAATGAGTCAAAAAAAAAAAACATTTACAAAAAAAAAAACAGTAATAAAAGAAAGTTAAGGCAGCAAAATATTAAACAATAAAATATAAATTGACATCTTAACACTAGGTACATCACAAACTAAGGTAATGTACCCAGTGTTATAGGCAACCTTAACAGTCATAATTTCTAATGTCTCGGTAGACATTACCTACCTATCTTATCCTCGGCTTTATTGAATACCTTCTCTTTAATAATTTCTCTTTGTTTATTGGTATGATGTGTGTCTTGTTACAGATATATCGAGAATACGACGATAGAGATAGAGAACGAACTGGCTCGCAGCTCAGATGATATGGAGCTGCTGCGGAGACAGGAGGAGTTCATCAGCGCCAACCGGGCCGGGCTCCGGAGACGGTGGGTAGGGGGGAGCTCTGTCTGACGTAGGGGGTCAAATTGTAGTTACTCTTCTCCCAACTCATTAGAGTTATAACTCTAATTAGTTATACTCTAACTCTAACTCTAATGAGTTATAACACTAATGAGTTATAACTCATGAGAGAGTTGGGAGTAGAGATATGCATTAAAATCAAAAATTACTCACTAAAATACGTTTGAATCGTAATTTTACAAATTTAAATTGTAATAATTTTTAGTATATATTAATTGAAGTGCTTCGCTTTAAGCCACCACCGATTCGGGACGTAGTTTCTGCAGAGAAGAATCTATAAGAAACGATGCAGTTATTCTTTTAACTGTAAAACTTCTTCACGCACGCTTGCCTTGCGGAGCAAGCTGGTGAGTGCGTAACGAGAGAGTTATGAAAAGTGTGCTCGGGCGAGGCGAACAGAGTAAGACAGAGAGGCGCGCATTTTCTTTCTCTCGTTCTCTCATAGCCAATTACGTTTCGAAGTTTACTTTAGTGGTTGTGGTCTAAAGCACACTTGTTTTTTCCTTGTATAATCTATTATAATATTAAACAGTAATAACTTAACCCCTGTCAGTGATAGAATGTCTTTGAACTCAAGTACTTTAGTCCACGAGTCCACGAGTGGTCATTAATATGAGCCGTCTGTTCCAGTATGCGGTCCCCGTCCCCTCCGCGGTCGCCCACCCCCCCTCGCCGCAGTCCGGAGAGGAGACCCCGCCCCCCAGATGAGGTATGTGTCGCTTACACATACACATTACACATAGCATCAGCGGGGAATCGAACCAGCTCCTCGCAGTGCAGAGAGCGGTAGGAGATCCGAACTAGAGATGGAACTACACCCGACTGCTTAAGATGAATGATGATGAGATTGAAGTGAAACTTCTCTACACACGCTGGACTTGAGGAGTAAGCTGGTGAATGCGTGATAAGAGCGTTATGAGAAGTGTGATCGGACGAGGCGAACGGAAGCTGAGAGGGACATATAAGTTAGATGGAACTAAAGAAGTTTTACTTCAGCCGTGCGGTCCAAAGCACACTAGTTTTTATTTTTTATTTTAGTATATTAGAAAAAAATATCGCGAAAGGGGTGACTGGAAAATTTTGCGCTCAGGCTATATTTAATTCTAAATTAAAAAAATTGTTTCTATTTAAAAATGCACCTACGAGTTTAAATAATAATAACTACCGACAGCCTCTAAAAAATGCAAACATGCAGTTATTTATATTTATTTTCCTGGTATATCAACTGGGTGGCAGGTATAAACAGGTATATTAACATATATTGGTACTATACCCCGTCCGGCGACTAATGATCTTTTTGACACTTCAAGAAATTTTGACTTTAGTGACTACCTCACACGTTATTGATTCGATTTGAAATAATAATCGATTTTATTTAAGAAGAACTTTCATTCGATTTAATGAAATACATTTAGTTTTAAAATATTATTTATTTATTCGTTTATTAGTTTTTTTTTAAATTATAAATGAAATATATAAATAATAAATCAGTAAAATAGAAATATTTATACATATAAATAATATAACTTTATAGCGCATTATAGGTTTAATGAATATTTATTTTCTCATTAAAAACACAGTAACTTACAAAATATAATATCAACATTTTATGTGGGTAAAATACAAAAATTGTCCAGCCGTTCACAGATACATTACGATTTGTTTTATGTGTAACACTGTACTTACAACAGAATTCCAATCACCAAACATTTTATACACGCTAAATTAGACCATTCCTCAATTCATATAAATTATTATCTAACTTGAATTCAAAATAAGTGTTCCTTATAAACTTTTTCAGTATTAGTTCTCTAGTTATGATTAAATAATGTTTTTATAATTTTATATTGTACTAGCTGTGCCCGCGTCTTCGTCCGCGTCGAATTTAACAAAATATTCATTGTTCAGTTCGCGGCGAGCATCTCAAGGAAATAACGCTGGCTCGCCGAGCTTTAAATGTTTCGCTGTTAATTACTTCTAATGACGATATCTCAAAAACTATTCATCTGATTGATATAGTGTGAAGGGTAATTTTAATCTACATTAAATTCCTAAGTTAATTAACATACTATTTTGGATAAGGATTAATACTGAACTAAGGAGAGTAGCTTTAAAAATAACGTGTTGTTAATTAAATGTTTTTAATTAATTTGAACATAACAGTGGTTATTGTAAGTCAACCATAAGAGATAGAGATATGCTATCGCGGACTTTTTTGTAGTATTTTAATAGATTTTGAATTCGCTTGTACATTACTTAACTATATCTTTGTTAGTTGGTTTGGAGTCATAGATGCCATTTTTATTACTTTTTTTTATTAAATTTATAGAAACAATAATCACATGACGTAAAATTATTTTTATCATATGATCGATTTATTATCGATTTATTATTTCAAGAACTGTTTCATAGTCTGTGGTTGTTTGTTATGCACAGGGTACTTCACTCAATCAATCAAATCGTCAATAAAGTATGACATTACAGTAGAATTTTAGTACGTTATTCCGAAAAAAAAAAACAACTGTAATTTATAGGCGTGGGCTGTCAAAAAGATCATTAGTCGCCGGACGGGGTATAGTTACACCGCATGTTTAATACGCACATGTTTAATAAATGTATCTTACATCAAAATGAGTGCTGTTTCTTTGCGAATACAATGACATAGCGTTGCCTGCTAAAAGTCTGGTTTGAATGGCGCTTATCGAATATAATATAGCCTGGCCAGGAATTTTAAAACCAACCCTTTTGCGATTTAACTTTAATATAAAGTAAATATAAAATAATTTTTAGCCATTGATCCCCAAAGTGGTCCAGCAGGGTGGAGGTGACCCCCATGGCTGAAGTAAAAAAAGGTCAACCGAAAGATTTCATTCTTCTTTCCCGTAATTCATGAGGCGCAAATCAAAATGGCCCAATGTGCAGGGGGTCCAACAGAACCAGCAAATTTTTTAAAGTGGTCTATGTGAAATAAAAAGTTTGGGAACTATTCGAAAACGGGATATTTACTATGTTTATTATTTTCATTTTTGCGAAGCTTGATATTTCGACATTAACTGCGAGATCTTGTTCACGAGACATGAGTGATAATAAACATGGTAAATATCCCGTTTTCGAACAGTTTTAGTAATAGAAGTAACCATGTTAATCTAAAATCTTATAAAGTTTGGGAACCTCTGCAGTAAGCGTAATAGGTGAAGATCATGCCTAGTTCGAATCTTATATACACTTGTCGATGTGAAGTACAATCGGACGATGGCGGAACAAAATACGCTGACTCAGCTAATTCTAAACACGAATATGTTCCAGGAGAGTGAGTACCGCAGGAGAGTCCGGGAACAAGAGACGTTACGGGAGAGAGTACTTCGGGCTAAAGAAGTTCGGAGGAGGAAGAACGCAGTCGCACTACAGAAACATCTTGCGGACAGGTAAGGGGACCGACCTTAAAATCTTCTTGACTTAAAATATAGGAAATTAACTGTATATCAATAAATTTAAACCAAATAGTAATAATAAAAATATTTTCCAGGGAAAAAGATCGTCAAGACAAGGATCTACCGAAAGAAGGGGTAAAACAAACAGACATAACCACCAAACCTACTCACCAAACTGACGTACAACAAGTGAAGCCAGATACAACTAGAACTACACCGGAGAAAGAAAAGGAGATCCAGAAAGTGAAGATAGAGAAAGAGGGAGAGAAGATAGAGAAAGTGAGAATTGAGAAAGAGAAGAGAGATAGGTCTCCCATCAGAGTAGAGAGCGCTGAGGCTAATTCTACTAGTGGTAAGTTATTCTACTAGTCGTAAGTTTTCATCTATATATATAAAAAACAAATTCGTTAGTCTCGCTAAAACTCGAGAATGGCTGGACCGATTTGGCTGATTATGATCTTGAAATATTGGTGGAAGTTCAGGGAAGGTTTAAACGGTGAGAAACATAAATAATATGTAACGGAAAATACTAAAAACGACTATATAATTTTCCAATACAAAATGTTCCTAGCAGGGAACTTTAATGTTGTCAATTGGTTATCGAATATTTATAGGTGCGTTCAGAAAGTGTTTTGTGTAGGTGATACGAAGTTCATCGGGCCATCTAGTTTGAAATAAATATCTTAACAATCATTCTAACCAAGTTTGAAAGCTAGACATAAGTTGGTATAAAGGACAATACTGCCGTGCCAAACGACAGTATGTTAATTTAATACTTTTTTAATATTATGACGCCATTACTTTTCTGTTATATGTATTTACAATAAATTGTGAATACCATTTCAATTAAATATGTTTTAAGATATACATCTTAAAACATATTTGTTTATTTAGTTCAAATAAATCTAATAATTTCCTTCCTTTTTTTTTTTTTTTTTTAATTTTCGTCCTTGTGGGTTACCCCACCGTGCCTCGGAGAGCACGTTAAGACGTCGGTCCCGGTTGTTATCATGTACACCTGATAGCGATCGTTACTCATAGTAGGGAATATATCCGCCAACCCGCATTGGAGCAGCGTGGTGGATTAAGCTCCGATCCTTCTCCTATATGGAGAAGAGGCCTATGCCCAACAGTGGGATATTAGAGGCTGAATCGTGAAATCTAATAATTTGAATTTAATTCCTTAAATTTTGATTTGTAGCCTTTGCTATCTTTTACCCAAGCATATAGCGAATAGTTAACTGCAATAGTTTAACTAAGTAGCAAATACTTTAACTGAGGTAGGGCACAGCAGGAAATTTCCTGCTCATAATATGGAGCAGCCCGACTGGGCAAGTACCTCGACCTTACAGAAGGCCACAGCTAAATAATACTGTTTTCAATCAGTATTGGTGAGTAAGGTGACCAGAGCTCCTGGGGGCTCATTGGGGATAGGGTCGGCAACGCGCTTGCGATGCTTCTGGTGTTGCAGGCGTCTATAGGCTACGGTCTTACCATCAGGTGAGCCGTACGCTTGTTTGCCGACCTAGTTACATAAAAAAAAAAAAAAAATTGTCTATTTGAAGTAAGTAAATAAAATAAGAATGTTTCCCCACAGAGCCGCTGACCCCCCCACCGGCGTCCCCCCCACGGGACCTCACTCCCCCCCTGCCCCCACCGCGCACCACCACCACCACTACCACTACCACAGCTGACAGCGACGATGATCTGGACATCATCCTCGATGACATCGATGATATACTCTCCGATGAGGACAGCGGACGGTTCAAGGAAAAGGCCAAAAAGTAAGTACTGGTTAATGTATTATTTGAATTTTTAACCGGCTTTAAATAAAGAAGAAGTTTCTTAATTTTCGCTCGCTTCAGCCTGTAATATCCCACTGCTGGGCATAGGCCGCTTTCCCCATGTCGGAGAAGGATCAGAGCTTAATCCACCATGCTGCTCCAATGCAGGTTGGCGGATAATCTTAATTTTACTGTACGTTTTTTTTTTAAAATGTGTTATCTCATAATTGTGTTCAGGTAAAATCCGATTTTAGATGACTGGTTAGCGCAACGGTCACAGCCAGAGGCGGCTCGTCACATTTTTTGTTGGGGGTTCAATAAAAAAAAAAATAATAGAACTTACCATTTATTTTTTATTTTTTTTTATAAAGAAAATCTATCCATCGGTCTTTTTTACGAGCGAAGACATCTATTACTTTCTTGTGAAAATCAGATATGGAATTAATTATGGAAGAATTAATTAATTTCACTTTCATTGTGAGATGGGCTAAATCAACAACTCCGGTATCAGTCCATGCATTTTCACCGCCAATCGCCACCACCAAACAAAAGACACGGAAAACAAAATAATATATTGCTTTCTTCACATCCACACAACCAAGGTGTTTTGAAATAATGTTCAGATTTAAAAACACGCGTAAAAGACTTATTTTTAATACGACCTTTTTGAGTAACTACTATTTCAGGCCACGGTGGCTCCTGATCACACTTTTTAATAAAAGTTACACTGTATTTTATTTTTAACTTTACCATTTTTAACTCAAAATGTCACGCAAAAATTATTTTTATTACTTATTTAAAAGAAAAACTGCTAATAAAAAATAGAAATCACGAAGTAAACAAAACAAGGTAACACGTTTGACGTTTGTATATGAACGACAACGTCGAAAACAGTGCTACCAACTGTTGAAAAAACTTTTCCCTAAATCTTTTATTTTTCAAAGGGTTTTTAAATAGAAAATAAATTCTTTTGTTTCTTTTTTTAAACTTCCTTTATGTACATTATATTTTATACAATTATTGATATTATGTAAGCATTTATATCATATTAGAAAATATATATTTTTTTGCGTGTATCAATAAATTTACAAATAAAATATTTCTTTATCATATTAAATCTTATATTTTATTATTTATATTTGAGTAATTTTTATTAGTTTTTTATATTAAAATATATTATGTTAAAATAATACCCTAAAAAAATCACCTAAAACTTTCCCGCTATTTACAAAATATCCCTTTTGCTGGCAACACTGAAACGTGATCGCTGATCAAGAGCAAGCTAATCTCATTCATCGGCCTTTACGAATTTTACGATGTCCTGTCTCTTTCGCACTCATTACTAAACTCGTCCTGTCTCTTTCGCTAGTACTACTCGCTTTGTTCAAGATCACCTAACGCACCACTCGAACAATTTAATACCAAATGTACGTAATATAATAATAAACTATTGTAAAGGCATAGTAGAATATAAATAATTTAATGTAGTATAGTATAGCATTTAATATAAAGACATATAGGAGCTAAAATTACCTGTGTAATTTTAAATCCTATTTTTAAAGTGGGAGTTCAGCGCACCGTCGCTCCTTAGAACGAGCCGCCTGTGGTCACAGCACTGGCATGTGACTGATGCGCTAGTGATTGCGGGGTTCGATCCCCGCACATGGCATACATTTGTATTGGCCATACAGTTGTTGTCTCGTGTATTGTGTGTCTGGAACCCGACACAGGAGAAAATCCTACAGGGCCATTAAGTGTGAGGCGTTTATTTATTTGGTTTATTTTTTTTTAAAGAGAGATCTGACGAGTACTTTTTATTGGGTTTTTGTCTGTCGCGAACTTGTGGAGGCCTATGTCCAGCAGTGGACTGCGATAGGCTGAACTGACTGAATGCGTTTTTAATTGCCAACTACTTACATTGATGATATTCTTATTTTATTGCTTTTGAATGCAAATTAAGGTTTTTTTGCACCGAGATATTTACTTAGCCATTGGTGTAACTAGGCAGGAACTAGATGGACATTCTTTGTACTACAAAGGTGGCAAAAACTTTAAACACATGTCCGTATTAAATACAAACTTAAACTTTAAGAAATTCACATTATTAATGTACTATGCAATATTTTCCAGAGAGGAACAACCCAAGCTAACCAAGATAGAGAAACAAGTGGATCTGCGTTCGAAGCTGCCTCCTAAAACTGTGGAGGCGAAGAAACCCAGGCAGAAGATCATCTTCAATGACGACGATGATAAGAAAAAGCGAGGTAATAATATGATGTATACATTTATATCTACTTTTCTGAGATTAAACAAAAAAATTTTTTATTCTGGGACTAGACCGATCCACGGACGGAAAATGTTGAAAACCACTGGCAATAGACAAAAAGGTCATTGTACGAAATTCTTTGTGCCCCGCGTCCGTAGTATATCTGTACTATAGTCTATTGAGAAAATAAATTTTTACTGTTATTGTAGTATTAGAAGTGTGAGTCATCGCTGACACTTAACCACGTCTGGCCAATTGAAACGTAGTAAATTAGAAAGAATAGTGTTAGCTAAAAATAATTTGTATACTAAAATACTATTTAACATGCACAAAATACAACAAATTCAGGTTTTTTAAATTTATAATAATATAATGAAACGAGATGGACCGACGATCTGGTCCGGGTCGCGGGAAGCCGCTGGATGCTGCGCAGGATGGATCGTCGTGGAAAGCATTAGGGGAGGCTTATGTCCAGCAGTGGGCGTCCGTGAGCTGATATGATGATGATGATGATGATAATGAAACTAGTATTTTTCTGTTTGTTTGTATCTTCTAATATCAGCATTTTCTGTACCAATAGAAAACATTAAACATTACAAAAAATTTAGTTATTGAAAAACTTAACACACAAAACAGTAGCGAATATTTGTACAAATCAAGTATAAAATCTGCTCAAAACTGGAATCAAAGCTAAATATCTAGACAGTTGTCTTAGTATCCGAATATTTAGGTATAGAAAGTAAGCTATTAATGAACAAAAAAAAAATTTCTTACAGAGAAGTCTCCGCGCCGAACTGTATTGGAATCTAAGAAGAACAACAGTGAGAAAGTTGAAAGTAAAGCTGAAAAGGTAAGGCTTTGACATCTACGTATACTATATAACTAGCTGACCCCGCAAACGTTGTTTTGCCATATATGTTATTAACCCCCGCAACCCCCTCTTGTGGGTGGAATTTCGTAAAATCCGTTCTTAGCTATCCTCTACTGGGCGAAAGGAATATTCCTACCAAATATCAAGTCTCTACGCCTTAAGATATCGTGATGAGTCAATGGGTGGAAATCTCTTTCATATATATATAGATTACGTGTGTGCGTGCGTGCGTGTGTACACGTGTGACGCGCGCGAGTGACAACAATAAGAAAATAATAGCGAGTAATAAATATTTGTATTGGCCACACAGATGTTGTCTTAGTATGAAGTTATGCAATGTTACTTTACTTCATAAACTTATTTATTTTTAATATTGTTTCAGTCAAAAATAAAAGTTGAATTGAATACAACCAAGTCGAGGCAGAAGATTATATTTGAGAATAAAGATGTGAGTACTTATTTGATTTCCTATAATATTTGGATTGATTGAGATTGAAAATTTTGATATTCAAAATCAAAAATTATTTCATTCAAATCGGCATTACAAGAATAAAAATCATTAAAAATAATCAAGTAAAGAATATTTTTTTTCAAGATCGAAATTGAGCTTCGCCGTTCGATATTTAAAATTGATGACTATTATACTCACACGATGACAAGGCTGAATAGCAAAGCGACCTCTTTGGTCATTGGGCTCAGGGCTGAATGCATGATGTCTATTGCCAGTATGATGGTTAGATGTACGCGAGCTTTTTGAAAGAAAGAAGTGTTTTTTTTTAAATTACTTACCGCCCTAGGGCTTTTCTAGCTACTTTATTACCCTAGAGCGCTAATTAATCACCTACAAGCCCGAAGAGGTAATAAGAACCTACTTACCGAACATGAGATATGTAAAAGTGATTAAATCTTCATTGGTCGCTTGTTTCCATAAAAATGAATAAAATAAAACTGTTTAAACTTGCCCTCTGAGCCCAATATTATTACATTTTAGGCGACAAAAATTGTTACAGTAAAGTATACGAGTAATAACATAATAATTGAGTGATATGATTATGTACTTTGTGAGGAAAATCTGGCTAGTGTGATTTATGGTGATTTAGAAGATTGAATATTTCGTATAGTGATATCTAGTAGCGTTGTAGCTCTCAAATATCTCGTTAATGTAACATGAAAGCAGTTTCAATTGACTTCTGTAAAATATTCTCAATTTGAGTATCTTCTGTCTGCTCAGCTACTTTGTAAGTTTTTATTTGGTGTAACGATTTTGATGATTCTATCGGTCGGAAGCTGTTGCTTTTCATGTGACATATACTTTTAAGAATAATTAGGAGTCGGAACTATGTTTTGATTTCGATTATCAATACAACACACTCCTCAGTCCCCTCGTGGCCATGATTGTTGTAAAGTATCCGAAACGTCGAGCACCTAAAAAAACCTCACAAACCGTGATTACTTACTTACTTACTTCTATCACGGGCTATTACAGCAGCTCGACGTCTGATGCGCCTATTCTGCCTGGGTGGCCGGCTGAGGACACTACTCCTGCCAGCCCAGCTCCTTCAGGAAGCCTAGCAGACCCTTCACGTTGCCGACGACTTCCTGGAGCGACCTCGTATTCCCGAGGTGTCGTGCCCTGTAGTTCGCCACACCAACGCAATCCAGCAGAATGTGTGCAGCCGTTTCTTCCGCCTCCATGCACGCTCTACATAGGGGGCTGTCTGTAACACCCATATTATACAGATGTTTATTAAACAAGGCATGTCCAGTGAGGGCCCCTACCAGTAGTCGGAGCTGAGTTCTCCCATACCCGCGGAGTTTGCGGGATAGTCTGGGGTCGATCCTCGGGAGAACTTCTCTTGTCTGCCTGCAGGTACCTAGGTTTGTCCAATATTTTTGGTGCATTACCTTGGTGTTGTGTCGCAGCCGGTCGCGCAGCCAACCGAAAGGCAGGGGCAGAATCGGTTCAGGTCCATAGACCTTCAGCTCCGATCCCTCCTTCGCCAGTCTATCGGCCGCGTCGTTTCCTCGCGATCCACTGTGACCCTTTATCCATTGAAGGGTGACGGTGTTAGTTTCGCTTACCTTCGTCAGAGCTCGATGGCATTCATATATTAGCCCTGATATCATAACACTGCTCTGCAGGGCTTGCAGGACCGATTTGCTATCAGACAGTATACGGATTGGAAAGCCCTTTACCTCTCTGGAGCTAATCGCCGCTGTTGCCATTATGATTCCCATACATTCCGCCTGAAAGACGGTATTGTGGATACCCAATGGCGATGAGATGTTGATGTTCAGGTCTTCTGAATGAACCCCCGAACCTGTGCCTGTTGCTGTCTTCGACCCGTCTGTGAAGATTCTTAACTCTTTAAGGTTAAGGCCCTCCACTGGGTCTTCATGTAAGTGTATCCTGTATTTTTTGTCGAATACGTACTGTTTGGGTATCCTGTCGGTGACCGCTTCGATGAGCGGTTCCCTGCTTACCAGTTCGCCCAGTATTTCTGTATGTGTTACCTTTACATTCCTCCAGAGGTTTAGCTTCCTGAGTCTTACCGCAGCCGCCCCCGCCTCCTGCTGTATGAACAGGTGCAGCGGCGGCAAGTTCAGTAGGGCTTCCAGGGCCGCAGTCGGAGTAGTCCTCATGCAGCCCGTAGTCGCCATACAAGCCAGCCTTTGAAGTCGTTGCAACTTTGCCTCCACGGTGATAAGTTTGGTTCTCGGCCACCAAACCACTGCACCGTAGCTGATGATGGGCCTGATGACGGACTGGTATAGCCACAGAGTGATTTTTGGGGATAGGCCCCATCTTTTACCTATCATTCTGCGGCACTGCCAGAAGGCTATTGTAGCCTTGTCGATCTTGCTGTTGAGATGGTTGCTCCAGTTCAGTTTACTATCCAGAATGATACCTAGATACTTTACCTCCGAGCTGAACTGCAGCTCCGTACCGAACAGCCTATTGGGGTTATAGTTCCCCAACAGTCGTTTGTTGGTGAACATTACCTGTATAGTCTTTGTGGGATTGACAGACAGTTCGTTGTTTATGCACCATTTCTCTACTATTCGTAGCGCCTGTTGCGTGACGTTGCACACGGTACTGCTGACTCTGCCGCTGATAAGAATGGCGATATCATCAGCATACCCGATCGTGAAGTAGTTGAGCTGGTTCAGTCTAGTTATGAGGTCATCTACTACTACGTTCCACAGTAGTGGGGAAAGAACCCCTCCTTGTGGACAACCTCTCCCTACCAGTGCATATTGTGTTTCAGATGATGTGAGTCTAATGACTCTTTTGCTGAGCATGTTACCTATCCAGTCGACCATTACCTGATGCACTCCGTGCTTAACTAGGGCCGACGTGATGCTGGTAAAGTTGGTCTTGTCAAAAGCTCCTTCGATGTCAATGAAGGTGCCGAGACACATAGATTGGTTCCCAGTGGCTTCTTCTATTTTGCAGACCACTGCATGTAGGGCTGACTCTGTTGATTTACCTTGGCTGTACGCGTGTTGATGTGAGTGCAGGCGTACCATAGCTAGGGCGTTTTCTCTCAGATCTCGATCGCACAGCCTCTCGAGGGTTTTCAGCAAGAAGGATGTGAGGCTGATAGGTCTGTGAGATCTGGGATCGGAGTAGTCGCTTTTACCTGGTTTGGGAATGAAAATTACCTTTACCTCCCTCCACTGCCTTGGCACGTACCTGTGAGCAAGACAGGCTACCAGAACGGCAGTGAGCCTTTGGATCAGTCGGTTATTTCCCCACTTCAGGAGTGCTGGGAAGACTCCGTCCAACCCCGGGGACTTGAAGGAGCTAAAGCTGTTGATAGCCCAGATGACTCTCGACGGACTTATTACCTTGAGTGCATACTTCCATTGCTCCTCTGTTGCGATTGCTTCCTCCACGGACCAGTCAACCGTCTGCATGATGTGACAGCCTGGGAAATGAGTCTGTACCAGGGTGTACTCTGCTTCTTCCGGTGTGTTCGTGAAGGTGTTGTCCGGCTTTTTCAGGGAGCACCCTATCTGGCTATGTTGGTGTGCTAGAACTTTCCTTACCCTGTTGGCCTGTGCGCACGTCTCTATATTGCTGCTAAATTTGCGCCACGACTCGGTGCTTCTGTACCTTAGTCGTCTCTTATATCTGGCCTTGGCTTCTTTGTACTTGTCCCAGTCCAGATCGGCGCATGTATTCATAGCTCTGTTTAGGAGTCGTCTTACCTTTCTCCTGAGTCTTGCCAATTCAGGTCCCCACCAGTTTGATTTGCCTGTGTTCTCTGGTGGAGTTGATAAGGGACATGCAGTGTGGTAGGCGTCTATGATGTTCCTAGTTAGCGCGTCTACCTGCTCTTCTATCTGTCCTGTTCCCTCGAGTCTGTCCGGACATGTCCGCTCACTGAGCAGCTGCTCCAGTCTCTTGGCGTATTGCACGCGATCCGTTTTGCGCGGGTTACGCCTAGGGGTTATTGGGACTGTATTTACCTGCACATCGAAGCGTATCCATCTGTGGTCTGAACATGATGCCTCGTTGGATACATGCCAGCCGGTGATGTTCTCGGCGGCCGCTTCTGTGGCTAGAGTTAGGTCGATGATTGTCCTACTTCGCCTGTTCACAAATGTGGGTTCAGATCCCACATTTATGATCTGTAGGTTTGTTGTCATTAAATATTCAACTAGGAGTTTACCTCTTTCGTTTGTCGTTTTCATTCCCCAGAGGACGTGGTGTGCGTTAGAGTCCGTGCCAATGATGAGTTGCAGTCCGGATTCTTCGCAGTATGCTATCAGCCTCGTCATGTCGTGCGGCGGTGGCGCGTCGGCCTCCGGCATGTAGGCCGACGCAATCACCATTTCCGGCAGGCTGTGGTCTTGCGCTCTGTGCAGCTTTATAGCACACAGATCTCTGGAACAGAAACTTGTTAACCCCTCAAGGATGCAAGATTCCAAAAATCTCAAATGACAGGTGTCTTCAATAATGGCCGCCGATTACGTAAACTAGAGATAACGCGACCTGAGTCACAAAAAATGTTATTAAAACTTAAGTAGACCACTTAGCTACATTCTGTAAAAAGGAAGTTTACTATGAATACTTTTTCTTTTGATTGGTATGCAAATTACATTGTTCCTCCCAATAGTCTCAATAATAATGTACTTACTTTGTGTTTCATTTCGATTTTCTTTGAACTTAGCTAGGACCTATTTTGTTACGTATTTTGTTGTGTTACTATTTCAAAAATGTCATTGAAAGTCCAATTTATCAGATATAAGAGAAATTATCGAAGGTATAAAAGAAAAAACAATAATAAATCCAATTTGAAATGACCACTTGAAGGTAGTAACATAATAGAAAAAAATAGATGATCTCCAAGATGGGCAAGATGGCATTTATTGTTTTTCTGTGTGTTGGTACTACTTAGAAATATCTCTATATTGACTATGAATCAAACATGTCCATACGAAAATACAACGTATCAGCAGATATAAGAGCATAAAGTCGCCCGAACGGGCGCGACCGCCGGCGGTCTTATGATCCGCGACAGAGTTTCCAGTAATAAAATGGCGCGACCGCCGGCGGTCTTATGATCCTTGAAGGGTTAAAGATTGCGCATGTATATTCTTAGTGATGTAGATACAGGCTCTGGTGTTTTCCGGGCCCGTATGTGCAATAAGCTTACCTCCAGCATTTCGGAGTCCGCATATTGCGCCATTCCTGACCCACGGCTCCTGGATCAGTGCAATGGCCGTAGCATTGACCTCCAACCATTTCCGCATCTGAGCCGTTGCGGTTGTGCTGTGGTGGAGGTTTGCCTGGATAACTTTACAGCAACGGTGAGCTGGGTAAGCCATCATCAGACAGCCCCTCCATCTCCTCTTCCGTTGCTGTACCCCCCATGGCCAGGTTGTCCAGGCTTGCTATGCAAGCCTCCTCCCCTGGCTTCCGTAGCAGCTCCTCTCCATCCTCTGCTACTTCGGCCTGGGGTTTGGGACTCCGCTGCCTCATAGGGGGTGGCTCGGGGATTGTCGAGATTGCTCCCGACCCCTCCCCCTCCGCCTGTTCCCCACCGCTGGCGACCTCCATTGGGTCGTCTTGCTCCGTTGGCAGGTGTTCGGTAAATTTACCTCTTTGGCCCTGGAATTTCACGTACACCGACCCTAGTAAATAGCAGAGTCGGCGCCCGCGCTCAATCAGGGCCTGCACCACATCCTCCGGAGCGCTGAAAATCAGGAAGGTGTTGTCTTCCTGTTTGTCGACCTTATGGAGGATCCAACTATCCACCTTAGCCCATTTGTTTTGCTGCCTCAGCGCTCGTCCCATCTGCCAGGTATCCAATTGGTTACCCGGGAGCAGGACGCCGCATCGGACAAGCCTGGCCAGGTCGCATTGGCGCTTGACCATGAGTCTAGCGCCAGTGGACAGGGTGAGCTCCGAGACTACACGCTTTAGGTACTCCACTGTGTCGTGATTTTCACACCACAGTTTTAGAGCTCCGTTGGCGTAAGTCGGCTTACCCTGAAACTTCGGTTCGTCATCGGCCCCTCCTGTGACGTCCTTTACAAGGCGCCCCTGCAGAAGGGCCTGAACCTCTTCAGCGGCCTGTGCAGTCAGCGGATCTCCGGTCATGGTTATCACCGCAACCAGTAGATCCGACCGCACAGCATCTGCATAGGGGACGTATGCTCCGTCCACTAGCCTGAGCCTTTTGGGAATCGGCTTCCTCGGCGACTGAGAGTCATCGAGATTCCTCTTGGCCCCCGCCGCAGACGTGCCTGCCCCCTTTGCTCCGCCCCTCGCCTGCATCTTGCCGCGTTGGTTACGACCAGCTGCCCGGTTTCCCTGGCCACCGGCCGCCCCCTTCGCGTGCTTGATGGACCCCTCCGCTTGGGGTTCACCGGCTTGGGTTGCTGAATCGCGCTTGGCAGCTTCCGCCAATGCGCGTTTCTTCTTCTGTTGGCGCTGTTTTTTACTTTTGCGCTTGGGTTTAGGTTTGCCCCCTGACTGGGGCATCCCTGTCACCCTAGCGCTCCCCTCCGACTTGCCTCGGTTTCCCTTGGCTCGTCGTCGGTCGACGAGGGTCCATGCCTCGTCGAAACGTCTTAGTGCTGCCTCTTCCGCCGTCGGGGTTGCAGGTTGCCCCGTGGCCCTGGCGGCGTCGAGAGTAGCACCCTCCTTCAGAGTGGGGACTGAGCCCGCAGAATGCGCCGTCCATGAGGACAGCCTCGGTTCCTCCGATTTCCCGGTCTCTCCTCGGCCAACCACGGGATTGCGCTTTGTGTGTGGTGGCGCCACCGTAGCAGCACCACC
Organism: Melitaea athalia; assembly: GCA_905220545.2. Taxonomy (NCBI): domain Eukaryota; kingdom Metazoa; phylum Arthropoda; class Insecta; order Lepidoptera; family Nymphalidae; genus Melitaea; species Melitaea athalia. The sequence goes on from HG992198.1 coordinate 1,940,679, forward strand.
CCCGTGAGTGTGTGTGCTTGCTGAGGTCAAGGTCGACTTCGCTGCCTTGCCTCCGCTAGTGAAGGGGGGCAGTCCCACCGTTCCCGTGGTACTGCTCTCCTGTGGTGTCGTGTTGTGTTTAGCCCTTGAGGGCTTTTTGGCAGTCGGGTTCGCCTTAGCGGTTCCGGCTACCAGCGAGGTACCGTCCGGTTTCCCTTTCGGTCCCTTTGGGGTTTGGGATCTTTGTGTGTCCATATCTAGTAATTTTAAAAATTCATCCACCGCGCTCCCCACCCTCCCTGGAGCCCGCAACGTTGGGGATGTCGGACCTGTCGTACCGAGGTCGTGTCGACACCGAGGCTACGCAGTGGGTATAGATGCAGTAGGTTGGGTTCCAAGCGCGACATCGGGAGCTGCAGATGCCCGGCTGTTGACCGCGATCCCACGGTCCCCAGGTGCTCCGAACACCCTCGCCCCGTCAGCATGGCCGGACCCCATCCTCCCAGAGGACCCTCCCACATCTCGCCAGCGTAAAGCACCCAGCTCATCCGTGCAGTTACGCATGTCCATTTCCCCGCAGTGGCTAGCTACGGGGCTACCGTTTAGCCTGAAATCCGGACCAAAGGGGGCGTGTTGCCTCCCGGGGTTATAAACCCCGACCCCGTTCGGCTCAACCCCCCAGGACTCCTTCATCCCTGCGTACGGCGATCAACTGCGCAGGACACACGCAGGTAGGCATTAAATGAGGATCCACCGGGTCACCTACTAACCCGGCAGATGGCCTGTCATACTTAGCTACAGCAGTCCGGGGTGGGTAGTAATGTGCGGCGCCCGTTCCGACTAACTGCATTACCAGGGTGTGCGACCCACACCAAAAAGACGAGTGCCCTGAGGAATGGGTTCGCCCCCAGCCCGTACGTCGGCGAAACTGGGAGCGACGTGGACGCGTATGACAGACTTGACAGAGACGAGCCAGTAGCTTAACGCCGCACTCTTAAGCGTACTCATACTCTGCCCAAACACCCCCACAAACCGTGATAAAATCCGAAAAAAGTAGTTTTTTATTTTATATAACTGGCAAACAAGCGTACGACTCACCTGATGCTAAGCGATTACCGTAGCCTGCAATACCAGAAGCATCGCAAGCGCGTTGCCGACCCTATCCCCAATCCCCCCCAGGAGCTCTGGTCAGCTTACTCACCAACAGGAACACAATACTGCTTGAAAACAGTATTATTTAGATGTGGTCTTCTGTAAGATCGAGATACTACCACAGTTGGGCTGCTTCATATTTTGAGCAGGAAATTTCCCGCTGTGCCCTACCTCAGTTAAAATATAACAAGATAAACTATTGTGTGGTTTTATGCAACCACGGTAAAAGTGAAACTTTTCACGTTATAGACATTTAACTAAAAAAAATTGGAATAATATTCCATTAAGGTAATAAAAATCACTTTATCAATCTTACCTTGCAGCCGACCGTCACGCGACATGCAACACACAGACGAAAAAGTTCGAGACGATGTAATAAAAGCTTCAGTTTAATAAGACACTGTGGTTTCAGACCCCGCGCGCGCCCCTCCGTCGCGTGGTGTTGCGTCCAGAACCGAGCGCCGGCGCCATCTTCAGTCGCGCCGTGCGCACGCTGGCCCCCCCCACCACCACCGCGCCCCCCACCACGCTGGTGCGCAACCTGCCGCCCGGCATGACGGACACGCGCCTGCGCACGCTGGCCGCCGACGCGCAGGTAACTGTGGACCTAGTGTGGGACCGAGTGGGCACTACACCCCACCTGTGGGAGACACTTGGAGACCTACTGCACTGTCGCCCTTAGGTAAAAGGCATCTATTGATATATATTACTGGCTCTGCTTGAGATTAATACAAGGGTAAACGATTGGGACATTACTACGATTTACAGGTAGTCAACTATACATGTTGAAATTTGAGATTTATTAAGAAGACTTCAATTTGTTTGACTTAATGGTATTTTAGTATAGATTTGGGGTCGTTAAGCGTAAATATCGAAATCTGAGAAAATTTAGTACAAAGATTTGAATTTATTTCGATTGAAAATTATATTATAATTCCAATACAAAAAGCCTGTTAGGTATAAATTAAGAAATTTGACAAAATTTACTTCCAAGTTTTGGTTTCGTTTTAACTTACTAAATGGTATTTTAGTATAGAAAATAAACTTAGAAACTACTACACCGGTCGCGAATAACACTATTTAACAGATAACGATAACAAATAGAAGCTTTTCATATGTTATTTTCTTTATTATCATCAAATTCTACTATACTTTTGAGATATTTCTATTAGCACATATGATTTAATACATAGTTGCAATTAATTTTGAAAAGGAATGGGTCCAAATGACCCATTCTACCTTCCCACTGTTAAAATATATTCGTAAATTATTTGCAGAATAAAATTTATCTATAACCGGTAAAAAAGGCCGTTAATAAAGCAGTTTTACCATTATAATAATAAAGCAATGTTATAGGATCGAAATTATACAAAGGCAATGATAAACGGTTACTCGCCTTTTACCTAAGTCCTGCGGTGTAGTAACGGAGTTCAGATAGGAATGCTTTGTTTGTTATGTTGTTGTGATACTGAATTTAATACAGCATAGTATCTTTTATATATGTTATATGTTGTTAAACTATAGTTGTTTGCTCTGTATTCAGATTTTTTTTTTTATGAAACATTATCACCAAATTATTTTTGCAAATGCAACTTATTTCTACACTTATGTATAAATTGTTAGTAATTATTAACCCGTAAAGAGAAACAATATAGCTGCTTCAAATACTATTTCTTTTAAAATCAGAGTTGAAATTAATTATTTTAAAAAGCTCGTTAACGCTTTACTGTACAAAGCCAGAGAGAATATTTCTATTGATAAATTTCTAGGATGAACATAGTGCAAAGTGCTGCGATATTGATAAATGCTATGGTGATTTAAATTGAATAGAGAGAAAAAGAGCTTCATTTACATATATTATTTTACAGCCGGTCGTAAAAAATAACATGCCAAATCACTTACAACATGAGTCTGAGGAAGAGGAGAACATGTTGTGCCGATCCTATATAAATAGGATAAGGGCAGGGAGATGATGATTTTATACATACATTATTATACTAAAACATCGATCGATCGATTCAGCTTTAGAGAATTATTAGAATTATTAGCTTCTAATTCTACTCTAGTGGGCTCTGTCTATGAATATAAATACTTCACCCCTCTTAACATAACAATACATTTTATTGTACACCAAAACAGAAATAATACATATCAGATTTATTTTTACAAAGTATCTTAAGGTACAAAGGGCGGCCTTAACGCTGAAAAGCGATCTCTTCCAGGCAACCTGGGGGCTGGGGCAGAGGAGATGGTATTGAGATCTCTTCTTGGGATCTTAAATCTTGAGAATGAGTTTAGCATCGAAGCTGCTTTTCTCTTGGCTTTGTTGAGAATGTCGTCATCTTTTCTACTTGATATAGTAATAAAGTCCTTAATATAAGTGGGTCGACCCACATTTCCGGTTTGCTGTAGTCATTTCAAATCTTACTGACCCGGTTATTGTGGGAGGTTAAATTAAATCATCATCATCACTTCAGCCTATCACAGTCCACTGTTGGACATAGGCCTCCCCAAGTTCGCGCCGGACATTATGACTCGAACTCATGTGTTTTGCCCATAGTCACCACGCTGGGCAGGCAGGTTGGTGACCGCAGGGCTGGCTTTGTCACTTCGTTGGACGTTAATTATTTTAGCGATGCAAATATATAGTAAAGTTTTCATCTCGCTCGCACATCTCCGACTTGATTTACATATACTATTTATTTTTCACTGAATTTTTTGTCCAATAACAATAAAATACAGCCTATATCACTCCTGAATAGTGTAGCTTTCCTGCTTTCTGTTAGCGAAAGAATTTTCATGATCGGATCGGTATTTGCGAAGATTACCCTCTACAAACAAACAAAGCTAGAAACTTTACCTCTTTATAATATTATTCTTTGATAGCTAACGGGTAGTTTAATCAACGACTTATATTATGCGTAAAACTTTGCAACTGATAGTCTCAATATGGTCTGGCGAATTTTGTAAACGTTATTTTTTTTTTCTTAATTTTTCAATTTTTATTTTTATGTACATAAGCAAAGCAAACCTATCTGAACTCCGAGCTTTGTCTCATCTGTGATACACATGTGATATCTAAATATCTGTTATTGTGTAAACTAGTTGTAAGATAAACTAAGGATTTCTTTTTTATGTTTCAAAAACAATATTTCTTTCGTGACCGTATTTAACGCTCGTTTGCTTAATCTATAGAAAATTGTATAAAAATACATAATTTAGTAATATTAGAACTCTGATGTTAAAAGTTAAATAATTTTTCGTTTACGGTACATAGAATAATGAACATCTAGTCACAAATAATTACAATATTTCTTCATTATAAATAGAAAAGGACATTTTAAACTTTATTTTTACTTAAAAGTTACTCATTAAAGTTTATTTGTTTAAGTTCTCTAAAAGAGAGATTATAAAATGGTTAATATTATGTTATTTTTATTTAATTAATATACTGAAATTAATAAGTGCTTCTGGGGGAAATTGGGGGTAGGGTCGGCAACGCGCTTGCAAAGCTTTTGGTGTTGCAGACGTCTATAAGCTACGGCAATCGCTTACCATCAGATGAGCCGAACGCTTGTTTGCCGAACTAGTTATATAATAATTGTGTTTGCTCGCAAACGAAAATAACTGAATTCAATAACATCGACAAGTAATACAACGTAATAAGACGAAAAAACAGTCAAGTGAATACGCGCTATTAAAGATTACTCAAAAAGTTGTAATCAGATCTCGATCTAATTTAAACAAGACTACAAGACAAGTATTAGCTTTCGATTAAAGTAAGAATCATCGAAATCGATACACCGAGTAAAAAGTTATGCGGTATAATACAACGTAGGTCGACGAAAAAGTAGTCAAGTAAATACGCATTATTAGATATAACTAGAAAAGTACTTGTCACATCTCAATTAAATTTAAATGGGACCACATGACACGCATCACCTTTCAATTAAAACAAAATTGATCGAAATCGGTCCACTCAGTCAAAAGTTCTGAGCTAACATACAAAAAAAAAAAAAAAAAAAATACGGTCGAATTGAGAACCTCCTCCTTTTTTGGAAGTCGGTTAAAAAAAAGAAGTTTGTCATTATTTTTTTCATGATTTCATATAATAATGATGCTTTAGCGGAAAAATATATCTATAAATCATATTTCAAACAGTACATACATATCTAGAGATATTTCAAATTTAATTTAGAAATTGTTCTTGTTAGTTAAAAGAAGAGTGTTGTTAAATGCGGTCAGACTCATTACTTAGTCATAATTAATTATAAGCTTTAATTGTGCAATCATATTATTAAAAACATTAAATGTTTACTTATATACGAGTTATATACACAAATCTTATTTATAAAGTATTGTGATGAAGGTTTTGACTTATTGTTATTTAGCTTTATTTCTTTTTAAATTTTATACGAGGGTCTCAAGAACGAAATCGGAGTTATATCCAAAAAAAAAAATTGCGTGCGTACAAAGTACACATGTCAGAAGTGAAACTTCTTTGGCAAACTAATTAAAAAAAATGAATTTAAAATACAAAAATAAGCTAATTTTAAAAAACGAATTTAAAATACTTACAGAAAAACTAGTTGAAAAAAAAAACAAAAAGGCGGTCACCCATCCAAGTACTGAACGTCATGACGCTGCCGCGTTACCGGTCGCTTAAATTTTACCCCTCACGCGCCAAAGAAGTTTCACTTCAAAAACATTAAAAAAATTAATATCTAAGAAATGTTCTAAACAAAGTATTTCAGATCAGACACGCCACTTGAGTTTACTCTGTCCTACTCGAAAGTAAAAATAGTAACGAATTATGTAAAATTGTTATAAAAGCAGTATGAGAGCCAGATTAATTTGTTGTACAAAGAAATACATAACATTAATATATTAGAGATGTATGATATAAATATGTTAGACAATATTAATTATATCGCATTTTTATGTGATTTTGTTCATGAGACCCATTTCGATAACCTTAGTATAAAATATAATAAGTTATTATATATAGTAATTGAGCGACTTCTTTAAATTATCAATTCTAATTTTTTTTATATATAGTATGTAAAATACAAATATATTTTTTACATACTTTTTTTTTGTATTTTTAACCGAAAATTATGAAATAGTAATTTAGTATTTATTTAAAATATTTTTTGCCTTTTACATACTAAACATTATTTAGAAGAAGTAGGAAAAATATTATTATAAATTGTTGGAAGCTTTATATTGTTATAATTTTTTCGTAAAAAGTTTTATATTTATATTTTTAACATTCAGAACAATTTGATTATTTTTTGTATGGAAATTGTTTCTGATGTCTTGTGTGTGTTCTTTCTGTCTTCGAAAGATAGAAAAAAATCTATTTTAATATTATAAATCAAAGTAATTTATATGAATGATGAACTTGTATGAAAAATGTTGTATTTGTTTATATATGTATAACAAAAGAAAATACTATAAACTAAACAAGAATACGAATTATGCATTCATGTTTTTTGAGGATGTTAAATTTTTTAAATTATTTCATATATTTTGCAATTGAATTTCACCGCTAATACAAATTTTATTTACCTCACGACGGTAATATATAAGTGTGATATATAAAGAAAAGTTAAAAAATATATATTTATGTATTTGTTATACAATACAATTAGCATTATAATATACTTTAGAAGCATGTAATTATTTCTCCTTGACAATTTCATCGACGATGATTATTTATACAAACTGTGTCGTAACATAAATTATATAATATTATATGTTAATAATATTGTTCCTATTTCATCTAAAAATATAAATATGAATAACGTAAGTTAGTTTAAGAGCAAACAAAAAAACCAAAGGATTGTTTTGCAGAGTCTAACTTTGGATAAGGAAGACCGGAGCGCTGTTATTATATTCAAGACTACCCTCGCAGCGGAAAACTTTAAGAGAAAGTTCAACAACAAGATGGTGGCCGCTAGTAAATTGACTGTTATCATACAGTGAAATTACATAAATTATATATTTTGTCAGACAATTACATAAAACATTATAAGATATACTCAGGGCCCGTTCCACCACTTACCGTTAAAGTTATGTGATATATAACGATATCTAAAGGGCCCCGTAATCGATCAAATAATTTGTCAAACTTGTTTGTCAAACTTTATGTTTTCATATAACAAACACATCAAACAAGCTCGCACACTCAAATAATTTGACAAACTTGTAAAATTTGATAAATTATTTGATCGTTTACGGGGCCCTTAACTAAAGTTTGTCATGTTTTTTTTTTACCAATTTCCAATTTATTTATGGGGTATTTCTATTCTTAATATTGTCAACCTTAGTTGTTAAACATTCGAGGTGTAACAAGCCCCAATGACCTAGTGAACAATCAAGCTTTGTTTTATAATATGGGACATGCTTAAAAGTTTAGATTTTTTAATATCAATACTTTGAGAGTAATTGTTGAGTTCACTCGCTAGTTGTCAAAACGTAAATATTTGATCAAAATTGGATTTTTATTTTGTAAAAAAATCTTGATTTTTTCTATCTAATTAAAATAGTAATAGTTTAAGTAAATAGTTTTGTAATTATGTCATATCTTGGCGAGTGAAGTTATAATCTGTGAATAACTCAATGTTAAAATATTTTCTCAAACTATTTTCATTTAATTGTTCACTTTTTGCAATATCATCGAAAAATGTAGTACGATTATTCATCTTTATGTTTTGTATAATCGGAAATTTAAGAATTAATATTCAATATTGTATCCGTTATTATGTATCCCTTATACATTCGCTCAAGTAAATACATTTTTAAAGGTATATAACTGTGTAATATTTTAAAAATAATACTGTTTAACTATTTCAAAGATTGCGTTCAATGTCTTTCATAAATAGGAAATATATAAGTGTTACTTTGGATAATGTATTTGTATAAAAATGTCAGTTCTAATATATACATACATATATGTAACACAGTTGGCTTGTGATGTTAAGCTGCATTGATAGATAAAAATATTGTAATAATTTTAAAATTGATAATCAAAATGCGTTTCAAAAAACGTTGACTTATGTTTGAATTGTATTGAGAAATATTCTTTAATTTTGTTACAAAACTTGACAAATATTTTTTTTAAATTGTGTAATTAACAATACAAGAGTCGCAATTCTACTTTTTTATACATTAAAATTTTCTATAAAATAAATGGAAAATTTACTTTGTAAACGAATTACAATGAAATCTGTTTTTTTTTTCTTGTTTTGCACAGTAATTTATTTTCTTAGGCGATGACTTAATAAAGAATTGTTAATTATAAAAAAATGTTATGTTACAAGCTCATTTTCTAGTGACAAACTGTGTAGCTTGGAAAGTCAAGTTAATATAAATTTTTGTAGTATATATACACATGTGAAAACTCAAATGATGAGTTTCTTGTAAAACTCTTAAGAAACGGATTTCACTGTAATTCATCAAATAACTAACACAAATGATGTTAACCTCCCTATTAAGCCGACTTTGATAAAAAAAGTATAACATTTTTATTTGCATTGAAGACTTGAATTGTCGTTAAAACAATTCCTTACATCTGTATTTTGTATACATTAGACTTTTTTTAATGCATAATACTGTAGCTGAATAAAGTTATTAAATTTTAAGTATTTTTCAAAGGATTACATGCCTTTTGTTTTAAACTACCATCTTAATAATGTTTCTCGTTATATATACGTATCTTTCTAATAATTATGTTAACTTAGGCATAATTATGTTTTCAGTATATAATACTTGTACACCATACATTATGTATAACTACATTTTGATTTATATAAAAATGTAAGCAGTTGTCATAGTTTTATGATTTTGAACAACAAATAATATAGACTTAAGATATTGTATATTTAACTAAAAAGGAATTCATTTAGGTTCTGAATCACCGGTTATGGATAACGTTATTCGACGGATAAAAGTTGATGATATAGTATTATTTTTCACCATCGAATTCTACTATAATAATAAAAATATTTCTATTTGCAAATCTGAATCCAAAATTGTAGTTTATTTTGATAAGAAACAGGTCCCAATGGTTCATTCAACCTCCTGGGTCACAATGAGTCATTCAACCTCCTGGGTCACAATGGGTCATTCAACCTTCTGGATCACAATGGGTCATTCAACCTCCTGGGTCACAATGGGTCATTCAACCTCCTGGGTCACAATGGGTCATTCAACCTCCTGGGTCACAATGGGTCATTCAACCTCCTGGGTCACAATGGGTCATTCAACCTCCTGGGTCACAATGGGTCATTCAACCTCCTGGGTCACAATGGGTCATTCAACCTCCTGGGTCACAATGGTTCATTCTATGCTGTTAAAGTCTATTCGTTACTTATTTGTAGGATAAACACTATCCACAACCGGTTATACAGACCATTCATTTTGTAATAACTCAGTATGTAACACTAAAAAGAATTTATGATAAAATTATTTTTGGAGTTTACTCCTTAAGAATCGATTTTCATATAAGGTCCCCGGTATGAAAAAAATATGAGGAGTAAAATCTGTTGAACGAATTACCTCGTTACGTTTTTGTTAACGCCATCTATATATATATATGGCGTTATTTGATTCGTTTATTTGCCATTTAATATGGTTTTGATCTTTTTCTTAGACCAATAAGCTTTTTTGTGCGTATTTAGACAGTCGATCTGAAGGAGTAAACTCCAGTCGTGCGTCGGAGCTGACGCACACACTTTTTTATTAATTAAGATTTAAATGTTTGATGTAAACAGCGTTTTGTTACATTTTACTAAAAAAGGTGCTTTTTATTTTTGTTTTATATAAAAATAAACTTGACATTAACGTTATTAAAAAAGCTTCGAATAATTAACATTCATTTAGTTGATTTCGTCTCGTAATTGGAACAAACAGACTGTTTGATTTGTATTTTTGTAAGTTGTAATTGCATTTAGTACAACACATATTTTGTGTATTTTATATTGATTTAGTATTTCTAAGATTTGTTTTTCTGGAATGTGACATTATAACCATATTATAACCATAGTAGCTTTGTAGTATTCAAATGTAGTGTTTGATAATTATTCTCATTTCTAGCACTTTCTCTCATTACATCTCCGTGTATTTGCGATTTTTTTTATATTTTAAATAATTGTAAGTTTAGTTTAGGATTTGATTTAAGGTGTTAATTAAATCGTAAACTTGTGACGAATAAAATGTGAATAGTTTTAAATGTTTATTATTTAGTGACCCGCGAAGTGATCTCAAATAAAATTATCAAAAGATACAAAAAAAAAAAAAAATTAAACTGTGTTTCAATTCTTGTGTAAATATAGTTTATTGATGATTTTTTTTCAATTTGTTTTCAATATATGAGATTTTTTTAAATACGTTCTTGTAAATATAGTTTATGTGAATTATTTGATATTAACATCAATGTTAATATAGTATTGAAGACTGATTTTTTAAAATAAAACTTCAAAAATTATTTTTAGTGTTTTATTTATTAACAACCCTTTAAAAAACTATGAATATTAATTTTTTATTGTTCAATGCTAACGATATAGGTACATGTAAAATTTTTATATTTTTACATATTTTTCATAACATAAAGTTATTTTAAAATAAGCATTTACTGTCAACAATATTTTGTAAATATTATTTTATTACATTCCTATTATTTTTATTTTTGTGTTACCCACACATAAGGGAATTCGAAAATGTTTTTTATTATCATATCAAAATTTTCGACCCAGCGGGATTCGAACCCGCACCTTCCCGACAATCCGTGTCCGGTGCTCTAGCCGTTAAGCTATGGGCCTATACTCCGCGGAATCGAAAATCTTGATATGATTTTTATTCGGTTTTAAGCAACCGTGGTGCCATCTATAGCGAGACCTTTAAAGTACTTCACTATTCAAAGTTTCATATTACAATGAAAATCTTTTGACAAGAGACGACACTAAGCTATTTTTAATTCCTATTATTTTTATTTTTGTGTTACCCACACATAAGGGAATTCGAAAATGTTTTTTATTATCATATCAAAATTTTTTTTTTTTTTTTTTATTTTATTACACTTTTCTTATATATAATATAGATAGACATTTTTAACATAATAAACTTAATAATAATTAAAAAAATTCTAAAAAAGTTACCACCAACAGAACTTTGATTTTTGAGCAATTTGAGAAATTTTAAATTTTGACCTATAAATAATCCTATATCCTATTTTTCCATCGTTTGCTTCACTTTAGGACAAAATTAAACATTCCTTAATAAAACAATAAAAATAATAAAATATACAGTTCATAAATGACAAGATCAATCACAACCGATATGATAACGTGACCTACATTTTAGTTTTACTTAATATTACAAAATATTTAAAACTGATTTTATTAATTAAAAAGGAATAAATTTCACGTTTTAACAACATAACCATAAATTTATATGAAGTATCGTATTTTTAATACTGACTTTTAGATTTAAACAATAATTTTTTAAAGCAAATCTTAATACATTACACTTTTAAATGCAAAAAAGGGACACATTACGACTAGGAATGGAATAAATTAGTCTTTTCAATTATTAATTATAACATAAATGCTTTAGATATTAGAAAGAGAGAATCAAGACAATATTCCTAAAACAATCACGCCAAAATTATCAAAAAAACAGCTTTAAATGCCAAATACTTTAACACAGCTAGAAACCATATCACTATACTGTAAGAAATGGACAAAGTCCCTTCACATTGACTTCAGTTTGTTCGCAATAAATCCAAAAAGTGCTGAACGGTTTTATGAGGTTTTCACAAATAAACAATACCCCTCGCAGTATACCAGTTTTTATGTATATAATTGTGATAGAAAAACATCTATACATATAATAAAATGGTAGGAAATTCAAAACTACATTGAATATTTTTTTAAAAGAATACTTGGAGTGTGTTCTACAATCGATACCGAGGCCAAAAATATAGTTTTTAAATTTTTTGTCTGTTTGTCTGTATCCGGGATAAACTCAAAAAGTACTGCATGGATTTACTTCAAATTTGGCACGAATATTATTAAGAAGTCGGGTCAGAACATAGGCTACATATTATCACGCTATCACCTACGGGGAACGAGCAGTGAACGCACGCAGACGACGTCGCGGGCAGCAGCTAGTGTACATATAAATAAAATCCATACTAATACCCAGACACCCATAAATTAACCCAGTCCAATATTTCATGACAATTATTCAAACATAATTTTTTCTTTTTACTTTACCTTAAAGTTAATGTTAATACAGAAGGCAAACTATAAACAACATTTTTATAATTAATTTGTTCGCTTATCACTCTACTCTACCAAATTTGTGGAGTTAACTCCTTACGAGACGATATGTTGTGTCTTTGGTATGAAAAAATTTGTATTATCGTGTGAAAGAGTAACGTGACAATGACGTTTTGCGGCGCTACGTCTCTTGCGAGAAAGGGATGAATATATTTTTACATATCACAATAATTGTTCTTAAAGAGTAAACTCCATTATTGTGTCCTTACACACAATTTTTTTTTTGAATTCTACATTAAAACACATAATTGTCCCTAAAACTAAGGAACGTGGCTATGTTGAAGTATTCGGGCATGGCGTCGAGTAGCATCTTGTAGTGTTCGGTGAAGTGTTGCGGGTGATACACGCGGTGTGCGTGGTGGGTCATGTCCGCTAGCACGCTAGAGTAGTTGCGTGGTTTCTGTGAAAATTGTTTAAGTGCTAAATGAACTCGAAACATTAATTGTTTCTATTAACCAGACAGTAATTAAACACTGTCAACTAAATTAATATTTGTTTGTAACCACTTGTACTACTGCAATGAACTTGTAAATTATATTAAAATTCTTTTAGTAATGTATTAATTATCCACATTTTTTCCGCAACAACTGGTCTAGTGGTGCGAATAGACGCCTAAAACACCGACGGTTTGTGGGTTCGATTCCCGCTCGGGTTGGATATTTGTATAAACACATAATGCACAAAATATTTCTTTCCGGTTTTGATGTCTGTCCTTGTGGGTCTCCCCACCGTGCCTCGGAGAGCACGTAAAGCCGTCGGTCCCGGTTGTTATCATGTACACCTGATAGCCATCGTTACTCATAGTAGGGAATATATCCGCCAACCTGCATCGGTGTAGTGTGGTGGATTAATTTTCTGATGATAACTTCTAATATCATAAGAACATATTTATTTATTTATTTAATTTTTACAGGAAAACTTACAGCTAATTAACATAGATTTAGGTATACAAATAGGTACATAAAGGCCAATTGAAAGTTTCCACATATAGTTATACAAGTAAACTTAAATATAGGACAGACACGTGCACTAATGCGCCAATACAAGACTATAGTTAATACAAAATAAACAAAATAACAATTTGATTCCCTAAACCAACAGCCTACCTTTGGTTGAAAAACTGATCGGCCATGAGACGTTTTAGATGGTGACTTGTAGTGTTAAATAGGTCTACATCTAATTTATCCGTGGTCTCATTGAGAAACCTGCTCGCTCTCAGCAAGTAACGAAATTAACAGCTTAAATCGTTTATATTTTAAACCGATTATAAATAGAGGAAGTTTTGTGTTCGTTTGTAAATATGATCGATAAACAAATCAAAACAAAAATAACTGTACTAAAATAGATTTCAAAATCACTTGAGAATCGTCACTTTATAAATTAAAATGTTAATTATTTATCATTAAAACTAAAGCGATTCGAAATGTAGATTCTGCAGACAAGAATCTGCGACAAACTCCGAAGTTACTCTTTTGAAAATCTCAAATATGTTATCCTGCACCGAATAATACGCTTTTTAATAAAAACTTTAAATTTTTGTTGAGACAATTCCAAAATTGTTTGTAGTTTATAATTAGCACAGATACTCACAGAGAACGTCAAACTAAACTCCATGGGCGCCGTACGTTCGCTGTACGTGCCGACCGTGCGTACAAACACGTACACCGGCTGACCGTCGAACCGGACTGTTGGTAGCAGAGCGGACGACAGCGACCAGCCCGTCACAGTCACTGCGGGCCGCGGACTGACTGTGAGCGACGAGTAGCCGGGGCCTGGAGGTACGGACAGACATACATACATACAGTAGCCGGGGCCTGGAGGTGCGGACAGACATACATACATACAGTAGCCGGGGCCTGGAGGTGCGGACAGACATACATACATACAGTAGCCGGGGCCTGGAGGTACGGACGGACATACATACATACAGTAGCCGGGGCCTGGAGGTGCGGACAGACATACATACATACAGTAGCCGGGGCCTGGAGGTGCGGACAGACATACATACATACAGTAGCCGGGGCCTGGAGGTGCGGACAGACATACATACATACAGTAGCCGGGGCCTGGAGGTGCGGACAGACATACATACATACAGTAGCCGGGGCCTGGAGGTGCGGACGGACATACATACATACAGTAGCCGGGGCCTGGAGGTGCGGACAGACATACATACATACAGTAGCCGGGGCCTGGAGGTGCGGACAGACATACATACATACAGTAGCCGGGGCCTGGAGGTGCGGACAGACATACATACATACAGTAGCCGGGGCCTGGAGGTGCGGACAGACATACATACATACAGTAGCCGGGGCCTGGAGGTGCGGACAGACATACATACATACAGTAGCCGGGGCCTGGAGGTGCGGACAGACATACATACATACAGTAGCCGGGGCCTGGAGGTGCGGACAGACATACATACATACAGTAGCCGGGGCCTGGAGGTGCGGACAGACATACATACATACAGTAGCCGGGGCCTGGAGGTGCGGACAGACATACATACATACAGTAGCCGGGGCCTGGAGGTGCGGACAGACATACATACATACAGTAGCCGGGGCCTGGAGGTGCGGACGGACATACATACATACAGTAGCCGGGGCCTGGAGGTGCGGACAGACATACATACATACAGTAGCCGGGGCCTGGAGGTGCGGACAGACATACATACATACAGTAGCCGGGGCCTGGAGGTGCGGACAGACATACATACATACAGTAGCCGGGGCCTGGAGGTACGGACGGACATACATACATACAGTAGCCGGGGCCTGGAGGTGCGGACAGACATACATACATACAGTAGCCGGGGCCTGGAGGTGCGGACAGACATACATACATACAGTAGCCGGGGCCTGGAGGTACGGACGGACATACATACAATTGTGGCATGTGTAATTTTAAAGATGAAATGCATAAAAGGAAATGTAAGGGTGGGTTTAGACCAAACGAACAAAGAGCTAGAGCTAGAACAAGAGCATTCTTTCTTGATCTTTAAGGTCGATTTACATCAGATGAGCGAATGCTCATTCTATCCCCACTATTTCAAATTATTTTAGTGTAAACAGGCGTAGAGCGTTCTTTCGTTGTTATACAATGAATACAAGTTTTCGTTTACACATAAGGGTGGGTTTAGACCAAACGAACAAAGAGCTAGAGATAGAACAAGAGCATTCTTTCTTGATATTTATGTGCATGCACATGCATATGTTGTAGGTAACAGCCGACTGATATAGCTACTTCAAAAATATGTATTTTTGAAGTAAAACTTCTTTACGGACCCCTGCAAAAAAATAGTAACCCACCCAACGCATGAACTTGAAATTTTGTAACAGCTGACAAACGTTATTAAACAATAAAATAAAAATATAAAATGATATATCAAGGTTGTATATGTAAGATTTTCTTACTCTCAGCCTTGAAGTTCAATACACAAGTGTCGTCAGTACAAGTCTTGTTGACTAACTTCAAGGAGTGCTCGAACTGTTCCGGAGGTGACATCTTCACAAACAGATTGTTTATACTAAAAACATACAGACAATATTAAAATATAAATAAAAATAAAATGGAAATTAAGCTATAGGTACGACTCTCAGTTATTAGTGATTAATAAAAATCTCGAGTACTAATAGTCTAAGATCCGAACCTAAACGAACCTATACGATCTTCACCGAGCTGATAATAGAATGAAACATACTTTATAACAAATTTAGAATTCTAGATAATATGTTAAAAATGGGTTGCCTAAAAAGATCCTGGACTGACTATTTTTATTATTTTTAAAAAAAATATTTTTAGTTATAAATAAATATCTACACAATACACACACGGTCGTCTGTTCCTCCGATAAGGAAGTCAATGCTTGTGTTACAGGTAACAGCCGGCTATTATAGCTAAATATATATGTTTTTTTTTCTTTAATAAATATACATGGAAATAATACATATATAAATACAAATATTACATCCAGACTCAGACGGGAATCGAAACCACAGCCCGCGGAGCGGAAAGCACGGCCACTACAAACTGCGCCAACGGGCTAGTCAACTATAGTTTAGTTGAAAATTGCAACATCAAGATAATAAGAAAATTTTAATCTGATTTGATAGTATTAAACGTATATAGTATATAACCTGTACGAATTAACTTGAGACCCGGGCCGATGACGTAATTTTATTATAATCTTACTAACAACAACTAACATAGTTTATAAGTAAATATTGTTACTATCACACTAATGCACTATGGATGTACAGTCCGAAATAAACTACTTTTATTATTACTGAATATGACATCATCGGCCCGGGTCTCAAGTACGTACCGGGTCTCAAGTAAGTCGTACGGGCTATATGTGTCAATGTGCAGTCGCTGGGTTGCCCATTATTTACCTGGACGAACTACCGGGTTGCCAGGTATAAACAAATATGTCGATGCCAGTTACTCTACACACTACTTTACATTAGTAATTTAATTAATAAACCCTCGAACATGAACAACACAAACATTAAAGTTAGAACTTTATATGTTAGACAATCACACATTTACATGCAAGACATTGCTAAATTTTTAAATTATTGAAAATCATTTAATACATTTTTAAATTCATTACACGCTATACGATATTAGGACAGGATAATTTTCATCCTGAAATATATTTCATATACCCTTACCAAGGAACCACCATACCCTTATCATACCCTTTTCAGAGGGTAAAAATCTCAATGAATACGGGAACTTTAATAAAAAACCTGTGTGGTTTTATGAAACCACGGTAAAAGTGAAACTTTTTTTCACATTATAGACATTTAACTAAAAATTTTTCGAATAATATTCCATTAAGTGTATAAAAATCGCTTTATCAATCTTACCTTGCGGCCGACCGTCACGCGACATGCAACACACAGACGAAAAAGTTTGAGACGATGTAATAAAAGTCTCCCTTTAATAACTCACTCTTTTACACGAGCAAATATTATGTCACAGAAACTAGTTCCCCCCATTCATAATTTATTTTATAATTAAAAATAGCATATAGGTAGGTGTTAAATTAATTATTATAACATAAAAAATTGTTTGTTGTTATAAAGAAAATTTAATATATTGTTTTGTGTGATCTGTGGGTCGCCCTATTTTATGTGGCAACACCACGTTTTCTCTCTCTTCTGCCTAGACGCCGAGACCAACTGTGTGCGCTCTGTGATTAATTAAAGTTTTTTCCTAATATAAAGTGTTTTTTATGGTTTTCCCATACCATAAAATTTGGTGCCGAATCCCGTTTATAGTTTACGATTGTATTTACAACCTAGCAGGTTGATTTTTCATTACGAGGACTTTCTGCAATCTCACGGCCCGCGTGGCTTGCATGGCCGCCAATACGACTGGAGAAGAAACTGGAAAAGTGCAAAATAACTAAGAAAAGGCTGCCCCTGCATACAGTGAATGCACAATTGCGTCTTTTCGACTCTTTGTAAGTGCGATTTTGCTGATTTATTCTCAAATTTTTGCGGCCGGCGGCGTGGTCTTATAACTTACACGAAATCGAAAAGGACGGCGATATACGTCGATCAACGAGAGCGACAGAGACGACACATCGAAGCGACGCGTCCGAATTCACGGCGAGAGCTACAACCTGATTGGTGGACGCGACATTTGCTGTCTGCTTGTCGGTTGTCAATTACTGTCACTGTCACTGACATTACGAGCACATTGTTAGAGATAATTATATTTATTTAAATTGAGGAAAAGGTTAAATTTAAGATAATATGTCGACGCAGTCTACATCCGCGGCCGATGCTGCCCTATTACGACGCGCGAAAGCCCAAGTTACACAATTTAAGGGCCAGATTACTCGAGCAAAAAAGTTTGCGTCTGAACAACAACAACAAATACTTTTGGATGTTGAGGCGGTAAAACTTCGGATTCAAAGCCTCAAGGATGCGCTGCCTATATATAGGGAGAATCAGCTCACCATCATGCTATCCCAGGGCGAGTGCAAGGGCGATGACCTCAATGAAGACGACGTGGAGGAGCTTTGCCTCAAAGTGTTAGCGGACCTGCAGAACATCATAGTGTCTACGTCACCGCAGCGTTTAGCTGCCAAGACTGAAGCTGAGCAACAACATGGTGAAATGAGTGGCAAGCTGCCACAGTTGGAGTTGCCCACCTTCGATGGACAAAACGTAGTGCAATACAAACCTTTTATGGACATGTTCTTAGCAGTAATCGGTAATAATACGACACTAGCATCAGTGCAAAAGCTTTGTTATCTTCGCAAATACTTAAAAGCGGAAGCGCTTACATTAATAGAAGGTTTACCGCTAGTGAATGAGTCGTATAGTCAGGCATTAACCTTACTTAACAATAGGTATGATAACAAGTCTATTTTAATTATTCATCATATAAACATATTATTAGATTTACAACCAATTACAAAGGGGACCTCTCACAGCTTGAGACAGTTGGTTTCGTCAACTCGTCAACAGTTAGGGGCTTTAGAAGCATTAGGTCAAAAAGTGGAATATTGGGATATGTTATTGGTTGCCATTCTTAGGAGAAAGCTCGACACGTACACCTGCAGAGCGTACTTCACCGATAGAGATAAGGCTTCATTACCAACCTTGAAGGAATTCCTTGACTTCATCGAGGAGAGGGCCTTAAGCTTCGAGGAAAGCCAGCAATCAGAAGGTAAGCCAAATTCAAAATTTCATAACCGTGTTTCTAATCTTGCTAATAACATAACCTCTTTGAGTTGTAAATATTGTCAATCAGCTGACCATAAATTGTATCTTTGCCAGAAATTTAAATTATTAAATATAGATGAAAAAATAGACTTTGTTAATAAAAATAAACTGTGTAGGATATGCTTAAACTCTCATAAAGGAAAATGTAGATTTCATTTTAAATGTGCAATCTGTAAAGATAATAAGCACCATACAATTTTACATGCAGAGGCAGATAAAAAATTGTGTTATCAAAATAGCTCGATCTCCTCTGATATGGTGTTATTACCAACTGTAAAGGTTAAAATATATAGTAAAGATGGTGCTCCTATTATTGCAAAGGCACTTTTAGACAGTGGCAGTCAAACTTCCTTTATTACCTCCGATTTAATGTGCAGGCTGGGTTTACCCACCTTCAAAAATGAGGTCAAGATATCAGCCTTAGGTCAAAATGATATATTCATCACCAAGGCTGCGAACTTAGTAATAAATTCATTGCACAATAATTATAATTGCAATGCACTATTTTCTGTGGTAGACAATATTACTTCCTTCTTACCACAGAACAAATTCAATTTAAAAAACATAACTTTGCCAGACGACATACAATTAGCTGATGATGAATTTAATATACCGTCACAGATTTCCTTGCTACTTTCTTCTGAAATATTTTTCAAAATAATGCTGCCAAAAAAGGTAAATCTGTCAAATGGTGGTTATTTGTTGTCAACTCGATTTGGATATATTGTATCTGGTAATATACCTAGGGACAACATTTGTCTCTCGAATAAAATAGTTCTGCATGCTACGACTATGCCAAATCAAAATGAGAGTGTGGATTTCCTCCTACAAAAATTTTGGGACGAACAACATATTCCTGAAATAACAACGGAGGATATATCAAAGCAAGACACTTGCGAGGCCGAATTTAGTAGTTCGGTACAGTTAATTAATAATAGATTTCAGGTGCGGCTTCCACTCAAACTACCAAACAATCAATTACATTTTGGTGACTCATTTGCATTAGCATTGCAGCGATTAAATAAATTAACATCTAGATTTAGTAAAAACCCTCAGCTTAAAAATGATTATTCTAGGTTTATACAAGAATATATTGAACTAGGTCATGCAAAAATCATAGATTTGTCCTCCCTAGACGTACCTATTAACACCTATTATTTCATGCCCCATCATCCTGTAATAAAAGAAGATCGTACAACAACCAAGCTCAGAGTAGTCTTCGATGCAAGTGCAAAAACTAAATCACATTTAAGTCTTAATGATGTGTTACATAATGGGCCAGTGGTGCAAAAGAGTCTATTTGAAATCTTAATATTGTTTCGCTCGTATGAGTTTATAGCACTATGTGATATTCGACAAATGTATAGACAAATAAGAACTGACCCGTCTCAAAATCACTTGCAAAATATACTATGGAGGAGTAGTATTAATGATAGTTTACAATGTTTACAGCTTCAAACAGTCACCTATGGAGTAAGGAGCTCGAGCTTTCTAGCGACACGATGTTTGGTTGAGCTGGCGCGCAGGTATGGTGAGCAGTATCCTTTAGCTGCAAAGGTTGTAATGAATAACACATATGTTGACGACTGTATATTTGGAGCTCAGGACATCAACGAATTAAAAAAGGTATGTAATGAATTAATTAAATTAATGAAAATGGGAAGCTTCGAGCTACATAAATGGAGTTCAAACAATCAGCATATCTTGACCAAAATTCCACAAGATAAGCAAAATTTGGGCAAAGGTCATCAATTTAGTAATAATAACACTGAAGTTCTAAAAGCTCTAGGGTTATATTTAAATATGGGCAGCGATCAATTTCAAATTTGTAGGCCTGAGGGAGAAATTCCACGAGAGTGGACGAAGCGAACTGTCTTGAGTTGTATTGGGACATTTTTTGACCCTTTGGGATTGGCTGGACCTATTGTCACTAAGGCCAAAGAATTTATGCAAAGGCTATGGAAAGAGAAGTTAGGCTGGGACTCTCCCCTAAGCAGTGATTTACTTTCATCATGGAATAGTTTCTTTAACGATTTAATGAATATGGAGCCTATAATAGTTAACAGAAATTTAAGTATTTGTAATGCAGATCATGTCGACATAATTGGTTATTGTGATGCTTCAAATACAGCATTTGGTTGTTGTATATATATAAGAAGTATAAAAGAAGGGTCTGTGTATGTATCTTTAGTTTGCAGTAAATCAAGAATAGCCCCAATAAATACGAAATTAACAATTCCAAAGCTTGAGCTCAATGGAGCTGTACTTTTAGCAAAATTGTATAATAAAGTAGCATCGGTTTTTAAAAATATAAACTTTAGATATAGATACTTATTTACTGACTCGCAAATTGTACTTTGGTGGCTAAAATCATTAAAAAATTCTCAATATATACAACACAGAGTTAGCCAAATAAATAGTTTAACAACAAAATGTAATTGGTTTCATGTTGATGGAACAAATAATCCTGCAGATTGTTTATCAAGGGGAGTGATCCCTACCAAGTTAGCTTCGCATGTTTTATGGTGGCACGGACCCCAAGAATTATATAATATAAATTTTGCACCCAAGGAGGTTAATTTAAATAATTTTGAAGATGCGTCAATTTCTAATAATATTGAGATAGTTAATTGTAGTATGCAACAAGAGGTGTTACCTATCTCAAATGTATCTTCTTTAAATAGACTACAGCGTATTTTTGCTTATGTCTTGAGATTCTTTAATAATTGTAAATTAAGTAAGGAGAGACACAATTTTGGAAATTTAACTCTCAATGAAATAAAATTGTCTATGTCATACTTAATAAAATATGTTCAATCCTTACACTTTGCTGAAGAACTAAAATGTATTTGTAATGAAAGGTCAATTAAGAGTAATATTAAGTGTCTTAATCCATTTGTTGATAATTTGGGGATAATGCGAGCAGCTGGACGGTTAGAAAATGCAGATGTGCCATACAGTCAAAGGTGCCCAATAATTTTACCTAATAAATGCCATTTCACTGCTCTCATTATTCGCAATGAACATGTAACTTCATTGCATTCAGGAGTAAAATTAACTCATTCTAATTTAATGCAAAAATACTATATAGTAAGTGCTATAAGAGAAATTAAAAAAATTGTACACAAATGTATTGTATGTTTTAAGTTTAGAGCTGAAAGGGCTAAACAATTAATGGGAGTGCTACCACCCTCTCGTGTCATCCAAGATAGAGTTTTTAATAAAATAGGGATTGATTATTGTGGTCCTTTTCAAATTAAGCAATCTACTCTCCGTAGATCAATAGTGAGCAAAGGATATGTTTTAGTAGTGGTTTGCTTTGTTACAAAATGTATTCATTTAGAGTTAGTCTCAGACTTGACAACTGAATGCTTTTTGGCTGCATTCAAAAGATTTTGCTCTAGGCGAGGCATTCCTGCCACAGTCTTTTGTGACAACGCTTCAACATTTAAGGGAGCGAATAATCAATTAAGACAATTGTACTTGTTAAGCAGATCTCAAGGTCATAAGAATGAGATATTAAATTATTGTGCAAGTAAGGGTATTGACTTCAAATTTATTCCTTCTTATAGCCCCACGTTTGGATCACTTTGGGAAAGTTCAGTGAAGCTTTTTAAATATCATTACAAACGAGTTGTCGGAAACATGTGTTTTACATATGAGCAATTTTACACTATTATGACTCAAATAGAAGGAATTCTGAACTCAAGACCCTTGACCCCATTGCCAAATGATTGCAATGATTTTTCTGTACTGACTCCGGCTCATTTCTTATGTGGAGCCCCCTTGAATGCTATACCCGAGCCAGACTTGACATCCAACAATATAAATACATTAAAATTCTGGAAAAAATGTACTAAAATACAACAGAATTTTTGGAATGTATGGCACAAATGCTAAAGAGGCCTAAGTGGCACCATATTAATCCAAATGTTAAAATTGGTGACGTAGTATTACTAGTTGGTGAAAATTGTTCACCGTTACAGTGGCCACTGGCCAGGGTCATAAATGTATTCAGGGGATCTGATGGTTTGGTACGAGTAGTGGAAGTCAAATCTGGTACGAGTACTCACAGGAGAGCTATAAATAAGGTAGCTGTATTGCCTATCTATAATGAAGGTTAAAGGATAATTATTATTTTTTCTTTTTTTTGCATTTAAATTTAAAATATCAAAATTTGTCATTAAAATATAAATTAAATTAATAGTCTAAATATAGCTAAAACAAATAAAAAATATTGTTTAACATACTAGGTGGTTTGTTTGTGGTGGCCCGCCAACTTATGTTAAATTAATTATTATAACATAAAAAATTGTTTGTTGTTATAAAGAAAATATATATTGTTTTGTGTGATCTGTGGGTCGCCCTATTTTATGTGGCAACACCACGTTTTCTCTCTCTTCTGCCTAGACGCCGAGACCATTGTGTGCGCTCTGTGATTAATTAAAGTTTTTTCCTAATATAAAGTGTTTTTTATGGTTTTCCCATACCAGTAGGGATCCCTAGTACATTTTTTTCACCTGATCAGTATCAAGCTAATTTTTTGGGAGTGGCTACATTTTGATGAGGCGAACAAAAAATTCCTCTTCGAAAAACCTCGATTGTGGTAGCTAACAGAGATAGTAGGGGGTAGAGCAGCAGTGAGAGTAGGACCGGGATAACGTACCACGCAATTTGTAGGACATTATTACTATTAAATTATATAGATAATCACTAACTAAAAGAAAAAAAATCAGCTGGTTAGTAATAATTTTTGATGACCTTACGAGGTCATCAACTTGATGACCTCGTAAGGTCATCAAAAATTAATTTTTTTTCTAATTTTTTTTTTGCTTTTAGTTAGTTAATATCTATATAATTTAATAGTAATAATGTCCTACAAATTGCGTGGTACGTTATCCCGTTCCTACGCTCACTGCTGCTCTATCTCCTGCTAACTCTACTATCTACTACAATCGAGAGTTTTCGAAGAGGAACTTTTTGTTCGCCTCATCAAAATATAGCCACTCCCAAAAAATTAGCTTGATACTGATCAGGTGAAAAAAATGTACTAGGGATCCCTACCTAATAGGTACAGATTAATAATAAGTTTTCTCTTTTATAGTGAAACTTTTATTACATCGTCTCAAACTTTTTCGTGTGCGTGTTGCATGTCGCGTGATGGTCGGCCATCTCTTATAATTTCCTAGAACTAAGACACTAATGACAACATACAGCTGATGTAAGTTACCTATTAAAACATAGATGGCGTGCTGAAGTTTCACTTTTACGTGGTTTCATAAAACCACACAGGTTTTTTCACATCTCGCCACACTAGGCCAATACAGGGGGTATTGGGGGGTACAATATTTGCGAACGTAGTTTATGGACGCCCCCTACCCGCAAACTATAAAACTATAGCTATACTGCGGTCGCGGAATAGAAAGAAATTCGTACACCGACCCCTCATCCTGTGTCTTTGTCGCTCGCGTATAAACATACTAGCTGACCCCGCAAACGTTGTTTTGCCATATATTTTATTAACCCCCGCAACCCCCTCTTCTGGGTGGAATTTTGTAAAATCCGTTCTTAGCTGACCTCTACTCGGCGAAAGGAATATTCCTACCAAATTTCAAGTCTTTAGGCCTTATGGTTCCAGAGATATCGTGATGAGTCAATATATGGGGGGAAATCTCTTGTATATACAGGGTGGGGATGATAATACAACGATAACTTGGACAGCGTATATGTAATGACATTCCAAGCCCACATACAAAAAATCAATAAAATACATCCAGTAGTTTAGTCACAAATTATGATTTTTCATTTTTTAAAATTTCTACGTATGTATCAGACTAAAGACCTGACCTACCCTAAAACCGGCGGTTAACGACTCAAGGACAACTATTATTATTTTTAAAAACATAGATTAAGAAATAATGGATATGGCATCGACTGCCACAAAAAGGCACAATTTTTAATCATTGCCATTTAGTGACAGTTCGCAGACCAAATAATATTATAATAACTAATGTTTAAAAAAAAATAACTTATTCAGTATCGGCTACTGATCAGTTCTGCATATTAAAAAAAATTGATGGTTTGAGAAAATTTAAATCAAATAGTTTTTTATTCAATTTAATTTTAAATGCGTAACAATTTATTTTAATTTACTTTTCTAACTTACTATTTTTTATTCAATCAAAATAATGAAGTTTTGTAGGTACAAGCACATAGCATTTCCACGCGATTCTGCCGCGTAGAAAGAAGGCCACGCGCGAAGGCGGGGCGATGACGCGTGTAACAGGTCAGTGATCCTGTAGTTACAAAAATGATGTTATAAAATTTTATTAAATTATATTGAATTAGTTTGTATGAAAAAATCTTTTTTTTTGATTTTGATGTTAGGACTTATCTGATGGTTTTGAAATACTTCTTTATACTAGTACTAACGGTGTTTTCAATTATCGTTCTATTGTCATCCACACCTTGTATATAGATATTGCGGTTGCACACAGGTGAAGTGACCCCGTATTGTAATGTAATTATTATTACTAATTATTAAA
Organism: Melitaea athalia; assembly: GCA_905220545.2. Lineage (NCBI taxonomy): Eukaryota > Metazoa > Arthropoda > Insecta > Lepidoptera > Nymphalidae > Melitaea > Melitaea athalia. The sequence continues at coordinate 1,966,449 of HG992198.1, forward strand.
CAGTATGTTTCAAGCAATTTCACAGTACTCTTGTGTGTATTAGCTAATAGATACTGATACTGATATACTGATTTCAGTTATTTTAATTAGTATAATAATATAATAATGTAATATTAAATTGTGTTTCCCAAATAAAATAAAATAAAATTGCGTGCGCACAAAGTACACATGTAAGAAGTGAAACTTCTTTGGCAAACTAATTCAAAAAGTATAATTTAAAAAAAAAACAACGTCACGAGGCGTTCCCAGGCGGTCACCCATCCAAGTACTGACGCGTTAAATTAATAATATATATAATTAATAGCTCTCAAATTTCACCCTCATGCGCCTAAAGGAGTTTCACTTCAATAAAAAACTAAAATTAGTGTGTTAGTAATAAAATTACTTATATTTCTCGAACCGCGTCCTGTACAGCGGCATTCCGCAATAAAGACTCGTCGCACACTTCTCTGCAGTTATGACAGTCAAGTCGCTGTCTTTTATCCTCAGGCTGTCATTGTTCAGTCGACTGTCTTTCTCGTAATACGGACTGTCTTTGATGGCTTTCAGTGCATATTGTACGGAATAGAGATCTGGTTTTGTTATGAGGACGCCCGATACACTTTCTGTTGGCGTTTGGTTTACATTGTACGTAGTTATTTGTGTATGCTGAAAAAAAAAAACATTTTTGGCTCAAATAATATCATCGTCTGTAATGAGAGCTATTATTTTACTCTCTGAGGACTAGAGTTGGTCCTCTTACAGGGCAGAAGTTTCGCTAAAAGTAATTGAAATTTATCGAAATTTACTTAAAATGGAAAATATATCAAATTTAAAATAATTGCAATTAATGGCTTGGATTAATGTAAACAAACTTATACTAAGCTAGCTTTTCGCTCGGGCTTTTGCCAAATATACAGCCTCTGCTAAATATACAGCCTCATTCCGCGATAACGCGACATTCTCTTGGTAAGGAATTCTAAAATGGATCCAGTAATTGTTGACTTTATATGTTACAAACAAACAAAACATGAAATGTTCATAATATTTATATTATATTACTATTATAGCTAATAATAAAAATAACACTTTGTGCCATAAATTATTTTGAAATTTATATAAATCTATATAAATCAAAATTAATTGCTGAAATTGCACAAAAAAATACTAACTTTCAGCGTCTGACAGCAGCTAACGAGACAGAATCAAGAAAGTCGTGTTACCTAATCTATACTAATATTATAAAGCTGAAGAGTTTGTTTGTTTGTTTGAATGCGCTAAAATCTCAGAAACTACTGGTCCGATTTGATAAATTCTTTCAGTGTTAGATAGCCCATTTAGCCAGGAAGGCCATAGGCTATTTTTTTAAATTAACGAGTGTGAAATCGCGGTGCACAGCTAGTATAGAAATAAATGAGTACTCACAAACCAGTAATGCCTCTGAGTGGTCAATCCGCTGTAGGGGTTAACAGGTATCGCCATGAAAACAGCGGACAAGACAAACATACAGCCCAGCACCGCCCCCAGGCGACGCCGAGAGAACAGCAGTTCGATTCCCGACTGAAATTATAATTTTCTTCTATTGTTGGATAAAAATCTTTTAGTCAGTCGCAATGTGTGTATAATTTCTGAACGAACGCAACAAATTGGACGTGTGTGTGTGTATCTGTTCTTCTTTTCAGAGTTTACTCCTTAATAATCGATTTTCATATAAGGCCCCCGGTATGAAAAAAATATGAGGAGTAAAATCTACTGAACGAATGACCTCGTTACGTTTCTCGTAGGGTTACGATAGATGGCGTTATTTGATTCGTTTATTTAACATTTGATATGGTATTAATGTTTTTCTTAGACCAGTAACCTTTTTTCGTGCCTATTTATACAGTCGATCTGAAGGAGTAAACTTCAGTCGTGCGTCCGAGCTGACACACGTTTTTTTTCCGCGAGGTCGGGCAACGCAATTACGCGTTCCTGGCATGATTTTGCTGTCTATGTAGAATTACATGTTCGGTCTTTTCCTTAATCTATTGTGCCAGGATATGTGGGAGTCTGATTTAGTTAAGTTTCTAAATTCCCATACCCACAAAAAATCCCTGACCTCTCGATGTGTGTGTGTGTGCTTAATCCACCACGCTGCTCCAATGCGGGTTGGCGGATATATTCCCTACTATGAGTAACGATCGCTATCAGGTGTACGTGATAACAACCGGGACCGACGGCTTAACGTGCTCTCCGAGGCACGGTGGGGAGACCCACAAGGACTGCACAAACACCCAGACCACGGAAAACATATGTATGGCCAATACAGATGTTTGTCATGTGCGGGGATCGAACCCGCAACCGCCAGCACAACAGTCACAAACCAGTGCTGTTGCGCCAACACGCCATCATGTGTGTGTAGGTTTCAATAGTCAGGTTTACTTTTCGTACATCGTCTATATAGTAATGGTATCTGTGGCCACTTACCAACGCACAAAAGGTCACAATAGTCAGCACAATAGTCACAAAAGCGATGACATAGTCAGGTTTCTCTGCAGCTGAGCGACCCATTATAGGTATCAGAAACGGTATCAGGCGGAGTGAGAGAGAGAGGCCGAACATAGTGGCCGGTGTTGCCATCACCACCTCTAGCACTAAGTGTTGCCATGCTGGAAATATATTATTGAGGTTACACTTCTTTTGGCGCGTTAGGTAAAAATGATAAAGACCTAGGCGGACGTTTAGGGACCAAATTAGGGACGTCCTGAAAAAAGGCCAGGTCAAGAGTACGCTAAACCGAAGAGCATGTATGAAAGGAATAATGAAAGTGGCGAAGCGAAACAAGTATGTAAGGATCGTAGCAAGTGGAAAGAAGTGGTCTCTGCCTACCCCTACGGGAAAGAGGCGTGATTATATGTATGTATGTATATATATGTATGTATAAAAATGATGAGAGTAAATTTTTACGATGCGCGCGCACACCGTCACGAAAAAAATATGCCAGTTGATATCATGAAGTTAGCTGGTCAACAAATAAGAACTTAGCAACTAGTTAGAAGTTGGCTAGCATTGGCTAGCTAACTTCAAGTTGCTAAGTGAAATAACTTCTTACGTGCGTACAGAAGTAGACACACACTTTTAGTTTAAAATTGTGAACATAAAAAAGACGAGATTTTACAAATGGAAAAAATATATAATTATAATAAAATTTTCAAGATTTTCGATTAGGTATGCAACTTTACGAGCTATATATTTGATCTTACCTTTCATGTTGCCGTATCTCACGAGAGTTACAGAGATCAAACTTGTAACCGACATAAATAGAAGAGGTACTTTGATTATGTAGCGAATATTAGCCAGGGCCGGGACACAACACAGGGCTAGTAGTGAGATAGACAGGAGAAGCCGCGTGGCCGACATAGCTTGACACGTTCGGATAGAACGGCTTAGGTTGGTCTGAGAACAAATTGTAACAGCATTTTTAACCTATTTCCAAAATAATGAGTTTTTAATTCCACTGAATTTTGTATGTGTGGTAGTACTTCATATCTAAACATTTTTAAAATCATATCAAAAATTTTCGATCCAGCGGGATTTGAACCCGCGCCTTCTGACGTGGCGTGTCAGCGCTCTGCCAACTGAGCTATGGATCCACATCAAGCTGGGTCGAAATTCTTGATATGATGATTTTGGTTTTTAAGCAAACCTTGGCTTACACTTTTTGTACTTCATATCTTTTTACTGGGTGTACCGATTTTGATGATTCTGTGAAATGTTACCCTAATATATTATTTATCAGCAAATAATATCAAATTAAATTAAAATAGCTTTATTCAAATAAGTTGTAAAAGCACCTTCGAATCTTACAAATCAAAATTTTAATTACGTTGAAAGTGAAACTACCGCCGCCGCGCCGATTTGGAATGTAGATTCTGTAGAGAAGAACCGGCAAGAAACTCCGCAGTTACTCTTTTGAAACAATAATCACAGAATAGTTACCTTCCTAGTGATCGATTCGTCGTACAAGTGTGCCGTGTACAGCTCGGTCACGAGATGTGGGAGGACGTACAGCGGCAGTACCGTCCACTGAGCCGACAGGTACCTGGAGATGTGGTGTATGGGGTTCAATTAAATCGGGGTTTATTTTTTATTTATTTATTTATTTATACTTTTGCACACCAATACATACTCGTAATTGACAAAATAAAGAATTACATTTTTAAGTAGTAACACAGTTGCATCAGTTGCAACAGGCGGCCTTATCGCTAATGCAGCGATTTCTTCCAGGCAACCTTTGGGCAGAGGACTGATATAGAAAGTGTGGGTAGGGGCGAATATATGAAAGAAATAAATATAATTATACATATATTTATATCTAGTATGTTTAGGTTTTACTGGTCTGAATCAATGGATTTAATTATTTGTAGCTGCCACTTCGTAATTTCTAAACTGTTACAATTGTGATCAAATATAAATTATTTTGCTTTATTCATTTATTTCTTTGAAACTCTTCAGGTTTAATATATAAGTATATGTTAAATCTATAAAAATAAATAAAATTGGAGTGTCTATTTGTAATATTACAATAACCTCTTTTACTCAATGCATATGGATGGATACACGATACATATACCAAAGTAACATTTTTGTCTGTCTGTCTGTTTGTTCCGTCTAATCTCTGAAACAACTGGACCGATTTTGACAGGACTTTCACTGGCAGATAGCTGATGTAATAAGGAGTAACTAAGGCTACTTTTATTTTAGAAATTTATTTATTTTACAATTCTGCGAACTGAACAATAACTTTTTTGTTAAACTCCACGCAGGCGAAGTCGCGGGCACAGCTAGTAGGTTAATATAAAAGAATACACTTTATTTTTATTTCTGAACGTGTCCCAAGTGTGTGGCTTGTCTATGTAAATAGTTGTTGTTTTGTTTTGTTTAAGGAGTGTTGTAAGAGTGACCTCATCTGTGTGGTGGAGAGGATCATGACGGAGGTGAGGAGCAGTACCACCACCAGCAGACCCGCAGCCACTGTGAACAATCTCCCCGCTGCACACCACAGTAGACCCATTACTGATGATCTCCCTGAAACGTACATATTTCACAATGCACTATTTATAGAGGTAGGACACAGCAAATATATTGCTCAATATATGGAGCAGCCCGACTGGGGTAGTACCTCCACCTTACAGACGACCACAGCTAAATAATACTGTTTTCAAGCAGTATTGTGTTCCTGTTGGTGAGTAAGGTGACCAGAGCTCCTGGGGGGGGATTGGGGATAGGGTCGGCAGCGCACGTAACCGCTTACCATCAATTAGCCTGTTACTTGTTTGCCACATTTATAAATTAAAAAAAATGCTTTCGTTTAAAGTATTCATGTCAGAAGTGAAACTTCTTTGACAAAATAATTGAAAAAGTAGGCGTTATCATAATTAAAAAAGTAATTAGAAAAAAAACCTAATTTAAAATACAAAAAAAAAAATATTTGAAAAAACAACAAAAAGCCAATGACACGCGTTGTTCCCAGGCGGTCACCCATCCAAGTACTGACCTGTAACGCGTTGCCGCGTTAGCAGTCACTCAAATTTTACCCATCATGCGCCTAAAGAAGTGTCACCTTAAAAAGCTTTAAATTATTTTTTATAAATCAACAAATAGTCAATTTCAGTCTCAGAAACATAATAAATAACTCACTGAGCCCAAACATCCAGAGGAAATACAAGACGCTTGCCAAGCCCAATACTGCGACCAACACATCTACAACAAGGGCTGCGCTTCTGGAATATGTCACCAGAAACAACCCCATGTAGTCGTAGTAAACAAACGTTGATTGTGGCTCCTGGAAGAAATAAAGCATAAATAAATTTGCTTAAAATATAAATTGTGAAAATAAAATAGCCTATAAATGTTTTGGTGATGTACAGGCTTTTTAACATGTACAGGTGAAGAATAGGCTTGACCAATTTTAAAATAATCACCACACTTCTAAGCCTCGTTACTTACCATTAAAGAGACAAAATGGGCATGACGACAGTATCAAAAAATCGTCAATTTAATGATTTTAGAGGAACACTCATATTAAAAAAATTCAAAATACTGGTTTAGTTTTATGTAAAATAATAAGATTATTGTGATTTTTAATAAAATAAAACATTAAAATAGTGCAATCGGCCATTTTGATTGAAACACAAATTACAGCGCATGACGTCACGCCACAATACTAATATAATACGTCGGGCGCGTTCAACCTACAACTCACTCTATTCGACAAGTTGAAAATGGTCGAAAATAGAGATACTGCTCTCAAAATTATATGTGATAGCTCATTGGATTCGGAATCGCCTAGAAAAGTGTGTTTTAGCACATAAAAATTGCAAAAGTTATAAACAATTAAAAAAAGGAAAAAATGGAGAAGGAAATTTACAATAAAAAAACTTGCAGCTCCTGGAATTCTATCGCCATCATTTATAATTTTAATTTCATGCTGGTCTTAGGTTGAACGCGTCCGAAGTGTATCTATGGCGTGACGTCAGAGCGGACGCCATGACACCAGCTGCCGTTTTGTCGAACTCATAGAAAACATATTAGAAAAATAGTTTTAAACTTCCTTAAACTTAAGTTTATTACCGAAACATAGGATACAGGTATTTTCGTAAATAGTAAATGTGTACCCACATTACGGAAGAGGTTTTCAAAATCTTTCGTCAAGCCCATTCGTTCTTACCCAGCTTCAAGGTCAGGGTTTAAGATCCGTGCCGATAAATGTACTTCAGCCTTATACTTCTCTAATAGCTGTGCCCGCGACTTCGTCGCGTAGAATTTAATAAAAAAGTTATTATTTAGTTCGTATAGTTAAAAATAAAATAAAAGTAACCTAAGTTACTCCTTACTACATCAATTAAAAATGTTATTTTGGTATATGTACCTTCTATACATCCATATGCATTTAGTAAAAATGCTATTATTTTAATATTACAAACAGACATTCCAATTTTATTTATTGTTTAGATAAGCCTTTTATTAAAAGTAACGTAAATATGAGTTTCCATACCTTGGTCTCCAATACATCACTATCGGCCAGGTCTCTTATCAGCCCCAACAGCATATCGCCAGCGTTTTGTATGACCCCCTCCTGTATGAAGTCGGCCTTGTCATTCCTAGTGTGGTACACGTTACCACCCTTTATGAAGGCTATGTCCACACCTGTAATGTATTTTTAATTGAAATGAAACAACTTTTACGGATTTTATCGCGGTTTATTAAGTTTTTTAATTTCCCGACGTTTCGTATACTTTACAGCAACCATGGTCACGGGAGGACTTAATAAACCGCGATAAAATCCGTAAAAGTTGTTTCATTTCAATGAGTTAATTTCGCGTAAACATTAGAAAACAATATGTATTTTTAATTTATTTAGACACAAACAGTTATATACAATGTAAAAAAAATTGACAATTTTAAATCTCTTATTCGTCATAACTGGGGTAGTACCTCGACCTTACAGAAGACCACAGCTAAGTAATACTGTTTTCAAGCAGTATTGTGTTCCTGTTGGTGAGTAAGGTGACCAGAGCTCCTGGGGGGATTGGGGATAGGGTCGGCAACGCGCTTGCGATGCTTCTGGTGTTGCAGGCGTCTATAAGCTACGGTAATCACTTATCTTCAGACGACCCGTACGCTTGTTTGCCAACCTAGTTACATTAAAAAAAAATTCTAAAGTGAAACGGAATTCTTTAGATTTCCGTTCCTGCGCCATCTATTTAGTTTGCAATGTAATACTATCGATATTAATGTAAAAACCTTTGTGGTTTCTATACTACACACTGGGTGGATCGGGTGTTCGACAAAAACGTTGCCGTTTTATCAAAACGTTGCACATTTTCATATGTTTCATTCATAAAAAATTCTGCGCTTAAAGAAGTTTCACTTCAAAAACTATTACAAACTCTTACTAACAGACACCATTACCTATCGGATAATTTTATCTAAAACTTTATCAGCAAATGTTCCTGGCCTTTAAGATTATAAAGGAAACACATCTTACCATTAATACCGCCAAAGTCCCTGAAAATCCTGAAATCCGTGTCTGAGGGTATGATCCCCGAAGCAAAGAGTGCTTCACCCACACCTTGAGCGTTTGGTCTCCGAGCTGACCTCTTGTACACCTCCAGGACACGAGGGTCTGTCACCTATAAACAGTTTTATAAAGATCTTATTAAACTACCTACAATCAAGCGAAAATACAAACTAAACCATACTTAAAATTGATAATACTCGTATTAAACAAATAAATAAACTTGATGCGTTATTGGTACCTTTTCCCTTTTTTTGAGTCATTACCTATTTAAATAAATACGGTCGAACTGTTTGTTACATATTTAATAAAGTATATACATATACTAGCTGACTCCGCAAACGTTGTTTTGCCATTTATGTTATTAACCCCCGCAACCCCCTCTTGTGGGTGGAATTTTGTAAAATCCGTTCTTAGCTGACCTTTACTTGGCGAAAGGATTATTCCTACCAAAATTCAAGTCTCTAGGACTTATGGTTCCAGAGATATCGTGATGAGTCAATATGTGGGTGGAAATCTCTTTTATATATACACAAGCTTAAACAATCATGTAATAAATAAGAAGTTAAGTTAGTTATATATTCAATTACTGGATGACCCCGCAAACGTTGTTTTCCCATAAACGTTATTAACCCCCGCAACCCCCTCTTGTGGGTGGAATTTTGTAAAACCCGTTCTTAGCTGACCTTTACTTGGTGAAAGGATTATTCTTATCAAATTTTCAAGTCTCTAGGCCTTAATATGGTTCCAGAGATATCGTGGTGAGTGAATGGGTGGAAATCTCTTTTATATATAGATGTACAATATTATGCTCATAATGAACTGTAATTAATGTTCTTGAGAAAATTAAAGTTCTTTAAACCTCAATTTCAATTTAAGCGTCATGAAAATTTCACAATTTTTGGACCCTTTCCGTTCTTGTCACAGTTGGTCACATTTATGAGAACACTACCTAGTGTGACGTTACATATTTTGTAACTATAAATTATAACTCTCCTTTTGACTTTGCCATGTTCGGGACATGGCAAAGTCAAAAGGAGAGTTATAATTTTAGCAGTCTATGTATGTATATTCGTCTGTTCCCTCATATCTCCCAAACTACTAGTCATATTTAGACAAATGAGGTATCGTTAGAAGCGTCTTAATTGTCCAATGGTTACAGGGTATATGGTGTCACATTGTATTGAATGTGGCGCCCTCTAAAGGACATAAAGTGACGTACTAGAAATTTTGTTCTAGTTTGAATTTTTTTTCTTGTTTTACACTATTATTTTTATTTACATCGAATTAACAATTAGATATATTCTATTTTGAAAATTGATGTCACAAAATTTACCCCCCCCCCCCCCCAGCCCTTGACTGCGATACTCATATACGTAACTCTCTTTCTTTCTACCTTATATCTCCTAACCCTCTATCATTCTCAACTTCCTTTCGCCTCGCCCGATCACACTTTTCATAACGCTCTCGTCGCGCATTCACCAGCTTACTCCCAGATTCAAGCGAAGTTTTACATCAAAAACAAACAAAAAAATTCTTTCCATACTAACATACCTGAAAGAGAATTGGTTTTCCGTTCATGCCGGCTGAATCTAAATTAATGACGTTCATAACTCCCTTAGACCACGGGTGTTGAAGGAAACCGTGACTGGCCTGAAACGAAATAATGTTAAGATGATAATAAAAAAATTATAATATTATTATGATATATTAATAAAAGGGGGGCAAGATGGTGGGGGGTCGGAGATAAAATGCTAGAGGGTTTGTTTGAGACACAATGGGCATGACGACAGTATCAAAAAATCGTCAATTTAATGATTTCAGTGGAACACTCATATTTAAAAAATTCAAAATACTGGTTTAGTTTTATGTAAAATAATAAGATTATTGTGATTTTCAATAAAATAAAACATTAAAATACTGCAATCGGCCATTTTGAATGAAACACAAATTACAGCGCAGACGTCACAACATAACATAATACGTCAGGCGCGCTCCAAAGATTAAAGTAAAAAGTAAGGCCCAGATTATTCTGTGACGTCAAGCCGACGCCATGACACCTGCAGCCGTTTTGCCGCTCTCATTGAAAACATATTAGAAAAATAGTTTTAATCTTCCTTAAACTTAAGTTTATTACCGAAATATAGGTATTTTCGTAAATAGTAAATGTGTAGCCACATTACGGAAGAGGTTTTGAAAATCTTTCGTCATGCCCATTTTGCATGGGTTTTTAACCGACTTCCAATAGTAAGAGGTTACTCAATTCGACCGTATATATATTTTTTAATGTATGTTCGGGGATTTTTTTGTATGTAACTAGATCGGCAAACAAGCGTACGGCTCACCTGATGGTAGGCGATTACCGTAGCCTATAGATGTCTGCAACACCAGAAGCATCACAAGCGCGTTGCTGACCCTATCCGGCTATCCCCAAAATCGGCCCCAGGAGCTCTGGTCACCTTACTCACCAACAGGAACACAACCCTGCTTGAAAACAGTGTTACTTAGCTGTGATTAAGATTAATTATTAGTGTTAAAACGTGAGTACAAAACCATGTATAATATAACTATACCCACCATTAACGCAGTTTCTTCAGCGCCATTAAATAGAAAAACGACGTTGTGTTTGAGTTTTTCTTTTCTTCTCGACAACTTTGACAATATTTCTGCCATCGCTGAACAGAATACTCCGTTATCTGAGGCTCCTAGAATGTAAATGAAAATCTATACTTATTATAAAAATAAGTCCCCCGGCCGCGTCTTTCTGTCCTCCTGTCTGTCTGTCTGAACGCGATAAACTCGAAAACTACTGAACGGATTTTTACACGGTTTTCAACAATAGAAAGAGTGATTCTTGAGGAAGGTTTAGGTGTATAATTTATTATGCTTTTATGTAAATTAGCAGAAATACGGCGATAAATGTTGAAGAGGTCGCAAAAAATCTCACCAACGGGGATCTTTCCTCGCGAACGCCGCGGAAACTAGCAAAGATATAGTTAAGTAATGTACTAGCGAATTCAAAATCTATAAAAATGCTACAAAAAAGTCCGCGACAGCATATCTCTATCTCTTACGGTTGACTTACAATAACCACTTTTATGTTCAAATTTGTAATTAAAAACATTACGTTATTTTCAAAGCTATTTTCTTTCGTTCAGTATTAATCTTTATCCAAATAAATATTATTATGTTAGTTAGCTTAGGCATTTAATGCAGATTAAAATTGCCCTTAACACTATATCAATCAGATGAATAGTTTTTGAGATATCGTCGTTAGAAGTAAATATTAAAAATAAAATTAACGCGCAACGAAGTGGGCACGGGTCGGCTAGTGTTTAATAATACGCACATATATTTTAAATAATAATTATTAATGAAAATGTATACTTATATCTATGCTAATATCATAAAGCTGAAAAGATTGTTTAAGCGTGCTAACCTCAGGAACTAGTGATTCGAATTGAAAAATTATTGGAGTTTACTCCTTCAGAATCGATTTTCATATAAGGCCCCCGGTATTAAAAAAATATGAGGAGTAAATTCTGTTGAACGAATGACCTCGTTAGGTTTCTCGTAACGCCATCTATCGGCTCTAACCCAATAGGGTTCCGATAGACGACGACGTTTTTTAATAACGCCATCTATGGATAGATGGCGTTATTTGATGCGTTTATTTACCATTTGATATGGTATTAATCTTTTTCATAGACACTAGTCTATAGACACAAAAAAGGCTTTAGTAAGCATATTTATACAGTCGATCTGAAAGAGTAAACTCCAGTCGTGCGTCGGAGCAGACACACACTTTTTTTATGTTGGATAGACCATTTACCAATGAAGGCTATAGGCTATATAATATTTTAGTACATTTTATCCCCAAATTAACGCGAGTTAAACCGCGGGGCATAGCTAATATTGTATATAGAAAAGATTTTTATTTTGTAGTTACTGAACTAGTAGTTTTGTAGTCAATTTTATAATATTAGTATAGATAGGGATCGGGCTCAACTAGAATCATATACTACACAGTTAATTCTTACCCATAGCAAATGGTACCGAGTCATAATGACAGTTTAGAAGTAGGGAAGTCCCAATGGTTCCATTCGGAAAGCCGCTGTCGCCCTCCAGTACTGCGATAATGTTGGATATATTGTGGTATATGTTCACGTGAGGCGAATTGAACGCTAGCCAGTAGTCTCCTGTAATAAATAATTTAATATATGTAATAGTATTCTAAAAACTGCACACCTAGACCATCTAAATAATTATATACCATTTCCTCTGCCCAAAGGTTGCCTGGAAGAGATCGCTCATTAGCGATAAGGCCGCCTTTTGTACTAATTGCCTGTTTTTTTTTTTTTGTTGTTTTGGTCATCACTACATATTATAAAACAAAGTCGCTTCCCGCTGTCTGTCTGTATGTATGCTTAGATCTTTAAAACTACGCAACGGATTTTGATGCAGATTTTTTTAATAGATAGAGTGATTCAAGGGGAAGGTGTATAATTATGTATAATACATGCATAATATAGTAGAGAAACACTGATTATTTTTGCAACCGTGCGAAGCCGGGGCGGGTCGCTAGTTCTTGGTGTACAATAAAAAGTTATTATTATTATCTTTATGTACTTTATGCATTAAATCTTGATTAGAAATGTTAATTATCTAGTCTTCCCAATAATTTAACAACCGATTTGGTGTAGTGGTGCGAGTAGTCGCTTTAAACACCGATATTTGTATTTGTACAAATATTTCTTTCCGGTTTGGATGTCTGTCCTTGTAGATCACCCCACCGTGCCTCAGAGAACACGTTAAGTCGTCGGTCTCGGTTGCTATTATAAATACATTGGAGCAGCGTGGTGGATTAAGCTCTGATCCTTCTCCTTCATGGGGAAAGAGGCCTATGTCCAGCAGTGGGATATTACAGGCTGAACCGACATTACAAACTTAGGTAATGTACCTAGTGTTATCCTGAAACATTAATTCAATAATAATTTTTTTTGTTTCTTTTTTTCTTCCATTACACTGCAATCTGTTGCCACAGGGACATTTATCAGTGGGTAGGTCGGAGTTCGAAAATGAAAGCCTGACGTGCCCTCTGAGGTTGGGAAGCATTATGATTCAGAAACAACTTTCTTTTTTACTTCATTGAATCCTAATTTTAAACGTAATTTTTATTATTTTATTTTGAACGAAACAAACGGATAAGATTATTACGACAATTTTTCAGAACTTTTCATAAGGAAATAGTTATTTCATAATAATTACGAATTCATGATCAGACATTTGTAAAACTGATTTTACTCACCAGAAGCAAACTGCCAATCAGTTCTCACCGGCAAATTGGCTTTACTCGCAATTTCATCAACCATATCTTTAATATCTCTCGTTTTTTCAAGATGGTACTCGGTTCCCGCCACTCTGGGTTTATCACCAAGTATACGTTGGAGGTATTTCCTGGCCGTTACCTCACTAAATGTATTAGAATCCTGAAATTATTGGAAAACACTTGTATGGTCTAAATCAGTGGTTGTTATTTAGCGATGAGAGACCATTTGTCAAAATGTATGTTTTGCCACTGACGAACAACTGTTTTTTGAGTAAAATCTGAAGTAGTTAGCATAGCCTAGCGAGATTCACTCACTCTGCCCCTTGCTTTCACGAACAAGGGTGCTTCCATGGACCGTAAGTGGTCTAAGCAAATGTTTGCCATCAACGGGAATCGAACTCGCTGAAAGCATAACTAGTCTATTCTTGTGACTGTTGCGCTATTGTGTTTGTCTTCATTGTGAAATAATACGATTTTAGAATGGTTTGGCGTATAGAGGTAAATGTCTTAATGGAACCTTAGGGAGAAGGGTGTGTCTGAAAAAGAGCTCTGCATGGGATAATGATTTTGTGACATATTATGTTGAGACACTTCTTTTTGTTACAAATGATTTTCTGTAGTCTTCCCCAGTCGGGCTGAAAAAATGACGTGAACTCAGGTGTTTTTCCCATAGTCACCACGCTGGGCAGGCGGAGTAGTGACCGCAGGGCTGGCTTTGTCGCACCGAAGACGCTGCTGCCCATCTTCGGCCTGTGTATTTCAAAGCCAGCAGTTGGATGGTTATCCCGCCATCGGTCGGCTTTTTGAGTTCCGAGGTGGTAGTGGAACTGTGTTATCCCTTAGTCGCCTCTTACGACACCCACGGGAAGAGAGGGGATGGATATATTCTTTATTGCCGTAACCACACAGCTAAATGTATTGAACAGTTTAGAGTAGTATACTCACATCCTTTGATATATCTTTTTCCTGAACAACACTCGGCAGATCATCTTCAATTGCTTTAGTTACGAACAAAAGCAGTAGACAGAAGACAAACAACAATATTATATATGGACTCGGCACCTAAAAATATAGTTTTTCATAAATTATGGTTTGTAAAGTTGTAGTATTTATTATGTATTAGTTTTTTTAGTATTATTATATTTATAAATCTACTAAAGTTCAATACTGAAAACTATTGAATAATGGGGGTTCTTTCATACTGTGTGGTGAGAAGGCATTTTTGAAGTGAAACTTCTTTAGAAGCATTGCATTATTTGAAACTCGATGAAACGAAAATGTGTAACGTGAGAAAGACACACAAATGTTTAGGAGAGAATTAGATAGACTCAGTGCTATGCATCTGTGATTTGATTACGCTTTCTAATGGTAATTTTTTTTTTTTTAATTAAAATCACAGATTTTCTCTTATTGTTCCATGGTAACAAATAACAATATTTCTTGTAATCACACGGTGACTGGAACTGCTCTCTCTTTGAGAAGTTCATCCTTGATAATTACATTATAATAAAGGATATTTCGACACCTGAAATGAAGAACATTGTATCTGATTTTGTTAAGTTTTCAGGAGTGATTTAAAAAGTGGCTAAGCGATATTAAATAAATTTATTAATAATAAAATAATTTACTTCATTACGGTACGGCTTTATTTAATATCACTTGGCCACTTTTTAAATACACAAAAAATTGTAAAATGCTCTCCTGAAAACTTAACAAAATCAGATACAATGTTCTTCATTTCAGGTGTCGATTTATAAAATTGACTCAGAGGAAATAATAACAAACATTATTCAATTTTCATCTTTTGCTTTAGCTTATTGTTAGTTAATAAACATTCCAATATGTTGCTAAAGCAAGAAAATTTAAATTCAAATAGTTTATGCTGTGGCCACAACAAGCTCAATTGAGGTTAATAAGGCAAATATTTAAATATAATATATTTATTGCTGTTTTTATCCTTATTCACATACATTATAAGGTAAATGTAATACATTAAACAACAAAAATTAGTTAGGTGAAAAATTTGGGAACAGTTGGAAAGATTCAGCAATTTTTTTTTTACTTTATATCAATTGGTTAGAGTCCTTAAGGAATAATAAAATTAAGACATACAAAATTTAAAAAAAAAAACAACAATTATTACAACATTAAAATGTTTTAAAGTGACGACGTTGGTGCAATGATCACGTTTGTGGCTGTTGCGGGTTCGTTCCCCGCACATGGCAAACTTTTGTATTGGCCATACAGATGTTTGCCATGGTCTTGGCGTTTGTGTTTGTGTATTGTGTGTGTTTCCGGACCCCCGGACATATTATGAGTTAATCCCAGGGGAGGCCTTTGAGTGTGAGGCGTTTATTTATTTATAGTTTAAAAAAAATAACATACGCATGTAATGTGGGATATGAACTACTTATATGTACATATGTTTATGTATATTATTAATTATTATAAATACTATTTAGTTACATAAAAATGAGAAAAATCTAACATCTCATCATCATCTATAAAATTAATGTTAAATTGAATTAATTTAATTATTCTTTTTACCATTAGGAGGCTACATTATCTAGCATTAGGCCTATCCTAATCATGCATCTGTACATCAATGAATATAATGTAAGGATCATAAATAAAATATAGGTACAATATTATAGTGTTCTTGCTGATTAAATTACTTATAAAAAAGCATGCATTGCTAATATTAGTTATAGAAATATTAACCCGATGCGATGGTTTCTCTTCATGGTCGTTAACTCCAATTGTCGGAAGACTGGGATATGTTTGTATATGCCTCTGTAAATATTAAGGACACTTACAGCAGTTAGTGCAAACAATAAAAAAACAATTAGTAAATTTGAAGTAAACATATAACAAAATTTATAATCTGTATGAGCACTAACTTAGTGAAGTGTTATTTATTTTAATTTTATTTAATTTTTAAGAACCATTTCCTTAATTTTTCAATAGTAAATTGGTTACTGCTTTACTGTTGAGACATTGTAGTAATATATATTTTAGTTAGTAAAAAAACCATTTACTTCAGTATCTTGATTAATAAATAAACTGTATTACTTAAATTTCATTAGATAAAAATTTCTTACTAAGTAAATAAAAATGATAATATGTTGTGTAAATGGATTACTGTATCAATAGAAAATAAAGATAAAGTAATCCGCTATTTTGTAGAATTTCTTATGATATTAGCTTTAAAGTGAATGCAACTATATAAAATAAGTTATTTACTTTTTAATAGCGAAAAGTTAACGACAAAATTTACTTAAATAAAAAATGATTTAAGTTTTATTTACTTACCGATGTCATTTTTGCTTTACCGGATATTTACGTAAATATATTGCAAATAAGTATCACAGTAATTGATTGCTTTTTACTACAATTATAAGTAATCTAACACTGTTTAAAATTTATTTGAGAGTAACGAAAAATAAATTTCGAAAGCCCACTTGAAGAAATACCAAAGAAAATAATACTTTGAGACTTTGACAGACAACTGACAAATTGACAATCAAAGAGTGCTAGGGATGTTCGATATACATCGATGCATCGCATACATCGATGTTTAGAATCCGATAAATCGAATCGATCCGATGTTTTGAAAAGCTATCGATATACTCGATGCATCAATGTTTTTTCATAAAACATCGAAACATTGAATCGATGATAACCAGTTAATTTCACAAAAAAAAAAAAAAATATGTTTGACCACTAAACTTTCATTTAAAATCTTTCTTTCGTTTCTATTTGTTTGTTTTAAAATATAGACTGACAGTGACAATATAATGCCGTCGCGCGTCGTGGCCAACTTGTAGTAAAGCCTTATGGACCGACAGCTAGTGACAGGTTGGCATGACCAATTTCCTCTCAAACGAAACTTCGTAACATGAATAAGGGATTTTTTTTAATGAATTTTCTTCTTTGTCAGCTGCCACTCCGTGAGTGGGTTGGGCAGGGCAGCCTCCCAAACACCGAGAAAAAAAATTTTTCTCCTACTTCAAAATTTGTCGGATTATAGTTTACCTAATATCTTGAAGGAAAAATAACGTCAGCTGACCATAACATGGTGGATTATACGTCAGCTCTCAATTAAAAATTTTCTTTCAACATAATATAACGCTTGCCAGGAAAAAAATAGGTTATAAGATTATTTAGGTTATTTTATCCGCTATCTAATATAACAAACACCTCTACCTCTAGGCGTGAATATTAAGTTGCTCAACGCCATCTATCAGAAACTAAGAAAATCAATCGATAGATGGCGTTATTTGACTAATTTATTTACCATTTGTTATGGTATTAATCTTTTCATTTCAGGTTTACCCGACACAAAATTTCATCCTAATTTTAGGTATTGAATGTCTAGTGTTTCATTGTTAATTGAGCGATGCATTTATCGTATCGTTATAATAGCAGATATTATTTTTTATATATTTCTACTTCAATTTGATCACATAACTAAAGGAAATACGGGAAATAATAGACAATATATATTTAGGTACTCAAGGTTTTATTAATATTATGCTCAAAATCTAAGAAGTGTATAGTTTTAACTACAGAATAAATTAAACATCTGGTAATCTCTATCAAAGATTAGTATAACACCCTTTTTTGATAATGTGAGTATAAAATAAAAGACACTTGAATTTTACACAATAACATTCTTCTTACCTTGTTGTGAAAAAAAAATCTTGGATTTTTTTTCCATCAATTTACAAATGTCAAATGTGGTTTGAATAAAGGGTTTTTGTTTTGTGCATTAGCATAAATGTTTATCTTATTTAAAATACGCTTATACAATAGTCTGCAGGTAAATGTACGTTATATCTAAGTTTATACACTTTATTTACACGTAATTTATATACAACACTAAAAGATCTCAGTGAACGAAAGGCGTTATTAAATACAAAATTAAATACATTTTTAAGTTACTATAAACTAGTGGTAAACATCACATAAATTGTAAACATTAAATAATTCTAATTAAAATATTGTTTAAGTACGATTTATAAGTATTTAATATAGAAAATAAAAACATAAAAATAGTAAATTAAAACAAAACTTTTGTTCATTATTTAGTGAAAAAAATGTTATGAAAGTTGTCGACAATATTCAATGTGTTAATCTGCCCAATTCACTTTAGGATTAAAATATATATAGTTCTGTAGTAATCGATCAGTTTAGAGTTTTAAACGTTACGTTGAAAAGAAGATGAGAAAGTTAAAGAGTAGTACAGAAAAGAGAAAGAGAAAAATCTTTAAAATACCTAGATGAAAATGGAAAAGAACTTATACTGATTACTTACCCCATAGAATAAAACGAAATTTCAAAATAAAGACAGTGAACAGAAATCTTTTTTCCCTTATTAAAAAAGTAGTAACCAAGGCAAATTTTATGCAGAAGGTAAAAATAAAACGACTCCAAAATTAGCGGTTATTTTTTATCATTACACAGTTAATAAATAAAAGTGTGTGGGTCAGCTCCGACGCACGACTGAAGTTTACTCCTTCAGATCTATATATATCTTCAGGTCTAAATAGGCACAAAAAAAGTTTACTAGTCCAAGAAAAAGATTAATACCATATCAAATGGTAAATAAACGAATCGAATAACATACAATAGTTATTTGAAAACGTCGTAACGCCATTTCATCATCCGATAGATGGCGTTACGAGAAACGTAATGAGGTCATTCGTTCAGTAGATTTTACCCCTCATATTTTTTTCATACCGTGGTGGGCCTAATAATGAAATTCGATTCTTAGGGAGTAAACTCCAAAAGGTCTAAAGTAAAGGTTACCTTTGCTAATTTAAACCTTATCTGTAAGATTTGAAGATTTAGGTACACAACTATTCATTCGTACATCAGATTTAATTTCTTTAGTTTTTTTCTCTTCTTTCAGAAAAGTGTGTAAAAATGAATTTGGAAGATTAACAAATTAGAGTGACGACATTTGCTTAATTTATGCTTAAAATCGTGATTATGTTACTGTTACCTGGCAAGTCAATCTTACACTATATATTACAATACTTTGCACTGTCCCTTGAATCACCCTTTGAAACGCATTTTTTCAAATAGCAAAAACCCTTATTTAGTTAAGGTAACTCAACTCCTATCGAAATCTATATGGTTTTAACATAACCAAAAACGTTTTTATTTTTTCCAAACCAATATTCAAATAAGTATAAAGAAATTATTGTTTTTTTTTTTAAATAATACGTCATAAAGAACCAGAAATACTTATCATACGTTTATCGTAAGGAGATATCGAGGCATTTATAATAATAAACTCTCATATCACTTGAATATTATAGTATGTCGAAAATTGTTCCTAAATTGTTAATAATAATAATCTATAACTGTCCCTTTCTAATATCGTATATTAGATGAGACAGCACTGTATTCGCTGATTGTAGTATTCACTTGGTAGACGTTAGAAATGTCTGTATCCGTCTCCCTCGAACATGGGGGGTTAGGTGAGACGGCACTAGGGGGAGGGGGGCAGGCTGTCGTCACTTTCGAGGTAAGTGACGTAGTTGTCTTCGCCGCCGTGCGCTGGCCGAGGCGGTGGAAGCGAGGGTATGTCGTAACCGTGCATCTGGAATTAAAAACAGTAAATTAGTCGCCTTCTTAACCGACTTCCAAAAAAGGAAGGAGGTGTGTGTATTTTTTATGTATGTTAGACCTCCCTCAGACCTTAGAACTTTTGACTGGGTGGGCCGATTTCGATGAGTTTTTGTTTAATCAAAAGGTGGTGTGTATCAAGTGGTCCCATTTAAATCTAATTGAGATCTGACAAGTACTTTTTGGGTTATAATCTAATAGTAGTTAAAATCTAATAAAATAGTTAAAATCTAACAAAGAGCTCTAGGTAGAGAAATTCTTGGTCAAACCGCTGTTGAATAAAGTGGAAGTTACGCTACATGGATTCTCATGGAGAAGTCTTTGATCATCAGTATGCTGTTTATGGACAGTTCATTTTGATTCGTTAGATCCAAAATGTAAATGAACGATCCAAAATATTCGGTAGTTAAATCCACAACAAAAATAAATTACAAAGTAAAACAAATTAAGGTCACTAACACTTTGTTTTCTAGACATTGCGTACAATGACATCAAATTCACTTATTTGTATGATCTATATCACACATAAATTTAATTAAAAAATTTCACACCTCGAAGATTATTAGCTGAGGAAGTCGTTATGAAGTAACAAAAACGCGTTAATCACTTTGTTAATTTGAAACGTTTTGGTGGAAACTCGTCTTTAGACAAGATCACTTGATTGTTATCAATTATCAAATGATCTGGATAATGACCGTTACTTATTTTGTCATTTTGAGATAATTTACCTTAATTCTCACAGTTAATTAAATTATAAATGATTTGATAACTCCAGAAATATTTTTGTTCTATTTTCTTTTATTTTAAAATAAGAGGGGTGGGGGGGGGGCATCATGCCCCGGGCGCCAAATGGTCCGCAAAACTAAAAATGGACTTATTATATGGTTATAGAATGAGGGTGGCGCTAAAAATACCTTTTTGTGCCCCGGACGCGAGTGAAGCTTGCTACGCCACTGGTGAAACCTTATGGTGAAATAAATGTCTGAATCGTGGAGAGTACATGAGTATGTCATACCTGGTTGACGAGCTGCTGGAAGGCCGCGCTGTGCTGCGGGCCGCGGTCGAGGTCGGCGTGCAGCGCGAAGTCGGAGAGCGCCTTCCAGGGCGGCTGGTAGGCGGTCACCTCCAGCGCCAGCGAGCCCGCCTCGTGCCGCACCGGCGACCCCGCCACTAGCGGCACGCCCAGGGACATGTAGCCCAGGCGGCGGCCTTCCTGCACCCATGTTAGTGTCAGTTGCAGGGTTGTTGCTTTCGTATGAGGTTATAACTGAGGCAGGGCACCCCACGAGGGTTGATCTCAGGCAGGCATTACATAAGTGGGATAAGAGACATTACAGGTGATCACAGATAAATAACACAAGCAGTGTTGTGTTCCTGTTGGCGAGTAAGGTGACCAGAGCTCCTGGGGGGATTGGGGATAGGGTCGGCAACGCGCTTGCGATGCTTTTGGTGTTGCAGATGTCTATAGGCTACGGTAATCGCTTACCATCAGGTGAGCCGTACGCTTGTAATATATATATATTAAAAAAAGAGGTAGAGGGCACAACAGGATACATCCCGCAGATCCCGCTCAAAATTCGAATTCCGGGGAAATCCCGAGCAACCCGACTACGAGTAGGTAGGTAGAGTTCCAGGGAAGGGTCGGTCGATGGGGTCGGCAAGGCTTTTGCGATGCATCTGGTGTTGCAAGCGTCTATAAACTGTGGTTACCGCTTACCATCAGGTGAATTGGCTAGCGTACGCTTGTTTGCCGACCCATTCGTATAAAAAAATGATTGCTAAACTCTATTAATAAAAGCGAATTTCCTAACTTGGTTCGGATTTATTACAAGTACAAAAACAATTGATTTTATTTTATAACTTACATAGTTTACTCTAATATTCCTAGTATATTCTATCAATATCATGATATGTTTGATCAAACCTTCTGTGTTCAGAAATGTTGCTATATGAGCAATGAAATTGATTGGTAACATCAAAACATTTACTAGATTATCATAAGAAATTTAAAAACTGGGAGCAGTCAGTACTTTTTATTATAAAAGATAAAGGTACAGATAAAATACAAATTTGCTGAGATTAGTTAATACTTAGCATTCATTGCTTAGATTGTTAAGGAAAATCGAAATTATAACATAAATCAAAACTGTTCTTATCGTCATATAAAATGTGTCCACAGTTTTTTTTTTAAATATTGACTCATTAAAGCGTTGAATGATTAACAGCCGAATAAAAATGTTTACTTCACCAATATTAATGCATTTGCACTAGAATCATTAAGGGCTGTCTCCACGGCGACAGCTCCATACATATTGCTGTCTCCACGAGCAAGCGTATCGCCGGCGATACAGCTTCATAGGCGTGGAGACAGCTTCATAGAGAGTGTATAGAAATAGGTGGCACGACGATACTATCGCCGGCGATACGCTCGCTCGTGGAGACAGCTCCATAGAGAGTGTATAGAAATAGGTGGCACGACGATACTATCGCCGGCGATACGCTCGCTCGTGGAGACAGCCCCTAAGTATGATGATAAATGCCGCTACATATACGAAATGTAGATAAGGCCGCAATATTTATCTTTCATTTTAAATTTCTTGATAGCAATTATATATTTTGAGAAACATGTGTTATCTCTTAGACTGCAGTTTTCTGATATTAAGCAACTAAAAATTTATGGCATAAAGAGCACTAAATAAATTATAGTATGTGTTTGTTATAATATATTTATTTACTTTGAAAACTTAACGCAAGAATCTGAAAAATCATTTAAAGGTCTTAAGACCTGTTTCATGATGTTATTGTTGATTACATGATGAAAGATTAGATACCTAAACGACGATTCTTAGATAGGTAGATACAATTGCTGAAATCAGATTTAAAAACTGATATACCCTGGGAATCTATTTACTTGAATTGTAGTTTGTTTTTTACCTCATTGTTTTATGCACCAAAATCAAGAAAAGAATTTTAGAATTAATGGGGACAATATACCTACTAGCTTGTCTCCGGCCATCTACATCAGCACTTAAATCTTAAAGTCAAGGAAATTTTAAAATCAATGCGAACAACATACTAACTTGTATCCAGCTATCTAGGTACATACGAATTTCTATCCCAACCAACTATTACTATGTAAAATAGTAGTTAACGTCCACACATCCATCTTCACAATCTTTATCATTTATAAGTATGACCAGAAGTGTTAAATATATGTATAATAATTAATTCATATTATCACCTTCTCTTGTTGCATTTGCATCTTCAACTGCATCGTCTTCTTCTTGTCTTTACACCGTTTGTTCTGGAACCAGACCCTGATGACCCTCGGACTGAGGCCCGTCATCTCGACGAGCTGTTCCTTCATCAACGCATCTGGTCTTGGGTTCGCGGCGTAACAAGTTCTGTGAAATACAAATTACTTCGTTATTTACTAATTATCATAAATAAAATAAAAATTGCGTGCGTACAAGGTACACGTGTCAGAAGCGAAACTACTTTGACAAACTAATTAAATAAAAACTAATTAAAAAAAACGCATTCAAAAAAACTAATTAAAAAAAGTGTGTGTGTCAGCTCCGACGCACGACTGGAGTTTACTTCTTCAGATTGACTGTCTAAATATGCACAAAAAAGACTTTATAGTAAATAAATGAATCAAATAATGCCATCGACAGATGATATTGTTGATAATATTAGGAAACGTCGTAACGTAACCGATACCGTCGTAACCGTCATAGCCTGTACGTCGTAAACGTCGTAGCAGATAGAATATGTCGCACAAAAACGTAACGAGGTCATTCGTTCAGTAGATTTCACTCCTCATATTTTTTTCATACCGGGGGCTTATATGAAAATCGATTCTTAAGGAGTAAACTCCAAAAAAAACGAATTTCAAATACAAAAAAACTAGTTGAAAAAAAACTAGCGGTCACCCATCCAAGTAGGATGTGTGACCGCCAGTTTTTTTTCTGAACGTCATAACGCTGTCGCGTTACCGGTCGCTTAAATTTTACCCCTCATGTGCCTAAAGAAGTTTCACTTCTATAAAAATATATATTAGATAATTACGCTTATAAACAGTCGTTTAAAACACCTGCAAGAAATACTTTAAAAGTTTTTAGATTAAGTACCTACGTAAACTCAATAGGTAGGTAAGTACCTACATAGTTTTAGTGACCAAAAGTTTTTAGTTGTCTTCACATGTTTATTGTCTTAATTCCAACAAATTTACAAAATCAACTCGCAATTATTCAACATCTCAATTTACATAATCACTCACTCAAATAATTATTTAATTTAAGCTTGAAACGGCAACAAAAAGCGAAAAAAAACCTAATTATACATTTTGTTACTCTATCATTACTATCAAATTAACCGACCCCAATGAGATTTTATCGAAATGTATAAATTATGTTGTTTCATTTATATTCTAAAGCGAACCACGTCTAACCAGCTACTACACATACACAATGTCAAAATATCTAACTTAATTAGTATGTATTACGAAATTGTTAAATTCAATAACTTAATTAAACTGGTTTGTGGCTGTTGCGTGTTCGATCCCCACTCATGACGACATTTGTATTGGCCATACAGATGTTTGCCGTGGTCTGGGTGTTTGTGCAGTTATTTTGGGTCTCCCCACCGTGCCTCAGAGAGCACGTTAAGCCGTCGGTCCCGGTTGTTATCATGTACACCTGATAGCGATCGTTACTCATAGTAGGGAATATATCAACCAACGCGCATTGGAGCAGCGTGGTGGATTAAGCTCTGTTAAATTTCTATTTGACAAACACGTTTGTCAAACAGAAATTTAATATGAAGTTTGATCAAATATTTGATCGTCTACGGGGCCCTTTACTTAAAACTTTTTACTGGGTGGACCGACAGCAATGATTCCTTTTCATTGCTATATCGTTCCAACTTCCAGTTGTGCTTGTCGTGTCACGTGTGTGGTACCTACTCATTTTGATCGAGATCTGACAAGTACCTACGTACCTACTTTTTGAATTTTTCTTATCAATGCGTAATCATTGCTTTTATTATTTTTTCGACTAATTACGTTATAATACTTATCTAGACAGATTGAAGTCGGATTTTTTGTTTGCGAGCAAACACAAGTATAATTTTTACTTGGCCTTGGTATATAACAAATATTTTGAGTCGAATATCACAAAAACACAACATTCAACAAAAAAACAAATCATTTTAATATTATATAAGTAATCTAACCTGATTAGGTATATTCAAATGTCCAAGTTACGTTTTGTATTGTTATTTTTTTTTATTTATTTATTTAAGATAAATTTGAATATAAAACAATTAAATAATTTTGTTTACGAACAATATAATTATTATTTTAAACTTAAATAATATGTATCTATAATTATTTAAAAATAAGATTATATTAAATAATTATACATACGTATTTATTTATTTCTTAATAATTATTATTTATTTCTTAATAATTTAACTGAGGTAGGGCACAGCAGGAAATTTCCTGCTCAAAATATGGAGCAGCCCGACTGGGGTAGTACCTCGACCTTACAGAAGACCACAGCTAAATAATACTGTTTTCAAGCAGTATTGTGTTCCTGTTGGTGAGTAAGGTGACCAGAGCTCCTGGGGGGGATTGGGGATAGGGTCGGCAACGCGCTTGCGACGCTTCTGGTGTTGCAGGCGTCTATAGGCTACGGTAGTCACTTACCATCAGGTGAGCCGTACGCTTGTTTGTCGACTTAGTAACATAAAAAAAAAAAAAAAAAATAATTATTATTATACAATAGCTGGCCTGGCGAAATTCGTACCACCTTATTTTTTTTGTAAATATAATAATTATTTATATCGAAATAAAATATAGCCTTTATATCCATATCTTTCAAGTTGGATCAAACTGCACAATTACATCGACAAGTAATACAACGTAGATAGTTGAAAAAATGACTATTTAGTGCGCATTATTAATTATAACTGAAAAGGTAATCGTTAGATCTCGCTAAAGATTAAATGTGACAAGATGCTAAGCATCAGCTTTCCATTAAAAGACTAATTAAAGTCAGCACACCCAGTAGCTATGAGGACACATAACAATTAAGAACCTCCTCATTTTTTGAAATCAACTCAAAATGACTGTAGGTATCCTCTGCTGTAACCAATTGAGGTTGCATCTTTATTGTCATATTTACGATTTAGCCTGTAACATCTCACTGCTGGACATAGGCCTCTTTCTCCACGTAGGAGAAGGATTGGAGTTTAATCCACCACGCAGCTCCACAGCGGGTTGGCGGATATGTTCCCTACTATGAGTAACGATACCGATCAGGTGTACATGATAACAATCGGGACCGACGGCTTAACGTGCTCTCCGAGGCACGGTGGGGAGACCCAATACAAATGTTGTCGTGTGCGGGGATCGAACCCGCAACCGCCCGTGCAACAGCCAATCGCAATCCAGTGATGTGACCGCTGCGCCAACGCGGCGTCACTTATACGGCGTCACGTTTATTTATTTATTTTTTTATAATTATAATTGTTACATATTTATTTGTTACAAGTTTATTAATAATATGTTATATTGATGTATGTTTACCGGAGTGTGTGCAACTGTTTCTCGTTGAGCACGGTGCGCACTCGCGTCGGTTTCCCGTCGGCGGCCGCCCCGGCCCGCGCCCGCCCGCTCTTGTGCGAGCCCGACTCACTGCCCGAATCTGTAACAATTGTGTATTCCATTAAATAAATATAAATAAATCGTCATTTTATAAAGGTAATTATATATACAAAGATATGCGTATGATTAATTAATATATATGCATTTTTTGTATGTAACTAGATCGGCAAACAAGCGTACGGCTCACCAGATGGTAAGCGATACCGTAGCTTATAGATGCCTGCAACACCAGAAGCATCGCAAGCGCGTTGCCGACCCCAATCCCCCACAGGAGCTCTGGTCACCTTACTCACCAACAGGAACACAACACTGCTTGAAAACAGTGTTATTTAGCTGTGATTTTCTGTACTACACCAGTCGGGCTGCTCCATATTTTGAGCAGGAAATTTCCTGCCAAGCCCTACCTCAGTTAAATAATAATAATGAACAAAAACCTAATATACAGTGCTATATTAAAAATATATATATAAATATATATATCCAAATGATTGAATATCCTCAATCCTACTCATTCGGTAGATTACCTGTTTTTACGAAGAGATTGCCATCTGACAAATACAAAAATAAAATAAAAGCTTTCCTATATAAAGGTGAATCAGATACCTACCTACCTACAGGTATGATTAATGTATCAACTCGTATTCTTAAATTAATCAACTACCTAATAATATGATTAGTATTCGCTTTGATTAAAAAAACAATAAAAATTATTTCGTACCTACTTCGACACAAAAACAAAAACAAATCAATAGATACCTACAATCAATACACAATTGCAATTGTAGTAGATATTTCGGAAATTGTGTTTCAATAACAACCTAGCACAACATGCAAACTAAATATATCTATTAATGAAATCTAATCAGTCCTTTTCAAAATTAGAAAAATGGCAAAGTTGAGTTAGTTGTAATTTTAAATACAAATTCAATTTAATACTGGACACAAAAATAAAAAATATAATAAAAATATCAACCCTTCATACAAAGGGCACGCAGTAATCTCTAACTTAACACAAATAATCCTCATTTCACACCTAAACTGAGCTCAGTGCACGTGCGTGTAAAATGATTAAAACTGAATTTTTAATTTGGTCACTTTCAACATGTTGACATGACCAATACTGCCCATGCTTAGGTCAAAGGCAGTAACGTACAAACGTCGAATTAATATAAGAAAATTGAGTTCAAAGTTTTGGATTCCTACTATCGAAATGTTGAATATTGTAAAATTAAAATAGACTAGCCGACCCGTGCCCCGGTGCCCCCTTCGTTAGGCGTTAATTATTATTTTTGTGATGCAAATATTTAGTAAAGTTTTCATCTCGCTCGCATTTCTCCGACTTGATTTACATATACTATTATTTTTCATTGAATTTTCACTGTCCAATAACAATAAAATATAGCCTATGAAAAGCGGTTACTGCATTTTACCTAAGCACAGCAGAATAGACCTTTTGATAATTTTTGTTGTAATTACAAGTAATTATATCATTTGTTTAGTAAAAAATATAAAGATATTGTTAATAGGATTCTCGCATTATCCGCTACTAGTTAGTAACAATTTTTATTCTAGATGAAACTTATTAATGACTAATCCAAAATTTACATTTCTTTTTGTTAATTTAAGATATGCACAAAATTTTCATTGATTTCTTTAATAAAAAAATAAACAATACATTTTAAACGCTACAAAAACTGTTTTATTAAATATTGAACTTGGTTAAATGAAATTTAAAAAACGCATTTATATTTAAACATATTTCGGGGAGAAAATGATCTCTGGCAATCTCTTTGGACAGAGCAACGTAATCAAACGTCAACACTTCAGTTTTCACACCTAATCAAATGTCACTGGACATCACTAATTATTCAGCGGCCATGTTTGAAGACTATTTATAAATTCACAAAGGATAAAATTTACTGTGAATTTTATTGATGCATTACATTAAAATATAATTAGAATAAAAAATTGTTGTTTGAGTTTGTTTTTTGTTTTATAATTATTTTTTTTAATTTTTATCTATACCTACTAATATAATAAAGCTGAAGAGTTTGTTTGTTTGATTGTTTGTTTGTTTGTTTGTTTGTTTGTTTGAACGCGCTAATCTCAGGATCTACTGGTCCGATTTGAAAAATTCTTTCAGTGTTAGATAGCCCATTTATCGAGGAAGGCTATAGTCTATATATCATCACGCTAAGACCAATCGGAGCGTAGCATCAATGAAGAATGTTTCAAAATCGGGTTTTTTTTTCCTTTTGAGAGCTTCCTAGAGAATTGGTCCTATTCCACGGGGACGAAGTCGCGCGCAGAAGCTAGTGTTTCTATAAATTTGAACAGACAATTATACAACAGTTAACGTATCAAAATACCTATTAGAGTTATAAAAATGATTGTATGTATGAAATGTGCATATTTAATGTTAATTATTTACTCTGTAACGACTTAACGAGTTTATAATTTTTATTTTCATTTTTGTTGAGCGAGAGAACGGATTCATTGTTCCAAGTTAACAAATAAAAACTTTAAATTATAACTTGTGTATATTTTGGATCACTTTTTTAATATTTAATTGAAATATACTTTTAATAATTACAACATACCTAGGTACGTAGTGCATAGTTTTCTTTGAAAAGCAAAAGCCAAACAAGCAGCGATTATTATCATATTATTAAATGAATCATTAGAAATGGCTTTGTACCTAATAGGGCATGGAGGTCAAATTTAGGTCGCACAATATAATTACTAGATAAAAGACACTCGAATTTTCACGCGGCAAATTAAAGGCGGCGGCGGCTTTGTCGGCATACATCACAGAGATATAGCGTACAGTGGACAGAACAGGTACCGATAGGAAAATTGTTCGATAAAATAATGTTTAAAGGGCCCCGTAGACGATCAAATATTTGATCAAACTTCATATTAAATTTCTGTTTGACAAACGTGTTTGTCAAATTATTTGATCGTGTGCGTGGCTGCGGGTTTTTTTATATGTTTGTTATATGAAACATGAAGTTTGATCAAACATGTTTGACAAACAAGTTTGATCGTTTACGGGGCCCATAAGACTTTAAGCACAGTTAACGCTATTCTATACATTTTACATGCAATACATTCTAGTAATAATTCTAATAGGTTAGAAAATTAAAATTTACTTTAGTTATTTACTAATTTACTTTAGGCTTTACGTTTTTTGGAATCGTAATTGTTCACTAAATATCATGTAAAGTTACTACCGAATTGGTACGTAGATACTAAAAAACAAACAGTAACAACAATAATAATAATAAATTGACAACTAGGTAGTGTACATGAAAAAGTGCGTGTTTCACCTCCACTACTACGCGCGACTAGAGGAACCATGCTATTTAAAAAATTATCTATCTCTTTCTCGCGAGAGACGTAAAACGTCACTCTCTCCCTCTCTCTTTTTCAGCTCTCAGTGTTACCGTTCCACCCGATTTCATTTTCCATATTATTTCATACTCAACTTCAACGTTTCTCAATGAGTAAACTCCCAAAAAAAATATTTTTACTTGAATACAAAAAAAACATGGGTCTTATTATAGATTTTTAAATTTTTTTTCTTGCTGTACATGAAATCAGTGCGGCCACCGCGACTATCAGTACATCGCGATGAAGATAAGCCGTTATACCTCATTATGCGTGTATACCGATATCGGTAACAATGTGATACCGATTAAATCTGATTTCGGATATCGTTAACTGTCAAAATATGATTTTTCTTGGTAATTTGTTAAAAAAACGATTTCCTTCATCCAATCAATTTTTTTGTAAATGATAATTTATATACACCTAATCATTAAATCAAAATTTTGTTTTAGAGTAAAAAAATTGTACGTAATGATATTGTATCTACTTATCTAGTCATATTATTATATAGTTTAAATAGTCCTTAGTGGCTGTTCGAAAGGCTTTCTTTGATTTCTTTTTTTTTGTTAATACTATCTTGAATTCTTGATTTTGTTATACAACTAGGTCGACAAACAAGCGTACGGCTTACCATAGACGCCTGCAAGTAGGTACTTTTTATCTTCACAGTAGGTAAAATAACTATGAAAACTTTACTTTAAATCTATACTAATATATAAAGCTGAAGAGTTTGTTTGTTTGTTTGTTTGTTTGTTTGTTTGTTTGTTTGAACGCGGTAATCTCTGGAACTACTGGGCCGATTTGAAAAATTCTTTCAGTGTTAGATAGCCCATTTATCGAGGAAGGCTATAGGCTATATTGTGTCATCACGCTAAGACCAATAGGAGCGGAGTCCACGCCGACGAAGTCGCGCGCAGAAGCTAGTATATTATAGAATCTTTATTTATAGATTTCAAAGATAATTTTATTAGTATACAGATAAGCTGTCGACAACGAATATTGCTTTTTTCAGGATAATTTTCCCCCAGATCTTCTCCTAAATAGAAGAATAGGTTTTGGCCCAGGAGTGGGATATTAAGATGTTGTAACTGAAGCTGTAATGTAATGGACACTCACCTGACATGGAGCACAGCTCGTGGGGATGGTGTGAATTATTGTTGCTAAGTGTTGTGTTGTTGTTGCTCTCCGCGTTGCCGCTGTTGCTACTCGTGTTCGCGGTCTGTACAGCAATCATATCTTGTTATATAGATAGCTAAAAATTTTATTGCAGTCACTATATTTGCAGTGACTATGTGTCCATATGTAATAGTGACGACGCGTTGGCGCAACGGTCACAACACTGGTTTGTGGGCGTTACGCTGGCGGTTGCGGGTTCGTTCCCCGCACATGACAAACATTTGTATTGGCCATACAGATGTTTAACGTGGTCTGGGTGTTTGTGCAGTCCTTGTGGGTGGAGACCCACTCACAAGGAGAGTGGGGAGCCACCGTGCCTCGGAGAGCACGTTAAGCCGTCGATCCTGGTTGTTATCATGTACACCTGATAGCGATCGTTACCCATAGTAGGGATTAATAAGAAAATACAAACGTAAAACAAGTGCGATAATAAAAAATAAAAAAAAATAAAAAAAAAGTGCGTTAAGTCGGTCTTATTGCTATATCATTCTCGACTAGACTCGCTCGCTACTAAGCGATAAGACCGCCTTTGTACATTACTATCTCTATGTGTAAACAACTGTTTTATGTAAATCTTTTCTGAGTGAATATACATCTATCTATTAAACAACTATGTGCATACTTTTTCTAGTACATCGTGATCTTCTCTACAATATAAAGCGCCGCCTTCCCTTAACGCGAACTCGTCGCCTGAAACAAAATAGGTATATGAAACATTAGATATTACTTACCTACTATTATAATATAAATTGTTATATAGATTTGACAGACTTTGTCTAGATGGTAAATTAATTACAAATTAATAATCATTAGGATATTTTGAAGTGGTCATCATGAAATAAAAAAAATTTTGAGCAGATTTTTTAAGTTACTTTTACTGAGGATTCGAACAATTTCAAATCTAAATTAAATATAATAAAAAATGAGGGTACTTTGACCAAAAGACTGAAGTAAAACTTCTTTAACAATTGGCCTGCACTGTGTCTTAGATATCCAAAACGTAACTGGCTATGAGAGGAAGAGAAAAAGAAAACGTGTGCTCGCAACACTCTCTCTTGCTCCGTTCGCTTCGCCCGATCACACATTCCGTAACGCTCTCGACACGGCTTCACCTTCACCAGCTTACTACCCAAGTCAAGTGAGCGTAAAGAAGTTTTACTTTAAAAACGAGCGTGCTTTAGACCACACGACTGAAGTAAAACTTACAAAACGTAACTCTCTCTTTCTATCTTCACTAAATTATATCAACCTCTCAACTTCCGTTCGCCTCGCCCGATCACATTTTTCGTAACGCTCTCGCCACGCATTCTCCCTCCGCTTAGGTAGGTACTCCTCAAGCCAAGCGTGAGTAAAGAAGTCTTACTTCTAAAATACCATTACATTATTTAGGTGTACACTATTCCATGTCACTTCAGATTATCGCAATCCACTACTGGACATATATAGTTGTAGGCCTCCACAAGTTCGCGCCCGACATTATGACGCGAACTCATGTGTTTTGCCCATTGTCACCACGCTGGGCGGGCGGGTTGGTGACCGCTGGGCTGGCTTTGTCGCACCGAAGACTGTATTCCATAAGTGATGTTAATTAATAAAGTGTTACACAGACCAGGTATGAGCTGCCTCGCGCACGCGCAGCATCTGAAGCAGTCGATGTGATAAATCTTCGTTTTCGCTCGCATCACGAAGTCGTTTTTACTAAACGAAGCGCCGCATTTGTCGCACTTCGTGCCAAATAACCTGACGGACAAACATATAACTATTAAACATATATAAATTAATTGTACTCTAATGTTTACGCGAAATTTACTCATTGAAATGAAACAACTTTCCCTACTCCTCCCTCCTCCCGTGACCATGGTAGCTGTACCTAAAGTATCCGAAACGTCGGGAAATTAAAAAACTTAATAAACCGCGATAAAATCCGTAAAAGTTGTTTCATTTCAATACCTATATAAATTAAAATAAATCAACATAGACTTTATTAAAAATTTGGTTTTAAAAGGTATTACGAATAGTAAATACAAAGATATATTTACAAAGTTTAATTACCTACTTATTTGAAAAATGTATTAACAATTTTTTTATCATTAGGTATAATTATATACGGTTCAGCCAGTAATATCCCACTGTTGGGCACAGGCCTCTTCCCCCATGTAGGAAAAGGAGCAGAGCTTAATCCACCACGCTGCTCCAATGTGAGTTGGCGGATATTTTCCCTATTAGGTAATGATAGGTACCTACATATAAATAGAGAACTTGGTTGTCTAATAGGTATAATGACTTGAATTTAAATAGAAAATATCAATATATAAAACAATCTGACTTCGCGTTCACAAATAAATTCCTTATACCTAAGTAGTATTTTTGCTACTAATTTCTTAAGAACCAAAGAGAAAATATTTTCAAGCAAAAAAATAATAAAAATAAAAATATCTATCGGATTTTAAATAACGAAAGAAATAAACAACAAACATCAAATTTCTTTTTCAAATTTATTAATAAAAAGCTTTAAAAACATCTGTAATAATGAAAGGTAAATTAAAAAAAAAACAGTAAAAAAAATAATCTAATTCAAATTTTCAACTTTTTAAAAGTCGATCGAATATACAGAACATTCTTTAAACAATTAATTACACAAAATAAAATTGTATATATAACTAGCTTCTGCACGCGACTTCGTCCGCGTGAAACAGGACCAATTATGTCATACAGTCATGATTTGTGCGAAACTTTAACCGTTTACGCAGCGGAAGCTCTCAAAAGGAAAATAAAACCCGATTTTGAAAGATTCTTCATTGGTGCTAAGCTCCTAATGATCTTAACGTGATGATATATAGCCTATAGCCTTCCTCGATAAATGGGCTATCTAACACTGAAAGAATTTTTCAAATAAGACCAGTAGATCCTGAGATTAGCGCGTTCAAACAAACAAACAAACTCTTCAGCTTTTTTATATTAGTAATATATAGATAGAATAATTATGTATCAACATCAACAGAACGCACTCTGTAGGTAGGTAGGTAGGTATATATATGTTTAGGTAGGTTGAGCGCCCCGTACTACCTCTATAGGTATATCTATAGGCGATGCTTTTAGCGAGATTGCGAGGGTGCCTTCACTAAGTGCCGGTCAATACCCCTAGAAATAAGTTTACGGTTAGGGTTTTACGATTTTCGCGTTACGGGAAACGGTATTGTGAACACGTTACTCTCTTTTCGTACTTTTTAAAATCTTATTTAATGTGTATTTAAAGTTTTCTACGAAAATATATTTATATAGTTGATCGCTTATATTTATTTATTTTATTCTTGATTGTACATTGAAATACAAACATAGTAAAATTGTTTTATACAGTTTGATGTTTTTAAATTAATGTTCAAAAGACGTGTCTCTTTTACAATTTTTCGACTTACTTTTTTATTTTGTTGGACTTAACTTAATGTTAAAAGGAAAATTGACTGTTAAATGTATCATTACTGAGCAATAGCTTTCGTCATACCACTCATACCGCAATACTACTCGACTGTCGAATGGTGTATAATAATTATACATAGGTACATAGACATCACAAAATTGAAAATACTTACCTAGACGTACAGATTTTGTAATATTTTCACTTCAAACATTAGTAGCATTATTAGGCCGTATTGAAATAAAACTTTTTTACGCACGCTTGACTTGGGGAGTAAGCTGATGAATGCGTGACGAGATCGTTACAAAAAGTGTGATAGGGCGAGGCGAACGGAAGATGAGAAGGAGATATAAGTTAGTGAAGATAGAAAGAGAGTTACGTTCCGTATATTACTGTAGGGAAAGAAGCTTTACTTCAGTTGTATGATCTAAAGCACACACGTTTTTTCTTTCGAATCGAGTCCTACTATTAATTGAGTCATTTCAGCTTTTGTTAACTAATAAGTGATTTTCAAATCAAGATCCATATTAACCATTCATTGAGTCAACTCAGTGTTTGTTTTTCAAGAGATTGTTAATATCAATGCACTTTTTAAAATTAAAAAAGGGTTATTTAATTCATTTGAAAAACATCTAGAAAGTTCCTTAGAGTTTACTATGTACTTGTGTATTGTAGGTATATAAATGAAAACGTCAAAATGGATATTCTTTACACCTTTATGGGGTGTCTTTTCACAAGGGTGAGAATCGTTATCCCATCCCTGAGGGGATGTAAAGGGTTACTAAAGGGTTACATCAAGGTATAGAGGTAGACAACCAGTAGATATAGGTACCTATGTACAAATATTTGAATCTATACTAATATTAAAAAGCTGAAAAGTTTTTTTGTTTAAGCGCGTGCTACTGTCTCGAATTGAAAAACTCTTTGCCTACTTACCGCGGAAGGCTATAGGCTATTTTTTTTCTCAAATCAACGCGTGAAAAACCGCGGGGTACAACTAGTCAACTATATATAAATATAAATGAATCGCTAAATGCTTTGCTACGCTCAATACTCAAGAATGACTGGACCAATGATTTTAATTTTCTTTTAAATATTATAATATTTACTTACTATTTAAAACGACTTCAAAAATAGGAGGAGGTCCTCAATTCGACTGAATTTTTTTAAATGTATATAACCTCATTTGTTATCATATAAGCGATCGTTACTCATAGTAGGGAAATAGGGAATATATCCGCAGTAGAGCGGCGTGGTTGATTAAGCTCCAATGTTTCTTCTTCAATGTAGAAATAGGCCTATGCTCAACAGTGCCATGTAACAGGCTGAATTAAGAGCTACCTCATAAATTCTAACTATTTTAATTTTTACCGTGCCGTTTTTTTGCCTTGGTCTGGGTGTTTGCGCAGTCCTTGTGGGTCTCCCCACCGTGCCTCGGAGAGCACGTTAAGCCGTCGGTCCCGGTTGTTATCACGTACACCTGATAGCGATCGTTACTCATAGTAGTGAATATATCCGCCAACCCGCATTGGAGCAGCGTGGTGGATTAAGCTCCGATCCTTCTCCTACATGGGGAAGAGGCCTATGCCCAACAGTGGGATATTACAGGCTGAATCGTGATCGTAAATTTTTATTTCTGTATCAATACATATCAATGCATATTATAAAACAAAGTCGTTTCTCGCTGTCTGTCTGTCCCTATGTATGCTTAGTTCTTTAAAACTACGCAACGGATTTTGATGCGGTTTTTTTAATAGATAGAGTGATTCAAGAGGAAGGTTTTTATGTATAATACAACCGTGCGAAGCCGGGGCGGGTCGCTAGCAGTATATAAAACTGACTGACCGAAAAATGAAAGTAAAAACAAAAAAAAACAACCTGAGTACGATGTACATACCTACATATTATTGTATTTATATTTTTACTAATACGATACAGAGATAAAAATGACAGCTTTATTGCTCTTCTAATCTATAAAATCTGAAAGTATCGATTTAAGCAAATATCTTATCGATAGAAAGTTAAGTTAACCCGGCTGTAACAAGTCATACTAACGATCCGTCCCGGCTTCATATATTTTATGTATGTAGGTATAAGTATAATATTATACAGGTATTAAACAAATTAATTATTAGTATATATTAGGTATATTAATAGGTATTAAACTAATTAATAATTAACAGTTACTTTTTATTTTATATAAGTTTCCTAAAACTTAGTAGACGTTAGTTTTGAAAAGATAAATGAAGAAAATTTATCAGAAAATAAAAAATGTCGATAAAAATATTTAAAAAACGATTATATATGTAAACTTCACACGTTTGTTTCTTCCCAAGATAGGTAACTGAGGTAGGGCACAGCAGGAAATTTTCTGCTCAAAATATGGAGCAGCCCGACTGGGGTATTAGTACCTCGACCTTACAGAAGACCACAGCTAAATAATACTGTTTTCAAGCAGTGTTGTGTTCCTGTTGGTGAGTACCAGAGCTCCTGGGGGGATTGGGGGTAGGGCCGTCAACGCGTTTGCGATGCTTCTGGTGTTGCAGATGTCTATAAGCTACTGAAATCGCTTACCATCAGGTGAGCCGTACGCTTGTTTGCCGACAAAAAAGATAAGGTCAAGGCACCTTGTACATAAATAAAATACAGTTTAAAAATTTCAAATATGACTTTTTGATAATTATTTCTTAACTAATTTTAGCTCAATAATAATCTTCATCTGTGAATATTCTAAATCAGTTTCAGTAATGTAATCAGTGTGTCAAAATAGACACTGTTTACTCAACGGCGAGGTGAATTCGCGAGCCATTTAGACGCCAGCATCTGTGCAAGTGATTGACGGCCAGCTGGGATAACACAACACGGACCACACGCGAGATGACATCTCTGAGATATCTTTCAGTATATGTTTAACCTCGTAAGACAACTATATTTAGGTATCTAGGAATTACAATCCAGTATTGATGCCGTTATTTTAACTAGTGGTCAGCCCAGAGGTCGAAATTCGACCATAATTAAAAAATTTAATTCAAGAAAACCAAATAATTATGAAAATAAAGAACCTTTTAAAAAAAATTTCAACTTGACTACAACAAGTTCAACTCATCTTTGCGCGCGGCGCTATGTGTAGGTAAACCTTGTATATATACAGTGACTTTGTTGCATGACAAGGGGTACAGTGAAGTGAAAAATATAAATAAAGTTATTAAAAAAAAATTAAAATAAAAAATTATATCCCGGTGACGAATAGTATACAAACATACATAAACTCACGCCTGTATCCCGGAGAGGTAGGCAGAGACAAGATAATGACACTTGCCACGATCCTGACAAACTTAAGCGAAAACGCTTCATCAACATTCATTAGTCGTTGCATACACGCACGCCGGTTTTGGGTACTTTTTATCTTGTCCTTCTTTAATACTTGGAATAGTACCTAACTATATGGATTAAAAAAAATAATAATAATTTGTTAATACATGTTTATTGAACATATTAATCTGTATCGCTACTAGAAGAATAAAATGATGAATTTTCGGATTCGCTGCTTTCACCAAGTTTAATTATTATTTCAGATTCCATATCAAAAATTCTTCTTCTTTTTTTACGTGTTGACAAGTATTACGCCACATCTCTTCATTAATTTGACTTAAACGATCATTTATTAATTTCGTTATTCCAGTCACACTTTGTTCGATATTATGCGGAGCAATATAATTTTTTAAAATTCCCCATACATTCACTATCGGGTTTAGTTCAGGATAATACGGCGGTAGTCGAAGAACTTTTATGTCATATGGCTGAAGTATGGTCATCAAGCTTATGACAAATATGGTCTTCTTTTTTTTATCAAGTCATACAGTTTAATTTTTTTTATATGTGCATTATAAGTAATGTTTTTTTTCTGTCAACCATCTATGCATTTCTGTTTTGCGGTCTTTATACGGAGATTTAAATTTGAAGTCATTTTTTTTTCCTTCAGCCAATATAATTATTTGTTATTGTTCTCTCTGATACCCCCACTGCCATTGCTGTTCTCTTTCGCACACTGTTTAAATATTCATTTAATTTTGATATTAATTTGGACCTGCACTGCAAATTGGATCACTTATACCTACTAGCTGCAATATAACTGTTTTCCTTTTTTAGAAATTCGAACACCTTGGCAGAAGTTTCACGAGTCTAAAACAACCATAATACTGAACGTATTAAAAATAAAGAAAAACTTTAAAAATAATATAGTTTTTAAAGTAAGTTAGTAACGTAGGTACACATTATTTAGTCATAATAAATATTAATAATATCGAAATTAGCACATTGAAAATATTTACCTGACTCCTTAAAAAAATCCGTGAAGAACTAGACATTTTCTTTAACGACTGTACCGGTGGAAAAATGACCAATAAGAAGACGTGTTTTTTGAAATTTCGAATGACGGCGGTCGCGTCACTACTACACAAATTAAGGCTCAGCGCGCACTAGTGACTTTTGTCACCGTAACAATAAATTCTTTAAACAAAAGTCACTAGTGCGCGCACACTGTTATAATTACAAGCGCCCGCACACATAGAGCCCCGCGCAAAGATGACTTGAACTGACTATACAGACTTTGACAATCAACAAATAGTAGGTATAATATGCGTGTGAGTGCTGTAGTGTGTGTAATGCTTTTTTATTAATGTAATGTATATTTTATGTATAATTTTAAGAAAATATTATAGCATTCCGCACTCCTTCTCTATATAAACTATAAGTGTGCGAAATTTCATACTCATACGTACGCGCAATTTCCGGTAAAAATGGGTACAAAGTTTTTGATTCACGTATTAATATATAGATATCGATTTACCGGAGGTAGAATCAGTATTCTTGTTTTTTATTATAACATACACATACGATGGTCAGTTGCTATGGTAGGCAACTTAAGGCTTGTGTTATAGGTAACAGCCGACTGATATAGCTACAGATTTTTTTTTTGGAGTTTAATCCTTAAGAATCGATTTTCATATAAGGCCCCCGGTATGAAAAAAATATGAGGAGTGAAATCTACTGAATGAATTACCTCGTTACGTTTATGTGCGCTATCTATCTGCTACGACGACGTTTACGACTGTACCGGCTACGACGGTTACGACGGTATCGGTTACGACGTTTTCTAATAATGCCATCGATAGCTTCATTTATTTACCGTTTGATATGGTATTAATCTTTTCCTTAGACTATAAAATCTTTTTTGTGCATATTTAGACAGTCGATCTGAAGAAGTAAACTCCAGTCGTGCGTCGGAGCTGACACACACACTTTTTTTTTGATAAATATTGTAGAACACGACTGAAAACACTCAACGAAACACTTATTTCTCAGTTATTCATTTACAATACACACTTTTAACTACTACTACTACTACTACACTACTTGTGTGCTTATTTTTAGATCAAGGGTCGCTATTTCGTGATTTTACGAACTACTCGTATACTGGACCGAAATTTCTAAATGTTTTTGTTCTCAGGTCTTTGGGCCTTATGAAGTTAATATACCACCACCACCACTACCACCGCTACAGCCTATCACAGTCCACTGTTGGACATAGGCTTCCAAAAGTTCGCGCCCGATACTATGACGCGAACTCATGTGTTTTGCCCATAGTCACCACGCTGGGCAGGCGGGTTGGTGACCGCAGGGCTGGCTTTGTCGCATCGAAGACGCTGCTGCCCGTCTTCGGCCTGTGTATTTCAAAGCCAGCATGGATGGTTATCCCGCCATCCGTCGGCTTTTTAAGTACTACTCGTATATTTGACCGAAATTTCTAAATGTTTTTGTTCTCAGGTCTTTTTTACGAAGATAATATACACGGTATATTTTTAAGGTAGGTGACTTAATGCCCGTGTTAGAGGTAACAGTTAACTTATGTAGATACGAATATGTATTATTAATCTATACTACTATTTATTACTAGATTCTGCCCGCGACTTCGTCCGCGTGGAATAGAAACAATTCTGTTATACGTGATTTTTGCGAAACTAACTGTTTACGCAGCGCACACAGCGGAAGCTCTCAAAAAGCCCCCGATTTTGAAACAATTTTCATAGGTGCTCCGTTCCTATTAATCTTAGCGTGATGATATATAGCCTATAGCCTTCCTCGATAATTTTTTTTTTGATGTCGCAGGGTAACCCATTTACGGGTTATATCCAGGATGCCCGGGTAGGCAGTCCTAGACCGTATATCGGACTCAGCACTTGGGGGTGCCACTACCGCACTAAACCCCCTGCGGGAGCCTTCAGCCGCTTTAATTGGAGGGTCCCGGATCTGCAGGCAACAGGATCCCTCCAGCGACAAGGCGGCGAAAAGGCCAGGGGCTATCTAACACTGAAAGAATTTTTCAAATCGGACCAGTATTTCCTAAGATTAGAGCGTTCAAACAAACAAACAAACTCTTCAGCTTTATAATATTATATTAGTATAAATAAAAAGGAAAGATTTGATTGTTTGTTTGTTTGCATTGAATAGGCTCCGAAACTACTGAACCGATTTGAAAAATTCTTTCACTGTGCACTGTTGGGAAGCTACACTATAAGCGGGTGACATAGGCTATATTACGTTTTAAAAAACCAGGGAAAAAATATTTTGAATTTTTTTTAAATCATCATCATCATCATCATCATCATTTCAGCCTATCGCAGTCCACTGCTGGACATAGGCCTCCACAAGTTCGCGCCAATAATGGCGTGAACTCATGTGTTTTACCCATAGTCACCACGCTGGGCAGGTAGGCGGGTTGGTGACCGCAGGGCTGG
Organism: Melitaea athalia; assembly: GCA_905220545.2. Lineage (NCBI taxonomy): Eukaryota > Metazoa > Arthropoda > Insecta > Lepidoptera > Nymphalidae > Melitaea > Melitaea athalia. The sequence goes on from HG992198.1 coordinate 2,007,900, forward strand.
CTTTGTCGCACCGAAGACGCTGCTGCCCGTCTTCGGCATCGGTCGGCTTTTTAAGTTCCAAGGTGGTAGTGAAACTATGTTATCCCTTAGTCGCCTCTTACGACACCCACGGGAAGAGAGGGGGAGGCTAAATTCTATGCCGTAGCCACACATCAAAGCTTTTTTTAAATACCCGTGCGAAACCGGGGCGGGAGGCTAGTAATATTATAAAGCTGAAGAATTTATTCATTTGAACGCACTAATATCAGAAGGTACTGGATCGAATTTAAAAAATATTTTTTTATGATGCGTAGTCCGTTTACCGAGTAAGGTTATAGGCTATGTAATATTTTAAAGTATTTTTCCTTAAATTAAAGCGAATGAAACCGCGGGGCATAGCTAGTATAAAAATAAATTACTTTACAAACCTAGCTAAATCCGTGCGACCTCACGACACGCAATTAGCGCAACTTGAAACCGAGCTTTCATCTCGCGTTACTCCATATTAACAAACATGGAGGGGGGAAGGGGGGGTTCCTTTACGTGTATTTATGTAAATAAAAGTAAATCGCTAACGTGTTAATTAATAGTAAATAATAAACCTGCAAACACTAGAACTAACACTTTAACTGAGGTAGGGCACAGCAGGAAATTTCCTGCTCAAAATATGGATCAGCCCGACTGGGGTAGTACCTCGACCTTACAGAAGACCACAGCTAAATAATGCTGTTTTCAAGCAGTGTTGTGTTCCTGTTGGTGAGTAAGGTGACCAGAGTTCCTGGGGGGAATTGGGGATAGGGTCGGCAACGCGTTTGCGATGTTTCTGGTGTTGCAGGCGTCTACGAAGCTACGGTAATCGCTTAGCATCAGGTGATCCGTACGCTTGTTTGCCGAAAAAAAAAATAGAACCATTGCAAACACCTTACGCAGGAACACAATTGAGAGCAGTGCAGGGCCGAGCCGCCCCTGTGTGCGATGTGTGCGGCGCACACAGGCGCCAAGACAATAGGGGCGCCGCCATCGAAATTATTTTTGTTACACTTACTCAACAACATATTCTTTTTTTCAACAATAAATATTTTTCAATAATACTTGATTGCTCTCCTGCGTTTCACACGTAGAGCAAATTAGCAGTAAGAATAATTGTTTTCAAAAAAGATTGCTGGATCTAAAACCTCCCGGTTACTATGTACCATGCGCTAGCTATAGTTTAAATTTAATAGTAAACGACGCTGCCACTCTCAATCGACGACTGGGTTTTTTTAGTAATGTATCACGATTCAGCCTGTAATATCCCACTGTTGGGCACAGGCCTCTTCCCCATGTAGGAGAAGGATCGGAGCTTAATCCACCACGCTGCTCCAATGCGGGTTGGCGGATATATTCCCTACTATGAGTAACGATCGCTATCAGGTGTACATGATAAGGCACGATGGGGAGACCCACAAGGACTGCACAAACACCTAGACCACGTTCAACATCTGTATGGCCAATACAAATGTTGTCTTGTGCGGGGATCGAACCAGCAACCGCCCGCGCAACAGCCAATCGCAATCCAGTGCTGTGACCGCTGCGCCTACGCGGCGTCGTGTTTTAGTAATGTTAAAGAATTACATAAATATTTTTCGTTCTCTACCAAAAGATGGGATTTATTAAAAAATATGTCATAAATCTGACCTTAAAACCATTGTCTGAAATAAGATGGTCAAGCAGAATAGATGCTATCATATCGCTGTCTACGCTATTGCTGTTTACAAATTTACCAGAAATTTCTGATGCCTTATATGAAATATCAAATGGTATAATCATAATTATTATGATCAGAAGCCAAAATATGACGCTAAATGTGTAGCAGAAAAAATAAGCTCCTTTTCATTCATTTGTTCACTAAATGTATGTCAAATGATATTAACAAAAGTAAATTTTGTGAGCAATATTCTGCAGTTCATTGATATAAATATGCATATGCAAAGTTGCTTTAGATGATCAACGCAATTATAGAAGTTTTTAATAAAAATTAGAACCCACGCAAATTTTGAGGAAATTGTAAATGACATTGCTATGAAAATTCCTGAAAAATTTGATGTCGAGTCTGAATTTGAAACTTCGAAATCCAGACCCCTAAGATGTCGTAAGACTCCAAAGAGTTTTGATTATAAACGCGAAGACCACGGAAGCGAACTGGTTTTTCCTATTTAGGAAAATGTTATCTAAGTACGAGTATATAAAATTGGATAACATTTATTTCGGTCAAAATTAACAAATAATAAAAAAAATGGAAAAACAATTAGGTACTGTGTAATTACGGCAGTAAAGAATATAGCCACCCCCTCTCTTCCCGTGGACGCCGTAAGAGGCGACTGAGGGCAGTCTGCGCAGACTGCGACACAGTTCCACTACCACCTTGGAACTTAAAAAGCCGACCGATGGTGGACCATCCAACTACTGGCTTTAAAATACACAGGCCGATGACAAACCAACCACCTACCCGCCTGCCCAGTGTGGTGACTATGAGCAAAACACATGAGTTCATGCCGTTTTTGTCATGAACTTGGGGAGGCCTATGTCTAGCAGTGGACTGCGATGGGCTGAAGTGAAAAAAAAAGTTGAAACGAAGATTCGTAAAAAGAGGCGCTTCATAGGTTTCGCACACAGGCGCTGTGGAGGGTCGGCGCGGCCCTGGAGCAGTGTTACGAGTATTTAGCTGCGAACTTCTGTAAGGTCGAGGTGCTTCCCAGTCGGACTTCTGCAAATTTTGAGCGAAAAATTACCTACCTCAATATGAAAGTAAATTACTCATATCATATTGACGTATAATTTTATTAATAGCAGTTGCATACATTTAAAACAAATTAATAAATACTAGCCAATCTGCGCCTACTTCTTTGGGTGTTAATTATTTTTGTGATGCAAATACATATAATATACCTACATAGTAAAGTTTTCTCGCTCGCATTTCTCCGACTTGATTTACATATATGTAGGTACTAATATTTTTAACTGAACTTTTTGTTCAGTAACAATAAAATATAGCCTATATCACTCCTGAATAGTGTAGCTTTCTGTTAGTGAAAGAATTTTTATGATCGGATCAGTATTTGCGAAGATAACCCCCTACAAACAAACAAAGTTAAAAACTTTACCTCTTTATAGTATTAGTATACCTAGATTACGATCCGGGAAGCGTCGTTACTATAATTACAATCAAGCTAATCTTAATATTAATATATCATTAATTGATATGTCCTTCCGTTGTTGGTTTCCGGATGAAATTAAAAATGTTAATAGATTTATTATGAGGATGTTTGTGTGTTACGCTATACGTAGGTAAACATTGTCTGTGTACAGTGCAGACGTAAGACGGACATTTTTTATTGTTCTTATTCATATGGACTGATTTAGTTTACCTAGTTTTTAATTAGAATTTTGTTTCATCTATACATATAATAAAATGATAGGAAAGTCAATGTATGTCCGGGATAAACTCAAAAAGTACTGCATGGATTTACTTCAAATTTGGCACGAATATTATGAAGAAGTCGGGTCAGAACATAGGCTACATATTATCACGCTATCATCTACGGGGAACGAGCAGTAAACGCACGCAGACGACGTCGCGGGCAGCAGCTAGTAATCCATAATTAATTGAGAAGCTATTTGTTTTTGTTTGTTGAAGAAATTTTTTATATTTTTAATTTATATTTAATTTTACATCAAGGAGGTTTCATTTTCTATTTCGTAAGTATTTATTTCCATTATTTTGTCTAAAAATATTTTTGTATTGTTTTGATGCTTTGGTAATTAGGTTTTATTTAATAAAAGACATGTTATTCGATTAATTAGCGCTATTCAATAACGATTCAATTTCCAAACAAGTTAACAATAAGATAATTACGCCTATCGCCTCTAAGTCATGGGAAAAATACGTAAATTAACACGGAGTTATAAAAACAAACAGTGCATTAGGCTGAAAAAAGTAATCGATCTTCCGGTGAACGGAAACGTTCCATAGGCATATCGGGTTCCCGCCGCCCGCCGCGCTGTCAAACTGACGTTTGTTTTGGCGCCAAAATACATAATGGTAGGTTTGTTTTTCTCGGCACATCACCGTTCAAAGCGGCAAAGACAATTCGTCTTAAAGCCAAATTATATATCGTTATATGTCGAACGATTATATTCTTTATTTCTAATAGAAAAAAGATGGCGGCACTTGTAATAATAAAGTTGGTTTTGGCTCTGTTTGCCGATGTGTAACTCTATATTTTAGCCGCGAGATAGAAGGGTGAAAAGGTAAACAGCCAAGTTATTTTAGTGAATTCATCTTTAGATTTAGTCTGTGTTTAAAAAGTGGCGCCGATGGGAATAATGATTGACGTGTTATGGATATTTTTTTTTTAAAGCGACTAGGTTTATTTTGTGCATAGACTAAATATGGCGATCTTGAAAGATGTGAAAGTTTATAATTAGACTTATAATGTAAACAGTTGAAGTCTTGTCAGTTTTATGAGAACGAGATATAAATATAAACGGTTCTGTTGTTTTAAATTTTCAAAAAGGTGTTATTACTTTTCTTTTATAGTTTTTTTTCTTATGGGATTTATCGCAAAAAAGTAGCAATGTCATGTTTTTTTTTTAAAGGAAAACAAATAAAATCTACTTAAAATGCTAATAGACGCTAATATATTGGGAAAAGTGTAGAAAGTTCTAACAATAAAAAAATTATCGTTATTTGTACTTGAGGTGCTAGCAAAAGGTGATAGTGGATAAGCAAAAATTAGCACGTTACGTGTACACAGGCTGACCGTATGATGAAGGTTCAAGACGATATAAACAAAAAATTGAATTTAATATACTTACAACGAGACACAAATATACCAAAATTATATATTTAAAAAAAGGGTTTTCTCTTTTTATGGCTCGATTTTTTCGTGTTTAATGCTAAAATATTATAAAAGAAAATAGCTTTTAAGAAGCCTAAAAATTTTGTTGGAAAAAAAACAACAATAAATAAGCAACAATGATGAAAAGAGATCGGACTTTTTTATAAATTAACTTATTTTTTTTCACCTACATAACTAAAGTATATCAAAATGTCAGGATTTGTTTTTAGCATTCAGCCTCTAACATCATACTGCTGTGCGTAGGCCTCTTTCTCTATTTAGGAGAAGGATAAGCTCTACTTAATCCACTACGCTGCTCCACTGCGGGTTGGCGGATATGTTCCCTACTATGAGTAACGATCGCTATCAGGTATTTATAATAACAACCGGGACCGAAGACTTAACGTGCTCTCCGAGGAACGGTGGGAAGACACACAAGGACAGACATCCAAACCGGAAAGAAATATTTGTACAAATACAAATATCTATCTCGAGCGGGAATCGAATCCGCAAACCGTCGGTGTTTTACGTCACTACTCGTACCACTACACTAGAGCGGTTGTTTTAGATTTTTTTTTTATTGAATCAAATTTTAAAACAAAGGAGTTAGCACACGTGTTGCTCAGGTGTCGTCTGTTTCGTAACTGTTAAATTAATTAAACAGTAAACTACACATTTACAAGAACACGCTCACATAGGTACGTACATAAGAATACAAATTGAGCTATACCGTATTTAGCTAATGAAGTTAAAATATCTTTGAAATCACCACCGACTTTTTATTAAAGAATATCTAACAAAATCAAAAACAATGTTCACGTAGCGAAATATATAATAGAATGAACCGATTGTATATGTAGGTACCTACCTATATAAATTATATGAAAAATTTAAAATATAAATTCTTGACATAAGAGGTAGGTATATCAAAAAATAATAAAAAAAAAATATATGAAAATATTTAAAAAAATGAGGTTTGATTATTTTTCTGATATATAAAGTTTGTACACACACACGCAGAAAGCCAAAAAGTAGGATTGAAAATGAACCCTAGTAAGACTAAATTAATGACCAACTCCACCAAATCACACATAATCGTGAACCAACAAATCCTTGAATTTGTTGAGGAATATACATATCTGGGCCAGCTAATATCCCCTAATGACCAATCCACTAAAGAAATAAATATAAGAATTGCCAACGGATGGAAGAAGTACTGGTCCCTTAAGGAAATTATGAAAGCACCAGACCTGAACATGGCTCTGAAAAGAAAAACCTTCAACACGTGCATTCTTCCATGCCTAACCTATGGATGTGAAACATGGTCGCTAACCAAAACCTTAAGGGAAAAACTGGCCAAGTGCCAAAGAGCGATGGAGCGAAGCATAACAGGTTGTAAGCGAAAAGATAAAGTGAGAAACTCTGATCTTAGAAGTAAAACCATGCTTACCGATATCCTGAGCAAAATAGATAAGCAGAAATGGCGATGGACAGGTCATATGATGCGTGACACAAAAGGAAAATGGAGTAAGGTGGTTACAGAATGGTATCCAAGAGACGGAAAGAGGAAGCGCGGAAGACAGAAAACAAGATGGGTGGACGATATCAAAATGACAGCTGGCCATCTGTGGACCAGAGTTGCACAGGACAGAGCTCAATGGAAATCACTGGAGGAGGCCTATGCCAAGAGGCACACCGAGTTAAGGGATATTTTATAAACACATTTATTTTGTTACTATTTTTTGTTCTCGGAAATAAAAGGCTTTATTATTATTATTAAAGTTTGTATATGTGTGGATACGCCACACAAATACAAACTTTTAAATTAAATACTAGCCACACATACGTATCTACCTACCTACTTAGGTATGTCATATTGGTAACACACGTTTTAAATAGATAGCTAGATACGGTAGATACCTATTCTAATATTTACCTATATCTATACTAATATATAAAGCTGAAGAGTTTGTTTGTTTGTTTGTTTGTTTGTTTGTTTGTTTGTTTGTTTGTTTGAACGCGGTAATCTCTGGAACTACTGGGCCGATTTGAAAAATTCTTTCAGTGTTAGATAGCCCATTTATCGAGGAAGGCTATAGGCTATATATCATCACGCTAAGACCAATAGGAGCGGAGTCCACGCCGACGAAGTTGCGCGCAGAAGCTAGTAATATCTAAAGCTAAAAAGTTTGTTTGCGCGCTAATCACAGACACTGGTTTTAACTGAAATTTTTGACGTGACAATGTCTAATAAATCGATGAACGTTTACGGCATGCACGAAAAAGGATGACTCGTTGTCACGTTACGCTAATTGTCCCGTTACGCTCATTGTACGCTTGCGCCACATCTATTTCTCTTCCACTCGATTGGCCTATGCGTCCAAGGAGATGTTATGACGTTGTCACGTTAAACTATCGCGTCCGTAAACCAACTTTCGAGGTACGAGGTAATTGAAATTTTCCTTCTGTGTAGGTATATTAAAATTTAAATACCTACTAGGAATAAATTCTAATCAGGTAGTAGATACTACGGATATTATCTATATAGGTACATATAATAAAATGGTAGAAAAGTCAAAACTGTACATTGAATATTTTTTTAAAAGAATACTTGGGGTGTGATCTACAATCGATACCGAAGCCAAAAATATAGTTTTTAGAATTTTTGTCTGTTTGTCTGTTTGTCTGTTTGTCTGTTTGTCTGCATGTATGTCCGGGATAAACTCAAAAAGTACTGCATGGATTTACTTCAAATTTGGCACGAATATTGTTAAGAAGTCGGGTCAGAACATAGGCTATATATTATCACGCTATCACCTACGGGGAACGAGCAGTGAACCTTTATTTCTTCAAATGTATGTCCGGGATAAACTCAAAAAGTACTGCATGGATTTACTTCAAATTTGGCACGAATATTATTAAGAAGTCGGGTCAGAACATAGGCTACATATTATCACGCTATCACCTACGGGGAACGAGCAGTGAACGCACGCAGACGACGTCGCGGGCAGCAGCTAGTACATATATAAAGATATTATTATATTATTTGTCAGCAGTAAAAAATGGATTTTTCATTACTATTTGGGAAACAATATTTTCTTTTTCTATTTAGAAAATAATTCAAATTCAGACACACAGGAGACCAGTTCAGGTACCAGCTAACTCACCTAGTGTAATCCCTCTTGCAATACGTCTTCCCGTCCCTGACGAAGCACGTGCAGGACTCGTCCAGGAACTGCCGACACTCCTGGCACTTGAGGCAGGCGGCGTGCCACTCCAGGTCCGGAGCTACCCTCAGGATGTACTGGTCGTGGATCTGACCCCCGCAGCCCACGCACAATGATAGGCGGAGTTTCTCTGTGGAAGATAATTATTTGTTAGATTCTTTTGGATAAGATTTATTGTTTGGTCGCTATTTTTTTTTTTTTTTTTTATTAAATTATGGGCTTACTCTTGACCCCAGTCTAGCTCTAGGGCAGAGACGAGGTCGAAGATGGAGCGAGCTCGCCCAGAAGTAGCCTGTTCACTCGCGCTTTAAATAAACCCGGGTTATATGTAGGTACTCGGAAATACAGACGCCGGCAGGGAATTCCACTCCTTGGCTGAAAAGATGATGCGAAGCGCTTTGTGCGTACGAAGGGTATATCAACCAGGTGGGGTAACAAAAACGACTCATATTTACACCAACTTTAACTTTAGTAGTACTTAATAATTGTGTTTGATTGCAAACGAAAAAAACGACTTCAATTACATCGACAAGTATGATATAGGTAGGTACCTATATAAGTAATACTATATATACAATATATAGGTAGCCTATTGCAGTCCACTGCTGGACATAGGCCTCCCCAAGTTCGCGCCAGATAGGTATAATTATATAGGTATTACCTACTAATAGGTACCTACCTACAACGTAAGTAGACGAAAAAAAAATAACAAACGCACTAGTCACCAAAATGATTTTCAAAGATTCCCCTCGATTTCTCTGGGATGCCATCATCATATCCTGGTTTTTTTATCATGGTACATACAACACTTGGGATATTCCTTTTGTACCAAAAAATAATCAGCAAAATCGTTTCATAAACTACAAAGTTATCCGCGAATACACATAAAAAATATATATCAATGTACGTTCGAATTGAGAAACTACCTCCTTTTTTGAAGTCGGTTAAAAAGTACTGTCAGATAAATGGGCATAACATGAAAAGCGCCAGCTTTCGAATAAAGAAGAAACCACCAAACTCACAAGGTACACCTAGTAAAAAGCTATGAGATAACACACATAAAAAATATAGTCGAATTAAGAAGCTCCTCCTTTTTTTGAAGTCGGTTAAAAACTTAAAAAAAGTACCGTAGACCTAAGGTACCGTAGCAGTAGGTGCATAATTAGAAGCATTGTATTTCCAACGTCTGTTACTGATCAAATGTTTGTTAAAATTTTCTTTTCTACTAGCTTCTGCGCGCGACTTCGTCGGCGTGGACTCCGCTTCTATTGGTCTTAGCGTGATGACACATAGCCTATAGCCTTCCCCGATAAATGGGCTATCTAACACTGAAAGAACTTTTCAAATCGGCCCAGTAGTTCCAGAGATTACCGCGTTCAAACAAACAAACAAACAAACAAACAAACAAACAAACAAACTCTTCAGCTTTATATATTAGTATAGATTTATTGTTGAGGTAGGCCAACAGTAAAAAATATCCTGTTCAAAATCTGGAGCAGCCCGACTGGGGAAGTAGGTACCTCAACCTTAAAGAAGATCACAGCTAAATAATACTGTTTTCAAGCAGTGTTGTGTTCCTGTTGGTGAGTAAGGTGACCAGAGCTCCTGGGGAAGGTCGACATTATGAGAAATTCATAGGGTATAGGTACCTACCTAACTACCTCAGTATATGTAGTAAATTTTTTATACGTCTTATTTCAACGTGTTCATGAGAATATAAAGAATAAATTTATAAAAATAAAGCATACGAAAAACGTAAAGGTTACAATGATGTCTAAAAGAAATGTAAATAGTTATGATTATTCATAATAAAGTTCATATTTATACGAATCATAAGATAATGTAGGCGACATAGAACATCGAAATTATGAATAAGTTATCTGTGCTCGAATCGATATCGGGTGGGCGTGGCTTGATAGGCCACACCCATTCGCCAGTCATTCTGTCTCGCTCGCACGTTTAAAAATTTAAACGCCGTGTTTGCGACCGCCTTTATGTTCCCCGTGAGTAATTAGTTGGTTCCTATCATTACATTTTGTACAGCATTTAGATAAAAAAGCATACTAAATAGCCCATTGGCGCAGTTTGTAGTGACCCTGTTTTCTGTTTCGGGGGTTGCAGGTTCGATTCCCGCCTGACTCTGGGTGTAACATATATATATGTTACATTTATATGTATATTTATAAAAAAAATGTAGATCTACCAGTCCCCTGTTACGTATAACACAAGCATTAAGTTGCTTACCTTAGAAACAGACGACCGTGTGTGTATGTTACATCTACATATAAGTAGGTACCTACATACCAACTTATATTAATGTTTTACTAACATTCCACAACACGTTTGTGACTGTTCTATTTCATCACGTTAAATTAATAGGTATAGCCAATATTAGGCACCTACGTAATTATCTAAACTTATAATTATCATAAAGAGACAGAACTCGAAAGTCTAAACTAAAAAAATAAATCGGCCAAGTGCGAGTCGGACTCGCGCACGAAGGGTTCCGTACCATTGACTAGGTAGGTAATAGGTACATTGATTTTAATATTGGGCAAAAAGCGGCTAAAAAAATCACTTGTTGTATGAGAGCAAAAATAGGCAAAAATGACGTTTTTTGTATGGGAGCCCCCCTTAAATATTAATTTTATTTTAATTTTATTATTTATTATTAAAGTAAAAATAGAACTGAGTATTTTGTGAATATTTCAAGTGTCTACCTGTTGCTACCGTTTTTACCCTTTGGGTAGGGAACCCTAAAAACGATTTTAATAAGTAATTATTTCTAAAGAAGAACGTAACATTTCATTTAGTATTTATTTATATATATCTACAAAACCTATATTTATTACTCTTATGCGAAAGTTTGGTTGGATGTTTGTTAATCCAATCATGAAAGAACTGCTGAACTGATCTGGATGTAGGTAATTTGGCATTGAGCATTATACCTGCATAAGATTTTTATTTTAACGTTGAAGTAGGTACAATGGGTAATTTATTTAATGAAATTTCATGAACAATCCAAATAAAATACTCTTTCAATTCAAACAACAATAAAATTCATAATTATCTTTTAAAAAGTATTTCAAAATGGCTTTATAAATCATAAAAAAATTCTGAGAAATTACAATTAAAAAAATGAATGATTTATTTAGCTTAAAACAATGATTGTTTAATTACTTGCACTTTATTGTACTTTGATGGATTATTTTTAAAAAGCTTAAAAGCTGTTTTACGATTCGAAAATGCTTCTGCGAAATTAATTGAGGGAATTAATTAAAGGTGCGGTTAAAAGCCGAGTAGTGCAGCGAACACGATTTTTTCAAATTATCCTTAGGCTCTAAGATGCTCATGCCTTTTACAAAACTTAACTTAAGACTATCCTGTCGATCGACTGTTCTGTGACTTTCTAGACATTGTCTGACCCTGACAGTATTTTTCTTTGCAGTTTTTTTTTTTTTTTTGTGAACACGACTGTTGAGATAAATTAATGATATTACTGTTTATTTAAGCATTCACAGTCATGAATAATAGTATTTATGATTAATATGTAAAACACGATACATGTTTATTTTAGTTGTAACGATCATTTGAGATGAAAAAGTAAGATAGACTAATATGTCTACAATTAATAATCGTATTTAGGTACTCGCAAAAGAAAAAAAAATCGGCCAAGTGCGAGTCGGACTCGCGCACGAAGGGTTCCGTACCATTGACTAGGTACATTGATTGTAATAACGGGCAAAAAGCGGCTAAAAATCACTTTTATTGTATGAGAGCAAAAATAGGCAAAAATGACATTTTTTGTATGGGAGCCCCCCTTGAATATTAATTTTATTTTAATTTTATTATTTATTATTAAAGTAAAAATACAACTGAGTATTTTGTGAATATTTCAAGTGCCTACATGTTGCCATTATTAATATCGAGCAAAAAGGGCAAGAAAATCGCGTTTGTTGTATGGGAGCCCCCCTTAAATATTTATTTTATTTTGTTTTTAGTATTTGTTGTTATAGCGGCAACAGAAATACATAATTTGTGAAAATTTCAACTCTCTAGCTATAGCCGTTCTTGAGATACAGCCTGGTGACAGACAGACGGACGGACGGACGGACGGACGGACGGTCGGACGGACGGAGAGCGAAGTCTTAGTAATAGGGTACCGTTTTTACCCTTTCGGTACGGAACTCTAAAAAACGAACTTGAATTTACTTCGATAAGTAGGTAATACCTACAACACAGGTAGTCGAAAAAATAGTCAAGTAGGTAAATACGCGTTATTAAGAATAACTCAAAAAACTCCTCGACAGTTTTCAATCAAATATAAATAGAACAACGAAAAGTACCAGTTTTCGATTAAAATCACCAAAATCGGTAGGAACACCCAGCAAAGTTAAACATATAAAATTATAGTGTCGAATTTGAGAACCTCCTATTTTTTGTCGATTTAAAATTCTATTTCTTATTATATCATTTAAAACTAAAATTAATTATATTTAATTAATGAACTAAATTTTTAAGGCTTTTCTCGATAAAATCTACATTCTGAATCGTTCGTTCTGTAAAACTACGATTTAGGACAAAAGTGATTGAAACACTGACATCGATTTGATTTTATTTGATATTTTTCAAAAACCTCTAACATAGGTAATACACTAATACCTATCTGTAAATGTAACGTTCATGTTATGTTCGTGCGAATTACACCGAGCGACACCGAATGCTTGCTCAGCGTATTATTTAACCGATACTTAAAAATAATAAAGTTATAAGTTAATTTTTAAACGCAATTAGCAATTTATAATGAGACTATTTATATTTTTAAATATTTGTTTTTTTTTTTTTTTAAAACGAGTCCAAAGATTCTGAATAAACAAGCTTAAAGGTATAACTGCTATAACGGGTTTCAAAGATTTTTCATTTTATTGTTTTTATGGTTGAATACGCAACTCCTTAAAAGTAATTATTTACAGATATTTATAGTTAAGGTCTAAAGGACACACTGTTTTATTGGAGCTAACAAAACAAAGAAAAGAAAAAGAACACTGTGGCACTCAGGGACTGCCGCGGTAAAGCTATTGCATATCATTTTTAAGCAACTTATGCAATTATAATTATTTATTTACTTTTTATTTATGCAGAATTTTTTTGGAGTTTATTCCGTAAGAATCAATTTTCATATAAGGCTCCCGGTATGAAAAAAATATGAGGTGTAAAATCTGTTGAACGAATGACATCGTTACGTTTTTGTGCGCCAGCTATCTGCTACATCGTTTACGACAGCATCGGTTACGGCCTACGAAGTTGGTGGCGACGACAGCGAAGATCGCGACGAATAGGACACCCGGGACCCCCACGGGTGTCCTCTAGTACCTTAACAAGAAAAAGAACCGCAAATACCGGACAGCTACATGAAAAATTATTGACTAGGCCATAGCCTACCCTAGTAGGTATTGCCCTGGCCCACCGGGCCAAAATTCAAGATCCTGGGGGCGAAGCTTCCCCAGTGAGGAACAGCCCGGGCAGAGAGGCGAGAGCCTAAAGGCCCGGAATTCCGGACTGACCTAGGTCAGCCTGGATGAGCCCACGAACGAACGAACCTACGAAGTTTACGACGGTATCGGTTACGACGTTTTCTAATAATGCCATCGATAAACTGATGGCGTTATTTGATTCGTTTAACACTAACATCATAATAAGTATTCAAGGTCCGCGTCAGGAACGACGCGGATTTCAAAAATTTATTATGAAAAATATAGAAGTTATGAAAAGCCTTAAGCCAGACGAATACACTTAAGGCGTTGTCAACTCTTTATACCGCAGGAGAAACGATTCGTTAGCGTGATCTTATTCCGTACAGCGCCATCTGTTATCGCGTTTTGGTATTAAACTCGTGAATGTAAGGCCCTTTTGATATAAATTTATTTTAGGTTTTTTAACCGACGAAAAAAACGGAGGAGGTTATATATTCGACGCGTATATTTTTTTTTTATGTATGACCACGCATAACTTTTTACAGAGTAGTCTGATTTTGATCATTCTTTTTTTATTGGAGAGAGAGTACCTATACCCCGAAGTTGGTCCCATATAAATTTGAAAATAAAAATCCAACCCTAAGGGTAGGAAAACAGGGGACGATTGATTGTTCACTCACTAATTGTAAGGTATGACCACGCATAACTTTTTACTGAGTAGTCCGATTTTGATAATTCTTTTTTTATTCTTCTATACTTACGTTGTATTACTTGTCAACTAATTACAACAAAACTAACCGTTAACGCTGCAATTTACAATTATTTAAGTTTTTTTGACGCATATGACTATCTAGTCATAGATATCCATCTCCTACTAGCGCCATCTGGCGCTAGTAGGAGATTGAATCGCGCTGGCAAAATTATTTCTTGTTAGTATAACACCACCAATCACCATACATTAACCTTACGCGGTAGTCGGTATCTCCTGGGCGGTGGGCCCAGGCGGTCACCCATCCAAGTATGGAACGTCATGACGCTACCGTGTTACCGGTCGCTCAAATTTTACCCTTGATGCGCCTAGAGAAGTTTCATTTCAATAATGAAAAAAAATTGTCCAAAAATTTCTTAAAACCGATTTCACGGCTAAGTAGGTACTTATATTAGAAATATTTTGAACACCTAAAATTTTAAAATATATTTGGCTGAATGACACAAAAGTTTTTATGTTTTATGTCGAAAGTTTTTAACCGACTTCAAAAAAGGAGGAGGTTACTCAATTCGACCGTATATATATATATATATACATATACCTAGTCAGGTCATAAGTATTGTCACACAGTAAAAACTTTTTTTTAGAATGCTGGCCACAAAAAATGTTTATTGAATTCGAATTTCGAACTGTTCATAAAAATAAAAATGTGTACTTTTTAGAATTTTGCTCATTTTTAAATATGGAGTGGACGCTTAAAGAAGACCGTGTTGCAGTTATTGCGTTGCATCGTTGCGGTTACGCGCCAATTCAAATTTTTGACATACTGAAAAATTTGAATAGGACCAAAAGATTCATGTATCGTGCCATTAAACGGTACAATGAAGACTCTAGTGTAGATGACAGGTCAAAATTTTGGTTGCCCTCTCTCCGTTAGGACTCCAGGAGTGATCAAAGCTGTGAGGGCGTGGATTCAAAGAAATCCCAAACGTAAGCAGAAACGGTTGGCCCTTCAGATGGGGTTAAGCAGAACCACGGTGAAAAGGGTGTTAAATGAAGACTTAGGGCTTCGGTCTTATCGAAGAAAAACAGGACATTGTTTGAACACTCGTTTAATGGACCTGAGACTGAAGAGATGCCGCGCTTTGTTGAAGCGGTACGCGGGAAAAAAATATCGGGAAATTCTTTTTTCAGATGCAAATTTTTTTTCCGTAGAAGAGAGCTACAACAAACAAAATGATAAGGTGTACGCACACAGTAGTGAAGAAGCGAGCAACCGTATTCCGCGTGTCCAACGAGGTCATTTTCCATCCTCGCTCATGGTGTGGTTGGGAGTTTCTTATTGGGGCTTAACTGAGGTACATTTTTGTGAGACAGGTGTAAAAGCGAATGCATTTGTGTATCAAAATATAGTCCTGACGAACCTTGTGGAACATGTTTCTCATACCATGTTCAATAACAGGCACTGGGTATTCCAACAAGATTCAGCGCCAGCTCATAGAGCGAAGAGCACACAAGACAGGCTGGCGGCGCGTGAAATCGACTTCATCCGGCACGAAAACTGGCCCTCCTCCAGTCCAGATTTGAGTCCGTTAGATTACAAGATATGGCAATACTTGGAGGAAAAGGCCTGCTCAAAGCCTCATCTTAATTTGGAGTCACTCAGGGCATCCTTGATTAAGGCAGCCGCTAATATTGACATGGACCTCGTTCGTGCTGCGATAGACGACTGGCCGCGCAGATTGAAGGCCTGTATTCAAAATTGCGGAGGTCATTGTGAATAAACTTTATCATCATAAAAATCTATGTTTTGTTGCGTTCATTTTGGTATATAAATTGTTATATAATAAATAAACTTGTCTCAATTATTTAATATTAAACATGTGACAGAATTTATGACCTGACTAGGTATATATTTTATGTATGTTCGGGGATAACTTCGTCGTTTATGAACCGATTTTGATAATTCTTTTTTTGTTTTAAAGGGGATATCCCAACTTAGGTACCATGATAAGGAAACCAGGATCTGATGATGGGATCCCAGTGAAATCGAGGGAAATCCTTGAAAATCGTATTGACGACTAGTGCGTTTGTTAACTTATTTATTATTTATTACTTGCCGATGCAATATTGAAGTCTTTTTTTTTTCGTTTGCTAGTTTTGTTTAAACTAGACTATTCCGCGACTAGATATTAGAAACATTTACGACCCTGTGATCTATATACCTATATAATCTGTCTTTGTCTTTATGAAGTAAAGTTGATTGTTAGAATTGTACCGACAACAACAGATAAGTTTGAACCTTACTTGGATATCAAACTCTTAATAATATTACTTAATATACCTACCTAAGTTTAACCTAAGTCAGAATTTATGTAACCTGTAGGGAACACCGGGCAAGACGGGGTGGTGGGCAAGATGGGGCATCAGGCTTTTCAAGTAATTTGAATTGATCAATCACGTCCACTTTGCCATCTCGCTACTAGCTGCCATGACAGCTCTCAGTCACACGAGTACTAACACGGTGGCTAGTCATTTGTTTTAGTTATCGTCGAAAAGTAGATTTGGTTTGTTGGTATAAAAATTTCTTATATATACGTTTGGTAGTGCATGAAATTTGTATTTGGTGATTTTCAAGCGGCATCTTGGTAAATCTTATTTACAATAACCTGCAGTAATAGGTAATAACTTGTTTTGTTATGAAACATTATTCATTTTTTTTTTGTTTGATTATTAATTTTAAAACGGATGAACGGGCAAGACCACAGGGGTATCAGGTACTCCGTCTTGCCAAACACGATTTTGATTATTTATATTTTATTATATATTGTTTTAGGATGGTTTATATTAGAAGTTGTTTTGAAGCAACAAATGGGATATACGTCGGCTGCAAAATCCTTCTCAGTCCCACTAACCACATTGAAACGAAAAGTAAAAAAGGCTCGTGAAAACGAGAGTACAATGGAGAATATAAAGATACCTTTGGGTACCATTATTCTCGCAAAAGGCACATGATGAGCTGGTGGATTATTGATTAGACATAGAAAGTAGATTTTTTAACTGTAGATGCTGTCGCAGCGCCTCTTACAACAACAGCAATGAGCACTGCAGTTGTTCTTTACACCTCCTGCTACTTCAACAGTTATGACAACTAGTACAACTGAAGTTAACACAGATTTAAATTTGGGACCTTCCCCTAGATGTTCTTACTGGCTTAATCCAGTGTGAGATAAAAGTAACTTCACCTTGGTCAGCCCAAAGCAACTAATGCCTCTTCCAGTGACCAAGAAGATATTAAGAGTGACCATGCCTATATTGTACAGGGCTATATTTTGACTTTAAGGAAGGCTGGATTGCTTGTTCTTCTTGTAGTAAATGGTCACATTGTGTCTGCGCAGGGGTGGACGATGATGATGCTGAAGCAACATTAATTTGCGAGTTCTGTACTCCTGAATAGTCAAGAGAATGGCTATACCCCATCTTGCCCATTAGGCCCACCCCATCTTACCCGACCTATCGGGCATGATGGGGTGATACGTCATATTCTACATTTTGTTATTTTATTAATAATTCTATGGTTCTGTGATCCTGATTTAAATTTAATATGTAAGATTGATAACTACAAGACTGATTAAGAATAAAAATGATTATGAAACCATGAACCCCTATGATTTCTGGAGCTTTAAACCTTAACTACCCTTCTTGCCCGGTGTTCCCCTACCCTACATCTATGCACAAACATGTAGGTATATATATATAACAAGAAGCCGCCCATAGAAATTAAAACATTGATATAACTAATCCCCATACAAAACAGTAATAAAAATATAAATAAATACAATTAAATAAACATCCAATTACTTACAAAATCGTTCGCTTTGTGAACGCCGACAGATATTTTAACGAGCTAATGAACTAAACGATTTTAATGAGACTTGTTCATTTTTAATGATATCGACTTTTATTATTATATAGCGTAAGCTTACTGTACCTAATGTTTATCTTCTGCAAATAGGAAATATTAAATTTTTTTGATAAAATATAGGTACCTACTACCTACATAGGTATAAAAAGTATCATAAAAATAGTTTCAAGTTAATAGTTTCAATAATTTTAAGTATTTAAACTTGATTGTATTATTAAAAATTACTTTTTAACGATTGAACAATATATATTAAAAAACATCTAGAGATCTAGATAATAATTGAGAATGTAAAATTAATCTCTATTTTTATTGGACACGCCATTTTTAAGGAACGATTTCACTGGTTTAATTTCATTTTTCTTTTTAGATTTCTTATAGGTACTCGTGAAAAGTTTTTAGCGCAATAAAAAAGGAAATGTGCAAAAATTTTGAAAATATTAATTGAAAATTTAACGAGACTATACATACTTTTATACAACTATGTCGGCAAACAAGCGTTTATCATCCGATGGTCAGCGATTACCGTAGCTTATAGACGTCTGAAACACCAGAACCATCGCAAGGACGTTGCCGATACTTTTTTTACCCAAGTAAAATCCGGGGGGGAAAAGTAAAAAGGGGGGGGTCTTGTAAAACGTTACGATGCGTTACAAGGGGGGAGGGGGGGTTCGAACAACGCGTTACGTAACATTGTTTTTTATTTAATTAAAAAACTAGGGTATTAAAATCTATTGTTTTATTTATTAATTACTACCGCAAACGCGATTAAAACAATAACAAAAGTAATTTATCGACTTTTCGGTTAGTTTGTGCAACATAGGTACTTGTGATATTTGGGTATAAATGGTCAGTTTGGTGTTACGTAACGTTTTTGGTGGGGGGGGGGGGGTTACAGGAAAAGGTTACGGGCTACGGCGCGTTACATGGGGGGAGGGGGGGTCAAAAATCTTCAAATTTTGCGTTACGTAATACTTGAACGCCCGGCCCCCTGAAAGTAGTATTATTTAGCTGTGATCTTCTGTAAGGTTGACGTACGTTCCCAGTTAGGTTGCTCCAGATTTTGAGCAGGATGTTTCCTACTGTGCCCTGCCTCAGTTAAATCTTACAAGTGCTCGTTTCACCCGCGTCATTTCCGATTACGTAAGAATGTCAGGATAAAAAGTGGCCTTTGTATTATTCTAAATCTCCGGCTGCCTACGTACTAAGTTTTGATAACAATAACTTCAGTAGTTTTTACGGGAAAGAGTAACAAAAATCCTGTATCCTCAAAACTTTCGCATTTATATACATATTATTAGAATTAGGTATGGAAGAAGGGTACCATACATCCCGGTTGTCAGCAATCCACGTATTGTCTCCTCAAGATCTACTTGACTCAATAAGACAAAAATATTTTCTAATTGTTTACTATTGACCACATGAAAACCCCACAATGACACACGATTGGTTTATTAGTAGACCAGTGCTTTTAGCGTTTAAAAATGGTAAAAACCAAATAAATTTATAGCAGAATGAAACACATTGCAAAAGAAAGAGGATACAACGAAAATGATAGGAAAAATAAATTACGGTCGATCTGAGGGCGGGAAGTGGTAGGGAGGGGGGTTAAGGGTAAAAAACTGTTTATCTCGATTTCTGGCAAAACTACATATTTATTTATTTCTTTGCATTTTCTGAAAACATTTACCGTAGTAATGTAAATATTTTTTTGCATCATAAGAAACTAGAGATTTTAGCGAACAAAAAGCTGACCAACTTTTTAAAAAAAGCTGATATTTTGGCGTGAGTATTTTCGATTGAAAATGAGGGTACTTTTTCGATATTGTGGTCAAAATAAGGTTCTACTATAAATTTCTTTTTTTTTCTAAAGCTAATAGCACTGGTCTATATATAGTGAAATAATAGTAAAATATACTTTCTGACAGCAAGTTTCTGTGGCAATAGTCAAAAAATCACAGCAATGAAAAAATAACATTTCGTGCTATAGGTACCTATATATGTACTGTAATTTTGAAGTAATACATACATAATATGTATATAATAATTGTGTTTGCTAGCAAACAAAAAAATTTACTTCAAAATTACATACACAAGTAATACAACGTAAGTAGACAAACAAAATTAACAAACGTACTAGTTGACACTACGATTTTCGAAGGTTTCCCTCGATTTCTCTGGGATGCCATCATCAGATCCTGGTTTCTTTATCATGGTACTACCCTTGGGATATCCCCTTTGCAACAAAAGAAGAATAATCAAAATCGGTTCACAAACGACGAAGTTATCCACAAACACATAAAATAAATACGGTCGAATTGTTTCTCTCCTTTTTTGAAGTCAGTTAAAAACGAATACCTATTACCTCTTGGTACCTACTTGGTACTTACCTCTTGGTACTCTGCTAGAATACCAAATATCCTAACATCTTATATGTCGGTTTCATTATACGTTTAAAAGAAAAATACAGTCAAATCGAGAACCTCCTCCTCTTTTTGAAGTCGGTTAAAAAGTGAATTCTAGGTATGAACACCGTGGGCTGCCTTACCACTTATCAACACTGTATGATCGCAGTCAAGGCCTAATTAATTCGTATTATTTTTATTTTTGTGTTTCCCACACATGAGGAAATAATACGAATTAAAAATAGCTTGGTGTTGTCTCTTGTCAAAGAATTCATTGTAATATGAAACTTTGAACAGTGAGTGCTGTAAAGGACTCGCTATAGATGGCACCCCGATTGCTTAAAACCGAATAAAATCATATCAAAAATTTCGATCCGGCTGGACATAGATCCATAGCTTAATGGCTAGAGCACCGTACACGATATGTCGGGGGTGCGGGTTCAAATCCCGCTGGATCTAAAATTTTGATATGATAATAAAAAACATTTTCGAATGCCTAATGGGCATGACGACAGTATCAAAAAATCGTCAATTTAATGATTTCAGGGGAACACTCATATAAAAAAAATTCAAAATACTGGTTTAGTTTTATGT
The DNA here is from genome assembly GCA_905220545.2 of Melitaea athalia. NCBI lineage: Eukaryota > Metazoa > Arthropoda > Insecta > Lepidoptera > Nymphalidae > Melitaea > Melitaea athalia. Next base: position 2,029,090 of record HG992198.1, read on the forward strand.
AAAATAATAAGATTATTGTGATTTTCAATAAAATAAAACATTAAAATACTGCAATCGGCCATTTTGATTGAAACACAAGCTACAGCGCATGACGTCACGCTATAACATCAATATAATACGTCAGGCGCGTTCACCCACAACTCACTCTAGTCGACAAGTTGAAAAAGGTCTAAAATAGAGATACTGCTCTTAAAATTATGTGTAATAGCTCATTGGATTCGGAATCGCCTAGAAAAATGTTCTATAAGTGTGTTTTGCACATCAAAAATTGCAAAAGTTATAAACAATTAAAACAAGGAAAAAATGGCTTTCCTTTTTTTGCCAATATTTCATAAACTATTAATATTAAAGAAATTTCAAAGTTAGATTCTGAAAGAGGAGGAAATTTCCAATAAAAAAACTTGCAGCTCCTGGAACTCTATCTCCATTATTTAAAATTTTAATTTCATGCTGGTCTTAGGTTGAACGCGTCCGAAGTGTGTCATGCCATGACGTCAGAGCCGACGCCATGACATCTGCTGCCGTTTTGACGCACACATGAAAACATATTAGAAAAATAGTTTTAATCTTCCTTAAACTGAAGTTTATTACCGAAATATAAGTATTTTCGTAAATAGTAAATGTGTACCCACATTACGGAACAAGTTTTCAAAATCTTTCGTCATGCCCATTAGTTAAATAAAATAATGTTCTAGAAAACATGGGCACATGAAATTTCTATCATAATGTTTACGTGAATACGCTACGCCCAACGATTTTATATTTGTCTGATTAATACCCCAGATTGATGAGAAGATTGGTGCGATCTGGTAGCTAGGACTTACCGAATAATTTTGTAGCTTTTAGTACATAACCTAACTACATCATTTTTATTGTAACAAAAGTGTTTAAGAAAAAAAAATTAGTTGAAGTATTTTTTTTTTTGTGTGACAGTCGAACACGTCTCACGCACAAAACAGACACGCACATGTACACACACGTAGAGAGGTTTTAAAAACGTGTGCGTTAGAATTTATTGTGTCAATAATGAGTTGCGCGGACGATCTATGGATCAGGGTTTAGGGTTGAGACATAAGTTTATTTAATTTAATTATTTCATATTATAAGGACACAAATTAATTGTAAATTATATTTGTTGTGATTGTAACGTTTTTAGTCTTTGTAAATAGACTTTTAAAAGCGCAATAGATTTTGGAAGTTTTTGAAATTCTTTTGGTGCGTTAGGAAAAAATTATGAGAGTAAATTATTACGATGCGCGTACGAAAAAATTATATAAATAATTAAATGTTTCTAACAATCTAAATGAAAAGCTGTAAGGGTGTTGTTATTCTGTAGTTATCTAGAAGTTAGCTAAAAATAGCATACATGTTATTTCTTATCTCAAAATTGTAATAAAACTTAAAGTTCTGCGAGTACGTACTGAGTGTAAACAATATATGCATTGCATTGAAAACGTTTTCTTTCGATACTTAATAGCAATTATTCTTATCTTTAAAGTGAAATCATAATTGATTTTTAATTTAAAATATTTGTTTACTTTATTTAATAATGTTGTTAAATTTTATTCTAATCTATAAAACAATAGAAAAGTACAACTTCTATTTCCTGATTCTTTATCTAGATTAATTTAAAAAACAGAACAATAACATGTAGATTTTATCATTAATTATGTTGAAAATAGTTTTATATATTTGATAAAAATTATAAAGAATATTACGCTTGAAATAATTTTCCTAACTTAAATAAGAACCAAATATATATGTTTAGTAATTCATAAATAAAAATATTACTTACAATAGTTCAAATATTTTTAACAACATAACAACAAAGACCTAAACAATACACTGTAATAAAGTTACAAATATAAAATAAAAATGTACAAATAATATATTTTGATACATTTTTTGAAACAAATTATCTATTGTAAATAAAAAACAATTAAAAATAAATAAACGAAAAAAAGCTCCGATGTATCAGCCCTACAGCCAATAATCCGAGGCGGCACAACAAAGGCGCCGCCTTATCTTCACGATCGCCTCGGGGTAGCGATCGAGCTCCACTACCGATACCCATATCGAAGTGGAGTAGATTTGTCTGTCTGTACGAGTTCTTAGCGATAATAATTATTGAGAAACCGACCTTCAGAAGACGTGCAGTTGTCACAGAAACTGACTTTTACGCTATCGATCGCAGATTCGATATCTACTGATGAGAAATTTGTATAAGTTACGTGTTTATCGTAAACCTATTCCACTAGTGGTCGTTTACTGTGATTGGTTCTTAACCGACTTCAAAAATTGAGGAGGTTCTCAATTCCGTTGGTATTTTTTTAAGTATTACTAGTTGACCGGTCCTGCATTGTCCTTTTAAACTGTCAAATGCGTGAGATTAAAATAATATTTACGTTTCTTGAAAAAATTCAGTTTTCTGACCAAGTACTTATTTCAAACTTTCATTTAAGAACCTTCTAGAATTTAAGAGAAAACTTTGAAAGACAAAATCGCTTAGAAATGATCCAGACGTTCTCTAGCTTAGCAATTAATTTTCATTTATATAGACTAGCTTTCCACCCGCGGTTTTGATTGCTTAGACTATACGAATTTGATTTAAATAAAAGGTTATTTATTTATTTTTTATTTTATACTTTATTGTACACCACAAATATATTATAAACAAAGCGTTACAGACAGTGAAGTATATACAATGGACAGACCTGTGGGACAGACTTATGGCTAATAAGCCATTTCTTCCAGACAACCTAGACATAAAAAGGAAACTTATTATCTTTTAGTAGGTGGTGTAGATGTATAATAAACTTACATACAAATGTCTACATTCTAATACTTATAGAAAATACCTACATAAATAAATAAAAAGAAGACTTAAAATATATATTATAGGTTATAAATAAATTGCTGTGAGTGCACTTCTGGGCATGGATCTCCAGCCCTAGCCATACCATATTCAGTGATCGTCACTCCCTAATGAGGTAATCCGCACATCTGATGAGAATTTATTAGTATGTGTATCGCTATCGACGCCTCCACCGAACTTAATGATATTACCGCTTAAACATTTAAACTAACATTTAGATTAGGTAGAAGTATCTTACTTAGATAACGAAACTCTAAACGAGTGGTAGCTGGTTATATGAAGGTGCTATCTGCAGGTAACGCCGATGGTAACTGACAAGGTATCAATAAGAAAATAATTGTCAGCGTCTTTAATCGCTCTTTCATATAACATATTTCATAGAACTTATGATAGATTTATAATACTTGAATATTATATTGACGCATATTTAAAGAGTAACTGCGGAGTTTCCGGCCTATTCTTCTCTGCAGAATCCACATTTCGAATCTGTGGCAGCTTCAGTGGCGGATTTACATAATAGGCTGAGTAGGCTGGAGTCTAGGGCGGCAAATTCTAGGGGCGGCAATTTTATTTTTGAAACATTATAATATTAGGTCTTTACCTATGAAATTGCCGTTTCGTCGTTTGTTTGTATTTTTTTTTAAATCTATACTAATATATAAAGCTGAAGAGTTTGTTTGATTGTTTGTTTGTTTGTTTGTTTGAACGCGCTAATCTCAGGATCTACTGGACCGATTTGAAAAATTCTTTCAGTGTTAGATAGCCCATTTATCGAGGAAGGCTATAGGCTATATATCATCACGCTAAGACTAATAGGAGCGGAGTCCACGCCGACGAAGTCGCGCGCAGAAGCTTGTGATTTAATATTAGGTAAGTAGTTTGATTTCATTTGAATGAATCGACAAAAATTTCGGAATAACTGAACTGAAAATAATTTGTTAAAAGAATTTAAAACAAATGATTGTAGAACAAGTTATTTTTAAAATACGGTTAAAATATTAATGTACAATTCTACTGACAGATAAATCAAGTCGATGCCGCTATCTCGGAGATAAGAATCTGTATTGTTGAGTACTTAGATCTGATAGACGCTTGATACACCTTTTTTTAGTGTTAGTTAAGGAAAGTTTAAGATTTGTATAGATTAGAGGTTATATATATTTAGAAAGCTATACCACATATATCTCTAATTAGGTAAATACTATAAATTCTAGAACTCTAGATTTCATATTGTATGTGTAACATACTGTATACCTATATCCCACTGCTGGGATAAGACATCCGTTTTAAAGGTAATTATAGTTCTTAACAAAAAAATTTAAAGACTTGCTGCACAGTTACTTGCCCGTTATCATCAGCAGAAACTAAATTCAAAATCGGTGGTATACCTCTATTTAACAATAATTACCTAATCTATACTAATATAATAAAGCTGAAGAGTTTGTTTGTTTGATTGTTTGTTTGTTTGTTTGTTTGTTTGTTTGTTTGTTTGTTTGTTTGAACGCACTAATCTCAGGATCTACTGGTCCAATTTGAAAAATTCTTTCAGTGTTAGATAGCCCATTTATCGAGGAAGGCTATAGGCTATATATCATCACGCTAAGATCAATAGGAGCGTAGCACCAATGAAGAATGTTTCAAAATCCGGCTTTTTTCCTTTTGAGAGCTTCCGCTGCGTAAACGGCAGAATTGGTCCTATTCCACGCGGACGATGTCGCGCGCAGAAGCTAGTTATTTAAAAAACTCATATTACTATTAAAATTTGTTAAATGAGAATTCAAGAGCTCTGCTTTTGTCGAATAACCAATTTTTTATTGAATTTTGGATTTTGATTTTGAGTCTCTTACACAATCTCACTGTGTTTTGGAGATTTACGTACGTTTCGTGTTCGAAATTTATTCAAATAAAAAAATCCGTACCTAATACCACTATCTCAGTGCAAATAAAGGTAAAAGATATTAACATTACCTTCTCTGTTAGTTACAAAACCTTTTTACTACAGACTCCTTGAAATACAAAAAAAAATGTTTTAAATTAAAATATTCGTAAATTACGAACTTGTAAATTAGTTCGTAAAGATATCATATTCGAATTTAGATATAAAAGTTTCTTTTGTTAAGAAAAAGTTCTCTTAAACGAAAAATTAGGAAAATTTAGAAAAATTGGACAATTTTAGATCATATAACTTAGATAGATGTAATATAATTATTACTAGTGGTCGCCTAATGGACGAAATTCGACTATATGTAATTAATAATTTAAGCACATACTTTAACAATAAACAAAAGAGTATATTATACCTATGCGTGACTGTGTGTGTGTCAAATATAATTATGGTAGTGTGTGTAATGTTTTATTTATTGATGTAATGTACTTTTTATGTAACATTTAAAAAAAATATTAGCATTCTACAATCCTTCCCTATACAAATTATAAGTGTGCAAAATTTCATACTGCTTCGTCCGCGCTTTCGTAAAAAGGGGTACAAAGTTTTTGTAGATTATTGACAGTTTACATTTTACGTTTGACAGTTTCACGTTAGACTATACAACGTAAGTCTGGACCTCTAGTAAAAAACAGTATTTCAAATTAACGATCGTCATTTCACAAAATACAATTAGGTAGGTATATAAATTTTTATCAATTAAGAGGAAAGGGTACCGAATAGACTTTTGAAGAATAGGTATTTGAATATTTTGTTCCTGTCTCCACTGACTTTTACTGTAGGCCGCCCCGCACACCCGCCAACCCCGCACCGCTTTGTCTATGTGTAAGTGCCGTCGTGATAGTGTGCGTGTGCCGCTTCGCGAATGCTATTTTTCTGTATTTTGCTTGTTTTATTTCATTAGCCCGTTGGCGCAGTTTGTTGTGGCCCTGCTTTCTGTTCCGCGGGTTGCGGGTTCGTTTCCTGCCCGAGCCTGGGTGTAATATTTGTATTTATATACATATTTATATGTGTATTATTTCTATGTATATTTATAAAAAATATTCATATATACATATAGTTATAGGAGTCGGCTGTTACCTGTAACACAAGCATTAAGTTGCTTACCATAGGAACAGACTAACCATATAAACATATTTAATAAATTTTTTCTGTTTCGTTCTTCTATAACTCAGCTTACTTTTATTGGATTTCGTAAACTACTTAGTACTTATTATTTTGAATTATTGTTTGTTAATTCATTGGATTGTTATCTACATAACTGTATTTTGGTAAGTAATAATTAAAGAAAGAAAGAAAGAAAGACATTTATTTGTGACACATACACTGCTTACAGACACAATTACAATGAAAAATAAAAAAGTAAAATTAGAGTAAAAAATTTAAATAATTAATTTAAAAAAGTAAACTTTTCATCAGATAATCAGATAAAAAATAAAAGAATAATAATAAATAATTATTGAAATACTTAGATATTTTATTTATGAATTAGGTATGTAATTACATGGTTGAGGTGTATGTAAGAATGGGTGTTGAGATACATACATATAGTGTACATGATAAATGTATTGTAGCCATACATACATAGTAATTAATATGTTTGTCTTAGTATAATAATAATAATATACTTTGTTGCACATTTAAATAAAGAACAAAATTTACATTACCAGCAATTATATAGTCACAAATTGATGATGAACCAGGCGATCTTATTGCTAATAATTGTGTTTGTTCGCAAACGAAAAAAACCGACTTCAATTAAGTACATCGGCAAGTAATACGTAAGCAGACGAAAAAAATTAACAAACGCACTAGTCACTACGATTTTTGAGGGTCCTCCTCGATTTCTCTGGGATCCCATCATCAGATCCTGGTTTCCTTATCATGGTACCTAAGTTGGGATATCTCCCTTCCAACAAAAAAAGAATTATCAAAATCGGTTCATAAACGACGAAGTTATCCCCGAACATACATAAAAAAAAACAAAAAAAATATATAAGTACGGTCGAATTGAGTAACCTCCTCCTTTGTTGAAGTCGGTTAAAAAGCAATCGAATATAATCGAATATAATATATAATAAAAAGCTGTCTGTCTGTCTGTCTGTCCGTCGCGCAATCACGCCAAAACTACTGAACAGATTTAAATATTAATAATTTGGTATACAGATAGTCTAGAGTCTGAGAAAGGACATAGGCTACTTTTTAATGCGAATAAAAGGGTGTAAGGGGTTGAAAGGTGGGAATGAAAATTTGTATGGAACTATGTTCGTGTTTCGTAACTGTCAAACATTTAATGTTCATCCCGTCGATATGGTAAACTCTGGTTTCGAATCGACAACATATATTCACAATATACGGATAGTGGCGTATTTTACATTTTAAAAATGTATAATAATGTCCGTAATGAAAACGGATTGACATAATATATATTTGTTGTCAAATATAAAACGTAGTGGTCACAATATACTCTTTGGTCAAATATTTATGCGTGCGTTCAGAAATTTATTTAGTGTAAACTAAGGAAAATATATCAAGCTAATTAAATCTTATACTATTGAAAAAAAGGAAAGCATTTTTTTCCCTCAAATCAACGCAGGTGAAACCGCGGGGCACAGCTAGTAATAGTATACATATAAGTTGTAATGTCTCATGTTTGTCGCGGTTATTAATACGTAACACATAATTGGGACGATATAATAATGTTTAAAAATATGAAAAAATTAGATTCTGGTGACATAATATACAAAGAGAGACTGGTTGACTAATCCTCCAATTTTATGCGTCCGACTGCATATTATGTAGGTACGGTGTTGCATAAAATTTCAAAGGACTACCGTATTGATATTTTTAAGTGTACAGTGTAGTGTTAATAAAATTTAAAAAAAAAACATCAAAATAAATGTGGAAGAACAAACTATAAATCAAAAGAAATAATAATTATTATTAAAAAAAAATTGAAACAACTGAACTCAGAATTAACAATAAAATAAAGATATTTAAAATAATAGTCACTAATAAAGGTGGCAGTGTGTCTCACAAAAAGATAAGTCCTCGGCTTCAGTTAGGGATAAACCCTAACACAGATTTTCAGGACCACCTATTGATGTTTTATTTAATTATTTTGTGGTTGATTAAGAATTTTTTACCGACGAAGACAAACAGAGGAGGTTCTAAAGTCGCCACGTATATTTTTTTAATATTTGACCATGCATAACTACAGAGTAGTCCGAATTTGATTTTAAAAAAATATTGTAAAGACTACGAAGTTACTGCTATTCTATTTTGTGGAGCCCTAAAGGAATCATTTACCAAAAAATTGGTAATTGTGTTTGCTCACAAACGAAAAAAAAACGACTTAAATTACATCGACAAATAATACAGCGTAATAAGACGAAACAATAGTCAATACGCGCTATTAAAGATTACTCAAAAGGTTGTAATCAGATCTCAATCTAATTTAAACAAGACTAAATGACAAGTATTAGCTTTCGATTAAAATGAGAATCATCAAAATCGATAAACCGAGTAAGAAGTTATGCGGTATAATACAACGTAGGTCGACGAAAAAGTAGTCAAGTAAATACGCATTATTAGATTAGATATAACTCTAAAAGTACTTGTTAGATCTTCATTAAATTTAAATGGGACCACATGACACCTTTCAATTAAAACAAAATTGATCGAAATCGGTCCACCCAGTCAAAAGTTCTGAGAACATAATTACATTAAAAAAATACAGTCGAATTGAGAACCTCCTCCTTTTTTAAAAGTCGGTTAAAAAGAACGATGCTTTCTGGAATTCAATAGAACCAATAGTAGAAAAATTTTACTATGATTGCCATATGGGAAAGGAAAGGAAATAATTAACCTCTCGTCTACCGGACTTGCCCGAACCATAGAGCATATTTAGAGAAGAGGTGTCACTTCATAGTCAAGACAAGACTTCAAATTTTACTATACCCTGGGGTACCAACTTTGCGGTTGAGCTCTATTTTTTTCGTTAAATTGGTAATAATGAAGCATAGTGTTGTCATACTGCTATCGTACCGGATATCGATAATAGTGTGGAAAAAGGTCGATAAATTAGTCGATAAAATTATCAATATTTTTCCGCGTAGCCGCTGCTTGCTAGGTTTTTTTTTTGTTTTATAAATAAAACAAACTTTTTTTTAATTATTTATATTTTAAACTCTTCTAAAATATTAATTATCCTCTGTTTAATTTATTTTAATTATTACAAATTAACTTAATCTTAATATAACAAAATAAATAAAATTATGGCAAAAATCTTAGTACATCATAATTATATATATAAAAATCTTGTGTCACGATGTATGTTGCCAATAAACTCCAAAACTACTGAACCAATTTTTATCAAAATTTGTAAGCATCTGTAATTTGATCCAACTTAGGAGATAGGGTAGTTTTTATCCCAGTTGGATCCGGTAGGTGGCACTGCTATCGGTATGTAAGTAATCAAATTTGGTAGCTGTTTTCCGGGCAGGACAACGTCTGCCGGGTCTGCTAGTAAATTTCTAAAACAACAAATGTTCACTATTTCACATTCTCAACAATTTGCAAAGTTATTTATTTTAAGATACCACCTGTAGCACAAATCTACATTGACATTATACGTCTAACTTGTCTGGACAATATTTGAAATAAATTTCTTTTTAATATTTTACATCTATACATATAATAAAATGGTAGGAAAGTCAAAACTGTACATTGAATATTTTTTTTAAAGAATACTTGGGCTGTGATCTACAATCGATACCGAAGCCAAAAATATATTTTTTTGAATTTTGGTCTGTTTGTCTGTTTGTCTGTTTGTCTGTATGTATGTCCGGGATAAACTCAAAAAGTACTGCATGGATTTACTTCAAATTTGGCACGAATATTATTATGAAGTCGGGTCAGAACATAGGCTACACATTATCACGCTATCACCTACGGGGAACGAGCAGTGAACGCACGCAGACGACGTCGCGGGCAGCAGCTAGTATTTACAATGTAAGACTCCAGAATTATATATTTACAGTCAATTTTTTGGCTTTCTAATGCAAGAAATAAAAATGTAAATGTTGTTTTTAAAACTAAATTGAAAACTCAAATGAACAAGCTCAAAATAATATGGATGGATATGGGATAAACTAATTAGAACGACATAATATTCTAATAAAATTAGTAAAATTGTGTGTTAGAATATATATACAGAAATCCGAAAAATACCCAGAACCCAATCCGAGCACCCCACTATCCACGTGGTCTTGGTCTGTCTTACCCCTAGAGTGTTCTGTTGAGAGCCCGGAGCGGATAAGGCTGGTCGCCGAAGGCGACCAGCCTCATCCGCTCCCTACGCATTCGTTCATGCGCTTTCGCACAGCGGGAGAGGTCTGTCCTCCTTCCGCGCCGGAGCCGTGTTATACTAATTTCAATGGTGGTAGGTTAAATTTTTTTCGTAACGCAATTATGTGGATAAACCGTCTAATTTTGAAGTTAGGTAGGTTAGGGTTATTTATTTATTTTTTATAACGAAATTATGTCGATAATCTAATTTATCTAAGCTCAAAATTAAAAAGATTTACGATTAAATAGGTTTTGCCTTCATATAAAAAAATGTATTGAAAAGAATCCCGACTGAGTAGGCTGTATGGTCTTAGACTTTTGCCTGTTTGATAGATAGAACGAAAACATCTACATCGATATGTCAGTTCATATTAATCTGTTCTTCGTATCGTATATTACTCTTGTCAATCAAGAGATATTTTTAACGCGAATACGAATAATATTATGTATAAAAGTGTTACAAATAGTTTCTACGTACATACGTGTATTATTACAATGTGTGTTTTAAAAGCCACGGAACGGAGTATGAATGCACTTCTTGCAGCATCGGAGCTAAAATACGTATAATTAAAATTAGGTATTCGGTAAGTATTTAAATAATTTTACCTTAAATTTTTTTGCCGTGATATCGTTATAATCATGAGATTGCTGGGGATGGGAGAGGCACCAGAGGATAATCCACCACACCCCCTCCCCCCAATTTTTCAAAAAACCCCATAAATCGAAATACTATTGTCTAAAGGCTTACCGAAATAAAATACATATCATACATAAATAACCTCTTTCTTAGAGTAAGTGACATTTGGAAAAAAAAATTATATACTTGACGTTTATGACGTTTCACACACTACATTGCTGCCAATTTATACAAAAATTCAAGTTTGGTATACAAAGTATAGTAAATGAGTGTCACCAAATTGATGCGTCAGATAAATAATGACAGGTTAGATCTAACCTCACGGGAGACAACCTATTAAATAACTCTTTACCTACTTGAACTGAATAAATCCTTATTTTGAAATTTTGTATCTTTATTTAGTTAACCTACTTTTCCTAGTGTCTGTCCGTCAGTCTTTCTACAGTATCCTTCCTTTGCCTCAGTAATAAGACTACCGTTAGCCAAAATTATAGTCAAACCAAAAACATAAACAACATAATATTATTTAAATTATTTACCATAATTATAATTTTTATTTGTTAGAGAAACCCTTCTTTAGCCCAGGTTTGCACAATGTTACAATGAACACCGCATCCAAATAAGGTTTTATTGTAGTTTATGAAAAGAGAGATTATTTAATTTTGTTTACACGAATTTTTGAAGATATCGACAAAATATTACATCACTAGTGTATCTATATAATTATCGACTATGAGGCATCACTTCGCTGGCGTGTATACGTACTGCTCTGACCCTTCCCTCCCCCAGACCTATCCCACAAACAGCAAGAAAGGGACAACTGAAGCTCAGACCACTTTAGGTAGATAATTATTGACCAAAACAGCATTTCGTAGTAGACTGTTTTCTCCCCGAAACATGCCAATTTTTTTTTTATTTTTTTTCACGTAAATAAACAAAGCCTTCAGCTATGCCGCTCCGTTCTCTTTTTTTTGTAAATATGAATTATTATTTTTTTATGAGTGTCTGAAAATGAACAAAAAATTAGGCAATATTTCTAGTTTTTGAAGACTCCTACTACCTAATATAATAAGAATATGAAAAAAAACAAAACGTAGGGGCATGGTCATGGCAGGTAAAAGTTTTATGTTGCAAAAATATTTGATCTAGTGTCATTATCCAGGGAGAAAACAGTCGAATACGTTTGTATGGAGAAAGAGCCGGTATCCTTTCCTCTTAATTACTTACAGTTAAAAGTAAAGCTACCGTCAATTCGGTATGTAGATAGTAAACGATTAGTTATTCCAATTTTAGTACAAAATTAACGTCTCAATGCTCTTCAAGCCACGCATAAAACAGCGGTGCTGGCTTAATGACTGGGCAAATAAGTGCAGTCGACGCTTAGATGCGCTCAAGGTCGAATATCCCGTGAAAGATTCAAACAAACACAATAATATTGGAGGTGTAAGTTACTGTGCGGTGTGGGATAATAACCCGTATGGTAGATCTTGTTGGTTTAAAACTGTTTATAAAGGACGCGCGGTCGAATTAGCGCCTACTACCGCGGCATCGGTAAAGGGACACGGTATGTGACGACCATATTTTTATGAGTGTCTAGGATGTTTTCTAATCTTTATAGTTATCTTTACTTAACCAGATGACCTGCGCGGGTCTGTCTATATGACTTGTCGCGATTCTGTTAGTCATAGCGGGATGTTTCATAGCCTACATCCTTTACAAATAAACAGGCTTTCTCGTATTAAAAGAGTATTCGAAATCGAACTCTTAGAACCTAAGATAAGCTAATTAATAATAATATATAAGCGTAAACGATTCTAAATAGGTGACTAAATGATAACACTGTTCCACTACCACCTTGGAACTATTGAAGCGACGTGATGGCAGGATAAGCATCCAACTGCTGCCTTTCAAATACATAGACCAAAGATGGGCAGCAGTATTTTCGGTACGATAAAGCCAGCCCTTCGGTGACTAACCCGCCTGCCTGCCTATGGAAAAAACCCTATGAGTTCGCTGCAGAAATTTCGGCCCTTAGTTCCCGGCAGCCCTACTATTCTCGGCTACAGCAGTGGTCGCGGTAACGTGAAGGGTGCTAGGAATTACCGGGATATTTGACGCCAATTTGGGGAGGCCTATGTCCAGCAGTTGACTACAATTAGGCTGAACTGAGACAGAATCTATCCAACTCAGTATCACCTTTTTATTAAAATGATTAAAAGAGGGACGTGTCCCAAACTCGTTTGGTCAACGTCGTCTGCTGGGTCGTAATAGATAGAACAAACACGAGAGATAGGGTTTGGTCGAAAAATGCCTTATTGTGTGTGATCCTGCTGATATTTGTCCAGTATTAACACGTTAGGAATTAAGTAGTCGTCTTTTTACAGTCTGTCTTTCTGTCTGTCTAGGTGTTTAGGTGGGCTTACACCTATTTTTGAGCTTTTATGTACATGTATAGTATATGTATATACTAGGATGGGGTACTGTTGGCAAAAATAAGGTTAAAGTTTCAAAAGTTTTTTTAAAAGTGGCAACCTTTTTTGACAAATTAGAGAAAGATGTTAAAAAGGGTATTATTTTTATTACATATATACCTACTAGCTGCCTAGCCTAGACAGACTTCGTTTTGTCTGTTATGGTTTTTTTTTTTTGTATAAAAACCTTCCGTGAGATTTGAGAAACAAACCAAAAAATTAGTCGTCTCTAATTTTAATTTTAAGATTTACCTGTATTAAATCCGTTAAGTGCTATTATTTAAACTAAATCAGGCTTTAAGTTAAATAGTTTAAATTAACATAATGACGCTAATTTAAACTTTAATTATTTAAGCGTTCCGACAATAACAATAAAAAAAATTATTATTTTTTTCTAAATATGAACTGTGAATAAAATTATACTGACTATATCTACACATATTTTTTTATTAGTGGTCAATACCTATAGTAAATATCAATTACCTATTAAGAGATGTAAAAAAATATGATCTCACAGTCCGTTGACATTACTTACAAATACATCAAAACCATATACGTATAAATCTTACCTCCAATACCAAATATACATATATAAAAGTCTGTCTGTAGGGCCGCCAAAGGGCGCCGGCATGCCATGTTTACGTACTGCGGGTAAAAAAAGAAAAACAAGATTTTTTTCTCTCCTTTATTTAGTGAGTGGCTGAGGCATGTCGTCGCGGAAGTATATATTTTAATTGCAAAAAAGGCTGTACTTGACTTTGTTTTTTTTTCTTGACAGAGTTATTTATGGCATGAGAAGATTTTATCGATAAGGCATTACTTTCTCTTGCATTTTTCGGTTTTATCTGCCCAGCTTCTGATTCAATTGGAATGTCGATATAAAAGTATTTTTGATTTTCTTTTTTTTTTTCTTTTAATAGATTTATTTATGGGATGAATCGATTTTATCGATAACACAGTACTATCAGCTGCGTTTCGCGGTTTTTTCTGCGTACTTTTTATTTTAACATCGATATTATATTTATAAGTATAGTATGTTGATAGTATGGTAGATCTGTTACTTTGGATCTAAAGCTAACCACGTACCAAGTGTCATTGCAACCAATTAGGTAAGTAAGTATTTTTTGCGTGAAAAAGTAACTAATCTGTCAATATTTTCGTATTTATAATTCTAGTAGGATTAATAAATAATAATAGTGATAAATAATAAATTATAATTAAATAATATATTACATTAAAACTAAATAAACAATTACAAAAAAAAAATAAGATTTTATTTGTGTGAACACAGATAATAGGTACACATAATTATCAGTAAAAAAGTAAATCCTAATTGTTATATTATTAAAATACTGTACATATTATTGACAATAAATAAAAACTAAATAACGACTTTAAATTCATAATAAATCTGTCATTTCTAATCTTCGATCGTGTGACACTTGGGACGCCAAGGTTTTTTTTTTCAAAATTTCAAGATGGCGTTCGATATGTGAATTTAGATGTCAAATTGAGGCAGAAAAGATATTTTATCTCGATCTAGCGGCCTTGCTGTCGGCCCACTAAACCTTAACTTAGAAAGTAATCTATACATATAAATAAAATTGAAGTATATGTCTGTGATTTCAAAGTAGGTGTAGGTATTTTATAAGTGCATTTAGTTATTTACACGATACTAAACACAAGTAAACAATTTTATAATTTTCATCTGTCTATCAGTCTGTCTTTTTCTTTGTATGGGCGAATCTTCGGATCGGCTTAACCGATTTTTATGAGACTTTCACTAGAAGATAGAAGAGATTGTGGAGCAACATATAGGCTACTTTTTATCACAGAAAACCTTTTTTATTGTACAATTTTTATTTTAAAATTTGTTAAGCAAAATGGCGGACTACTAGCCATACAACCTTAAGACATCATAAATATATAGTGTTAGGGTAAATGTATAAAATAAAAATATCGTTAAATAATTAAAAAAAAAATTGTTTTATTTGTTACAACACAAATTATTAATCGACTTTTACTGACAGTAGTACTTATTTAAAGATTATTGATAGTGTAATTTGGGTACCAACTGTATCTTTTATTTGGATATTTGTATTGACGCTTTAGCTTTAATAGTTAGTCATATCATTGTGTGTAATCTGTACAGTTAATAATAAAAAATTTATCTTTTTATTAGACTTTGTCATGTCTATGAAGCTAAACTACCTACCTATTTTTTTTTCAATTTATTACCCAATACATAACTTTTTTAAAATTTAAGCAGGTACCAAGAAAACACTTGTTTATCTGAGAACAGAGTGTTAGACTTAGGTTTAATAATATAAAAAACTGCAACTGAATACACAACATAGGTACACATAGGTACTACATCTACGAAAAGTGACTTAAAGATGAAATTAGTATAGAAATAGGTTGAAATCGTAAAACATAAATTATTTAAAGAAAAATAAAACAAAACTCTAAAACAAATTTGATTATCTTAACGATCAATAGGAACCCAAACAGACAAATTCTATAAGTTACTAATATTAACGTATTCAATATATTCGCTACCGCTTATGCCATAACTCGCTACCGCTTCTTCCGTTTATACCCGCTATTGTAAGAACCACACAGAGTCCAGTAGCGAGGTATGAGGTAGATATTACTGGTGTGATAAAACCTAATGACTTGTAGCTTTTCATTCTCACGGTGAGTCACGGCTTATTGTTGTGTTACTCAGTTATTTTAACATAATATACTTGCAGTGTCAGACGGTTTCACTCAATCTTTTTTTTATATACAAACTAGGTCGGCAAACAACGGCTCACCTGATGGTAAGCGATTACCGTAGCTTATAGACGTCTGCAACACCAGAAGCGTCGCATGTGCGTTGCCGACCCCATCCCTTATTCCCCCTAGGTCTAGGAGCTCTGGTCACCTTAATCAGGCTATCGTCACTCCATGTACTTGCGCGCTACAATTACCTACTGCCGCTATTATAGCAGTAGGTATTGGAAATTTTCTACTGAGTGAAGTATCTGTACGTAGTACTATTTACTAATCTGTGCCTTAATCACCAACAGGAACACAACACTGCTTGAGAGCAGTAGGTATTATTTAGCTGTGATCTTCCGTAAGGTCGAGGTACATCCCCAGTCGGGCTGCTCCAGATTTTGAGCATTTCCTGCTGTGCCATACCTCAATAAAATGTTATTTAAGGCAGGTTGGTAGTAGGAGAAATTTGCTATTATGCTAGCGGCTTAATTAGGTATTGTTTGTAACAAAATATGTTTTGTATGCTAAAATACAATATAACTGAGAACCTCCTCCTTTTTTGAAGTCGGCTAAAAGGAGAATTAGGTACATATAGGTAGTTGGAACTATGTTATAACTTTATAAGCCTTTGTTAAAACTCCTTATTATTCTATGTTCTAGTTACGAAAATCATTACAAGATGTAGGTAAACTAATATGACCTCACGTACTGTTTGAACAAAGGTCGTGTTTGTTTGTATGTGTATGTGTTTATGACGTTTTTCAATTGAGATGCTTTGCACGTCGGATTATGAAGACTTAGTTAAGGTTGATGTAGATTTGAAATATTTGTAGTAAGTAGGTACTACCTGTAGTCCGTGGTTTTACTTGTTAGAATTGTGTACAAAGCGACTTTGTTACGATTTCACTAGAATTTTTATAGATTAATAATGTCACTTCTAGACGGTGTATCAAGGTGACAACTACTCAAAATTATAAGACCTTAAGGATTACAATGGTAAATACCTACTGCATGTAATTATATGCAGATTTTGTGATTTCAAAACAGGCACTAAATTTCTATTCGATTTTGACATTTATTTAAAAACTAGCGACCCGCTCCGGCTTCGCACGGGTAAAATGCTGATTTTTGTTCAAAAACAATAAAATATAGCCTATGTCACTCCTGAATAGTGTAGCTTTCTGTTAGTGAAAGAATTATCATGATCGGTTCAGTATTTGCGAAGATTACCCCTACAAGCAATGTTATACCTAAGCTTTACCTCTTTATAATATTAGTACCTATAGATATATTTCTCATATACCTAAAGATTTCGGTTGCTTACAATTTATTATATATATATAGCTATACAGATAACTTTTATGATGGTGAAGCACATAACTTTTATTAGGTAGTATAATTTCTAAAACACTGTTATGTATATTATTATCAAAAGAGTAACTGCGGAGTTTCTTGCGAATTCTTCTCTGCAGAATTTACATTCTGAATAGGTTGTGGCACTTTTAAAAATAATAATCACAGAATCACAATGATGATTCGAAAATGCTTTTGAAGCCTATTTGAATAAAGTTATATTTGATTATATTTAATTTGATAAAAGTACATTTAAATTACTTTTATTTAAGTGTTCTAAATTACTTTTATTTAAGTTTGTGTTCCTGTTGGTGAGTAAGGTGACCAAAGCTCCTGGGGGGGATTGGGGATAGGGTCGGCAACACGCTTGCGATGTTTCTGGTGTTGCAGGTGTCTTTAGGCTACGGTCTTACCATCAGGTGAGCCGTAGGTACGCTTGTTTGCCAACCTAGTTACATAAAAAAAAAGTTAATGAATATATACAGGGACATTTATATCATTACGATAATCCTATATATCAGTTATAAAAAAATTTCAATAAAATTCCACAAATGAGCGACCTCCTTAAATTTAAAAATTATAAATAAAAAAAAAAACGAAAAAAGTCGACAGATCCGAGCTACTGTAAAGGATTTATGACAATGTGAAGGATGGATGTAGAGATTATAAAAAAATATCTATAACGAACTCTTAGACCGTAGGTAGGTATAAGTTTTTACCTTTATTGTTTTTGTGTCACTTTGACGTGACTCGATTGACTTCTTTGAAGTTAATATTTTAATAATTACCAATTATTATTGAATGATATTGTATCTGAACTAGAAACGACCTTCACCCAGATCTTTAATAGACGAAAATTATTTTATACTTCAGCCTGTAATATCCCACTGCTGGGCATAGGCCTCATTCCCAATGTAGGAGAAGGATCAGAGCTTAATCCACAATGCTGCTCCAATGCGGGTCGGCGGATATATTCCCTACTATGAGTAATGATCGCTATCAGGTGTACATGATAACAACCGGGACCGACGGCTTAACGTGCTCTCCGGGGCACGGTGGGGAGACTCACAAGGAAAAAGAGAGTTACGTTGTTACGGCGTTTTACTTCAATCGTGTGGTCTAATCTAAAGCTCACTCCTTTTTTCTATACTAGCTTCTGCGCGCGACTTCGTCGGCGTGGACTCCACTCCTATTGGTCTTAGCGTGATGATACATAGCCTATAGCCTTTCTCGATAAATGGGCTATCTAACACCGAAAGAATTTTTCAAATCGGACCAGTAGATCCTGAGATTAGCGCGTTCAAACAAACAAACAAACAAACAAACAAACAAACAATCAAACAAACTCTTCAGCTTTATTATATTAGTATAGATAAGAGAAGGCACGAATTTCACTCTACTTGCTCTACCAAGAGTAAAAATCATATTGGAGTATACTCCTAAATAAACTATATATACTCGTAGGTAGACCTACCCTATACAAATCATATCACGCAGGTGAAATCGCGATATGCAGTTAGTCAAAGATTTAAATCGTTAAATCTTTGCAGTTAGTATATCATATTGACAAGTCCTACTTCTAATAATAATATAAAAAGCTCGCTTACAATTGGAAAGCCGGCTCACACTTCGGTGTGAGAAGATATGTTTTCAGCAAATATTAAATATTAGTTAATTAATAATTACTATTTGTGTGTGTGTTGTTTTGATTGTAACGCGATAGCGGTGAAAATGTGACGCGGGATCGACTCACGTGTGCTTTTCTCATGATTGTTGAAATAAATCAATAGATTGACACTCGAGATGTTCGCTGTTTTGTATTTAACATATACCTACTAACATCTATACTAATATATAAAGTTGAAGAGTTTGTTTGTTTGTTTGGTTGTTTGTTTGAACACGGTAATCTCTGGTTCTACTGGGCCGATTTTAAAAATTCTTTCACTGTTAGATAGCCCATTTATCGAGGAAGGCTATAGGCTATATATTATCACGCTAAGACCAATAGGAGCGGAGTCCACGCCGACGAAGTCGCGCGCAGAAGCTAGTAACATATAATTAAAAGGAGGCTCTGATCACTAGTTGGTGTTCTAAGAAAGTATTTGTTTTATAAATAAAATTATTTTTCAGCTAGATTATTTATAAAAACTAATATTAGAAATAGAAAAATCGAAACTATTCAAGAACACACCCCGGCACCCGGCACCCCCGAATAGAAAAATATCTCCCGAAAGAATATCCCGTGCTTAAAATCTTATATAGAAAAATCAAGTATTGATATAAATATAGATACATATATTTAAATACTTTTATACATAACATATTGAAAAAATTTACTTACCTTTGTTTGCTGTTGTTGTTTGTTCATAAGCATTGAATAGCTGAAGAGGTAAACGATGTTCTGTCATATGGATAGGGACACCATTACCACCTAGGGCTATTTAAATAGTCTACGACCTATTCTAAGACCTACCAAATAGACACACAAAAATAATCATAAAAATTTATGCAAGTAGTATCGACGAACAGACACTGTGGCACGACTTTTATATTTTAGATAATTTATGTATGTATGTATAAAAATGTCAAGTCTACTGTACATTATTGTTTATTTTTCAAGTTTTAACACTAGACTAACACTCGATATAAATTAACAAAAACTTCTTTCTTAAAAACTCTCGAAAACTAATACCTCTAATAAGTATACCAACACATGTTGGACTTCCGAAAAAAAAAAATAAAAAAAAATGGTGTCGCCACCGTCACCCGCTTATAAATCATTGGAGGACCACAATATATCGACTATGGTCAGTGACCTACCGAGACGATGAAAAAAAAAATATCACCGGATATCAGTACTGGCGACAAAAGTGTGGCGCCTACTTTTTTTCTACCAACGAAATTTTCATTCGACAATCGACGCTATTTCATTTAAATTTAAAGTTTAAATTTATTCGTTTGAGTGATATAAGTATTTCCAAATTGTCAAAGAGCTATTGTTTTTACGAAATCAATTCAAATTTCGAGTAAAAAAATGGCCTAAATAGTTACTAGTTTGGACAGCTTTGTTATGGTATGTGAAATTGGTTTATGTTGCAGGGTATTTGTCTTGAATCTTTATTTGGAAATAGGTTAATTAAAAATTGATTTGTAAACTCGGTTTAAAGGTTTGTATAGCAGGTTCATTTTTGTTTAAATAGTCCGAATGAAATCAGGAAAACGCAGCATTTTTGCTACGATTCCACTGATGTTGATGATCATACCTAATTGTCTAAAAATGTAGTAAGTACATTATATCTCAATTGTACATACCTAACTGTTTTATAAGATTTGTGTTACAAGAATGTGTTATATTGAAATGTGTACAGTTGCGAAATATATTGAGGCAACTATAAGTGCCTATAAATATTCGTACTAGGTACCTAAATAGTTAACAATATTCCTTTATTTGTATATCTATTATTGGATTTCTGAAAACTTTATTAGGTATACCATCTTTGTTCGTCAACTATGAGATATGCCTATTATTTTCTGTATATATTTTTACCTTTCATGGTCACTATACAGATACAGGACTTACCGCCATCGCCAGTGTCATTTTTTACCTCCGATATTTTGCGACGCTGCAGACGCCCCATATGATATGGCAAAATGACAGGTCGCGGTAAGTCGACGTAAAAGTAAATGCGTTATATTCTATATCTTTATATTAAAAAAAAAATGAATTGACTGAACTAAATCAAACAGTTTTGTTCATTATGGTCTGGAGAAGGTTTTATAAAATACAATTTTAATACATTCGATATGTTCTAAAAAAAATAAAATGATGGTACGAAGTTCGCCAGGTCAGCTTCATTAACGTTATTTAACAATAAGTACCTATATGTAAAAAGTATAATTTTAAATACAATCATAAATTAAGAAAAATATTCAAATTATGTCACTAAATGAATAATTTACTGATATCTAAACAACTGGTTTGAATAAACATTTAAAATGTAGTAAAAATATTTTTGATAATTTATTAATCAGAATAGATATTGTTTATAAAGTTCGATAAATATTGTGTTTATTATAATTTTATGTAAAGAGAGGAAATTTATTGACTCGTGTCTTGTTTTATTTGCTTTGTATTTTTTATTATTTAACTATATTTTTTTAATTAAGTGTGCTATGCTACTGTTAAGACTGCTTATAAATAAAATAACGATACTAATAAAATAGTGTTGGTGTGTTCGTTTCTAAGTTCAGAATCTAATTTTAAGCTGACATACTCAAGAAAATAGTACCTATTTTTAAATAATATCATGCTAGGAATTTTTAGTATAATTTTATTTCAATAATAACAACGTTTACCCGAGAAATGTTATGTTAAGACAATTTAACATATTTGTTTTTTTTTATTATGTAAAATTTTTAATCATAAACAGACTATAAATTACTACTAGTAGATATTAGGGGACATTACCTTTTAACCCCCTTAATTCATTCCGTGCCTCTCATTATTACTTGCTGTCTCTTGACCGCGACCTTGCATGTATTCTATCCGAAAAACCTAACATTTTTTCAAAATAAAAAGTATACTGAGGTAGGGCATAGCAGGAAATTTCCTGCTCAAAATATCGATCAGCCCGACTGGGGTAATTAAACCTCGACCTTACAGAAGACCACAGCTAAATAGCACTGTTTTCAAGCAGTGTCGTGTTCCTGTTGGTGAGTAAGGTGACCAGAGCTCTTGGGGGGAATTGGGGATAGGGTCGGCAACGCGTTTCCGATGCTTCTGGTGTTACAGGCGTCTGTAGGCTACGGTAATTGCTTACCATCAGGTGAGCCGTATGCTTGTTTGCCGACCTAGTAACATTAAAAAAAAGATACTTCTATATAGAGTACCTACCTATAAACTTCTTTTGCCAAATTTCATCCAGATCCGTTTAGTCGTTCTGGTGTGATTGACTAACAAATTCTACAGCCATACTTTAAATATAATAAAACCAATATGCTTAACATACACACACTGTCGTCTGTTTCAAAGCAGGCAACTTAATATCTGAACTTTAAGTAACGTGATAGATACATTTTGTTTTTAACCGACTTCCAAAAAAGGAGAAGGTTCTCAGTTGGATTGTATCTTTTTTTTGTATGTTACCTCAGAAATTTTGACTGGGTGGACGGATTTCGATGATTTTATTTAATATCGTGGTGCGTGTCATTTGGTCCCATTTAAATTTGAGATCTAACAAGTACTTTTCGAGTTATATCTAATAATGCGTTTTTACTTGACTATTTTTTCGTCGACCTACGTTGTGTTATACCGCATAACTTTTTCTGGGTGTACCGGTTTTTTTTTTGGAATGAACTTCCACGGGCTCAAAATGCCCATGCTTTTTTCTAAACATGCATTATAATTATAATATTACAGGCGTTGAAGTTACAAATCGACAGTCCTGTGACTGCCTAGTAAAACTAGGACGTGGTCCGACGCTGATGGTTTTTTTTTCATGCATATATGCATTGATATTTAAAAACAGACATACATGTATGAATGTAATATATGGGTGTACCGGTTTTGATGTTATTTGTTTCAATCGAAAGCTGATCATGTGGATCAACTGCTTGTCGTGTAGTCACATTTAAATTTGATCGATATCTGATGACTACTTTTTGAGTAATCTTTGATAACGGGTATTTCCTTGAAAATTTTCATCATGTAGGTCGTCTACCTATAATACGTTGTATTACTTCTCGATCTAATTTAAGTCGGTTTTTTTTTCGTTTGCGAGCAAACACAATTATTTGATAAACATACGCCTTTGCACTGTTGTAAGTTAGAATATTGTTATTTTCTTTAATGTTATTTTAAATGTGCAATAAAAGGGTATTAGGTAAATAAATTATATTAATTACACGAATATTCGAGATGGGAGTCAAACCCATGTCAAACCCCTGGAGAAGGGTAACACTAAACTGTACCAACGAGCTTTAAGTCGTATAATACCTAGCATTTATCAAAAGTATTTAAAAATTGTGGTATTTTAATCATATACATATAAATATTTTAACACTAAAATGTTAGGCATTCGGTGTTGTGAATATAATTAATTTTATTATATTTATCTTTAAGCGAGGTGTCATGTTTTTGCTTTTTCCTTGACATTACATATCTAAGCGTGGAATGTTATAGAAGAAATCCCTTTTTTGGTCACGGATTCCGTTACATATATGTAATACGAAAAAAATTAATTAAAACATTTATTTAATTTAATATAATACTCGTTTTAATATCGTGTATTTATTTAATAACTTATTGTAAATTAAATAAGAATGTTCAAAATTACTGTATGTATTTAGTGCAATTATTATAATAATGTTTATTTTTTCATCTGTATTTTTTGACATTGACACAATAGATAGATAGATATTTAGCTTAATATAATTAAATTAGAAAAACAAAGTGTAAATCGACTAATCCTTGCGGCGCCATTGTATCGATGAAAAAAAAACAACAAATTTTTCGTCTACAAGTCACAGTCGACAAAAAAATTGCGACTGTCGAATTTCTTTAGAAAAAACTCTTTTGTCATAAAATAGACATCAGAAATGCCTTGGTGTTGTCAGTTTAGTTTGGCAGCTGTCACAAAAGGGCGTTGTTTGTAAATTATGACGGATTTATGATGTTTTTTTTTGTTTTGTGAAGTCATTAAGTATGTCCAATTTTAGTAACTATTTGAGTGTTAACTAATTGTTAACTTATGTTTGTGCTTGATTGTCATGGTAGTTAAGTATATGCGCTTAAGAGATTACTGGAACATTTTGCATCTGTTTTTTTTTTTCTTAAAAGATTATTACAATCGTACCTACTACAGAATTCAAGAGTCTAATCTGTAAGAGGATATTTATTTCAATTTGAAGTAGATACATATTATGATTTTGGATTTTTGGATTGAAATTTCTGAATATTTGAAACAATAAAATTTACCATTATGACATTTTTTATATAGATTAAAAATCATAATAACGAAATACGTTACCAATAGCACAGATTAATAATCCAGCCCACTAAATTGAACGGGTTAAAAAAACCGTTATCGACTGTCCCCATAAAAGACCTATAAGGTTTAAAAAAAGACAAAAGACTTCGAAACCCGGCCTTATCTCAGTCCGGCGCCAGTGGTAGCGAGGCGGGGTGACTTTTTTTTTATTTTTATATATATATTTTTTTTTTTGTATCGAAGCGAAAATCCAACCTCGTAATTGACAGAATTTACGCAGCTGATAAAGAAGGTTTTATATCACCCGCGGCATTGTCTGTACTGAATTTAAATCACAATTTTGTTCGTGTGAAGATAAGGGAATATTAAGAAAATGTTTTGTTACCGAAATGAGTGTTTTGTGATCGCGAATTTTTGAAAAACTCCTAAACATGGTCCGCCAAACTGGCCAGTACCTATAACTATTTGAAACGACACAAGTTTGACGTAGAATTTTTATTATTAGCATGTTTTTTTTTTCAAGCTGGATTAAATTTAAGCAGAAGGCGTGACTCATTACGGACATAACGTCATCTAGTCTTTTGAATCGCTTGTAGGAAAACAAAAATATAATAATATGTATTTTAGTTTAGTTTAAAAGTAGCCGTAAGGTTTTTCTTAAATTTTATATTGATATTTGCGATAGCTCGATAATTACTTCTCTAAGCAACGCAAGTTTTTTGACAGTTATAAACTATGCGGTTTCTGTGAATCATATCGTGACATAATAAAGCCCATGACTTGCTCTATAACAATTCAACAAATAATGTACTTTTTAACCATATTAAAATACATAATTCTTTTATATTTTTAAGTCATCAAGAAATTAGGATTTGTTTTAATCTATATATTTAGTTTTATCAGAAACCATAATTTTAGACAGGTATAAACTTTTATTAGACAGTTTACTTTTTAAATTTATGTTTAATCTGTTGTTATAGTTTTTTTAATGGACATCGTTAGTGTCGTTACCGGTCGAGGTTTGCTTTCGATTTCATCTCGAGACAGATGGAGACGTTTTTGTAATGTATCTAGTATTTTATCTATTAGATACCATGAAGTACCGTGAAGTAGTTTCTATTACAACTATTGTATCATAATGGCAATTCAGTTGCCAGTCATGAATTTCATACTGATTATTTTTGAAAGGTTTCCTTTCTACTATTCTGGTATAGATACCTGCTATTCTGACTTTCAAAATTCTATTTAGGTTGTCTTCTCGAACATACATAATTTCATTCGTGACCTCTTTATTCTACGCGAATTTTATTATTGGCGAAATCATATTTTATATTTTCGTATCATCGGAAGGTATTATACAAACTTATAAATGAATTGAATCCCATCATTATACCATCATAGTGGTGTTACAATGTTTTTATGATGACATAACAATGAATATCCCTATAATTTGTACATCTAAATATATTTTAAATACAGATATACGCCGGTTACAATTTTATTATAGACTAGCTTCTGCGCGCGACTTCGTCGGCGTGGACTCCGCTCCTATTGGTCTTAGCGTGATGACACATAGCCTATAGCCTTCCTCAATAAATGGGCTATCTAACACTGAAAGAATTTTTCAAATCGGCCCAGTAGTTCCAGAGATTACCGCGTTCAAACAAACAAACAAACAAACGAACAAACAAACAACCAAACAAACAAACTCTTCAGCTTTATATATTAGTATAGATAACAACATTCAAGAAATAATTTTTGTCCTGCAGTGTTTCGTATTACGAGAGTTACCGAATAAATAAGCTCAAACCAAATAATCTAGAATTCTAGATAAAGTAACAAGCTAACAAGGCACTCAATCTAGTTAATCGCTCATGCACTTGTCTGAAATTTGTATAATGTTAAATTGGTTGATTTAGTACTAATATTACTAAGGGGAATCCTTCTCCTACGTGGGGAAGAGGCCTATGCCCAACAGTGGGATATTACAGGCTGAAACGTGATCGTGATCGTGATCGGGATTACTAAGGGCCTGTATCACTACTTGTGGATAAACGCTATATTGATATCCAACAGATTTATGTTAAACAAGGTTTTCATGTATTTCGTTTTCGTTTTCACCGTCGAATTCCACTGTATTTTTCACTTATTTCTATTAGCAAATAAATAGGTGGTGAAAAGAATAATGCTCTTATATCGCAAACTTTTTCTGTTGAATAAC
This sequence comes from Melitaea athalia, assembly GCA_905220545.2. Taxonomy (NCBI): domain Eukaryota; kingdom Metazoa; phylum Arthropoda; class Insecta; order Lepidoptera; family Nymphalidae; genus Melitaea; species Melitaea athalia. The sequence continues at coordinate 2,055,693 of HG992198.1, forward strand.
GTCATAAGTTATAAACCAGAATCATCATTTCAACCTTTCGAAGTCCACTACTGGACATAGGCCTCCACATCCACATCCAACTCATGTGCTTTGCCCATAGTCACCACGCTGGGCAGGCGGGTTGGTGACTGCAGGGCTGGCTTTGTAGCACCGAAGACAAAAGAATAACGCTGTTATATTACAAACTTTTTCTGTTGAATAACGTCATAAATGATAGGTAAACCACATAGTTTCAACGTCCACTTATGCATTATCAGTATTTCGTTATTTTCTCGCTTCTAAGTCGTTAATTTTTTAAATAGTAGGTAAGCTTATCATTAACAAATACTAGCTGGTTGCTAGCGAATTTGGGCAAGGATTTGAAAACGTGTTTTTTGAAGTTAAGGCCCATTTTAATATAGGTACTTGGTTGATGAGTGTAGTTTAAGTCGAGCACTTGGTAGTATTAATTTATTCATGTTATAAATTATTTAACAGGAGATTTTCTCCAACACCATATTTAGTGACGACACTCACTCCTGTAAATAACTTACCAAAAATTAAAATCAACTAAAATTCTTACTTTATAAGAAAGCCTTTTATAGTTAAATGTCGAGATTAAAGAGTAGTTAGTTAGAATTTAAATGTTATTAAAACCTATCAAACCGATTCTCTACCGCCGGCTTTGATTATCACAGTACCAGAGTAAAAAAACATCAATTCAAGCCTTAATTATATCAAAAATCTCCGGCGCCTCTTGTTCGAACGATTTTAAAGAGATAATGATCTTACTAGTTCCGGTTGGACGGACGGACGGTGTTATTTTATTTAATGATACTTATGTCTTTAATGATAGAGCTTAAAATGTACTTAAAATAAAGCTACGTATGGAGTATGTAGGCGTGAATGGAATAGGATTTTTATATTGTCTCGAGTTATTTGGATTGTTGATCGTAATTCATTGATTTTTATTGTTTAAAATACGTTACAATACGTGTATTGTTTAGTTTCAATACTGATGTTCCTGCTGCAAGTCATCTCGATGTAGATATGTGTGCATCTACGGTTTAAAAGGCCAATGTGTCCGAAAAATATGTTTTTGAGAAAATTACGTAAAATGCTTTTGTTGCTGTGCCCTCAGCACAGCAGGAAATGTCTTGCGCGATATTTGGTGAAATCCGACTGGGCAGTTCCTCAACCTTACAGAAGATCACAGCTAAATAATAGGTACTGCTCTTAAGTAGTGTGGCCAGGGTAAGGTCTGAAGTGCGTTTCTAATAGTTGTGGTGTTGCAGGCGTCTATAGGCTATGGTAGCTGCTACTATCAGACGAACCGCACGTTAGTTTGCTAACTAGTGAAAAAAAAATCGATAACAATAATTATACCATCTTGATAATTTTCTGTTGCGTTATTCGATCATTTTTACTTTTTTTCTAAAGAAGCCTTTGTAGCGGAAAGCAGAGTCACTGCAATCAGCGCATCATTTTCTGCAGAGGCTCCACTCGTAACAACTTAATGCCAAATGTAACTACGTTATATAATATATATAGACTATTGTATTGGCATAGTAGAATAGAAAGAATGTAATGTGAGGATAAAGAAATATAGATTTAAGATTACCTACCTATGTACTTTTCGTGGGAGTACCTACACAGCCTACATATGTACACTACACTGTGACACATTTTTTTTTGTATTTTACCACGGATCTCCAAACCCTTTATCAAGGTGAAACGAAAATACGGAAAATAAAATTAAACATATGCGAGCTACAGGTGTATATGTACAGATAATTTCGCGTTTACTCAACGTTTTACTACTGTAGGTTTGTACTAGATAACGTATCTCTGAAACATATGTTCGCATTAGGCCCCCCTCGCTATGAGCCTACCAGCATTTTTATAATGGATGCGCAAGGTGACAGACAAAACAGTTTCGTGTATTCTTTACATTATTAGGAACTTAATTTACAGTTAACTATTTATTCCATAGTTAACTGTTTTTTTCTATCTTAAATAATAATAATAACTCTTTATTTCAGACTACGCTTTAGGTCCATATTGGGTTAGTACTCGTATAACAAAACAAAAACAAGTGAAAATTAAATTAAATTAACAACAAATCAAAAACTAAGTTTTAATCTAAGTTAAAATCTTAAAACTAAGTTTTAGAGTTAAAATCTTAAAACTAAGTTTTAAAGTTAAAATCTTAAAACTAAGTTTGAACCAAGTATGCTAATTGATAAATTTTAACAATATATACTCGTAAGTACATATACCTATATAGATGATCCACCAACCCCGAATTTGATCCAAATTCCAATCCTTCTTCTACATGGGTGAAGTGGTCTATGCCCAGCAGGGGGATGTTACAGGCTAAAGCGAGCGAACCTCTCATGACTCAGTATGAGAATTTGGACTGCATTTGAATATTTCTAAGAGATTTTGGAGTTTACTCCTTAAGAATCGATTTTCATATATATATATATATATATATATATATACATATATATATATATATATATATATATATATATATGTATATATATATATATATATATTTTATGTAACTAGGTTGGCAAACAAGCGTACGGCTCACCTGATGGTAAGACCGTAACCTATAGACGCCTGCAACACCAGAAGCATCGCAAGCGCGTTGCCGACCCTACCCCTAATCCCCCCCAGGAGCTCTGGTCACCTTGCTCACCAACAGGAACACAATATTGCTTGAAAACTGTATTATTTAGCTGTAGTCTTCTGTTAGGTCGAGGTACTACCCCAGTCGGGCTGCTCCATATTTTGAGCAGGAAATTTCCTGCTGTGCCCTACCTCAGTTAATTATTAGTACCTGGGTGACCGAGCCCAGCTCGGTATTTTTATTTTATTTTTTTGTTTTTTTTTTCGGTATTTTTATATTTTATGTTAATTTAAATAATAAATCACGAGTAAAATTTAAAAAAAAGAAAAAAAATAATCTGGAGACTGAGATTCGAACCCGGGTCAAAACGATTTGAAATCCGTCGCTTTCCTAATTACGCCATTACAGCTATAATCACAACGGTGAAATTAAGCTTCGTATTCTAATGATATTTTTTCATTGCCTAAAAACAGGGATAAAACGATATTTTTTTTTAATGAATCCTAGCTAGATCAATTTTTCGCCCCCGAAATCCCCTGCATACTAAATTTCACGAAAATCGTTGGAGCCGATTCCGAGATTCAGAAAATATATATATATATATATATATATACAAGAATTGCTCGTTTAATAGTATAAGATAAGATAAGAAAGATCAGTTAAGATCAGAACTTAATCCACTATGTTGAGATGCTATGAGATATATCTATATTATAGAGATTTAGTCTGCATAATTATTCTGTTCACATTTTTAAATTGCATTATTCAGCCGTCAATGCATTCAAAATCATGACCTCTGATCTCAGATATATAGGTATATACGAATCCCATCCAGCGCACGGCTACTATAACAATAAAAATATAAAAAATACATAAGTAAGTAAACACTTATCCGCTGTATAAGACATTCGTCACGTTCAGTGTGTTTGTGGATACCGACTTAAGAAAAAAGTGAGTTGGAATTTTGACACTAACTTCCTACCGTGTCTGACTTATACATGGTGGTGTAGTGGTGCGAGTGGTCAATTTAATACCGAAGATTGTAGCTTCGATTCTCGTTTTTAGGGTTCCGTACCCAAAGGGTAAAAACGGGACCCTATTACTAAGACTTCGCTGTCCGTCCGTCCGTCCCGTCCGTCCGTCCGTCCGTGTGTCTGTCACCAGGCTGTATCTCAAGAACGGCTATAGCTAGAGAGTTGAAATTTTCACAAATTATGTATTTCTGTTGCCGCTATAACAACAAATACTAAAAACAAAATAAAATAAATATTTAAGGGGGGCTCCCATACAACAAACGCGATTTTCTTGCCTTTTTTTGCTCGATATCAATAATGGCAGGTAGGCACTTGAAATATTCACAAAATACTCAGTTCTATTTTTACTTTAATAATAAATAATAAAATTAAAATAAATTAATATTTAAGGGGGGCTCCCATACCAAAAAACGTCATTTTTGCCTATTTTTGCTCTCATACAACAAAAGTGATTTTTTTAGCCGCTTTTTGCCCGATATTAAAATCAATGTACCTAGTCAATGGTACGGAACCCTTCGTGCGCGAGTCCGACTCGCACTTGGCCGATTTTTTTATTATATGTTTTAAATCCCACACATTTTTACATACACATTAAATACTGTAATGGATTATAAAATTTAATTTACTCATATCAATTTTTTAATATGATGTGTGATGTACACATACAAATATACACACACACATATATTATACATCTTGAAACACTATATATATAATTTAAACTACGTTAATAGTACAATTCCAAAAATATACGATTCAGCCTGTAATATCCCACTGCTGGGCATAGGCCTCTTTCTCCATGTAGGAGAAGGCCTGGAGCTTAATCCACCACGCTGCTCCACTGCAGGTTAGCGGATATATTCCCTACTATGAGTAACGATCGAAATCAGGTATTTATAATTACAACCGGGGTCGACGGCTTAATGTGCTCTCCGAGGCACGGTGGGAAGACGCACAAGGACAGACAACCAGACAGGAATATTTGCATATGTATAGGTACCTACTTAGATATACAAATAATATTATATGTATTAAAGGTACAAGCAGCAAATTGAAAAGTTACTCTTTCATTTCAAGGCCTGTCTTGATAAAGATCGTAGGCTATTTAACATCACATTACGACACAAGCAAGCAGTTGTTGAAAATGTCAACTAAACAGGAAGTCGTTTTATTTTTACTAATAAATTTTATTTTTTTATAAATTCGGTACAACGATTTAAAGCAAGAATGCTGATTGGATACTTGACGCCATTCCACACGTTTTTGTGTTGGTGGACAATTATTTCCTAGCTAAATTTTGTAAGTATTTTAATTACTTCAATTTTTTCAAATAATGTAAGTATTTGCTTAAAAACTACTTCTTATGTTTATTACAATTACGTTGTAAGAAATATATTAAACTATTTTTAATTTAAAATATTAAAACTAAATTCAAATCGTACATAATCATAAGATTAACATGTTTTAAAAATAAAAATAAATAAATAGATATATACGTAGTAGGTACTACTAGGTACTTTTCGTAAATACTTATTCATACGAATTAATATTATTATTCATGTGGTACGATAATAAAATAATATATTCTAGACCTAACTGTAAAGGCTAACCTCTTAAAACCGGTTATACCTAACTAGATAAAACTAAATCGCTTGATGTGGAATATAATCTGTGAGGCAATTACGCAAGTTAGTACTTCAACCCGTTTGAATGTTTTGTAAAAAAAAACTAAGTTGTAAACTAGTAGACTAATATAATCTGTCCAATCAAAATTAAAAATTACTTGTTTCAAGGCTTCGAAAGCACCTTTGATGCCTACTTGAATTATCTATACTAATATAATAAAGCTGAAGAGTTTGTTTGATTGTTTGTTTGTTTGTTTGTTTGTTTGTTTGTTTGAACGCACTAATCTCAGGATCTACTGGTCCGATTTGAAAAATTCTTTCAATGTTAGATAGCCCATTTATCGAGGAAGGCTATAGGCTATATATCATTACGCTAAGACTAATAGGAGCGGAGTCCACGTCGACGAAGTCGCGCGCAGAAGCTAGTCTTATATATAAAAGTCTCGTGTCACAATGTTAGTTACAATACTCCTCCGAAACGGCTAGAACGGCAAGACAGATTTTTATGAAATTTTGTGTGCATATCGGGTAGGTCTAAGGGGCCGTCTCCACGAGCGAGCGTATCGCCGGCGATAGTATCGTCGAGCCACCTATTTCTATACACTCTCTATGGAGCCGTCCAGAGCCGTCTCCACGAGCGAGCGTATCGCCGGCGATGCGACGAGTGGCAATAAGCGAGCGTATCGCCGGCGTATCGCCGCGCTAGCGTCGCGACTCGCCGCGCTCTCGCAGCGACACGCTGGCGTATCGCCGCGAGCGCGCTCTCAAACACAGCGTTTTTAACCAATTTCAAAAAAGGAAGAGGTTACTCAATTCGACCGTATATATTCTTTTTTAATGTATGTTCAGGGATAACTTTGTCGTTTATGAACCGATTTTGAAAATTCTTTTTTTGTTGGAAAGGTGATATCCCCAGGGTGGTACCATGATAAGGAAACCAGGATCTGATGATGGAATCCCAGAGAAATCCAGTAGAACTTTCGAAAATCGTAGTGACGACTAGTGCGTTTGTTAATTTTTTTCATCTACTTCCATTGTATTACTTGTCGATGTAATTGAAGTCGTTTTTTTTTCATTTGCTAGCAAACAATTATTTTAAATATCAGATTCTCGATATATCGATACTTATAAATATATCAATATCGGAGTTTGATGTATTTTTTTATTTTATTTTAATTTTTTATTATTAGAAAATTAGTATCGTATCGAAAAAAAATCGATATTTTTGTAGTGAAACTTCTTTAGGCGCATGAGGGGTAAAATTTGAGCGACCGGTAACGCGGCAGCGTCATGACGATCAGTACTTGGATGGGTGACCGCCTGGGAACACCTCGTGACGTTGACTTTTTGTTTCTTTTTTCAATTAGTTTTTTTTTGTCTTTTAAATTCGTTTCTTAAATTATTATTTTTTGTCTAATTACGTTTTATTACTTGTCGATGGAATGGAAGTCCGTTTTTTTCGTTTGTTAGCAAACACAATTATATTTCATCAGCTTTAAACATAATTTACACAGTTTATTATTCATATAAAGTTTTTCAATAAACAACGCATCGTCAAATCTGTCGCGGACACGCTGCGATACGCTGGCGATACGCGACGATACGCTGGCGATACGCTCGCTCGTGGAGACGGCTCCGACGAGTCGCTGCGGACGCGCCGCGATTCCGTCGCGAGACGCGACGATACGCTGGCGATACGCTCGCTCGCTCGTGGAGACGACCCGACGATAGTTGGGCGTATCGCCGGCGATACGCTCGCTCGTGGAGACGGCCCCTAAGAATCGGCCATCATCTATTTTTCATACCCCTACGTTATAAGGAGAGGGGGGGGGGTGTTAAGGGGGTTGATGACATTAATAACAATTAACATATATGGCAAAACAACGTTTGCGGAGTCAACTGGTGTTATATAAAAAATCTAAACCTTGTCTTTCAACATTTTTTTTGTGGAAATTATTTAATATCTAATAAAAAGTAAATTGAGAAAAAAGGTATTTACAAACTATTATTACTCGTATAGTCGTATTAATAATTATGTTTTGTAGTGCTAATCGTTTTTTTTTTTTTAGTTTTGAGTCTAAAACAAATTTTTCATAATTAAGTTATAATTATGTATAAAAATACGTATAAAATTAATTATATTCAGTGTGTATATGTATAAAATATAATATTAAATGTTATGTTTCGACTTCCTTGCAATTTTTTGCAGTTTCGAGTATTTAAAACAACATTTTGCATAATTAAATATTAATTTATAACAACTTATAAGTGTGGCTTGTACAAAATATAGTTATTGAACAGAACGTATAATTATGGGAAAATAATTTAAAAAAAAAAAACTCAAGAATGAAGTTAAAATTTATGAATAAATAAATAAATTTAGTTGAATTTACGAAGTGTTAATGCTAACAATTAGGGATTGCAATCCGGTGTCATTTTCAATCCGGTCGGATCCGGTCGAATTTTTATCAATCCGGCCGGATCCGAGCCGGATCCGGTCCGTATTTATCAAACCATATTAACCTAACATTTCTTTTTAATTCAAACATATATGTTGACCGTTAATGAAGTGAAAAAATAGTACATTTTAATTAATTTTTTTAAACATTAAATCTGTTTCAAAACAAATTATATATCAAATGAAAAGCTAAAAATATTTAAATAATTATACTTCTATTAGAGCTATGAATGTAGAAGTGGTCTCTCTGTGATAGATCCCTGCGAAATCATCCGAAACTTTTATACCTGTCGGTTTATGGTACGGTTAATGGTGAATTTTTATTTCGTATATCCGATAGTTTAATTACGATAAAAAAACATCCCTAGTTTGAATCATAATATTTCTAGGTATTCTGCAAATAACTGTAATGCGAAGTTATTTACTGTAAATAGAGTTAAATACCTTCACCATAACGCATCTGTAACTAATTTAAATGGCAAAAATCTATCAATCAAGTCTTTAGTCTTAGCGTCAAAGGACTCGTATATTTAAGAATTACGCCCTCTCTTTTAAAAAGAGGCCAATTTCTCAAAAAATGCCAACACCGGATCCGGTGACCGGATCCGGCATTTGTCACCGGATCCGGTAACTGTAAAATGATGCCGGATCCGCCGGATTACCGGATCCGGTTTTCCGGATTGCAATCCCTACTAACAATATTATATCTAGGTTAACAATTTAAGAAACAATTACTTGCCGATAGCTGTGGTTGTGAATAATATGCATAATTTTGTAAGATAGAAATAAAATAATTGTGTTTGCTCGCAAGCGAAAAAAAAAACCGACTTTAATAACATCGACAAGTAATACAACGTAATAAGACGAAAAAATAGTCAGGTAAATACGCGCTATTAAAGATTACTCAAAAAGTTGTAATCAGATCTCGATCTAATTTAAACAAGACTACATGACAAGTATTAGCTTTCGATTAAAGTAAGAATCATCAAAATCGGTACACCGAGTAAAAAGTTATGCGGTATAATACAACGTAGGTCGACGAAAAAGTAGTCACGTAAATACGCATTATTAGATATAACTCTAAAAGTACATGTCAGATCTCAATTAAATTAAAATGGGACCACATGACACGCAAAACCTTTCAAATAAAACAAAATTCATCGAAATCGGTCAACCCAGTCAAAAGTTCTGAGCGAACATACATAAAAAAAATACAGTCGAATTGAGAACCTCCTCCTTTTTTGGAAGTCGGTTAAAAAAACATAGTGTCACTCGTTCATAACAATTACTATGTAAAAAGATATATCTTACTAGCTTCTGCGCGCGACTTCGTCGGCGTGGACTCCGCGCCTATTGGTCTTAACGTGATGATACATAGCCTATAGCCTTCCTCGATAAATGGGCTATCTAACAGTGAAAGAATTTTTCAAATCGGCCCAGTAGTTCCAGAGATTACCGCGTTCAAACAAACAAACAAACAAACAAACAAACAAACAAACAAACAAACAAACAAACAAACAAACAAACAAACTCTTCAGCTTTATATATTAGTATAGATAAAAAATTCTCGTGTCACAATGTTAGTTATAATACTCCTCCGAAACCGCTGGACCGATTTTTATGAAATTTTTGTGTGCATATCGGGTAGGTCTGAGAATCGGCCATCTATTTTTCATAGCCCTAAGTTATAGGGGGGGGGGGGGGTTTAAGGGGGTTAATAACATATATGGCAAAACAACGTTTGCGGGGTTAGCTACTATCTATATAAATATTAATACATTTTGTATTAAAAGACATTATTTTAAAAGAGTAGGTAATTTCGGAGTTTTTTTACTGGCTCTTGGCTGGGAATGTAGATTCTGTAGACAGAATCTACATTCCGAATCAGTGGTAGATTCGCTTTTAACAATAATTAAAATTTTAATTTGTAAGATGACGATTTGAAGGTGCCTTTGAAGTTTATTTGAATAAATTTATTTTTAATTTTGAATTCATTACATCGCATCTCAGAGACATTAAGTTGTCTATTTTAGGAAAGAATAATAACTTTATTGATGCAAGAATACGGAAAATTTGCCCGTATATAAATAAATTAAATTTTTTTTTTGTTTATTTCTTTGTCATTTTCACGCCACATCAAAAATTCTCTTTAATAAACGACAGCTTATAAGCTAAGCCGTTTTACAGTTTTCCATTCATAAAAAAATCCATAGGTATGTCTACTAGGCGTATTACTGGTAGGAGAGACCGGTTATATCCGGTTATAAAGGCGTAAATTTGTGATGCGGTGATCATAGCCGCCGACACGCGGCTGACCACAGGCGTCGACACAGTATAAATATTATGACTAGGACCTATCTACCTTGCCTAATTGTATAAATAAAAATTATGTTGTTTTTGTCAAAGACACTATTTGAGAAAGGCTGAGACGATTTGGCTGTATTTTAAAAGGTAGGACCTAAAAGTCAAAATAAAAAAAAAAATCTTTGTTAATTTTGCAAATAAAAGAAAAAGGAAGTCCTACAAGCGATTGGTTTTAATATAACGTTAATTAGATTATATATTCATTACATCGGAATGTTGCAATATTGGTAACTTTAAAAGGATAACATAGCATGAATTACTGTATTTATACTTATTCTACGACATAAAAATATGTTCTAATTATTCCACCATTGTATTTAAAGTAATAAATAATAATTTACAGACTAATATTTTTTATTATTATTTTATTTGTATCCCCACCGTGCCTCGGAGAGCACGTTAAGCCGTCGGTCCCGGTTGTTATCATGTACACCTGATAGCGATCGTTACTCATAGTAGGGATTATATCCGCCAACCCACATTGGAGCAGCGTGGTGGATTAAGCTCCGACCCTTCTCCTACATGGGAAAGAGGCCTGTGCCCAACAGTGGGATATTACAGGCTGAATCGTAATCAATCGTCATCATATTATTTGTTTCATGTAAATATTTTTAATAAATTCACACACATCTAGCAAGACAATCCCTCTCTCTGGTCTGGAGCTTAGGCTACCATACTTTTCGACTGCGGATGGGCAGATAGATAGGTATAGTTAAATATATTGCAGTTAAATATATTGCAGAACTATTTACTAGACACATGCAAATTTTCCAAAGTCTAACGCCAGTTTTATTTCTTAATATCTTTGATCTGCACTTAAAAGTTCTGCGATGCGAACCAAATTTTAACATGTGACCTATCGTTGACCTTCTCTTCTGTATAACTAAGTTAACATTATCTCTTTCCTCTACTTGTAGGACACTATCAAAGTTACTTCTAAATGAAATTAAAAAAAATCTACAAATTATATTCAATTTGTTTAATAGGTACTAGCTGTGCCTACAACTTAGTCCGCGTGGAATAGTGACTTTGGACTGCATTTTTTGGATATATCTATTGGTTTATTTTTAATTATAAACACCGTCGTTTAGGTATTTACATGTTCCACGTGATTCTTTTGCATATTTTTTTTTATTTATACACCGATAGACATGAAACAAACACGAAATGTTAAGTGAAACTTACTGCAATATACCAGTGAAGACTACATCTACATAGGTACATCGTGTACAAACGCACAAACAAACAAAAACATTTTTATAAGTAATAGGTATGTATTGATATCGTTTCTCTTCACCTGTAAGATACACGCTAAACCAATCAAATGAACGTACGTAAATTAAACTATTTGTTATTGAGTCCTAGTTAAAAATGTTATTTTAACATTTTAAAAGTCTAAAAGAGTCCTCAAAATTTTGAAATAAGAACACCATCAACCACAAATACAGCACTCACTTTTTCACATATTTTTTTCCTTGTGTCGGCGTCAGTGGCAAATGGTTAGGAGGTAGGTGCGAACGCTACCGACTTCGCACCAATAAAACTAGCCCCGGTGGTCTGACTTCGTAAGGTCCAGGTATAGCTTAGGATGGATAAACGCACGGATATTTTTTGTGACACAAGAATACCAATTAGTACAGAATGATTTAAATCAAACAATAAAATGACGTTATTCTAGTAAGTTTCAAAAATATATAAAATCGTATTTTACATTAATGTTAGATGGTGTTAAGAAGAACCGGAAAGAAATAGTTACTTTGTTAAAATTTTAATACATTTACTAATTATCAATTTAGTCATAATTATATCTACCTATGTCCCGAATAAAGCCAGCGTTTAAATCAATCACATCTTAGATCAACAACTCAATAACTTTGATATTGAAAAGTAATTTTTACTCAGTATTAGATATTCAGAAATGCAATTAACTGCCTACTAGACAAAACTTTAACTTAATTTCACATAACGCCGTTAAAATATCAATCCAAATATTACAAAATATAGGTATCATAAAACATTTTTCTTAAATCTCTTTTCTTTATGCTTTCAGATTATAACCTACCTATATGAGAAAATTCAATGATTTAAAGATCACAAACCAACACATCAAAACTATTTTGGTGATTATAATTATGTACTTTATGGTAGAGTCGGCAATGCGCTTGCGATGCTTCTGGTGTTGCAGGCGTTTATAAGCTACGGTAATCGCTTACCATCAGTTAAGCCGCTTGTTTGCCGACCTAGTTGTATAAAATATATATAAGAAAATCATTAAAATAGTAATTAAAAAGTATATATTAGTCGATATTTGAATGAGCACAAGTCAATACGCAATAGTATGCAAGTTGGAAACGGGTTAAATCTATAAATAGCCGTTAAGCTGAATGTTTGTCTTGCTACTTAGTGCGTACAATAAACCTCGCTAAAGGGAAGCGTGTGTTTGTCTTTGTGCATTTCTGTTGTAACTATATTGCTTACGAGTTTCATGAATGTATTTTGAATTATATTTCAAATGAATTTGCTTGTAAAACTAGCTGTGAGACACGATTTTATATGTGTATTTCGTAACAAAAATAATTCAGATCTTAATATTGTGTATCAATGTCAAAGATTAACTAAAAACATAATGCTAGTCCATCCATCCATACAAATTCTCAAACTTAAGGATATTTGTAATATAATTATAATGTGAAGTACTCGTAATTCATAATTATTTTATTTCTGTATTTATTCAAAATTTAACTGAGGTAGGGCACAGCACGAAATATCCTGCTCAAATCTAGAGCGGCACGACTAGGGTAGTAGCTCGACCTTACAGAAGATCACAGCTAAATAATACTACTTTCAACCACTGTTGTGTTCCTGTGGTGAGTAACGTTAAGAGTAAGGATCAGAGCTTCTGGATCGGGGGTAAGGTCGGCAACGCGCTTGCTATGCTTCTGGTGTTGCAGGCGTCTATAAGTTACGGTAATCGCTTACCATCAGGTGAGCCGTACGCTTGTTTGCCGATCTAGTTGTATTCAAATCAATAATTTATTTAATTAAGACTACTTCAAAAGAACTATGCAATCGCCATTATATAAATTATAAATGTATTGTCTTGATAATTGTATATTTTTTATTTATTTTGTTTATTGAATATATGAATTATTTGTACACAATATTTTAACATAATTTTTTAATTATTGTTATCATTGCAAGATTTTGGTTAAGAATGCTTCTGCAGTTTATTTTATAAATTACTAGCTGACCCGGCGAACTTCGTACCGCCTAACAGTCGATTCTTTAATACTTATCCTTCCCGGAACCCCTCCACTAACACTTAAACTTTATCATAATTATGGTATTAAAGTTCAAGTTGACTTTTAAGTATTATTACGAATCTTTTGTATGGGAATATAGAAAAGTGTTGTTTTTAGACTTTTCAGGCATTTTTTTTAAATTTTTCTTTCCGTAACAACCATCCTCGTACTTCAAGGTACATTATAAAAAAAGAATTACCGAAATTGGTTCAGCCGCTCTCGAGATTTGCACTTAGCAACACATTTAGCGATTCATTTTTATATGATTTTTTATATGAGATTAGATGGCCCGGTGAACTTCGTATCACCTACGTATATTTGGGAAAAATATACACAAAACACTTTCTGAACGCACCTATATAAATATCAATTGCTGTTCGTTAGTCTCGCTAAAACTCGAGAATGGCTTGACCGATTTAGCTAATTTTCATCTTGAAATATTGGTGGAATTTAAACGGCGAGAAACATAAATAATATGTTACGGAAAGTACTATAAATGACGATTTAATTTTCCAATACAAAATGTTACTAGCGGGGAAATTTAATGTCTTTTGTCAAAAACATTGTCAATTGGTTGTCAAATACAGTCAAACCTGGATAAGCGAGAGTTCAAGGGAGCACAATCTCATTCTCGCTTACAGAGGTTTCTCACTAACCCGAGTTTCTCGCTAATGCAGGTACATATATGGGTAGCGTTTCTCTGGTATAGGGGTACGCAGCAAATAACAAGTCATAGTTATATTTTTATAATGGGTGGATTCTGGTAAATTTAACTCCCTCTGAATTTCATTTCACGATTTTTCGGATTCAAACGCATTCACTATTTTAAGTTTATCACTTAATGACAGTACTTTAATTTTTCGTTTTGACATGATGCAGAACAGAACTTTCCTTCGCAATTGATTAACTATAAACTGAGTAAGTCCGACAAACAGGACGGTACACAGGCAGTAGGCACACGTGTCCATTCGAAAAAAATGGAAAGAAAGGAAAAGAGTGCGATAAAATAACAACGTTATTTAGTTCCACAAAATAGAATAGGTACAATATTGACGAGAAAACAATACAAAAACAATGGTAGGAAGTTTCACGAAAGTTAAGAAAGAGTCATAAAATAGCAGATGTTAAATTTGTAATTTGTTTTGTCATTTCTTACTGTATTTTTATTGTAACTATAGTTCCTGCTAAATAATAAAAATAAAGTTCGACTGTCGCTTATAGAGGTATAGATAAGTAGCAGTCTCACTTACGGAGAGAGAAACGACTCTCTCTTACAGAAGATTCTGTTTCTCGCTAATAGAGGTTTTGGGAGCTTAAAATGACGGGTCCTGGCTATTACTCTCACTTATGGAGTTTTCTCACTAATCCAGTTCTCACTTAATCACTTATCCAGGTTTGACTGTATATAGATATTAACAAACAATAAAAATTTAAATACAATGTCTTGTGAAGTCTAATTTTTTTCTCACAACATAATTATACGAAATTTGTAACGTTAAATAACAATAATACGATAAGAACTAGCAATTGAGATATAATTGTAATTATTAAAGTTTAAGTAATAATTAGTATAATAAATATAATAGTTATATAAATATTTTAAATAATACGATTTAACTGAGGTAGGGCACAGCAGGACCTGCTCAAAATATGGAGCAGCCCGACTGGGGTGTACCTCGACCTTACAGAAGACCACAGCTAAATAATACTGTTTTTAAGCAGTATTGTGTTCCTGTTGGTGAGTAAGGTGACCAGAGCTCCTGGGGGGGATTGGGGATAGGGTCGGCAACGCGCTTGCGATCCTTCTGGTGTTGCAGAAGTCAAATAAGCTACGGTAATCGCTTACCATCAGGTGAGCCGTACGCTTGTTCGGCGACTTAGTGATATAAAAGTAATGCGATACGATACTTCACTCCTTATTTTACTCCAGGGGACGAATTTTGAAAAATCATTTCTTAAATGACGCAGCATAAATTCTAGTAAAATTTGTATCATTAGTAGTTTAGTCTTAATAGGTAGGTACATCAGTCTTCATCAAAAACATACAATAAAAGATTTTACAGTATCTGTATGTGCTCCTAATTTTATAAGACAACTAGCTGACCCGGCGTTCTTCGTACCGCCTAACAGTCGATTCTTTAAAATACTTATCCTTCCCGGAACCCCCCCTCTAACACTTAAACTTTTTTTTTCTTTAATATTTTTTTACACTTAAACTTTATGGTATGGTATAAAGTTCAAATTGACTTCAGTAGGTAGGTATTATTAGGAATCTTTTGTATGGGAATATAGAAAAGTGTTGTTTTTAGACTTTTTCAGGGATTTTTTTACATTTTTCTCTCCGTAACAACCATCCTCGTACTTCAAGGAATATTATAAAAAAAGAATTAGCAAAATCGGTTCAGCTGCTCTCGAGATTTGCGCTTAGCAACACATTCAGCGATTCATTTTTATATATATACATATATATATATATATATATATATATATATATATATATATATTATATAGAGATTATTTACAGTAGTAACAGACAAAAAACCATAATATGAAGGAGTGTATGCGGAAGAATAACAAACCTACCTAACCTAACCTAGATGCCTATTTCACGGTCAACACACGCTCAGAAACAAGACTTTAACGTATAATGTTCACTTCTGCATATGATTGTACGACAATTTTGTAGTAAGCAAATTAGATTTTTTTTAATAATAGGAACAAGTAAGTACCTACTTACAGAAATCCTCCAGTAGGTACGTATGTATTTTTATAAAATTCATAATTTATTCATTAACATAAAATTACAAAATCTTATGATTTACTACGTAGGTTGATTTACTACGTAGGTACACACAAATATTGCAGACCAAGTGACTGGGCCCTTATGAGGATAACCTATTTAGCTGTGGTCTTCTGTAAGGTCGAGGTACAAATTCTAAAACTAAGGAAACCCTAAAACGTCGATGCCGTTTACGATAACACATATTATGCTAACATCAATATTTATTTGTATAATAGTAGGCAACACCTATTTAAATAAAACCTGACCTTAAGGTTCAAAATATAAAACAAAAGAAGAAATCCTGGAACGTTACGTCAGATTTTAACCCGACATCAAAGTCGCTATAATAAATCTCTCAACCCTCTAATGGCCGTCTCGCTTGCATTAGCAAAAATAACGCCGGGGTCGATTCCACCCTGCGATTTATAAATCAATCAAGACCTCCCCCTTTACATTTGTTGGTTAAATTTTGGGTGATATTATTTGATTATCGGTTTTATTTAGGATTAAAAATAACTGAAAAGGTAAAGAACTACTAACAAGATAAAGAAAATTAAAAATTTAAATCCGACGACGATAAAAAAAAGTATTACGTCACTTTCTGTCCTTTATAGGGTGACATTTTTTAATATAATGTGGCATATAGCCTAGAACCAGTGGACAATTAGACACTGCTAAGGATACCTAATTTTCTAGTTTAGGAGGTATGAGGGAACAGACAGACATACATACATAGACTGCTAAAATAATAACCCTCTTTTTAGCTTTATCGTATCTTTTATGGTGGGTGAAAATTAATTATTTTGTGGTAAACTTAATTTGTTATCGATAAATCAAATTATCATAAAATAATTAAAATTAGAATTTAATACATATCTATATAATAAATAAAATAAAAAAATTAACTATAAATTAAATTAAATTATTTTTAGTTCTTTTTTTCAATTTATTAAGTAAGTAAGTTATTAAGTAGGTAAGTATTAAGTAAGTTTCAATTTATTAATAAATTAGGAAATTAACACCGTTCCTTAACTAATTAGACAATTAAGAAGAAATAAGAAAAGGTACCTACAAAAAATTATGAATAATAATATTTAAAATTATTGTTTTTTTTTAATATACATTTATTTACAATTCTATGTTTTCACATTCATTATAACAATTTCTCTTTATTATTTTAAAAGTGACTATCATGGGACTAATTAAAATTATAACAAAAATATTTACCACATTACATTTTATTATTTATTAAAGACAAAACATATATATACCTACCTACGTAGATACATATTAATATCTACAAAGTTATTTACTTAGGTATATGTTGTTTTTTTTCAAGTTCATTTTTTTTTTTGTTTTCGACAATATCGAAAACAGTTTTTTTGTGTATGGTTTTGTGTGTGCTTATACCCATAATTTATAATAACTTGTATTCTTTCTATGATGATAACAAATTTAATAATTTTATATTTCCAATAAAAAAATTATAGTTTATATAATATATGTAGATATACATAAAAAGGTTTTGAGGTAATGTGTCGAAATATGTAGGTATGTATGTAACTCCTTTAATCTACCTAGATGTATACAGACATAGTTGTAGATATATGTGTGAATCATAAAACACTTCGTGTAAGCATGTCTTACATTTTATTTAATTACACTGAACAATACAATCACCACAAGAGTAAGATAAAATATAAATTTTTATAGTCATATTGACTTACTGGGCATCATTTCTACGTGCGACGAGGTGTCCATGATGGTGTGATGGTGCAACATGTCGGGCGGGGACTGCACCAGCCCGCCACCGCCGCTGGCCATCACCATCACTGACGGTGGTCACTTTCCCCGGGGTACCACGCTCCGCGAACGAAGGATCAATCAAGGTACGAATTGAGCCTTGCGTGTTTTAGGGTTAACCGACTTTCGTTTACTATGGACTATTATTTTTGTTATTAAAATTAATTAGAAATATGATAGTCACCTAAAAGTCGAAACTTAACACATATGTTCTATCACAAAAATAAAAATGACACTAAATTATGTTAAACGAAAAACACTCGACCATCAGGCACTTCGACATAATTTTTTTTTTACAAAAAAAACTGTCTGTGTTGATACACACACATCTCGCCACGGCAGAGGCCAAGCCCACACTGCCGTATTATATCTATAATTCTATGGATCGACGCCAAAGCGCATGAGCAGAGTGGCCTTCGTTCCCATTGGTCGGAGTTTAGAACGCCTTTTGAAAAGGCGTCTCACGATACGTCGATAGCTTCCCATTTTCCCGCCCTAATCGACTGAGCCCTCACAAAATGGCGCCCCCCTTATAGCCTTTTGATGCTTTTTTGAACATTTTCTTTGGTAAAAAATAATCCTGTTCGAATATAATGAGCATGATTTATGGTTTTGATCCGCGGTCTCTTTTTTCTTACCATGTTAATCTAGTCGTGTTAATCTTTAGTGTTTTTTTAAGCTTGTTTCTGCCCGTGTCCAGTGGATGAATGTTTTGTAATTGTACATTTGTTTATTTATCTAAAACGTGCATTAAACGTGATCGTATTTTTTAAATTTTGCGTTTTTTTTTTCTTTGCTTCTTATTAGTTTGTAATTTTCCTTATCATAGCGTGACTTTATTGTAAAATAAATTTTAAAATACTGCAATACTCGTATCTATATTTTTAATAATGCAAAATGTTTATGCTCTGCAAACGAATTTTGTTTTTGTGTACAAATGATCAATTAAAATTAATGGTACGTACCTAACTAGTGTAAATAAAATACGTAAGTAGAAGTAAAATTAACGATTTTATTCATTTTTAGTTTTTATTTGGTAGTCAAATTTCGACGCGGCATTAAAGGGTTAAGAGCTTAATTGGCTCCATATCAATTTGTAGGTAGGTAATAACTGACAATGGGTAAGTAGGTATAACGCTCCCTATTTTTTTATTAATTAGTCTGAACTTAAATTAACTTTTATAAAAGTCGAGCTTTTTGAAGAATTTTTTATTGAGCTTATTTTTGTGGCAACCATTGTAATTAATAACTCGTGATATGGAAATAAATGTTTTGAACGTCTTATTAAATAAAACAGTCCATTAATTATTTTAATTGAAAACAAAATAAAAAATAATAATAATTCTTGGCACTATTCCACGCAGACATGATTTGTGCCGTAACTATTTGTAAATATTTAGTTCTTGTTAATTTTGTAGAAGCTCATTAACACAATGTTATAACAACTGTAGGTAGGTAGGTACACCTAAATAAAAATATACACACTAATCATTAAAAAAAATCTGTTTGTATTTTTATTTATTCATTGGCAACAACTACTTTTATATCTAGGTATATACCTATGTGTAGTATTATTATATCTGTATCTTCTAGTAGTTTTATATCTATTCTTCTATTCTAATATATAAAGCTGAAGAGTTTGTTTGTTTGTTTGTTTGTTTGTTTGTTTGTTTGTTTGAACGCGCTAATCTCAGGATCTACTGGACCGATTTGAAAAATTCTTTCACTGTTAGATAGCCCATTTATCAAGGAAGGCTATAGGCTATATATCATCACGCTAAGACCAATAGGAGCGGAGTCCACGCCGACGAAGTCGCGCGAAGAAGCTAGTTACTATATATAATGACTAGCTTTTGCGCGCGACTTCGTCGGCGTGGACTCCGCTCCTATTGGTCTTGGCGTGATGACACATAGCCTATAGCCTTCCTTGATAAATGGGCTATCTAACAGTGAAAGAATTTTTCAAATCGGTCCAGTAGATCCTGAGATTAGCGCGTTCAAACAAACAAACAAACAAACAAACAAACAAACAAACAAACAAACAAACTCTTCAGCTTTATTATATTAGTATAGACTAGCTTCTGCGCGCGACTTCTTCGGCGTGGACTCCACTCCTATTGGTCTTAACGTGATTATATATAGCCTATAGCCTTCCTCGATAAATGGGCTATCTAACACTGAAAGAATTTTTCAAATCGGACCAGTAGATCGTGAGATTAGCGCGTTCAAACAAACAAACAAACAATCAAACAAACAAACTCTTCAGCTTTATTATATTAGTATAGATTAGTAACAACCGCTCTGGTGTAGTGAAGCGAGTAGTCGCCTAAAACACCGACGGTTTGCGGGTTCGATTCCCGCTCGGTAGGGGAGACTGGGTACGGTTGTGCCAGGGTACGGTAGTGACAGTCGTTATAACCGCGAAACTATACGGAATGCGGGGAAGAGTGTAAGGGAAAAAAGAAGCGCAATGCATGTCTACACATGTTGCCCAGTATTGCGTTAGGCAGTGCACGACGTAAACAAAAGCAGGAGGCCACATTGCTTTTCAACAGCCAAAAGTAAGTTTTTTTGTTCAGATTCTTTTAATATTTACTTTTATTTGTATACAGATATACTATAGCAAATATTTTTTTGTTGTCAATTGAATGTTAGTAGTTAATTACAAATGATTACTTTTTACGTAGATAATTTAGGTTACTCATGATGTTTTATTGTTTTTAGAAGTATGCGTTGGGTACGGTTGTGACAAATGTAGATGGGTACGGTTGTGACATATATATTCTTCATGTTTTTGCTTTTAGATGACCAGAAAACGCTTGCGGATGAAGTAAGACGTGGGACTTCTTTACGAAGAGCTGCGGAAATGCATAATAGTTATTAATCGCATGTCGTTGTTACGGTACATTCGTAAACATGATGAAGTCGGTGCGAATCACGATGTAAACAGCATCAGCATGTGATATGCAGCTCATAGAAAAGTATTTTTGAAGGAGCAAGAAGAGCTGTTATCAAAATACATGTACCACACGTTGCGCGGAAATATATTTTGGCCTTACTACAAGAGAGGTACGAAAACTGGCCTTTGAACTGACAAATAAATACATACAACATAAACTGACCTGCTACTTGGGATGAGAATGAGATGGCTAGTGAGGAATGGTTTCGTTCATGTCTGTATGCGTAGCTCAAGCTACAAGCCTTTCATTTCAAGAGCTACAAGTTTTAACAAAACGAATATTGAAGCTTTTTATAACAACTTGCAGACTATTTTAGACATACACCTATATGAGCCACAACATATATATAATATTGATAAAACTGGTGTAAACTTTCTATAGAAGAAAAGTATTTTGTGTTATGTTAAACATTTCTAACAATAAAAGTCATTATAAACCATTTCTGTGAATGTTTATGTCTGTCACTACTGACCCCAACCACTGTCACAACCGTCCTTGGGGTGAGGACGGTTGTGACATTTTCCTTTTTTTAAGCGACTTCCAAAAAAGGAGGAGGTTCTTAATTCGACACGTATGGTTTTTTTTTTTTTTTTATGTATGTTAGCTCAGAACTTTTGACTGGGTGGACCGATTTCGATCAATTTTATTTTAATTGAAAGGTGTTGCGTGTCATGTGGTCCCATTTTAATTTAATTGAGATCTGACAAGTACTTTTAGAGTTATATCTAATAATGCGTATTTACGTGACTACTTTTTCGTCGACCTACGTTATATTATACCGCATAACTTTTTACTCGGTGTACCGATTTCGATGATTCTTACTTTAGTCGAAAGCTAATACTTGTCTTGTAGTCTTGTTTAAATTAGATCGAAAACTGATTACAACTTTTTAAGTAATCTTTAATAGCGCGTATTTACTTGACTATTTTTTCGTCTTATTACGTTGTATTACTTGTCGATGTAATTGAAGTCGCTTTTTTTTCGTTTGCGAGCAAACACAATTATTTTCTAATTTGATGCGATAAGTAAAACAGCATAATTTGAGACAAAATTTCAGTATTTTTATGTAGACAAATCTTTAAGCTACGATTTAAGTAATTTTTGTCTCAACTAACTAGTAAATTAACAAAATTATTGGCAGTCAAACCGAAATTGTCACAACCGTACCCAGTCTACCCTAGGTACCTATGTACCTATATTTTTATTTGTAGGTACAAATATTTCTTTCCAGTTTGGATGTCTATCTTTGTGGGTGTGGTCCATTCGGTGGATATGTGTACTGAGATGTACCTATGTGACTGACACATGTACTGTGATTGCTCTTCGGCTAGAGAGCCGTGGTGTTAGAGGTATTTACTCGTGGATTTCTGTAAACTTGGTTGTAACTTGTCGCAGAAGTAGAGTACCTACCCACATCCCAAAAACATCCCTACCGTGCCTCGGCGAGCACGTTAAGCCGTCAAGTTCAATTATGTCTCTTAAGTTTCTAGATATTTTGTGTATCTATAAATTTAGAAGATACCTATAAGTAATTTTATTGAAACCTACATATGATTTTCCGTGATGTTCGCAAAATGAAAGACTTATACTTTTTTATGTACCTACCTAGTCGGAAATTTCTTCTAAATGTCAAGTAGGTATTAGTCTCTATATTCTGTTTCTCTCAAGGTTTGTGTTCTATCTTGAAATTATATTATCCCCCATTTAGATTTTGTAGATATGTAGGCTAAATTACCCTATATCTATTATTACGATCATTAAAAAAATTTTTAGGGTTCTATGTCGACCACAGACATTCTCCTTCGTGATTTCTCTTTATCAAACGATATTGGTGACATTTAAATAACATTTCATTTATATTTCTGTTACAAGTTTAAAATACAGAGTTAAGAGTGGTGAGATACCTAAGTCATATTCTAAATAAACATAAGATTTTTATGCGAAACTTCTTTAAATCATTGTAATTTAAAACTCGATGAAACGAAAATGCGTCACGATAAAGAAAGAAACATAAATGTATAGGAGAGAATGAGATAGAATACATTACTGCTCAAAACGCGAATGCGACGCGTTTTGCATGGCTCTTACGACCTTTTTCACGAGACGGTAATTATCGTCGATCCGAACCTTTAGAAGTTTTCAGAAGTTTCACTTCTGTCGTGTGTTAATTGCACAAATACTTTTTTTTTTGGTACGACAACAAAAAAAATACAGTCGAATCGACAACCTTTCTCTTTTTTTTAAGTCGGTTTAAATGTAACTATCGCTGACATCAACAACAACTGGTTACAGTTGACCACATATTGGTCAAACTTATCTATACTAATATATAAAGCTGAAGAGTTTGTTTGTTTGGTTGTTTGTTTGTTTGTTTGTTTGTTTGTTTGTTTGTTTGTTTGTTTGTTTGTTTGTTTGTTTGTTTGTTTGTTTGTTTGTTTGTTTGTTTGAACGCGGTAATCTCTGGAACTACTGGGCCGATTTGAAAAATTCTTTCAGTGTTAGATAGCCCATTTATCGACGAAGGCTATAGGCTATGTGTCATCAGGCTAAGACCAATAGGAGCGGAGTCCACGCCGACGAAGTCGCGCGCAGAAGCTAGTTATAGGTATATATGGATTTGTAATACCTAATCATGACATTGACCTTAACTTCTCTTGTGTTTATTTATTGGGCAATTGTCTGACAGTTGCCTAATAGACACATATAGAAACTTTTTAATGAGACCTTTTTTAATGCGTCATTAATTTCACGTCTAATCACATTGTCAACTATGTGTGAGGTTTGCAAAAAAAAAGTAAAAAAAAATCGGCGCCAAACATTCCCGCCACGTCATTAGACAGATAAAATAGGACACAGATAATAAACTTATCTTAGCAGATGTAGATTAACAAATGAGTTTATTTGAAAATAGTTCTTATATTGATCAGATAAGTGTTAAAATCGTTTCAAATTAATTAGGAAGGAAGTTGTAAGGGCTCTTAAAAAGATCGCACATGTCGGAATGTAGCTGATAGGACATTTGGTGGGTTACTTAAATTTAGAAAAAGATGCGAAAAAAATATTACCTTAAAAGTGTTTTCGCTAAAAAAAACATTAAGATAGTAAGTACCCATCTTGTATATCTCTGTTAATAGTTTATTTGAGAACAGAGAAAAAACAGTCGGTAACTCAATAATATAGAATATATTCAGGAATGTATATATACAATCAATTCTGATCTATACTAATATTATAAGAAGGTAAAGCTTATAACTGTTTGTTTGTCGGGAGAAACCTTCGCAAATACTGATCCGATCATGAAAATTATTTCCATAACAGAAAGCTGTACTATTCACGATAGATAAAGGCTATATTTTATTGTAATTGAACAAAAAATTCATTGGAAAATAATAGTATAGGTATGTAAATCAAGTCGGAGAAATGTGAGCGCGATGAAAACTTTACTGTAGGTAATTATATTTGCATCACAAAAATAATTAATTAGCGCCCAACGAAGTGGGCACAGGTCGGCTAGTACCTACTTAAGTATTAGATATAGGTAAGTATCTGAGTAATAATTACACGACAATATTTTTTTTAATGCAACGAAGTATTTGAAGGTGGATAGGGTTACCTAATTTTTATCTGAAATAATCTTCAATCTGTACTTTTCAATCGATATATAAGATAAAATAAAAGAAAGTAAATTAATGATAAATATTTAACACTAATTACTTTTTTATCACATTGTACAATTTATTTCATAAATCAATTATTATTTGAAGTATTCTCAATCAATATGATACAAAGGGCAAAAGCATCAAGCCAACAAGCCAGCCATTTATAAATAAAAAAACACTTCTATGAATGTACCTACTGTACAATAAAGAATTTAAATTAAAACAAAACAAAACAAAAACAAACAAAACATCACAATTTAATCAACACACAACAAAAAAAATTTTAACAAAATCCTTTGAACCTCGGTAAGAATCTATCAAGGAAGATTTATTGCCCAGAGTACAATCATTAAGGAATGTCCATCTATTGTCTAGAAAACAAAAGAATTAATCTTGTGACCCCCGGACAGCGCCGGACGGTACCGGACGACACCGGCCGGCGCCGGAAGCTGGGGTAGAAGCAGACCGGAAACAGCGAATGAAACTTATTGATTTGGATACTTCATTTGGTTTGACCTGCTAAAGTTTCAAAGGTTGTGGTTTCATTAGATATATTATGTTTTGGAAGGAAGGTTTTATTTATTTATTAATCTATACATAAAAGCTTACGAAACTTGATTCAAGATAGGTAGGTACAACAAGTAAGTAATATTCAGAAAAAAGACCTGTCTAAATAGGTTTAAAGAACTTTTTTCTCATAAGAATTTAACATTCACTTTAAATGAGATACCGCCATTTTTATACATTTGCAAGAAGACAGTTTTAACATCTGGGCCGTTGGATATAGATAAATTAGGAAAACAAATGATGAATGATTTTATTGTATTTATGTTTTCTTGTCTATCACTAACAGAGCAGATTTTTTGCTCTTTATAATGATAAAGGCAGGTAGGGTATAGGGCACAAAAGGAAATATCTTGCTCAAAACGTTTTTATAACTTTTTGAGGTACCTATATCCTGATTTAGGACATTAGGATAGATCCTGCTCAAAATCTGGAGCAGTTTAACTGGGGAAATACCTCAACTTTACTGAAGGTCACAGCTAAAAAAACACACCTCTTAAGTAGTAATGTGTGCCTGTGGCTGTGGTGAGTAAGTTTGCCAGAGCTCCTGGAGTGGGTCACGGGTAGGGTCGACATCACTTATTACTTCAGCCTATCGCAGTCCATTGCTGGACATAGGCCTCCACAAGTTCGCACCAAACATTATGGCGCGAAGTCAGGGTCGACAACACGCTTGCAATGCTTCTAGAGCTGCAGGCGTCTATAAGCTGCAGTAAACACTTACCATCATGTGAGCCGTAGGTACGCTAGTTTGCCAAACTATTCGTATAAAAACAAAGAGAAAAGAATATATTATATTGTTAGCATATATGGACTTTTTATAATAAAACCTCTTTTGATAATTCTTATAAAAATTAAAAATTGATGTGACGTTTTGCTCTTTTTCGAATTTTGGTTTAAGCATAATGGTGTGATATTGAATTATATACCTATACGAGTAAATTGGTGGTTTATTTTGCTTGGTCAATGAATAATTTTGTCAATGTAAAACTAGATTTACATGTTGAATAAGTGAATTGTAATAGTTTGAGATATTATAAACGTAATAATTGTAATTTTCGTGATTTGTGTTTTATTTTAATAAATCTCACTTCTGGTTTCTAACAATCTTCTTAATATATAGATATAAATCTCGTGTCACAATGTTTGTCCTCAATGGACTCCTAAACCACTTAACCGATTTTAATCAAATTCGCACACCGTGTGCAGTTTGATCCAACTTGAAAGATAGGCTATATTTTATTTTGGTATATATAATTACTATATTTAAGAAAAAAAAGGCGGTACGAAGTTCGCCAGGTCAGCTAGTATATATATATAAATAAGAAAGACATACACAATGTGCAAGAATTAATATTAATATTCGTTCCTGATAAAAAAAATTGATTATTTCAATCCGACGATGAGAGTAAAGCCACGAAACACAACTATATTTGTTTAACTATAAATAAATTCAGTTAATTTTGGTCTCAGTTGAGACAGATGAGTAGCCCTGCCACCTGGCGTTAAGTGGTCTCCACAAGGACACTTACAATTTGTTTTAGAAAACAGTTTTAATAAATATAAATAAAAATAATAAAATGACTACGTTGGTATACAGTTTGTATTGACCCTTCTTTCTGCTGCGAGGGTGTAATATATTACTTATAAGAATAAAATTAGTGTTTGTATCAGTAGGTCGCTAATAACCTATATAACACTTATAGCACAAAGTGTTTCCTCATTTTGTGGATATGTAATTATGTTTTATTTATTTATACATACATAATTATAGCAAGAAAAAATTTAACCTTAACCTTAGGAGCGGATGATCGTAACTGTACGTTAAACATAGTTTTTTCTACATATATATTATATACATAGTACCTACCTTATTCTCAGAAAAGTTAAGAATTGATCGCAAAATGACTCATTGCCTCTTTCAATATTCTATCTAGCTCTGAATTTGCTTACTAGATATAGAATTTTGACGTAAGCTCCATAACGCTTCAGCCTGTAATATCCCATTGCTGAGCATAGGCCTCTTTCTCCATGTAGGAGACGGATCAGAGCTTAATCCACCACGCTGCTCCAATGCGGGTTGGCGGATATATTCCCTACTATGATTAACGATCGCTATCAGGTTTACATGATAATAACCGGGACCGACCACGACTTAACGTCCTCTCCGAGGCACGGTGCGGAGACCCACAACACCTGCACAAATATCCAGACCACGACAAACATCTGTATGGCCAATACAAATGTTTGTCATGTGCGGGGATCGAACCCGCGACCACCAGTATAACAGCCATTGCTGTGACCGTTGCGCCAAAGCTCCATAAAAGTTGTGTCAAAAATGTAGGTATCACTAGGACACAAAACCAGTGAGAGATAGTTTATTGAAAACGGCCGTTAGTGAACAAACAAATTAATCTTTGAGTTCAATATTTAGCTATAAAATTCATCTTGACTACTGAAAACCAAATATATATATAAACATTGACATACTAAGTCATACTAACAACATTTCTGTCCGTCCGTTCGAAGTACATCGATGTTACCGAAGTACTACCAATTTGATTAGAGCCAATCAGCCAACCGAACTATGAGAGTATAAAGTGTACTGTAGGTTGGCGCGTCGTGTAACATTTGAAAACATATTTTGATTTTTGTTCTTTTAGATTTTGTCCTAAGATATTTGTGGATATTATATATTAGACTATACAAAAAAAATTAGTAAAAAAATAAATAAATAATAATCAACATATTAATTATTTAATCAAAATTAAAAATTACTTCATTCAAATAGATTTCAAAAGCGTTTTTGAATCGTCATTTTACAAATAAAATTATATTAGTTTTTGGTACGTTTATTACAATTGATGTACCTAAAGCTACCACCGATTCGAATTATATTAGTTTTTGGTACGTTTATTATAACTGATGCTACCACCGATTAGGAATATAGATTCTGCAGAGAATAATCGGCAAGAAAATCCACAGTAAGTTACTCTTTAAAAATTCTTATGTATTGATAAATATTATTATTTTTGAAATGAATAAATATTATTATTATTATTATTATTATTAGACGTTCAGTTGTTAACTGTAACTGTCTTGCAGATTACTTCAATCCCAGCTCATGACTAATATTTGTATGGGCCACACGGTTTATCATAGTTTAGGCGTTTGTGTTTTCTTGTATGTGTCACCCAACGAAAGTTTTTTTTTAAACTAATTTATTATTAGGACTGTTGAGCGTGATGAGATAATTTATTCAAAAATAGGTACTGGCCACTAGGCGAAGTTGAACCAGTCAGCAAATAGGTTAATTGTTAACACACATTTATAACTGATGTAGGTACATTAGGAAATATCCTGCTCAAAAACTGGAGCAGCATGACTGGGGACGTACTTCGACCTTACAGAAGATCACAGATAAATAATACTGTTTTCAAACAGTATTGAGTTCCTGTGGTGAGTTAGGTGATCAGAGCTTCCGCAGAGGGGGGATGGGGGTATGTCTACTTTAATGCGTCCATCAAACTATTAAAAGAAGGAGATCCGAACTAGACGCGATCTTCATCCATCTGTGTAATGGATAAAAATTGATTTACGCGAAATGGCCAGAAATTTTTCATCCAAATCTTTTCTCTATTTATTTTTTAATACACTAAAGTAGAGATCTAGTTCAAATGTAAAGGTCGATTTACATCAGACGAGCGAATACTCATTCTATCCCCGCTACATCACATTCTTATCAAATTCTTTTAGTGTAAACAGGCGTAGAGCATTCTTTCGTTGTTATATAAATGAATACGAGTGTTCGAAGATCAAGAAAGAATGCTCTTGTTCTAGCTCTAGCTCTTTGTTCGTTTGGTCTAAATCCACCCTTAGAAAATAACGATTGCTTAATATTGGGATAACTAATAACGTCAAATGACATTGCTAATTTTTGAAAGAGTAACTATCGATTACTTGACTTTACATCTTTTTCGGCCGTTTTTAGTAATCAGCTATTTCTGGTTTTGCATACAAGCGATAGATTTTTGACACAATTTTTTATTTGGAGCTTACATCAAATCTCTAGTAAACAAATTCAGAAATAAAAATAAAATATTGAATCTAGCTCTTAACATACCTGGAATTATTCTCAAAAATTAACTCCGGAATTTTTAATACATATGACGTACCTAACGCACAGACCACGCTACAAGTGTATGTTTACATGTTTGTTCTAATTAAACGGTAAACACGTCGTTTAAAGACGAGCAGTCGTGATGTCTTCGTTAATTAGTAAGAAACAAGCCTTTTAAAACTCTTAATTAACTCTATTTACGGGCATTTGTTTGTTCTTTCACTCACTTTTTTGGGTTCCGTATTAAAAAGTTGCCCACGGATCCCTATTGATAATATACCGTTCTTCGTCTGCTATGCTGCTATGTATTTAAAAATAATGTCTAAAATAAAGTTCCAAATTAAAGACAATCTTAACAAAACGCGAGTTTTTCGATATTATTACTTTGGACTTGTTTTTAAACCAATGTGATGGCAAAAGAACATACAGCCCAACTTATGTTCAACGGTTATCGTAGTTTCCAACAAAAAAAGAATTATCAAAATCGGTTCATAAACGACGAAGTTATCCCCGAACACACCTCCTCGTTTTTTGAAGTCGGTTAATAAAATTAGAACTAAAATATCAAAGCAAACTTTGGACAACAATTATATCAATCAAAAACAACCTTTCAAGTCACAAGTAGCTTTATACACAAAATACTACACAATCGTTGACAAAAAAGCTCTCGACACGTATCCAAAAGCGCAACAAAGCGAGCAAAAAGCTCAAGATCCGTGACGCAAGAGGAACACTTCTCTGACAAGGCCGACAAAGACGGCACAGCTTATGTAGTAACGTTAACTTTGAGGGAGAAACATAAAAGAGATTTTATATATCCATCTTCTTCTACTTCTTAACCGACTTCAAAAAAGACGTTCTGAATTCAACTGTGTTTTTTAATGTGTTTTACCGATTTTGATGATTGTTTTTTTAAAATCGAAAGCCGGTGCTTATTATGTGGTCCTATTTAAATTTGATTGAGATCTGACGAGTACTTTTTGAGATATCCCTAATAATGCGTATTTACTTGATTATTTTGTCGACGTTTTACTTGTGGATGAAAATTGAAGTCGTTTTTTTCCATTGATTTAAGTATATAATAAATATAAGTCTATACTAATATTATAAAAGGTAAAGTTTCTAACTTTGTTTGTTTGTAGAGGGTAGGTACCTAATCTTCGCAAATACTGATCCGATCATGAAAATTCTTTCACTAACAGAAAGGTACAGTATTCAGGAGTGACATAGGCTATATGTTATTGTTATTGAACAAAAAATTCAGTGAAAAGTAATACATAGTATATATAAATCAATTGTAATCAATATATTTGCGTCACAAAAATAATAATTAACGCCCAACGAAGCGGGTCGGCTAGTATATAATAAATTATAATAATATTAAATTAATTTACTGGACATATGTTTTGATTTTGATTCAGTCTATAACGTGTCACTGCTGGGAACGGCTTGTATCACTATATTATGTATATAAGTTTATCCTCCACGCTGATCCGCTACCGGTTGGCGGATAATTTTCCTACCAAGAAATGACTGCTATCAAGTGTATTATAATTACAAACGGGATCAGCAGGATACAGCTTTACGTGCTCCCCGAGGCACGGTGGGGGGGCTCACAAGGTCATAGAAATAGACCAGAAAGAATTATTTTTTCAAATACAAATATCTGTCCCACGCGGGTACCAAACTTGTAGCATTTTGTATTAAAGTACTAACTTTTCGCTCTACTACACGAGAATGGTTGTCAATAGCCATATTCGTCCAAATAATGACAATAAAGCGACATTTTTAAAACTCCATTTGCTACGATCACACATATAGTTTGAAGATCATTAGATGAAGTCCTTTCAATAAAAGAGCAGTCTATGAAAAAAAAAATTGATGCTCAGAATTAAAAAAAAAAAAAGATTATATAAAACCTTCTTTGTCAAAATAGAGCGCGTTTAACACTCCGCTTGGCGCCGTTTCTTTGTGGCTCGGTTTTAAGATCTGTGGACACGATAGACTAATGCCTTTTTTTAAAACTATTCAATGTTTAAAAGGATACACATTCTTATAATAAATTACGATTTAATTATGTTAAAAATAGGTGTAAAGTTTATACTTAAACGAAAAAAAAAACTTGATTTTTTTTAATTTTCACTTTTTCATTTTCACTTTGCTATTTTTTGTTATTGTTTCTTTTTTTTACTTTTTTCATTTTACGTAAAAAGTTTATTTATGACTTGTTAGATACTGTTTTTATCTTGTTTTTTTTTATTTTCTTAATTACAACAGCAGTTGTTTTTTTATTTTCTTAATTACAACAACAAAAACAACTAAGGTTTCCAGAAAAAAGTACATATTATTATGTATGTGAAAGGTGCAATGTTTTTAACAAAATAACAGACAGTACAAAAAAGCTATATGTACTTTTTACAAAAACAATTTCTTTTCTTTTTTCAAGTATGACATACTTTCCCAACAGTAGCCTAAGGTGACACAAAAAACACCATAAAGACCCCTTGGAGAGGATTTCACGTTCCACGGTGATGGGATTAAGTAAATCCGATCCATGGTGTCGTGTTACACGGTGTTGCCCATTCGCAGCTCGCTGTAAACATTGTTACTGGCAACTATTGTTAAAATAAAAATATATAAAAACTTTTTTGTGTCAAAATAAAATTGCCGGTTTTATTGCGGTTTGGACATTGCTTACAAGAAACAAGATTAGAGAAAAAAAGTTGTGTTTAACATTAGGTACATACACGATTAAGATATTGTTTTATTAATAACTTTATTCTTAAATTGGTTTTGGCCATACAGATGTTTGCAATGGTCGGGGCATTTGTGCTTGTGCATTGTATGTGTTTCCAACCCCTAAAACAGGAATATATTCCAGTGGACTGTCAAACCGAGGCCATGAAAATACAGATAGACACTTTATTTCAATTTATTTTTAAAGGAAAGACGATAACTACTACTTGATACATTTTGAATCAAATCTTTAAAGTACAACATGTATTTTTGTAAAAGTAAATTGACTCCTCATAGTTTTTTTATTGACTCCGTTTTGTTATCGATAATAATAGATTGAAAAATTTTGTTAGTTTACCACGTTCAGACCAATCTTGAATGCCAATACTTCTCTTTCACTGAAGATAATATTTTTTCTCAGTTGTGGATTATACATAGGTATATAGGTTCTATTAAAATACATGAAATTAAAAAAATAAATTCTATATAAATAAAACTGAATCGCTAAAGCGTACGTACGCGCATGACTCGCTTACTACGTGCGTACCTACGTAATTGGAAGTCTTTGTTCTTTATTCGTTATGTTCAGGATCTGAATAAAATAATATTTCATAGCAATAATAATAGCGATACTATTACCAACTATTTACTAATCTGTGCTATTAAGAAAAAAAGTTATAGTGGTACGTTCACGGGGCCAACTAGAAATAAAAATAAAATAAAATAGAAGAGAGAAAGAAGAAAAATGTAGAAATAGATTTATTTGTGATCAATCACACAAGTCACGGACATCACAATTAAATAATATAAATATCTACAACGTACACACACGGTCGTCTGTTCCTACGGTTAGCCACCCAATGCCTGTGCTATAAGTAACAGCCGGCTCTTACAGCTTTTTTTATAAATATATATATATATATATGTATAGATATATAATCTATACTAATATATGTAGGCTACCTACGCTGTTTTTGATATTTACCTACCCTCAATCATTCTATTATTCGAGTCGTTCTGACGTGTATGTCAGTACCTGTGATTATTCGAGTCATTCTGTCGTCGGCTAAGGCATTCTTGGCTCTGGCGTGGTGCGGTGCACTTGTGTATTCTGCTAGTAGCTTAACCTCGACTCTTCTAATAGTTAGTTTGTGTGCACGAATTAATTGTTACTTATTTAGTTAGACAGCGTGGGCAGCTCGAGCAGTGGATGGGGAGCGTTTGATACGTATCTTTGGAGGGCCCTCCTTAACCCTACACTTGGGTCGCAAGTCCCAGGCACTGACTCTGAGCTGTCCCTCTGCCACGCGATAGATCCGGCGCCCGCTCGGTGAGTACATTGAATACTAAGTAACTATTTTGTGTTAAATTACATTGCTAATTATCTATTCTGGCCATCCGTCATCCTCTCCTCACTTCTGATTCCTACATCAGAAGTGGGATGCAACCTTAACGACCCACATCGCGAAAGCCGTACGCCGAACAATAAGCAGTGTGCAATTAAGTTGCAATATTTCGTGGTGATAAGTAGGTACATCGATATTTTAGTTCTTTTCGGTCGTTCTGTTGTGTTCTTATCGGTGTACAAGGGTTTTATTCAGTGTTATTTGTTGAATTTAATTTTATAGTTAATGATTTTTGCTAATAGATTTTGCGATTCTGTTTTTATTTCGATTCAGTTACAATATTCGATAGTGAGTGTGATTGTAGTGCGAGCTTGCAGCGCGTTCTAGGTCCAGATCTAGCGAAAGGCAAAGCGTATCGAACCGATTCGTTGCGTACTATCCGAGTTTTTAAGAGTGAATACTCATTTTTCATATTTCGCGACAAGGTCCACCCTCACTTTAATGACTCTCTTCGCTTACGGTATCGAAGCTATTTTTCGGAAACTAGAACATATCTGTTTCCATAGGGTAGTTTTAAATAATTGTAATTTGTAGTATTCTGAACTCAGTTCAAAGTTAAAATATTAAATGATTCAAGCGTAGTTGTAGTATTTAGGTTGTTAAGTTTAAAGTTTTTGTGGTTACCCACTTGTTTGTGATAAAGTGTTAATATCGTCTTAGCTTGAGTATTTCCGATTACCCGAATATTTTTTTGTGTTTGTTACACGATATATCTTACACGATATTTTAACTAATATTACTTGTCGAAGTACCGAAAGAGCGTAAAATTAAAGACGCCATCTTCCGAATAGTTAATACTAATTTTCTGATTTAGTCAGTCACCATTTTTATCATCTATTGGCGGGATTCTTGTAATTTGCAAGTGAATAAGCAGTTATTGTTTAATTACGTAGTTTTAATTATTACGTGACATATAAGTGATTACTGTGATAATAATAATTAATTTGATATAGTTAAAAGTGTGTATCGTGAACTATAGATTTGAAGTGAGAAATGAGTGTTTCTTTGAGGGTTTTAGTCTTTTTCTACCATTGATGGATTTATTTAAACTGTTTAAAAGTTGTTTTAGTTGTTCTGTTTAAGAACGTTTAAATTACAGAGAGTTAATTGATAACACCTTGGTACAATCGTAAACCTATTACAACAATAGTTATAGGTAGGTCACCTAAGATTAATAATTTTGTTTATGAGTAGGTAACTATTGAAAATTCTTACTATATTCGTTTGTTTTCTTTTAACAGTTCAAGAAAATTTGAAATTAGTGACTCCCTCACACGTTACCAATTTGATTTGAAATCGATTTTAGTTAAGAAGAAATTTCAATCGATTTAATGAAATATTTTTACTTAAAAAAAAAAAATTAATTGTTCCGTTATTAGTTATTTTAGTTAATTACGTAGCTAGTTTGTTAAATAAATAAGTAGACAGGTGTGTGATTTTCTAACTTGATTTCGACTTTATTAACCACGCGTTTTAAAGTTAAATGACACTAACGCGTGAGTAGTACATTTTCAGGCAGTCGTTGTAGGTAACTGTTGAAATTCTTATGTTTCCATCTATGCTAAAAATTGTTGAGTAACTTTGCGAAGCAAGGGTTGTAAATGGAACTGTATGATTTCGATAATTCCTTCATAGAGACAGCTAGGCTTTTTAATATCCTATTGGCGATTTTGTTCTGTTACAAAATGAGGAGCGTAATCAAACGAAACTTGATCCGAAATATTGAGGCCCTTTTCACGTAATAAAAGTTCTCGAAGGTAATCGGTATACCCTTAAAGCTTAAATTGTCAACGTACCTACAAATTTGCTCACGAAAGGTTAAGAAAAATGCCAGCACGTCATGTACCAGACGATATTGATGTAATTTATGATCTTGTTGATAATGATGATGTTCAAGTTTAAGTAGAGGGAGAAACTCGATTGATCAACTCTATCGACTGTAATGTGTTCAACCGTACCAGTCTAGTTATTTAGTAGTCGTAGCCCTGTAGAAGGTGTCTCTTGGGGCAACCCAAGAGTTCATGGGTTTGCGTTGTGCTTTTAACTCTGACCGTAGCGTGTAGTCACGAGAGGTGACTGACACGGGTGATCCATTCGATTGATATGCGTACTGAGATGTATGTGACTGACACATGTACTGTGATTACTCTTCGCCTAGAGAGCCGTGGTGTTAGAAGTCTTTACTCGAGGTTTTCGCAAGCTTGTTGTCGAAGTAGAGTACGTCTATAGTTTTGGCTGTGATGATTTTGATGGTACATGGCTGTGGTATTTGAGTGAAGTGATTAGTTATAATTGGTTTAATGACAATATTATGATTCAGATTATTGTAAAGTTCTTGAAACAAACTAAGTTTTGAGCGTAGAGTTTGTCTACTTTCCCCTTTTACGTAAAGTTTGACTGAGTATAAAGTACTGTTGTGGCCTTTCTTCTACTCCAGGTTAACCATCACACAAGGGCGTGTGCTAGCAGGATGGTCGTGACTTGTCCTTTGTTACTTATATAGTTTATTAATTGAGGTGAAACCGGTCCACACTGACCTATACTGGTCTATTCTGGTAATAATTAGTTAATTCTTGGTTTTAATGGCTTTCAGTTATGCCTAAGAGCACTGTCGATTTTGGATAATAAGCAATCCCAGAATAATTCAGATACTATGACTGCCAACTCTGATACTATGACTGCTACATCTGATACTATTTGTAACAACTATGATACTGTCTGCTAACTCGTATTTTGTGCGATCTGAACCTGTCAACATTATGATACAAGCTGATGTTTACAGAACTAACGACAGTACTTAAGAGATGAATGGTAAAATGAAAAACAAAGAGACAATTGATTTCAGTAAATGAGATAACTTTAAGAAACAAAGGTGGCAAATAAAACTACGAGTATGTAATAAGTACTAAGTGATTAGTAGAACCGATTTAGTAGTAGTAGTAGTACTAACTTGTGTAACTTTTGCCTGGTAAGACTGAGGAAGAGACTAAGTTCTATAATGTTTTCGACTTACGAACAATCATCATGACTATTTGACTTGACTTGATCTCATGACTCTTACACGATGTAGAAATTCACGCTGAACTAGACAGAGCTGATTAGTAGGTGAGAACGCTTTTTGGTTTGCATTGGTCGAAAGGACAGTGCCATCCGGGCCATACCGTGCGCGGTTGGTCGAAGGGATGCACCCGTCCGGGCCATACTGTTGGTTTGCGCTGGTCGAAAGGACAGTGCCATCCGGGCCATACCGTGCGCAGTTGGTTGAAGGGATGCACCCGTCCGGGCCATGCTGTTGGTTTGAGTTGGTCGAAGGGACAGTGTCATCCGGGCCATACCGTGCGCGGTTGGTTGAAGGGATACACCCGTCCGGGCCATACTGTTGGTTTGTGCTGGTCGAAGGGACAGTGTCATCCGGGCTATACCGTGCGCGGTTAGTTGAAGGGATACACCCGTCCGGGCCATACTGTTGGTTTGTGCTGGTCGAAGGGACAGTGCCATCCGGGCTATACCGTGCGCGGTTAGTTGAAGGGATGCACCCGTCCGGGCCATACTGTTGGTTTGTGCTGGTCGAAGGGACAGTGCCATCCGGGCTATACCGTGCGCGGTTAGTTGAAGGGATGCACCCGTCCGGGCCATACTGTTGGTTTGTGCTGGTTGAAGGGACAGTGCCATCCGGGCTATACCGTGCGCGGTTAGTTGAAGGGATGCACCCGTCCGGGCCATACTGTTGGTTTAGGTTGGTCGAAAGGACAGTGTCGTCCGGGTCATACCGTCCGCGGTTGGCTGTGAGGACACACCCGTCCGGTCCAACTTGCTTGTTTGTTGTTGAGAGAACTAACTGAAGACCAGACTGTTTGTAATGATGAGTGATGCGCTGCTGGAATCTCACCTTCTATAGTGGGTGACGATTTAGACCAGCAGGTTTGAATTGTAGGGGTTTTCCTATTGTAAAACTAGACTAGTGTTACTTACCATATTGATATGACTGTAATGATGATGATGTTAACCATATTCAGACTGGTGTGACTGAGTGACTTACTAACTGAAACCAATTATTTCTAGTCGGAATGTCCAGCTTGGACGGAATCAGATATTAAGATGTTGGATAGATTTTTGTCAGGATAGTCGAGCGATATTTTGTTTTTGCTTACAAATACCTAAGATTTTAATAAATAGCGCGCGAGGACGCGCGCACATCAGGACGGCCGTGTAGGCTACCTACGCTGTTTTTGATATTTACCTACCCTCAATCATTCTATTATTCGAGTCGTTCTGACGTGTATGTCAGTACCTGTGATTATTCGAGTCATTCTGTCGTCGGCTAAGGCATTCTTGGCTCTGGCGTGGTGCGGTGCACTTGTGTATTCTGCTAGTAGCTTAACCTCGACTCTTCTAATAGTTAGTTTGTGTGCACGAATTAATTGTTACTTATTTAGTTAGACAGCGTGGGCAGCTCGAGCAGTGGATGGGGAGCGTTTGATACGTATCTTTGGAGGGCCCTCCTTAACCCTACACTTGGGTCGCAAGTCCCAGGCACTGACTCTGAGCTGTCCCTCTGCCACGCGATAGATCCGGCGCCCGCTCGGTGAGTACATTGAATACTAAGTAACTATTTTGTGTTAAATTACATTGCTAATTATCTATTCTGGCCATCCGTCATCCTCTCCTCACTTCTGATTCCTACATATATAAAGCTGAAGAGTTTGTTTGTTTGGTTGTTTGTTTGTTTGTTTGAACACGGTAATCTCTGGAACTACTGGGCCGATTAGAAAAATTCTTTCACTGTTAGATAGCCCATTTATCGAGGAAGGCTATAGGCTATGTATCGTCACGCTGAGACCAAAAGGAGCGGAGTCCACGCCGACGAAGTCGCGCGCAGAAGCTAGTACATATATAAATACAAATATTACACATAAACTCAGGCGCCATGGAGCAGTGAAGCATCAATAATAGGTATAATATAAAGAATAACAATAGGTATAATACAAAAATATATATATATGTAAAGAAAACTCTAAACTGTTTCATAGTTTTCTTAAGTTAAAACCTTTTTTGTAAATATATTGTCAACGTATAAAAATTAGTCTGTCGTGATGACATTAAAAATATTTTCATAAGTATATTCTCATTGTAAAATATTCTATTTTATTTTCTATATATACTCCATATGAAGTAAAGGCTTTAAATGTTGTTTCTTTTGTTGTTATAGGTAAATGAATATTTTATTTATAATGTAGTTTTAATGCTAAAGATTGTTTATTGTATTTTATATTGTACTAGCTTCTGCGCGCGACTTCGTCGGCGTGTACTCAGCTCCTATTGGTCTTAGCGTGATGATACATAGCCTATAGCCTTCCTCG
Organism: Melitaea athalia; assembly: GCA_905220545.2. NCBI lineage: Eukaryota > Metazoa > Arthropoda > Insecta > Lepidoptera > Nymphalidae > Melitaea > Melitaea athalia. The sequence goes on from HG992198.1 coordinate 2,094,483, forward strand.
ATAAATGGGCTATCTAACACTGAAATAATTTTTCAAATCGGCCCAGTAGTTTCAGAGTTTATCGCGTTCAAACAAACAAACAAACAAACAAACAAACTCTTCAGCTTTATATATTAGTATAGATTATAAGAATGTAATATAAATAAACTTTTGTTGTTATAGAGAAACGCAATCGTCTTTATTTCAAGAAAATAATTATAAAAAGAATAATTATTATTATAAAACAACATTTTCCGCAATTCATATAAAATATGGAGAAATTAAGATTTGATTTCGCTGTTTTAGCAGATGGAAAATCAAACATCATAGGTATAACATCAATAGCTACACCTGATGGTCGAGTTTTTGGAATACCAACTGAATACCAACCTACAAATCTACATCAAGTAATAACTAATACACCCAATTTTGTCAAGGTAAAAAAATCATTAAATCAAAGACATCAAATAAGGAAAATATGGATAACATTGACAGATCAAATATCAAAAATATATTTGGATGAAGAACAAAATTTGCAGTTTAATGATTTTTACCTTGAAGAAATTGAGAAAAAAATAGATAAGGTTGAGTCAGTACCAAGTAGTTCAAATCAATCATTGGAAAAATTATTAGAAAAAATAATTAAAGAAAAAAAATCTGAAACTCAAAACTTAGGAAACATTGCAAAAGAGTTTATGATTGAAAAATTCACTGGCAAAAATTTAAATGCCTCACAGTGGATTAAAAATTTTAATAAAGAATGCGAACGTTTCCAAGTTAACGAAGATAGAAAAAAAATTGAAATATTAAGGAATTTTTTAGAATACTCTAGTGTTGATTGGTACAGCTGTATGCTAATTAAATATACAGTAGAATCCGAATGGGCCAATTGGGAAAAAAATTTTTGTGAGACTTTTGCAACCAAAGGATGGTCACCCATTAGATATGCTCTTACTTTCAAATACCAAGCAGGCTCGCTTCTTGAATATGCCTTAAAAAAAGAAAAATTATTGCTTGAAGTAAGAAAATCAATTGATAATGGAACGATTATAGACCTTATAGCATTGGGCTTACCTAATTATGTCACTGATAAAATTGACAGAGAAATTTTACAAACAACGGAAGATCTCTACAATGAAATAGGAAAATTGGAATATCTAGTTAGAGGAAATAAATATGATAAAAAAGATTATACAAATTTCGACACTAAACAAAAAAAAATTGAAGCAATAAAACCATGCGAAATTTGTGTTAATGAAAAAAAGGGGAAACGTTACCATGCTGAGGAAAATTGCTGGTTCCGAGAGAAAAATCAGAAAGGAGTGGTAAAAACTGTAAATAACTCAGAATTAGAAATTGAACTAAACGATGAAAATCCAAAAAAACTAATAACACCACCATTAATAAGAGTAAAGTTACTTTTAAATGACACTGTAGAAGTTTCTGGAATTTATGATTCAGGTTCAAATGTGTCATTAATAAATGCTAAGTTATTGAAGATAAAAAAAAAAGAAAATACAAATAACTTACATATTTTAAACTTGAAAACTATTAATGGTGAGAAAAAAATTAAAGGAATGGTAACATTAAGAATAAAAATTTATAATATTGAAAGAACTATGGATATTTTTGTAATAGATAGTGAAAATTTTCACTATGATTTTCTAATTGGTCTGGATTGCATTAAAGATTTCAAATTAATGCAAACCGAAGAATTAAAAATCATACAATGTGACAGTCAAAATGAAGGAGAGATAACTTCGAATGAAGAGGATATCAAGAGCAATAAATACTTAAAAAGTGATGCTCAGAATAAAAATGTCGAAATTCCTGATGTACTAGGTGACAAAAATAGAGAAGAAATAAAATTGGTAAATAAATATGAAATTAATTTCAATGAACATATAGACTTAGATAAATTTGAAATGTTAGTAAACCATCTAGATTCATTTCAACAATCAGAAATAAATAAGTTAATAGAAAAATACAATCCAGTGTTTGCTAAGAATAAATATGATGTCGGCACTGTAAAGGATTATGAGGCTCATATTGACTTAATGGTAGATAAATACTGTTACAAACGTCCATACAGATGCACAGCAGAAGATAGAAAAGAAATAGAAAATCAAATATCTAAACTATTAGAAAAAAAATTGATTGAGGAGTCTTATAGCCCGTTTGCTGCTCCAGTAACACTGGCATATAAAAAGGAAGATGAAAAAAGAACAAGATTGTGTATAGATTTTAGAGAATTAAACAAAATAGTAGTTCCTCAATCGCAACCATTTCCATTAATTGATGATTTAATAGTGAAAACTGTAAACTGTAAATATTTTTCTACTTTAGACATAAATTCAGCATTCTGGTCAATTCCGTTAAAAATTCAAGATAGATACAAAACTGCATTTGTTACACAAGAAGGTCATTTCCAATGGACGTGCCTTCCTTTTGGATTAAAGACAGCTCCGGCTATATTCCAGAGAATATTGAGTAATATCATTAGAAAATACAAACTATCTAGTTTTGCAGTAAATTTTATAGATGATATTTTAATTTTTTCAAAAACTTTTGAGGAACATATAATACACTTATCAAGATTATTAGAAGCGATTCTTACTGAAGGCTTTAGACTAAAATTTTCAAAATGTATCTTTGCAAATCATTATGCCAAGTATTTAGGCCACATAATAGAAAACAATTCAGTTAAGCCTTTGAAAGATTACTTAACTGCTGTGAAAAACTTTCCGGTTCCAGAAACAAGGAAGAATATACGTCAATTCCTAGGAAAAGTAAATTTTCATCATAAATTTATACCCAACAGCGCAATCATCCTGGAACCTTTACATAATTTACTACGGAAAGATGTGAAATTCATATGGTCTACAGAATGTCAGGAATAATTTGATAAAATAAAGAAACTGCTTTGCTCAGAACCAATTCTGAAGATCTTTGACCCTAAGTTACCAATAAGTATTTACACAGATGCAAGCATTAAGGGAGTGGGAGCGGTTTTAAAACAAGAAGATAAAAACGGAGTAAATAAACCAGTTGCTTATTTTTCAAAAAAATTGACTGAAACTCAAAAAAAGAAAAAGGCTATATATCTAGAATGTTTGGCAATAAAGGAAGCTGTGAAATATTGGCAACACTGGCTTATGGGAAGAGAATTTACAGTATACTCAGATCATAAACCTTTAGAGAATTTAAACATAAAGTCTAGAACTGATGAGGAACTTGGTGATTTGACTTACTACTTATCCCAATATAATTTTAAAATTAAGTACAATCCAGGAAAATCAAATCAAGAAGCAGATAGTTTGAGCAGAAACCCAGTTCTAGATTCTTATGACAATGTTGACGATTGTTTGAAAGTAGTAAATTTAATAAACCTAGAAGACATAAAAAATGACCAAAACACAAATATGAATTTACAAAATGAAAAAAGCAAATTTTTATTGGAAAATGAAATTTATTACAAAAAGAAAAAGAAAGGAAAAAAAATAATAATTTCTGAAGAACTTAGTAAAACTCTAATCAAAGATGTCCATAATACTTACTGTCACATTGGAAGAACATAGATGATAAATAAAATAACACCATTCTACACAGCAAAGAATATCATTACAAACATTAAGCGAATTTGTGATGACTGTGAAATTTGTATAAAAAACAAATCAAGGAAAAGGCCAAAATATGGCTTATTGTCACATTTAGGTCCAGCAAGACGTCCATTTGAAATTGTATCAATTGATACTATAGGAGGTTTCGGAGGATCACGGTCAACAAAAAAGTACCTTCATTTACTGGTTGATCATTTCACTAGATATGCTCATATTTTCACGTCAAAAACTCAAAGCCCAAGTGATTTTATAAGACTTGTAAAAAGTGTGACAGAAAATTACAGTATTGATATGATATTAACGGATCAATACCCTGGTATAAATTCTAAAGAATTTAAGGAATTTCTGAAGAAAAACAACATAAAAATTATTTTTACTGCTGTGGATACACCATTTTCAAACGGAATCAATGAAAGGCTAAATCAAACTTTAGTCAATAAAATAAGATGTAAAATAAATGAAAGTGATAAAAAAACAGCATGGACAACAATTGCACACAAATGTGTAGAAAAATATAACGAAACGGAACATACAGTAACAAAGTTTGCTCCAAAATATCTTTTGGAAGGAGAAAATGTGAATATTCTGCCAACAGAGCTGAAAACAAGATATACAGAAGAAGATCTAAAGAGAGACAGAAAATTAGCCTTAAAAAACACAATTAAATCTCATAATCACAATAAGAACATTTTTGACCTACATAGAAAAGAACATGAATTCAAAGTTGGAGACAGAGTCTATGTGGAAAGTGGAAATCGATTAAATAGGAAGAAAACAGATGAGTTGAGAATTGGCCCGTACGAAATTTTGAAAAAGATTTCCAAATCAATCTATGAAGTAAATACCGGTCACAGAAAGACGGAATCAAATTTCTACCACATTACCAAATTGTCTCCAGTTTCTGGTTAGTGAATGAACAATTCCATGGATTACCATTTGTAATTGTTTCTCTCTGGGGGGGAGATGTAAAGAAAACTCTAAACTGTTTCATAGTTTTCTTAAGTTAAAACCTTTTTTGTAAATATATTGTCAACGTATAAAAATTAGTCTGTCGTGATGACATTAAAAATATTTTCATAAGTATATTCTCATTGTAAAATATTCTATTTTATTTTCTATATATACTCCATATGAAGTAAAGGCTTTAAATGTTGTTTCTTTTGTTGTTATAGGTAAATGAATATTTTATTTATAATGTAGTTTTAATGCTAAAGATTGTTTATTGTATTTTATATTGTATTATAAGAATGTAATATAAATAAACTTTTGTTGTTATAGAGAAACGCAATCGTCTTTATTTCAAGAAAATAATTATAAAAAGAATAATTATTATTATATATATATATATATATATATATATATATATATATATAAAACAACTAACGATATAAAAAGATCAAAAAAATAGTAGTAATTAATAAATTAAAAAAAATAAGAAAACAACAAAAAATATTTACTAAAATACGCAAGCACACCCGCCGGTAGCGGCTAGTACACACGAAAAATCAGCTCTCCTGTCGGCATGCGCTAATCCAACATTAGGGGCTCAGCGCTTATTGTGAACGTGCCCCGAATGAGATCAGCCACTGAAGCGTGTACAATACTGTTTTTTTACCTTAAATGCACTCTGGAATTTTCTAATGGACGTTTATAAAATCTATGGCAACAATTACTAAATATATTTATAGAATTCATTAAAATTATTTATCTGTAATCTATATACTTATATAAAAGAAAGTCGTGTAATCGTGTTAGTTACACGATTTATACCTCAAGAACGGCTGAATCGATTTGGTTGAAAATTGGTAGGAAGGTAGCTTAAAACCAGGAAATGGACATAGGATACTTTTTATCTCAATTGGACCCGGTAGGTGGCGCTGCTATTAGTATGTTACTCCGAAACTATTGAACCAATTTTTATCACGTCATTTCGTAAGCATCTGTAATTTGGTTCAACTCGAGAGATAGGGTAGTTTTTATCTCAATTGGACCCGGTAAGTGGCGCTGCTATCGGTATGTAAGCAATCAAATTTGGTAGCTGTTTTCCGGGCAGGACAACGTCTGCCGGGTCCGCTAGTATTTGATAATTGTTTTGGTGTTGGTAAACCTGGTGAATAAAATTTTTGGCAGGTATTTATAATTATATAAATATATCTTTCTTTGTTTTATAAGAGGGAGGCATACAAGCAACAAGCATACGGACCGTCTGCTGGTAAGTGGTAACCGTAGCCTGCAACCTCTAACCCTCCACTGAAACTCTGGCTATTTTAGTCACAGGAACATAACATTTCTTGATAGTAGCATTATTTAGCAGTGATATTCTGTAAGGTTGACTTATTTTTCCAGACGTCGGGCTACTCCAGATTTCAAACAGGATATTTCCTGCTGGGCCTTACCTTAATGATTCTGGTCTAGAGATGTCCAGGTAAGTCTATCTTCTATGCCTCGGAGAGAACGGACATCGTTCGGTCTCTTCTATTGTTATTATAGACATCTCATCTCATCATCATTATAGATACCGTTAGCCATTGTAGCAAAATTATGCATCATTTATAAAATTAGTAATTTGTATACGCTTTTTCGTATTCAAACCCACGTACCCTCAAAAAGATTATCACCACTGAGCACTGAACCACTCATATCCAATAAGGAAGCTGTGCCGCGACGCTGAGAAACATCTGCCTTTGAGGACACTCGAGATGGACAAGCAAGGCCTTTGTGAGGACGCAGTTCGGGAGATAACGCGACAGACGTATAGACGTTCTCACGGAACTATTTATTTGTAATTTAGAAACAGTAGGGTTTTTTTTTGTTGAATACTAGCAAACCACTAAATGCGTCGTACCACCGTTTTTGTCTTCGTGAACATATTGATAAAAAAAAAATTCAATATGGTAGCTAGGGGCAATATGTACGCTAATTTCGGATATTTTGTTTTATTTATATACTCTCACTGTTTCATATCCTACTAAAATTGTAAACGTGAAAGTTGATGAGGATGAAGGTTTGATACTATTTCACTCAAAAACTTCTAGACCGATTGTGATGTTTGCTCCGTAAATAGCTGGAGATATTTTAATATAATTAATTCAATTGATTGTTGAATTGCATTCCACATTATTTGACTCTTCTCACAAAAAAAATGTGGGTCAGCTCCGAAGCACTACTGGAGTTCATTCCATCAGATCGAGTGTATAAATAGGCACAAAATAGGCTTACTAAGTAGTCTAAGAAAAAGATTAATACCATCACGATCACGATTCAGCCTGTAATATCCCACTGTTGGGCATAGGCCTCTTCCCCATGTAGGAGAAGGATCAGAGCTTAATCCACCACGCTGCTCCAATGCGGGTTGGTGGATGGCGTTATATGATTCATTTATTTACCATATCAAATGGTAAATAAATGAATCATATAACGCCATCTATCGGAACCCTATTCGGAGATGACCTTACAAAAAACGTAACGAGGTCATTCGTTCAGTAGATTTTACTCCTCATATTTTTTTCATACCGGGTGCCTAATGTGAAAATGGATTCTTACGGAGTAAACTCCAAAAAATATGTGTTACACGTAATCTAAAAATTTATCAAATACAATAATCCAGTCAATATAAAAGCACTCGAACGAATTCAAAGCATTAGCGAGTAAGCCGGTAGGTGCGCACTATCTCTCCGGTAATTCTTATGTCAACAGATAACATGGAAAAGCTTGTTTTATGGGGGCCATATGGTGTTTTCGCTTTTAAAACAATGCGTCAAACAATAAATAAATAGGTAAAAAAAATATTATATACTACTAGATGGCCCGGTGAACTTCGTATCACCTACGTATATTTGTGAAAAATATGGACAAAAAAACTTTCTGAACGCACCTATAAATATTTGACAACCAAGTGACAATTTTTTTGACAACAGACTTCAAATTTCACCGCTAGCAACATTTTGTATTGGAAAATTAAATTGTCGTTTTAAGTATTTTCCGTTACTTATTATGTATGTTTCTCACCGTTTAAATCTTCCCTGAACTTCCACAAATATTTCAAGATCAAAATCAGCCAAATCGGTCCAGCCATTCTCTAGTTTTAGCGAGACTAACGAACAGCAATTGATTTTTATATAATTATACATATAGATACTATACTAGTTGATACTGAAATTTCAATTGTGCCAGCATTTGCTTTTACTAATCCCTTTAATTTGCAGTGACTGTACTGTACTTATAAATGTATGAATGTATGTATGTGTATAGCTATCAGAAATGCTACTAGTTTCGGTTGACACGTCCGTTTATTAATAAGACTGAAGACAATACTAATGTGTCGCTGGCACATGACCCCCATTTATGCTCCGGACGTTATGAGTTCGATTCTCGCTGAGTCTTGACATATCATTATTTATTTATATGTATATCTAAAGGTAACTAATATTTTAAGGCTAAAGAGTTTGTTTGTTTAAAGGCTAATCTCAGGAATTACTGGTTCTAATTTAAAAATTATATTTATTTGGATAGTCCATTTACCGAGGAAGGCTAAAGGGTATACTTAGTAGGTTTTTCTTTAAATTATATAGCTAATTTAAAAAAATGTTATGTTGCTGATTGATGATATTAACTTGCCATGTTGTTTGTTCTAAAAAGAGCAGCCACATAAAAAGGCTTTTTGAATTATATTTAGTAGAAGTTAAACTATGGAACTATCAGTGCGTCAATAGACCTAAAACAGAGGCGGCCTTAGCCATTGCGAGGCTCCGGGCGGCAAGTCTGCGAGGCCGTGTCGAGGCCCTTTGTCCTTCGTGAAATGTATTTGATGCGAAAGTAGGTTATGTTTGATTTAGGTATTATTTGTTTGAGGAGAAATGTTAAAGTTATACAAATAAATAGAATTTGAGTTTTAGAATATGTTACATTGAAAAATTTACAAAATTAACAACTATAGAGATAAAAATTTAAAATTGTAGTTTGCAGCTTTTTCTAAGACTAAAGTCTTTAATTCAAATTTAATGAATGAGCTACTAGACCAGTTCTTTTAGCCTTTGAAATGGTAAAAATTGAAAAAAATTATAGTAGGATGAAACCCATTGGAAAAGGTAGAAAATGCAACGAAAATGAAAGGAAAAATAAATTACGGGCGATCTGAGGTCGGGAAGTGGTAGGGAAGGAGGGTTTAAGCGTAAAAAGCGGTTTATCTCGATTTCCGGCGAAACTACAAGTCCTGTGGAAAAAATCAAATGGCAAAGTTGTAGGTAATAAAAAGATCTACAACTTTTGTCTTTAAACATTTTTCGCATAACCTCAAAATTCATGTGAAAATTTCAAAAAAACAAATAGGTCTTTCAGAAAATGACAAAAAATTACAGGTGGTAAGTAAGACCCAGACCCTCCTAGTGTACTACTCCCCCTTTCCCCACTTCTCTATGAAATAGCTTTTGATGACCCAAGATTGTCCGCAAGTCACTCAGGTATATAAGTAATCTTTAAAATAGCAATAAATAAGCATCTAAGTTTATAATTTAATGAAGATTCTACAACTTTCTCAAAATATTGTAGATGTCTTATTATTATTAAATATTCTTTTCATTTTCTAAACATTTATTTGCATTTTCCGAAAACATTTACCATAGTACTGTTTATATTTCTTTACACCATCAGTAGACAGTCAAGTAGATATTTCAACAAACAAAAAGCCCACCAACTTTAAAAAAAAAACTATATTTTGACGTGAAATTTTTTGATTGAAAATGAGGGTGCTTTTTCGATATTGAGGTCAAAATGAGGTGAAAAAAATATATCGTAGATCAAAAAAGTTACAATGTAAAATAAAAAGATAAGTCTTCACCAATTATTGCAAAAAAAAAGAATTTTGTAAAAGATAAAAATAAAAAACCAAAAACTTGGTTTTTTGAATTTTTCACATGAATTTTCAGGTTATGTAAAGAAATTGTAAATACAAAAGTTGTAGATTTTCTTACTACCTACAACTTTGCCATTAAATTTTTTTCCATAGGACTTGTGGCTAACACAATGGAAACACAAAGAAATCGAGATATACCGTTTTTTTACCCTTAACCCCCCTGCCGCTCCTTCCCGACCTCGTAATTTATTTTTCCTTTCATTTTCGTTGTATTCTATTTCTACTACAATGGGTTTCATCCCACTATGATTTTTTTTTTGTTTCAAAAGCTAAAAGCACTGGTCTATAGGTACGTCATTTTCGATTGAAAGAATAACAAGGACTGAAAGCCGATCTTGTGTCATCGAATTCCTCAAATATGTTTTAATAATTTTAATAAAAAAGATAGCTAAAAAATTATAGTTGTTGCGCGAGGCCCCTGCAAGAGCGAGGCCCCGGGCGATTGCCCCGTTCGCCACCCCCTAAGGCCGCCACTGACCTAAAACCCATGTACTGATCAGTAAATCACCACGAAAAGGACAGTAAAATAAGCTCTTTAATGATTCTTCTGTCGTTCTCAATACATCCTTCTCCTACATCATCAAGCCTATGCCCAGCAGTGGGATGTTACAGGCTGAATCGAACGAATCGATCATTAATCGATACTACAATAGAATTAGATTTTTATGAGTAAATATATGGAGAACAATCAGTACATGGCCAGACCTAACCCTATTTGAATACAGTGAATACTGATCATTGAATCACCATCAAAAGGATCATAGAATTTTTTTTTTACTTATGATTTCAGAAGGATAGGATTTTATGTAAGGAAGCCCATGTGATAGGTTTTATGTGAGTAAGCCCCTGGGGTTTATGACAATTAATCGGTGGATCTAACCCTATGTACTGGCCATTGAATCAATGGTTAAGTACTGCCGCAGTCAGACGGTCCACATTCCGTCTGGCGACTGCGTTATCGCGGATATAAATTTTTGTCCCCGTCTTTCGGATACCTGTTTTTATTTTCGAATACCTGCGTTTCTGTTTTAGATGTCAACTTGTTAGCGAGGGTTCGAGGTCGGCTGAGTCAAATGTCGTTTGCGATTTATTTTACGTAATGTTATAATTGTATTGTCGAATACTTAGGAGTTAATTATTTAATTTGTCTAAAAGAAAAAAAAAAATTGCGCGTGTACAAAGTACACATGTCAGAAGTGAAACTTCTTTGGCAAACTAGTTTAAAATGATTGACATAGATTTACAAAGTAGCGCGGCGCGTCCTTCCCTGTCGTTTTTCCATTGCATCCGGTTTGAAATCACAACGATTCTAAAGAAGTTTCACTTCAATAACTATGTGTGTCATGATGATGTCATGTAGAGCATCCGACAAAAATCAGCTTTTGATTAAAATCGGTAGGTACACTTATAAAAAGTTATGATTACTTATAAAAATACAATCGAATTGAGAGCCTCCCTTTCTTGACGTCGGTTAATAACAACTATCTCTGATGCACGCTAGCGATGTCATTCTGACAGAAAATTGTATCGGTCTAAGTAGAATTAAATACCTACCTTGATATCTATACATATAAAAGAAAGTCGTGTAATCGTGTTAGTTATAGTTACACTATTTATAAATCAAGAACGGCTGAACCGATTTGGGTGAAAATTGGTAGGGCTAGCTTAGAACCAGGAACGGACATAGGATACTTTTTATCTCAATTTGAGCCGGTAGGTGGCGCTGCTATCGGTATGTAACTCCGAAACTACTGAACCAATTTCTATCAAATTTTGTAAGCATCTGTAATTTGGTCCAACTTCGGAGACAGGGTAGTTTTTATCTCAATTGGACCCGGTAGGTGGCGCTGCTATCGGTATGTAAGCAATCAAATTTGGTAGCTGTATTCCGGGCAGGACAACGTCTGCCGGGTCACTAGTAAGTATATAAATTACGTGTCACGTTGTTTGTTCGCGATGGACTCCTAAACTACTTAACCGATTTTAATCAAATTTGCATACCATTTGCAGTTTGGTCCAACTTGAAAGATGGGCTATATTTTACTTTTATATAAATAATTATTGTATTAAACAAAACACAAAAAAATAAGGCGGTAGGTACGAAGTTCGCCAGGTCAGCTAGTATGTTAATAAAAACAGACGTTTTCCTAAAAATTCCCAACCAAATGGAAACGCCTACTGTCTAAAATAAGGATACTTAATTCAAACCATTGTTGAACAATGACTAAGAAACGATTTCTCGAAATTAGGTCCCTTAGATAAATCAGTGGGCTCGTGGGTGTAGTGATTGTATAAGAAACAAATAATTTTTTGCCTATTTTTTTTATATAACTAGGTCGGCAAACAAGCGTATGGCTCATGTAACAAAAACTCATGGTACATGTACAGGTGTACATGATAACAACCGAGACCGACGGCTTAACGTGCACTCCGAGGCACGACGGGTAGACCCACAAGTACAGACATCCAAACCGGAAAGAAATATTTGTACAAATATCCATTCCGAGCGGGAATCGAACCAACAAACCGCCGGGGTTTTAGGCGACTACTCGCACCACTACACCAGAGCAGTCGTTATATGTGTCGTACGTGTTGGTGCAGTTTGTAGTGACCCTGCTTTCTGCACCGGGGGTTGTGTTGTGGATTCAATTCCCACAGCGAGTTTGGGTAATATATATATTTTATATGTATCTATATAATAAAAATATACATATGCAGCTATATCAGTCCGCTGTTACCTATAACACAAACATTACGTTGCTTACCTTAGGAACAGACGACCTAGTGTGCTAATAAAGTATTTTCCCAAACATCTCTTTGAAAGGGTTAACTTAGTTTTAAGTAGTAAAATAAATCGAGCGCGTCTAAAAAAGTACATCTATCCATCAATTTTAAATCATTCATAATGATTCATATAACAAAAAAAAATATTCACAAAACACTATTATGAATCTCCCCCACCCTAGTAAAGAATGACGAAAGCATTTCACATATCATTTATATCAATTTTTATCAATAAAATTTTCTTGCTTTTTACCGATGTATTAAACAATGTTTCATATGATTTTGCACTTTTCAATATACTTGTTTTATGCTCTTTCACTATTTACCGATTAAGCTACCTGTTGAATAACAGTATCCAGGAGACATAAGTTTACGATATATACCTCCTCCTTGATACGAACCTCCAACTTTTTACACGCTTTTTGTTTGTACAATCATAAAACTTACAGGTGAAGCTAAAAAATAAATTCGGCCAAGTGCGAGTCGTACTCGCGCACGAAGGGTTCCGTACCATTGACTAGGTAATATAAATAAATGTATATAGAATATAAATAGGTAATTAAATATATGTATTTTATAAATATCGAGCAAAAATAGGTAAAAAATTGCGTTTTTTGTATGGGAGCCCCCCTTAAATATTTATTTTATTTTATTTTTAGTATTTGTTGTTATAGCGGCAACAGAAATACTTACATAATTTGTGAAAATTTCAACTGTCTAGCTATCGCCGTTCTTGATATACAGCCTGGTGACAGACGGACGGACGGACGGACGGACGGACAGCGAAGTCTTAGTAATAGGGTTCCGTTTTTACCCTTTGGGTACGGAACCCTAAAAACCAGTCGGTTTTAGGCCTTTGGACTTCATTTTCAGATTTCATTTAAACTTAGTAGACCTATCAAGGACGTTTCGAGGACCGATGGTAATACAATAATTTGATAAGATTATTCCTTTTTAGTTTGGTTTATATATAATAGCATGTTTTTTTATTTATTAAACTATATAAGTAAGTATGTTATTATTTTGAAGTCTATAAAAATGTTTTAAATGTACAACAACACTAGTATTACAAATATCTTTTTTGTATTTATTTATTTTCAAATAGAATCGTGATATTTTTGACAAGTTTATTATAAACAGACAATAGTGGGGAACAATATAACAACCCCATTCAACCCTTATTGAATAATTAAAATGCACATTCAAAAGCCATATTTAGTAAATTATTCGTACATTTTTATAATTATTCAGCGCTATAGAATATAATCTTTTTTACATGTCTATCAAAATCACTCAGTTTTACTTGACGGGGCGTAGACGGATTGTGACTGGTTGATACTTTGTCTATTGTTTATTTATATATAACGATTTATCAAGACTAATTAGTTGCGTAGTTTTTTATGTTTTTTTTTTATTCTGTAATTATTTACAAATCTAATAAATACTTGTTCGTTTTAGACATATTTAATTAAAGCTCTTGCTATTGTACAAAAAAATTAAACCATAGTTACCTACCTAATAATAATATGAAGAAAAGATTGCAAAATGCAAATAGTAAAGCAATTAGTTAATCAGTAGTATAATTATTTAACATTAATATTTCACTTTCAAAACCATATTATCTACTAATTAAAAAAAAAGTGTGTGTGTGCAATTCACACACGGCTGAAGTGAAAATTCTGAAAAGTCGTAGGGAAGTAGGTCGTTGCGATTTGTTCTATCTCTTCTGCAAAAGGTTGTAAGTCGCGCGTAACGCGTCGCTTACGCGTTTTGAGCAGTAATGTATTCTATCTCAATCTCTCCTATACATTTATGTGTTTCTTTCTTTATCGTGACGCATTTTCGTTTCATCAAGTTTCAAATCACAATTAATGAAATTTCACTTCAAAAATATATTATTAAACAGGTTAATAATCTATTAAAAATATTCCTAATAATTAATCTAACTATTCAAATGGTTAAAATAAACTTAAAAAATAAATAAATTTTATAGTTTAAAGTATCAATACGACACGGTCGGGGTGCACTAAAATCGGCGCAACATATGGGGTGAAACAGCCCCGGGCTAGCGCGCCTCATTGATCCAGTGTTCGCTGCACTTTATTAAATTACACTTCATTATGTCCTCGGCTAAATGTGATCGCGTCTTAATGACGTAAGAGTGCACAGCATAGGTACGCTAAAACTGATACACTTAGAAAGTCCATTTTAGCTAGATTTTTTTTAATCATTATATAACACAACATCCACGGGCTCTTGGTTACCCAAGACGATTGTACTACATAACATATTTGCGTTTTTCTTACGACAATTTAACTTCAGAACAGCAGTTCAAAGAGTGTATAAAATTGCTAGGATGGTAATAAGACGCCGACAGCTTTTTGCTGTTACAAATAGAAATAGGTAAAACCGTTAGAAGTGTTTAGTAATGTAATACGATTAATTTTGTGGTATTCGCTATGGAAGTTTCTTGCGCTTCAGCCCGTAATATCCCACAGCTGGGCATAGGCCTCTTTCCCCATGTAGGAGAAGGATCACAGCTTAATCCACCTCGCTACTCCAATGCGGGTTGGCGGATATATTCCCTACTATAAAGTAAAGATTGCTATCGGTGTACAATGTACATGATAACAACCGGGACCGACGGCTTAACGTGCTCTTTTCGAGGCACGATGGGGAGACCCACAAGTACTGGCACAAACACCCAGACCACGGAAAATATTTTTATGGCCAAGACAAACGTTTGCCATGTGCGAGGATCGAACCCGCAACCGCCAGCGCAACATCCACAAGTCAGTGCTGTGACCGTTGCGTCAACGTGTCGAAATCACTCTTTTATAAATATAATAATTATGTTTTTGGAAGTGAACTCAAAAATCAGAATGAAATAATCTATATAATAAAAATGAATGTTGCTAAGCGCATAACGGAAGGTTTTTTATATACAAAAAAAAAAAACACAACAGACAGAACGAAGTCTGTGCGGGCAGCTAGTTTGTAATATAATAATTTTATGCAATTTCTAATTATAACTAAAGAACTTAGCTATAATATTATATTTTTAAAATAAAGATAAAAAATAAACATTATAAAAATTAAATCATTATAATATTTTAATAATGTATGAGTAAGAATTTAGAACAGCTAAAACAGTTTCCGAGGTAATAAAAAAACCTTGATGAAACAGTAACGCTTTGACATTAGTTTTAGAGTGTCTACCATCTACCTAATTAGAATCATATAAGTACTTTTCATAGAAAATCCACGCAGATGTGTGGAGCCACGTGCCGAATCAAATAAATCATAAACCCACTCCCACTCCCCCACTACAGCCTATCACAGTCCACTGTTGGACATAGGCCTCCACAAGTTCGCGCCCGACATTATGACGCGAACTCATGTGTTTTGCCCATAGTCACCACTCTGGGCAGGCGGGTTGGTGACCGCAGGGCAGGCGCAAATCATAAAATTATCAGAGAAATCAAATAAAACACCGATTAATGCAAACATTCATAATGCACTGACCGCATTGTATGCATTTCCATTAAAAACACCCCACCGGACTAATCGCCGGAGTCATCGGTGTATCGGCACAAATCACGCTTCCCGTAATTATTGACACAAATTTTTCCCGATTGTCTTCTGATTAAAAAGCAAACCAACAATGCATAAAAAAACATGTTTTTTTCCCAAACTGTACACGTTGCTTCATTATCGATATGGGAAAGTTTCGAACCCCATGTTTGGATTTCACACCCATGATTTTTTGATTAAAACTCGCGTTAATGTGATGGGGTGTGCCGCAAGGGTGACGTCTAGGTCGCGTACTTTTTGTGATGCATACGTTTGAATTGATTCCGTCGGAAGCAATATTTCCCGTGATGACAAATGAATATTGATATTTCGGACTCGTTGAAGCGATTCATGAGGAACGATGTGAACTGACAATTGTTTAGCGTGTTATCAATCTATACAAATACCAATGACTGATTTCTTAAGTATTATGTAGAAGATAGACATATGGGTTCTATATAAAAATGACTCCTACTTTAGAATAGTTTTTATTTAACTGAGTCTCTAAAACAGCTCTCTTTCGAATGTTGTACCTACTAGCGTTTACACTTTTATAATTTTTAACACAATTTAAACAAATAATAATAGTAATTTTAGACTTCAACTGTGAGAATAATATATTTGGTATGTGTATAATTATGTAGAATAATATCTCTGGTGTAATTTCAAATTGTAAAACTAAACATTCCATTATATCTAAAGTCAGAAATACTCTATCTTACAATCAAATTACTTAAACACAATTTTTTAGACTACTAATAAAACACTAATTGTGCAAACAAATTAAATAAAAATAAAACTGAGTTGTATTCTCTACGCTATTTAAAGTTTACTTAATAACAACATCTTTAGAACGAATTGTGGGTGTTCAGCGCATCAAACACGTCAATAGGACCCTATCATTAAAACTCTACTATCCATCCTTTCCAAGCACTTGATACTCGTAGAGACTGAATAAATACTATGGCCGCTATAAAAACAAATAACAAAAATAAAATTCAGAATACAACATATAGAGAACAATTGAAGACAAAATAAACCCGAATGATTTAGATTTAAGTAGGCTTCTAAAAACACTTTTATATCGTCATATTGTGCGTCTGTTCGTTGTATACAACAGTGTACAAAATGTATAGTAGAGTCTAGAAGTTACTTTTACAACATGATTTGAATGTAATTGCCAATAATAACTAACTTATAATAAATCCGCATTTTCTTGTCTTAACGCAATTTCATGTACAGTATAATGCCTTTGACTTGACTCTAAAGATATTTCTTTTGACGTTTTTTTGCTGTTTATAATAAATAAAATCGCTAAACGGGACGTGGGACCCTTCTTTTGCAAATCCAACTCGCAGAAGGATAATTTTTATTTTATTTCCTTGGGAGTTAAGAATTATGTTCTGAACTCCCAGAGGCGTCATCACACGGCACGTGCGTAGTTTACACTTCGCAGCTGGTCAGGAGTTACGGTTGTGTTATTTTTTCATTATTTTTTTAAGCCCACACTAATCCCTCACCTAATTTGTCACATTTCTATCTCCTCTGGGATCTAGAGATGGTTACAAGGTAGATGTCAAAGTTCGTGAATTGTAAAGTAGTACCTATTGTAATAATACTTCGTTTCGTAAGTTAAGTTAATATTTGCAGTTTTGTATCGACAACAATTTTTTTATTGTTTCTTTACATATTTTTTTTCGTTACAATATTGTGCATGTAGGTAACCTTTAGGTATGGTATTGCTTTTATTACCTATTGGTGTCTTTCAAAAGAGACTTTCGCAGTAATTCTGTACATAAAAAACTAATAAGATTATTCAATTCCACAAATAGACGCGAAAATTAATGAAAAATTGCAGCTTTAATATCACATAGCAAACATATCTCTTAAGTTTCATGCACACCTTTATTTTTTTAACTTAAACATAATAAAAATTTCATAGCAGAAAGCAATGAAATATATAACAAAATTCATCCGTATATCTACCCTGGAAATACTGAGACCGCACATTAATCTAATCAACACAAAACACCGTAATGACTGTCAAAAGTCGACGCCATGCCGGCGCGTGCGCGCCGCGTGCGGCCGCGTGCCGTCAAATGGATACTATTGTTTTCTTTGCCATCCTTTTACGAAATAACCTTAAAAACCTTCACCGTCCAAAAACGAACCTTTTCACATACACCTTAGAACTGAATATTAAAACTAACACATCAAAATGTTGCTTCTTATACCGTTGACTATTTAGGTTCGTGCAGAAACTTGCGTTGTTGAAATAGTAACTTTATTGCAAAGAGTTATGGTTTCTTATTGATTATTTCAAAGGTTAGTTGAAAGTTTAACTTTTTAAATTGTCCGCCGGCGTCTATTTGTATCCGCTCTGCCTTCAAGGGTTGGACTTTGATTCTGTGATCGAAATTCTATCTTTATTGCTTAGTTTTTAAGGTTTGTTTTTATTTATTCTTATGATTATGCTTTAGATATTGAAGATAATAAAAGTGACATATTGGTGGCCATTGTGTAATTATCCATATTGTCAACAGAAACGCATTCGGAAGTTAAAATTGCAGTCTATAATTGGGACAATTTGTCTTTGTTTGATATAATAGCTGATATAGAACGTAGAATTACATAGAGCTACTGAGATTATAACTAAATATTACTTAAATACATATTTAGTATACATGAGTATCTAATGTATCGCAATTACCTGTGAGAATGCCCAGCAGTGAGAAGTATCTATGCCAGCTTTCGTTTCTCTTGTAAAAGGTTGTAATTTAATCCACCGCACGGCCCCACTGGGCATTGGGTAAAAACTAATAATCAATTTAAAATTTTAATTTGAAAAATGACGATTCGAAAGTGCTTTTGAAGCCTACCTATTTGAATAAACTTATCTTTTATTTTAAGTTTGGGTGATATAAAATTTGTTAAATTTTAACATTCTTATTGCAACACTAAAACCATATTTCGTACCTAGTTAAAAATTTCAACTCAGTTTTCTCAGATTTTGACTTCTATTCAAGTTCGCACCAGACATCTCGGTTTTCCGCAATCCTCATCTAGCCTATATCAGCAATCTTACGTATTCTTTTATTATTACTTTAGAAAGAAAGAAGAAAAGAAAAAATAAAGAACTGTAGAAAGAAAATAAAGAAGAAGAAAGCACTCTATTTATGAGAAGAAAACGTGCCAACTTTTAGTGTATTAGATATGTATAACTCCTCTTCAATGAACTTGTAGAACGTTTGCTACACTCTTCCGTACATCCGATAATAACCTTACCATATGATTACCTACCTAGGTTATGGGTATGACATTTATTATTATATTATATATACTAGCTGTGCCCCGCGGTTACCCCCGCGTTAATTAGAGGAAAATCATAGCTATAGCCTTTCCTAATTTTAAGTTTGTAGGTGTATTTTTCATTGGACTTCATAAAAACTATCATCCCCTGTTTTAACCCCAAAAGGGGGTTGATTTCTCAAAATACATTATTAGTATACCTCAACACCATCTATAGAGCATACATTTTGAATTTCAAGTCTCTTACTTCAAAAACATAGGACTTTCATACAAACTTCCAACCCCCGTTTAACCCCCTTAGAGGTGGAATATCGTAAAACCCGTTCTTAGCTGACCTCTACTCGGCAAAAGGAATATTCCTACCAAAATTCAAGTCTCTACGCCTTATGGTTTCAGAGATATCGTGATGAGTCAATGGGTGGGTAACTCTTTTATATATATAGATTACGGTAAAATAGCCACAAATGACATGTAAATATAATTATTTATACAATTGTTCAAACTACATCAAAATCTGTTTACCATTACAAAAACTAATCGTTCCGTATAATTTTCAATCAGATTTTACGAAATAAGCTGCAATACATACAGGGTAGTAATAGGTGCTAATGATATGTGCAAACGGGGAATCGAATCTGTAGTCGGATTATAGCAATCTGTCACTGACTCACCGCATTACGAGTCGCCCACGCGGACACGACTTTATGGTGTTATGGGTGAAACCATCTAGATATTAAAAAGTTTATGCGGTATAACGCCAAGAATGTTTTTAATATTTTATTTTCTAAAAAGTTTTCAAATTTGATAAAAAAAACCTAACCTATTTATACACATATTTATATATTTAACACATGTCATGTCTTTCTGGTCTATACTTTAATAGCCTTTAAATATTTTATTGCTAAGGGAAGCTTAGCTTGGGGAGGTTTGGCAAAGCTTAGACATTTGTCCCTAACCGATTTTCGCATAATATATACCTAATTATGTAGATTTCGGAATATAAAACATTTTTATGTGGACTTCTTTATGTCATGTCCATGATATTAATTAAAGAAAAATTCTCAATGTAGGTTGAAGTAACAATATCAAGTTTAAATGATACTAGATAGAATAAATACAATATAACTTTTGTTTCTAAAGCCTGATTTACACCAAGGCAACAACGTGCGGCATTGTGGCATGCGGCATTGACGCATGAAAAATGTCGCACGTTGTGGCAAGAACCTTGCGGCACGGCAACACCTTGCGTCATGTGGCAGAGTGTCGCAGCTTGTATCCGATCACGATGGATTCCGTGCGACAATTTTTGATGCGTCAAGCCAGTTTCTAGGTTATGTTTTGATTGTACTTATTTATTTTATTTACAAAATGAGATAAATCGGACATGGAGTGGTGTAATGATAATTATATTTGTTAGCAAACGAAAAAAACCGACTTAGATCACATCGACAAGTAATACAATGTACCTACGTAGACGAAAAAAATTAACAAACTCACTAATCGTCTGGTATCTCTAGAAATTGTACCCTTACTACAGAAAATCTAAAAAAGAAATATATAAAATCTACTTTTTTTGTGTTTTTGTCTGAAGAAATTCTAACCTATCTCTATCAATCAAGTAGGCAGACTAAAATTTGACAGCACGACGCTTAAAAACTGTTGCCTTGGCATAAAATACGCTGTCGCATGCCACATATGCCGCAATTTATCGCATGCCACAAGATGGCGCACGCCACAATATGTCGCATGCGACAATGCCGCACGTTGTTGCCTTGGTGTAAATCAGGCTTAATTGACACGCTCATTTGTTTCTAAAGTTAGTAAATTAATGTCTGTGTTTTAGATAGCAGCCGATTTAATACGAGTATAGGCTTATAGCAAAAAAAAACATGTTTTTTGATGGCACAATCTATAATATATATAAAAGCGAAAGGTCACTCACTCATCACGAAATCTCTGAAACTATAACACCTACAAACTTGAAATTTGGCAGGTAGGTTCCTTATAGGGAGTAGACATCCGCTAAGAACGGGTTTTACGAAATTCCACCCCTAAGGGGGTAAAACGGGGGTTGGAAGTTTGTATGAAAGTCCAATGAAACTTACACCTATAAACTTGAAATTTGGCAGGTAGGTTTCTTATAGGGAGTAGACATCCGCTAAGAACGGGTTTTACGAAATTCCACCCCTAAGGGGGTAAAACAAGGGTTGGAAGTTTGTATGAAAGTCCAATGAAACTTACACCTATAAACTTGAAATTTGGCAGGTAGGTTTCTTATAGGGAGTAGACATCCGCTAAGAACGGGTTTTACGAAACTCCACCCCTAAGGGGGTAAACGGGGGTTGGAAGTTTGCATAAAAGTCCTATGTTTTTGAAGTAAGAGACTTAAAATTTAAAATGTATGCTTTATAGATGGTGTTGAGGTGTACTAATAATGTATTTTTAGAAATCAACCGCCTTTTGGGGTTAAAACAGGGGATGGGAGTTTGTATGAAAGTCCAATGAAAAATAATATCCATCGATTTCATTGATTCTAAAAATTCTTCTAGCTATTGTTTTAATCTTTATTTTATTTTTTCTTTTCATTAGGTATTTAGCTTTCTCGAATATAATTAAAAATTATTTGAAAATAACTAACTCCACGCGTACGAAGTCGCGGGCGGCCGCTAGTATCATATAAAGCTATCCAATAAGTTGTATAAACCACAGGCTTAAAATAAACTCATGAATGTTTCATAGTTAGCACTGCCCGGAAAATTACAAGATGTAACGTACGGCGGACCCAACGACGAAACGAGTCACACTATTATGACATTTAACACTACAAAATAGAGAACATTTCTCTAGAACATAATAAGGAATGTCATAACGCGTTACAGTGAAGTGCATTGATAAATGCGCGCGGTGCATTAGAGAAATTGCTTGAACTAACAAGGGTGGCATCCCTAGTGAAATATTGAAATATTACGTAACACACGGTAGGGTGTGCGGTTTGAGAATTGAATAAAAATATTGTTATGTTTTATTTGTGTCTTGCGATATCTTTGATGAGGCATTTGGAATATCCTGGTTATTAGGTTAGGTTAAATGTACCTATACCTAATTATGCGTATTTTATTAATATGTAAGGGCCTCTTCGCAGATTTACTGTTTATAACAAGTTGTTGGGCTATTTGTTTGTTATAGCCTAATATATTGATTATTATAATGGATGGATCCGCCAACTCGAGTTGGAGCAGTGTGGTGGATTAAGCTCTGATCCGTCTCCTACATGGGGAAAGAGGCCTATGCCCAGCAGTGAGATATTACAGGCTGAAGCGTAATATGGATTAAAATCGTTTTAAATTTTTAATAATAGTAATAATCATTATTGAACACCATTAAAATATACAAACAAAAGTGGTATACAGTTTACGCGCGGCTAGCCCAGCGGATGCACGTGCAGCTCTGCGGCGCTCGACTTATACCAATACCTACGAAACAGTCGGTATTTTATACGTTCGCGTTGTTAAATAAGTTGTTTTTATAGTACACGAGTGTTTACTTAGTGTTAATAAGGGCACTCCTGGCAACAGGAGTGCCTTAAAGTAACAATGTCTCAACCCAATGAAGATTTCCAATCCACCGTTATGTCTCAACCCACCACACAATCACAACCAGCACCTAAAAACACAAGTTACGCCAACGTGACGTCTTCTTTATCGTTTCCAAGAAAAGATCAGGCAATTATATTAGACTCAATTGATGGGATAACGCTAAGAGAATATCTTGTTTCGCTGTCATCCTTGATACCTGCTTCGTCAATAAGATTCATATCAAGAATATCGAATGCAAGAATTTGCATCTATTTAGACTCCAAAAAAACCGCAGATAACCTTATTGATGTTAAAAAGAAAATAATGGTTAAAAATATTACATTAGAAATAAGACCACTAGTTACGCGAAATAAGCGCATAGTTTTATCCAACGTTTGCCCAGTGATCCCCAATTATATAATAGAAGAAAAGTTTAAAGAATTAAAAATACAAATTTTGTCACCCATTTCCTTTGTTAAAATTGGAGTACCAGACCCTGGATTTTCACATATATTAAGTTTCAGAAGACAACTGTATATAAGTCCAGAAGATGAAAAACACCTCCCCGAATCCTTCCAAGTAAACTTTGATGGTACAAACTATTGGATTTATATATCATCTGACTCTCTTAAATGTTTTTCATGCAATACTACCGGTCATATCGCAAAAAACTGCCCAAAGACTGAACCAACTTTTCCAATTATACCCCAAGACATGGAAGTAGAAGAAACGATAAATACTAAAGACACTGTTGTTACCGACCCTACACCAATTATTACCCAGCTATCGACTGATCACAAAAAAAACAAACGCATCCATTCACCTACCACCAGCGAGTCTTCAAAAACTGAAACTGTAAAACCTGTGAATATACCAACTGCAGTTCTAGAGACAGATGATGATACACACAGTACTACGTCACTTGAAGATACAGAAATAAGAAAAAAAATGAGAAAGAAACTAAAAAAGACAGACACAAGAACCGATGAAGACACTTGGAAAGAGATAAAAAATAATCTTATAGAATCAGAAAGAGAAGTATTTCCAATAGATGTGGATAGGTTTATAAGTTTATTAGATAATACCAGGGGAAAGAAAAATATAAAGGAAATAGTATATTCTTATACAGATAATCTTAGAGACTTAATTAAAATGTGTAATATACTGCATATTAAACTAAACACTAGCTTAAAGTATAGATGTTCCCGACTGACTAGAAAGTTACATGAAATTTTGGATAGCATTTCTACACTACCTAATTAATTTTTTTAAAACACTTCTAACTTTTTGTTTATATACTTGTTACGAACTTAAAATGAATATCTTGCAATGGAATGTAAACGGTTATCACAAAAGACTAGAAAATATTAAACTGCTTATGAATGAGTTAGATCCAACCTGCATTTGTATACAAGAAACAAATTTCTCAGCTAACTACAGTGCTCCTATAAAAGGATTTAATTGCTTTTATAAAAATCGTATACATAATAACAGAGCTAGTGGTGGCGTAGCTCTCTATATCAAACCATATACTCTTCCTGAACTAATCAATATTAACACAAATTTAGAAGTAATAGCCATAAAAATTAAGTTTCCGTTTACAATTACATTATGTAACGTTTATCTTCCAAATAGTACCCCAATTAGTAAAAATGATCTTAATGACCTTGTCAACCAGCTACCAGCACCGTTTCTTATACTCGGCGATTTTAACAGTCATCACTTCTACTGGGGCTCTGAAAAATGTGATACACGGGGCAAAATAATAGTAGATTGGTTAGAAGATCACGATAACATAATAATCTTAAATAATAGTAAACCAACACATTTTGACAGTAACACTGGTCGCACCAGTAATATAGATTTGACTATAGCTTCACAAAATATTGCAACATATTTTGAATGGAATGCTCTAGACGACTTGTACGATAGTGACCATTTCCCTATTTTAATTAAAACCTTTTCACGACAAACCATCCCTAAAAAGATTCAAGTCCCCAAAAAATGGATTTTTAATAAAGCAGACTGGTCTTTATTTCAGGATGAAATTAACAAAAATATTTCAAACCTATTTGACTTAGACAGTTTAATATGTAATATGACTTCTATAGACGAAATAATTCTTAGATTAAATAAATTAATAATTGATGCAGCAAATAAATCGATACCAAAAACATCAGGAAACTTAAAAACTAATAACGTGCCCTGGTGGAATGATGACTGTAAAATAGCTGTAAAAGAATCAAAAAAAGCTTACAGGAATTTTAAAAAACATGCTATGGCCGACCCTGATTCCAAGTATAAAATAGAGTATAAAAAGAAAAGAGCATATTGTAGGAGAGTTTTAAAAGAAAGCAAAAAAAGATATTGGCTCAAATGGACGTCTTCAATCAATAATAATGTACCTATTAGTGAAGTATGGAAAAAAATTAAGAAAATTAATAATAAAAATTGTGGCTTTACTACAATTGTACTTAAGAATAGTGAGAATTCGCTTACAGCCAGCCCAAAAGAAACTTCAAACCTACTTGCTAATAACTTTGCAGCGAACTCAAGTAGTCAAAATTATGATCACCAGTTCAGGATATATAAAATGGCCGAAGAAAATAAATCAAACTATGAATTAAGCACTAATACCGATCCAATTAACAAAGACATTTCTATGCATGAATTACTGTCAGTAATTTCACAAAGTAAAAATTCTAGTCCAGGTCCGGATAATATTCCTAACATGTTTATTAAAAATCTTCCTTATAGTGGACTTAAATATTTACTAAAACTGTATAATTACATGTGGCAAAAACAGTTATTTCCAGACATTTGGCGAGAAGCCCTAGTGATTCCAATACTTAAGCCTAGCAAAAATTCTAATATACCTGAAAGTTACAGACCTATAGCATTAACTTGTAACATGTGTAAATTATTTGAAAAAATTATTAGCAAGAGGATTAAGTGGTATTTAGAAATAAATAACCATTTATCGAATTATCAGTATGGGTTTCGGCAATTTAGGTCGACTTCTGATCACTTGATGAATATAGAAAGTGAAATTTTAGATTCTTTAGCTGACAACAATTATTTGGTGTTGGTAGCACTTGACATTGAAAAGGCGTACGAAATGGTTTGGAAACATAGAGTAATTGAAATTTTGCAAGGTTTAAATATAAAAGGAAATACACTTGCATTTGTTAAAAACTTTTTATCTCTTAGAACTATCAAAGTGAGAATTAATAATACGTTATCAGATCAAGTTGTCATCGAAAATGGTTTGCCACAAGGATCAGTTTTAAGTGTAATTCTATTTTTACTGGCCATTAATGACGTAATTTCATATATAGATAAACCTGTGAAAAGTTTCTTATTTGCGGATGACTTGACTATTACTTGCTGCGGCAAAACTTTGGATCCAACGTTGACAGTTATTCAAAATACACTAAATTATCTTCAGGAATGGTCTAAAAAATCTGGATTTAAGTTTTCTAAAAGTAAAACAGAATACATAATATTTAACAAGAAAAAGAAAATAAAAAGGAATTTACAATTATCTTTAACTGACCACAATATTAAAGAAGTAAAGAATATTAAAATATTGGGATTAACATTTGACACTAGAATGAATTGGAACATACATATAAATAAATTAAAAACTGAATGCAATAAAAGATTAAATGTAATAAAAGTGTTATCATCACTGTCATGGGGTGTTGATAGAAATTGTTTGATTACTACATATAAAGCTCTTATTAGACAAAAATTAGATTATGGTTCTATGTTCTATGATTCTGCTAAACAACGTAGTTTAAAATGTTTAGAAAGTATCCATAACAATGCCTTAAGACTAAGTATTGGTGCATTTAAAACAAGTCCCATCATGAGTATTCTGGCAGAATCGGGGGAAATGCCACTCTCTTTTAGAAGAAAACAACTGATATTAATATATACCATAAACATATTTTCGCAACCATCTAGTCCAATTTATAATTATTTTACTAAATCGTCATCTAATTCAATTTACGAGATTCGCTTAAACCTTACACAACCATTACGCATTCGAGCTCAAAAATACCTCAAAGAATTGAATTTGTGCCCTCCATCAGTTTTTACAAAAAAAATACCGTCTTATGGTCCATGGAACTTTTATAAATTTCCTATTAATCTGGAATTGACAAAAAATTTTAAGGATAACACCTCACAATACATGTATAAAAATTTATTTAATGAAATTATTAATAAAAATAAGGATAGTAAACAGATTTACACAGATGGTTCGGTAATAAATGGTAAATCAGGATGTGCTGTTGTCTCCCACGATAATACTTTTCATTATAAACTTATGGATTTCCACACGATTTTTAGCTGTGAAGCAATTGCTATTTTTAAAGCTTTAGAATTAATACGATATAATAGTAATTTGGATAGATTTATAATTTTTTCTGATTCAAAGTCATGTTTGCAAGCACTACAAAACATTAATAATAAAGAACCACTTATATTAGAAATAAAAGAATTAATGGTGAATTTAATAAACAATAAATATATATTTGAAATAATCTGGATCCCTAGTCATATAGGTATTAAAGGTAACGAAAAGGCTGACGTAGAAGCTAAAAACGCTGCAAATTTAAACTCAGTAAATCATTTCATGTCGAACGCATCTGATTTAAAGAATCATATTAAATATAAAATAAAAACTCTGTGGGATACTGTTTGGAAGAATAACAATACAAGTAAATTATATGACATTAGAAATTCTATTTTTGATAAGATTCCAACATCGTTTAACAGGAGAGATCAAACCGTAATTACTAGACTCCGTATTGGTCACACAAACTTGACCCATGTGTACATTATGAAAAAGATTAGTAAACCAAAATGTAAATGCGGGATGGATCTAACAGTAAAACATATTCTAGAAGATTGTCAGGCCTATACCAGAGATAAATTAACATGTAACCTACCTAATAACATAAAAGATTGTTTAACTGAAAATGGCTTTATACACACAGTCAACTTTATGAAAAAGATAAATCTGTACAAAAACATATAAATGTAAATACTGTAGTCGCTAATGACCTTAGATGTTAAAAAGCGACTTAAAATAAATAAATTAAAAAAAAAAAAAAGTGGTATACAATTAGAGGAAGATGTAAAAGGCCGTCTTATCCTAAAAGAGCGATCTCTTCCAGACAACCTTAGGGTATAGGACAGAGCATAGAAAAGCGGATTTTTTTTTAATTTAAATCATTTCAATACTTTCGATATTTTACACATTTATGTAATAAATAAATAGTAGATACGAGTAGAAAAGTCAAAAATCAAAAATATTTTAAATTGCATTTGATTTTGTAAATCATTTAGCGATTTAACACAAGGGTTTAACGCTAGGGCAGTGTGTGACAGAGTGTTTTGATATTGTCGTCAATGTGGTAGAAAGTTCCAACTATGTAGGTGATCTACATTCAATGCACAAGGATCGGCTTGACTTTGAAATATCCTTGTATTCGTAGGTGACATTAACTTTCTTTTTTTATACAACAATGGGGCAAACGAGCAGACGAAGCCATGTGATGTTAAACAGCTACCGCCGCCCATGGACATCTGCAACATAAGAGGAGTTGCGGGTGCGTTGCCGGCCTTTAGGGAAAAGGTGTCTATACCTACACTCGACGCTTGAAAACCCCCCAGCTTATAGCGCTCAGGGAAAACCTCAGGAGGAAGGTCACTTTAAAACTAACAATTACATAATCCGACTTCCTGAATAATTCTGGCGTAAAAAATAGAAATATATTTTCAAGACAATTAAACCAATTTTAAAATAAAATAAAACGTAATTACGTAACATTAAAACAAAGTAACCACATTTCGTAGTTAGTAAGTCTTGTTTTAAAAGCCTTTGTGTGTTATATTAGTAAACAGCCTTACATTACTTTGCCAGCCATTGTCTTCGGTCACACCATGACTAAATAACTTGGGTGTTTTCCTATTTGTGTTGTTCTTGCGAAAAGTATGTAGGTATGTATGAAAGAAGAATGAATGGAATGGCCATCAACAATATATAAAGCAATGTTCGCTTCCCCTATAAATATAAGCGATTGTTACCCCACCTGTCGTAAATTAAGATTTTTTTTCAGATTTTTTTCGTTTATATGTAATATAACTAGGTAGACAAACAAGCGTACGGCTACCGCGATTACCGTAGCTTATAGACGCATCACGCAACACCAGAAGCATCGTAAACGCGTTGTCGACCCTATCCCTCCAGGAGCTCTGGTCACCTTACCTACTCACCAACAGGAACAAAACACTGCTTGAAAACAATATTATTTAGCTAGGGTCTTCTGTAAGGTCGAGGTACCAACCCAGTCGGGCTGCTCCATATTTTGAGCAGGAAATTTCCCGCTGTGCCCTACCTCAGTTAAAGGATCACGACATTAGTGCAATACGGGTATTATTTTACCACTTACCATATTTATTTATTTATTTATTTATACTTTATTGTACACCACAACTACATTTTAAACAATAAACACATTTAGAGACATTTACAGACTGTGAAGTACAATGGGCGGACTTATGGCTATTTAGCCATTTCTTCCAGACAACCCATATAAAGGAAGAAAAAATTTATTTGAAAATTATTTTTTACCGTAATCGAATAATATAAAACGGAGTGATAAACTAATTATCAATATTTTCGAACAGTACGTCGTCAGCGGATCGGTCACGTGACGCATTCGTCACGTCGTCGTTCCCACGCCTCCCGCGTTTACGATCCGTCACGGTGCCGTGTCGGTAGGTGTGAAGGGCAACCGCATGAAATATACTCTATGTAATACTTACGATATTACATTTATCTTTTAATTTTTTAAAGTGAAACTTTTATTACATCGTCTCAAACTTTTTCGTGTGCGTGTTGCGTGTCGCGTGACGGTCGGCCATCTCTTATCATTTCCTAGAACTAAGACACTATACACTATACAGCTGATGTAAGTTACCTATTAAAACATAGATGGCATGCAAAGAATATGTAAAGTTTCACTTTTACCCTGGTTTGATAAAACCACACAGAGGTTTTTTTTTGTTTAATAGAATCAAGTAGTTCATTTACTTTTTGAAATTAAGTCGCTCATGCACCTAATTCTATTCTAACAATGCAAACTATTAAGAATACTACGAAAACTTCTAAAAGTCATAATCCTCTCCTAAAAATAGTAATTTTCCTTTTGATAACTATCAAAAGACACTATTGGACAATAAATTCCATAATAAATCTTCCGTATATAAATATAGTTATATCATATGTTCGATTCCCAAGTGACCAGTATGCTAATTTACTGAAAATTTCACAAAAAAATCACAATCTCACGACTCACCTTTTATATCCCACTGCTGGGCATTGGCCTCTTTCTCTGTGTAGGAGAAGGATTGGCTCTTAATCCACCATGCTATTCCACTGAATGTATCAACCCTGAAAATACTGACTGGCAATTCTACGCGGTATTTCGTTTACCACGGACGAAAACACGCATCACGTAGACGTAGAGCATACATCACGCGTGTCACATTAGCGCTACACAATATACTGCTTAATTACGTTCTCACGACCTCATAACACTGAGGATTAACTAACTACAATACTTTACCATAATTTACAACCCTTTACATATATTTACGTTTTATTATAATGTTAGATGATATTTCTCCGTCGAATTATTTGATATTTGTTATGATATGACACTCGTTGGCGCAACGGTACACTAGTTTGTGGCTGTTGCGCTGGCGGTTGCGGGTTCGATTCCCGCACATGACAAACATTTGTATTAGCCATACAAATGTTTGCTCTGGTCTGGGTGTTTGTGTAGTCGCTGTGGGTCTCCCCGCCGTGCCTCGGAGAGCACATAAGCCGTCGGTCCCGGCTATTATCATGTACACCTGATAGCGATCGTTACTCATAGTAGGGAATATATGCGCCAAACCGCTTTGGAGCAGCATGGTGAATTAAGCTCTGATCCTTCTTCTACATGGGGAAAGAGGCATATGTCCAGCTGAAATATTAAAGGCAGGAGTGTAAACCAAAAACAGAAATTTAACGGTACGGTCGTAAAACTCAACCCTATTTAGATTTGCAGACATTTTAAGTTATAAATTCTTTGTAAATCCTTAACCTGCTCTAAGTTATTGTCATAAAAATACTTTGATTAGACTTGGTCTTTACTAACTAGTTAAATTATTTTTTTAATGGACAAGTCCATGTTTTACGTACACGATAATATTAATTTTTGTGCTATAAAGGTGGCAAATCGAAAACTTGAGTCTTGAGTATATGGACACCTGCAACGTTAGGAACATTGCATGCGAGTTGTTACAACCCCTAATTTTTCCCAGGAGCTCTGGCTGCATTACTCAATACAGGAACACAGCACTGATTGAGACCAGTGTCATTTCGCTGTAATCTTCTGTAAGGTTGAGGTACTTCCCCAGTCGTGGGATAGGTACTCCAGATTTTGATCCAGTTGACAGCTCCAAATTTTACGCAAGATGTTTAGTACTGTTCCCTAACTCAATAAGTAATCACACTTAACAAATTTAAATATAAATAATAAATCCTTAATTGTTTTTTTTTTAAACAATAACAAAAAAATAAAAGCCGAACTAGGCAACGACAGCTGATGAGGCGGAACAATTGCCGTCATAAACGTCAGATTTGACAGGCGATAAAGATTCTGTGATAGATTTAATTGTCTTCGAAGAATTGTATCTTGTTGTTATCTGTGAATTGTAATCTTTAATGGTATTTTGCAACTGCATTGAATAGTCTTGGAAGACCGATAGCTCTTCGGGTTTTACAACATGATATTAATATTAATCTACGGCTGCTACGGAATTATGGTAATGGCGCCCTTGGCTACCTCTATTTTCCTATATTTTTAGATTTTTGTCCTCTATATAACTAAAAGAAATAAAATTGAACTGTAAACATATCTTGTGATTGTTTTATCACAATTTAATCAATTAATTAATAATATTTAGATAGCTACTATACTAATTTTTATTAAATTACTAGATGGCCCGGTGAACTTAGTATCACGTACGTATATTTGTGAAAAATATACACAAAACCAGAAAGTGTTTTGTGTATATTTGTGAAAAATATACACAAAACACTTTCTGAACGCACCTATAAATATTTGGCAACCAATTGACAACGTTTTTGACAAAATAAATTAAATTTCCCCGCTAGGAACATTTTTTATTGGAAAATTAAATCGTCATTTTTAGTATTTTCCGTTACATATTATTTATGTTTCTTACCGTTTTAACCTTTCCTGAACTTCCACAAACATTTCAAGATCAAAATTAGCTAAATCGGTCAAGCAATTCTCGAGTTTTAGCGAGACTAACGAACAGCAATTGATTTTTATATACAGAGATTTAGGAAATACCTATATATTTTTTACTGTCTTTAAAGTTCAGGTACAGCAGGAAATATCCGTCCGTTAGGGTCGGCAAAGCGCTTGCGATGGTGTTGCAGGCGTCAGGCGTCAGGCTCCTGGTTTTGAAGGTTACGTTAATCGCTCACAATCAATCGATCTACATCAATAAATAATCTACAATTGTTTATATACAAATATTAATTTCAACTAAAACACAGTGCTATCAGTACAGCCAGGATAAAAATAAATCAATTTCACAGTTGTCCAATTCTTTATTAATAAATAAACAATACAAATACATACATATACACGTACAATTACGTGTTATAAACTACATTATAATAAAATTGGAATAATTAAACAATACACATATATATGATATATTAAATTTGAAATAAATTTTGCATCAGTTTTACCATAGGGACAAGTCTGGTCTAAGTGACAAACTTGTTAGACTAGTGCGTTCTGCACATCATCTAACATGGTCAGCTATCAAGCCTTTAGCAAAGTATGCAGGGAGCACTACCTTGTTGAGCGTGTCTCACTGCATGACCTCCTAGTAATCCATGTAGACCGTCAGCCCTGTCTGCAGCATGAGCAGCATGTTCTAGTGCCAAATGTACGTCACCTCTAGCAGATTCTTGCAATTCGTGTAAAGCTTTTAGACTATTAGCCCTTTCTAAAACAGCGGCAATATGCTCTTGTGCATTTCTTGACTGTGCTGCTGGTTCGATCAATTCCTTTGCAGCTTCAAGAGCACTAGCTCTGCTTATAGCCTCAGCGACTTGCTCTAGGTGTTCTGCAGCTGGGCTACCCGCCCTACTGGCTGCTTCGTGTAAAGCTTGTAAAGCATCTAGACTGTCAGCTCTGTTATTCAAAAGGGCAGCAACATGATCTAGATCACCACCCCTTTGCGCTACTAGTAAATGTACTAATTCCTGAGCTCGGTTTGATTGTAGGGGATCGATTGCGCTGACATGACTAGCGGCGAGGCGTTCAACAATAGAACTATCATCAGATTTGAATCCTGGACGATTGCGGCCTAAATAGTAACGGGGACGCAATGGGCGAAGTAATGGGCTCATCAGACTGACAGGGAGTCCTCTACGGCTCAATTCCTCGCTTAAGGCTTGCGCTTCATGCGCCGATAGTTGTCCATCGCGAGAGTTAGCAATAACAGCGGCAACTTCATCCAGTCCAGCACGCGAGCTATCAATTGCTTCTGCGATTCTTTTCTCATGAGCTGCACTTTCTCCCCTTGAACCTGCATGATGTTCAGCACGAATGTGTTCCACACTCTTACCCTGAGCGCCTACGAGCAAACCCAGGAGGACGATCGTGCAAATAGGCATCATTGTCGATAACTGAAACAATAAAGAAATGTAATTGAAAATTTTGGATAAATTGTACTTTTATGAAATGGGTTTTAGTCAGAATATTATTTTTATTATAGTAAATATTTCATTATAATTATTATGAATGATATGATTGTTAAAATATTTTAAGAACTAAAATAAGAAAAGAGACAAGGATATGAGTTGTACATACGTGTTGAGAAATAAAATAAATGTTTATGATACTATAATCAAATTAATTATTCATATATATGTGAATACAGCACATATATTGTTAGAGTATTCCTGAAATATTTTTTTTTTTATTTCAAAAATAACAAAAAACTATTTTTTTTTACAAGTAAGTCGGCAAACAAGCGTACTCTTTCATGATGGTGAGTGGTTACCATAACCTTTTGACACCTGCAACACCAGAGGCATCTCAAGTGCGTTGCAAACCCTATCCCTCAATTCCCCCCAAGAACTCTAGTAGGTACCCTTACGTACCAGAGGAACACAACACTAGGTACTTGAAAATACATAGTGTTATTTAGCTGTGCTTTTCTGTAAGGTCCAAATACTTCCCATTCGGGCTCTTCCAGATTTCGAGCAGGATATTTACTGCTGTGTCCTAACTCATTTAATAAGGTAACTTAACTTGTTATAAAGCAGAATCTAATAAAAAATTACCAAACACAAAAAATAATAGCTAAGTAAGTAACTATATAAAAATCCCATACCTAGATCTTTAAGCCTTAGTAGGAAGAAGAATCGTAGCTGACTCATAATTCAGAACTAAACATGAGCCTTATATACTAACATATAACTAATAAATCATTATTAAATTTATTGTTTATAAATTTGACAGTGCAATAAAAACACATATTATTTATTTAGCGTGAATGACATATATTTATATTATTAAAAAACCTTATCAGTATTATCGGAATGGATTTATTACTAACTGTTCGACATATCGCTTACGTAGGTACTTACAAATAAAATGAAAATCAGAAATTACTCCATTCAAGTCAAGTAGACGTTAGCACTTGCATCGTCATTTTAAAAATTAATATCATATTTATTTTGATTAACTAATTATTCAGCTATGCCGCTCGTTTCTCTTTTTTTTTGTAAATATGTATTATTATTTTTTACGAGTGTCTGAAAATGTACAAAAAATTAGGCAATATTTCTAGTTTTTGAAGACTCCTACTACCTAATATAATAAGAATATGAAAAAAAAAAACAAAACGTAGTGGCATGGTCATGGCAGGTAAAAGTGTTATGTTACAAAAATATTTGATCTAGTGTCATTATCCAGGGAGAAAACAGTCGACTACGTTTGTATGGAAAAAGAGGCGGTATCCTCCTCCTCTTAAAAGTGAAGCTACCACCGATTCGGAATGTAGATTCTGCAGAAAAGTACATACTATTTTCTTTGTGTTTCCACAATTTGAGAGCAGCTTAAGTAACTAAAGATGTGTTTGTAATTAAACAAAGGAAAAAACGACTACAAATTACATCGACAAGTAATAAATGAACATCATCAATGTTGGCAGTCGAAAAAATAATATATTAAATACACATTATTAGGGATTAGTAGATAATTCAAAAACGACTCTACAGATCACGAATTGAAATAAGACCACCTGACTAAAATCAGCATTCAAATTAAAAAAAAAATCAAAATAATTAAAATTTGTACATAATATGTATATAAAAAAATACAGTCGAATTGAGAGCGTCCTCCTTTTTTGAAGTCGGTTAAACATATTGAACGAATCTCTGTACCAAATTTTAAGGGCAATACAATTGCCAATTTTATTTATCCTTTTTGGTGTCTCATAATATTTTAAGAAGATTCTTACATATTGATAAACAAATAAAACTGTACCTATTCTTAGAAGTTTAACGACCACTCAAACTTCACGCATTAACGTTATCGCGCTTGTTCGCGAGTTTTACTTTATAATATTTAATATTCTTATAAAGTTATAATAATTGAATAAGGATGACGCCTTGGCGCAACGGTCACAAAGCTGGTGGTCGCGGGTTTGATCCCGATACATGACGTTGTTTGCCGTAGTCTGGGCATTTGTGCGTGACATAATATACTCTATGCTCTGGCAAATATACTCTAAAGCTCTAAAGCGACAAAAAAAATTGTAGGAATTTAATAGATATCAAAACTTCTTCCAGCCCCGGATCTTCAATTTTTTTTAGGCGGGGCAAAAACTGAAAAATGCCGCCTCCGCCCCCTTATATTTATTTTATTTTTACCTTTATCATGCTTATAATTTCAGCTATCAGATGTCAACTATTTGATTGAGGACATAGCCTACATAGGCCTTTCGGAAATAATGCATCCATCGCTGTTCTTTCTGTGTTAAGCCTATTTATTTACACATACATAGGTACATAGACATAAAGGATAGGATTTAAAATAAAAATATGTATAATAAAAATAAAAATCAAATATTGTATTGCATTTGTGAATTGAAATTACAATTTTACTCTTTTGCACTCTTTGTACTCTCTCTTTTGCACGCACGGTAACCAGACGCGTGCTGCCGCGATCTGCGATTTCTGCGGGCGAGCGGGCGCGTATTTTTAACCCCCGACGCAAAAAGAGGGATGTTATACGTTTGACGTGTCTGTCTGTCTGTGTCTGTCTGTCTGTCTGTCTGTCTGTGGCACCGTAGCTCGCGAATGGAGGACGCGATTTCAATTTAGTTTTTTTTTTTTGTATGAAAGGTAAGTTACGGGCGAGTGTTCTTAGACGCATGTTTGATGAAAATCGGTTGAGTCCTGAAAAAAATCTGGGGGTAAAACCGAGGAAAATACCCAATATCTGCAAATACATGTGGTGGTGAGAAAATGAGGATGGAAATCCGAATGTCAGCAAATTTATCCAAGTAGGGTTGCAAATGAAATAGCATCGCATGCACTTTACAAAATTAATAATAAAAATAAATGAATGAAAGTATAAAATAAAAATTAATTTAAAAACAAAAAAAACCCGACACAGTAACCTGAGTTCCCTTTAAAAGTAAAAAATAATGAAAGAAACTCAATCTTAAAGTACCTAAGTATGTACGAGTATTAATAATAATAAAAAAATTACATCGCGTTGCGGGACCGCTCCAAAACTAGCAGTTCAATTACAAATAGTCTAAATATTTATTTATTTTATTTTGAAAATTGGTGATTTTATAGATTTCGACATGCTCTTTTCGAATTTTCACTTTGCCACTTCGTATCTTTGCCGCTCGCGTCGCCATATTGGAAAAATGGCGCTCAAATACAGTTTTTTGAGAATAACTCCGTTCCAACTCATTTTACGATAAAAATAGTAATGTAATAAATGAAACTAAAGAAAATTTCCTACAATTTATGTGGTGACCTTTTTTTGTAAAATCTATAGTTTCAGCGTACGAGAGCTGCAAAGTCCACTCTAACACGCGTTTACGTGTCATAATTATATTTCGTAAGTCCAGTTGACAAGTTTTGAATATATTTTTTTAATTTGAAAAAAATATGGTGTAATCTTAACACTATAAACATTTAATTCCTGTTGGAAATTTTACTTAAACTTAATTTTTTAACAAGTTAAACGATTGTTAACAAACAAAATTTTCTCGAAATTACGTCTCAATTGTAAATGAAAAAAAAAATGTTTAAAGATTGTCGTAAAAAATTTTCGCTTCGTAGAGCCTTATTTATATACATAATTAACAAGATCGCGCCATTAAAGTAAAAAAAATATTCATAGTTTGTTTATAATAATTTTTATAGTTCCAGAAAAATCACCACTTTTTGTAAAAATCACCAGTTTTTGTTCAAGTACAAATATTATTATAAACAAAGTATGAATATTTTTTTAACTTTAATGGCGTGATCTTGTTGATTATGTATATAAGAAAGGCTCTACGAAGCGAAAAATTTTTACGACAATGTTATAAATTGTTATAAAATTACTTCAAAATAAGCGCGTTTTTTACTTTTTAAAGGGAACTCAGGTTACTGTGTTGGGTTTTTTTTTTAATTTTTAATTTAATTTTTATGAACTATGCCTACGCGCTTCGCGAATAATAAATATTCGTGCAGCATCACTCTGCGCTCTGGGTATCGGTAGAGTTGATATGGCCATGAAATTTCTGTACTTGTAGGTACTATTATTTATTCCGTGGTCAAAGTTAAGTCAATGATGAGTTGTCCATTCGTCTGTAAAATGTGAATTGGGCCGCCCCCTGAACTTGCCGCCCGGGGCATGGGCCCCGGCTTGCCCCCCACCCTAGATCCGGGCCTGACTTCTTCTAATTTCAAACATTAGGGTTTACAAGAACTAGTATAACTTAAAATTTTCAACTAAAAAAATTCTAATCCAAACTACAGATCTAAAGCTCAACCAAAAACAATAAAAGCCATTTTTGTTACAAAACTACCCTTATCTAATTTGAGAGACATTGCCGCAAATAATAGTTATTAGAAATAAAAAAAAATTAAACCAATTTAGAAAATCGGTACTACTCAGCTAAGAACCAAAAAACCCTAAAGGAAGCCGATGTTAAAACTCCACTTTGTGTTACCGACTATTTTGACAGGGCGTTTTTGAGTTGATATATTATTGAACTATTTTAAACCTTATGTTTGAGTGATAAGGACGTCCACAGTAGTTATTTGTGTTTATTGGAGAGTGGTTTACAAAAAACTCTGTCAGAACTGTATTGAGATGTGAAGGATGAGACAGCAGAAACGTTGTTACGTTTATATGAATTGGTATTGAACTATTTGAAAAAGTGATTCTCGGTCAGCTTTTAAATCATTTCTCTAGAAATAAACTTTTACACAATAAGCAATTCGGTTTCACTAGAGGACGCTCCACAACTGATGCCGGTGTTGAGCTTTTTACTTCGATAGTCAATGCTTGGGAGGAGTCACGTGATGCTTTAGGTGTATTCTGTGATTTATCCAAGGCATTTGACTGTGTTCATCATGACACATTAATCAGGAAACTCAGTCACTATGGCATTAAAAATACCGCACTAAAACTTCTGAGCTCTTATCTTAGTGGTAGAACTCAGAGGGTTGAAGTGAATGGTACTAAGTCATCTGGGTCTTATATACAGATGGGGGTTCCACAAGGCTCAATTCTTGGTCCATTTTTATTTTTAATATATATTAACGACCTACCATATTTAGTAGAGAAGAAGCACGAGATTGTATTGTTTGCTGATGATACTTCATTAATGTTTAAATTGCGTAGACAAGAAACTAACTATGACGATGTAAACAATGCTCTCTCTGAACTTGTGCATTGGTTTAGCGTAAATAACTTACTTCTCAATAGTAAGAAAACTAATTGTATTAAATTTTCTGCTCCAAATGTAAAACAAGTAGATATGCAACCAGAACTCAATGGTGATAAACTGAACTTAGTTAACTCAACTGTCTTCCTTGGAATCACCATTGATTCAAAGTTACAGTGGGGACCCCATATCTGTAAGTTGACGGATAGACTGAGTTCTGCAGCATACGCGGTCAAAAGAATACGGTTATTAACGGATGTCGATACAGCTAGATTAGTTTATTTCAGCTACTTCCATAGTATAATGTCCTATGGCATTTTACTGTGGGGCAATGCGGCTGATATTAATGTCATTTTTATTCTGCAGAAAAGGGCTATCCGTTATATTTATAAAATGGGATGTAAAGAATCTCTGAGAGAGAAGTTTAAAGAGATCAACATCCTGACCTTTGCATCGCAGTATATTTATGAAAATATAATGTACATACGGAAAAACAGGCATTTATTTGTTAGTCGTAGTGATCGAAATGCCTCAAATGATGTAACACTCAGAAACGACCACAAATTAATATTTCCTAAATGCCGGCTCAAGAAGAAAAGCAGTTCCTTTATAGGAACGTCTATCTTAATATATAATAAGATTCCGGCTGCGCTTCAATCTCTGCCTTTACTGAAGTTTAAAAAAATTATTAAGCGAACATTATGCAGTAAAGCCTATTACACCATCAAGGAATACCTTAATGATGAAAAGGCATGGGATTGAATAAAGCTCGACCAGGCTATGTCTGTGACTCGCTTTGTATATAAATATTGTGAGCAGGTGGCATGTGATGGTTTCGGCATGCACGATTGGCTGTCTCGTGTTTGTCCTTATCATTTCATGGTCCATTACTGCGTTTTTATATTGTATTTAACCTTAAATTTTTAAAAGAGTACCGAGAGTTTTTTTTCCGCCGGCTTTTTTTCTCTCGGCCTACACTAGGAACTTACTTTATGTTATTGTAATATCTAATAAAGCCGAGGTAAAAGTAGGTAGGTGATGTCTACCGAGACATTAGTAATATTGACTAAGTTAAGGTTGCTTATAGCACTGGGTACGTTACGTAAGTTTGTAATGTACCCAATGTTAATGTTAAGTATACATTTTTATTTTATTTTGCTGCCTTAACTTTTTTTTTATTATTATTATTATTGTTTAGTTTTTTTTTTGTAAATGACATTTTTACTTTTCTTTTTTTTGACTTTCGTTAAGTGTGAGGCTCACCTTATGACGAAATAAATATTTTCATTTCATTTCATTTCATTTCATTTCATTTCATTTCATTTCATTGATATGTATGTATATTTGTATACTATGTGATATACACTGACGACGCGTCAAAACGGCGCAACGGTCACAGCACTGGTTTGTGGCTGTTACGCTGGCGGTTGCGGATTCGATCCCCGCACATGACAAACATTTGTTTCGGCCATACAGATGTTTGCCGTGGTCTGGGTGTTTGTGCAGTCCTAGTGGGTCTCTCCACCGTGCCTCTAAGAGCACGTTAAGCCGTCGGTCCCGGTTGTTATCATGTACACCTGATAGCGACCGTTACTCATAGTAGGGAATATACCCGCCAATCCACATTGGAACAGCGTGGTGGATTAAGATCTGATCCTTCTCCTACATGGAGAAAGAGGCCTATGCCCAGAAGAGGGATATTACAGGCTGAATCAGAAGGAGTGATATACAAAATTATTCAACAGCATAATGAAATTATTTTCAAGTAAGTAACTAACATTACAATTATAATTTATTTTTTTCGAAAAATCAAAGTAGGTAGTTACTATTAATTTCTTATCAAATAGAATACATTGTAATTTTAATTAGATATTCAAATTGAGATTCAAATAGAATACATAACTATGTTCTATGTAGTGTACAACAGAATACTAATAATACCAAATCAGGTAAAATAACATAGTAAAATATTAAAAACCGGCTTGCATGAGTCGCAAGATAAATAATACACACACTCGAAATATTAAATACACAGAATGTCGCCAATTTGAATACATACGTCGCCTTTGAACAAGGAAGCGTTAGGCGGCCCCTAGACCTGCAATAATATTGTACAATACATTTTATTGTACAATAAAATTGAATGGCGCTTTGAATCCAAACGTTCAATTATATTGCACAATAATACGAACTGTGCAATGTTTTCGAGTTCAGTCGGAGAATAGTTTGATCCCGTGTGCATCGTGCGTAATAAAGCAACATGTCCGCACAATATTTAGTTGCAGCTGTAGTGTTATTGCTTGTGGCTAAGCGTAAACGTAAAGAATGCGTTGTTAGTCGAAAGATTGGTACTTATGCTAATATAGATGTAGCAATCCGAAAAATAGCCAAAACCTCTACGCATTCGTTCACGCGCTTTCGGACGCAAGGGCGGAAGGGCTGCACTTCCCGCAGCGCCGGAGCCAAGCGTATTCTAATTTCAAAACTTTAACTATGGATATCTCCATAACCATGGGGTACTGCATGGTGGGAGAGGTACCAGAGGGTAACCCGCTTCCCCCCTCCGCCCCCCATCCCCCATAAATCGACGGGCCGTAATCTAAAAACTAACCCATTCCACAAAGACGACAATTCTCTGTACAGTTGGATACATTCGAAGATAAACTCTCTTTCCTTAACTTTCGTATTCTCTTTTTCTGCGATTTTCTGGAAGCGTACACATGTGTGTTCTCCTTGCCGACGAAACACAGACTAAAAATTATTGCGCAATACCGACCCTACACTATGCAATGGAAAAATATGGTGCAATAAAAATTAAACTCGCTCAATCTTTCGTTCAATCATTGCGCAATCTTCAATATTAGTCCTAGTCGATCAATTATATTGCACAATTCGCAAAATTGCGCAATATAATTGATCGTCTAGGGGCCGCCTTAGACGTGTCATTACGTCACGTCTAATTGAGCAGTTATAAAAATCTATAAAACATAGTGTCGCATACTACCTACATCAAAATGCCCCAATCGATTATTAGGGGCTCGCTGAGTGTGACTTAAGCGTGTCAAAGGGGGATGGAGTGGCCCAATATGAAAAGCAAAAAAGGCGATTTTTTTAACCAAATTACTTCTATGCTTTTTTCTACTGGACAGAGGCTACTTCTCTTTTATTGCTTATTTATTGATAATTTAATCAAAAAGATAATAAAAAATACATGGGTACAAGACAGTAGACTAATTTGGCTAGACCAATATTATCAAAAAAAGAATCGACCATTTCATAGTGTTAATAGTCATTTCTATTGTCACGCCGCTCTGAGGTAATAATAAATTAAGACGGCCAATTCGAAATCCATAAAAGTAAATTCCAGTAAATTATAGACCGGGAACCGCTAATTTCACGTCGATAACATCACACAAATCATTCTCCAACGAAAAAACACCTTTATAGCTACGACATTACTGGACTCATTATTCATTTCAAAAGAGAAAAAAATGAAAATATTATGACATGCCATTGTTCGTATAAAAAGTTTTATCGTGAGGATCTAAGGTTTCGAAAAATTGTAATTATTTGAGGTTGTGCCCCGCCTTTCCGGACCGCAGCTCTGTGATTGGTCGACCGATGAGACAGACTGCGCCCGCGCACAGAATACGTTTTATGATCTCGTTCATGTCTAGAAGTCCATTTGACCTTTAGATATGAAAAGGAATAAAAAGACTTGTCTCGTTATAACTACACCGGAGCTAATAGTGGCTAACATTTATTATGTTGTTTATTTATAAGTTAAGTTTTACATATGATATTGAAATGGAGATTCTTTATCATATAGGTACTTAAGATATGTAAGTAGGTACCTAGCATTAGCATACGCACCAAAACGAAAAGTTTATATAATTAAAGTCTTACCGTCCTCATTTAACTGTCTAAACGATTCAGCCTGTAATATCCCACTGCTAGGCATAGGACTCTATATCCATTTAGGAGAAGGATTGGAGCTTAATTCACCACGCTGCTCCACTGCGGGTTGGCGGATATGAGTAACGATCCCCACTATGAGTAACAATCGCCATCAGGTGTTTACGATAACAAATAGGACCGACGGCTTAACGTGCTCTCCGAGGCACAGTGGGGAACAACTGTCTATGATAAATTAAAATATTAAAAAATATATATTACTCTTAACAACATAGGTATTAACAGTTTTTGATAACAAAAAAAGATTGGCAACTTAAAGAGATCTCTTCCAATCAATCCATGATGGTAAGAAACGATGTTACAGCGGGGCTAAGTAGTGTAAAAATAGAAAAGTAAAATATACAATATTAAAAAATTGGTTTTTGACAATAATGTTTAAGAAATAATGTTTTTCTGTTGAGAATAGTAACAGTTCAGAGTATGACAAGAAATTCATGGTGAATAAGCCCATTGTAGTGCAAATTTATTTCGTAAGCTTTCAGAGCAAGTCTGTCAACCGAGTTCACCTAATATATAATCCTTATAATCGTCTAGAAATTTCCCACTGTCAAAAGTCAAAAGACTTTTCGCTTATAGAGGATAGGATTTGAGATTTATCCGAAAGCAATCAATTAATTGGGACACGTATATCAAGATTTCTCCAGAAACATATAAGTTTACGACGTTCAACTTCTCCGCTAACTGGAGGTGAAGACGGTATACGAAGTAGAGACGGAGTTTTTGAAGTAAAACTTCTTTACGCACGCTTGACTTGGGGAGTAAGCTGGTGAATGGGTGACGAGAGCGTTACGAAAAGTGTGAACGGGCGAGGCGAACGGAGCTAGAGAGAGAGGTGCGAGTACCTACACATTTTCTTTCTCTCTTTCTCTCATAGCCAGTTAAGTTTCGTATATCTAACACACAGCGCAGGCCTATAATGCAGAAGTACCTACTATATAGATTGTATACACTGGGTGATCCCCTGGTAATTTCTAGTTGGGATTATTTTATTTATTTTTGGGAGATGAATGTCAACTACTATTAATTTCTTATGAAATAGAATACATTGTAATTTTAATTAGAGATTCAAATTGAGGTTCAAATAGAATACATGTAGCGTACTATGTAGCGTACAACAGAATACTAATAATACCAAATCAGGTAAAATAACATAGTAAAATATTAAAAACTCATCTCAGATCTCAGTTTTATACTCGCAACATTTCCA
Source organism: Melitaea athalia (assembly GCA_905220545.2). Classification (NCBI taxonomy): domain Eukaryota; kingdom Metazoa; phylum Arthropoda; class Insecta; order Lepidoptera; family Nymphalidae; genus Melitaea; species Melitaea athalia. The sequence continues at coordinate 2,138,496 of HG992198.1, forward strand.
TCAAAATCTACTTCTATTGTTCAGTGTATAAGCTCTTTATCAACAACATAATAAATCAATAATGGTATCGACATTAATAAGTTTATCGCGATTGTGATTACAAATTTTAACATGAATGTATCCTTTATCACATAGATAAATACTAAATTACCTAATGTGTATATCCCAAAGTTTATCAAACCAAACCTACCGTATCTACCTACATAAAGATAAAATCTTGCTATATGAGATAGAAAAGAATAACTTCTAAGTTTGCAATTTTTGAATGTGGATATACAGTTTCTTTAAATTTTCTTTCACGATTAAAATAATATATTTTTGAAAAAAAAAAAAAAAGTTTCTTTAATTGTCTTTTATAAGTTATTTCATCATGACAAGAACGAACAAAAATAATATTGATCTAATTTGGTGCATTCGTTTGGATGAACTGATGATTCGTTTGGGGAACTAGGGATAGGGTCGGTAACGCGCTTGCGATGCTTCTGCTGTTGCAGACGTCTACCTATAAGCTACGGTAATCGCTTACCATCAGGTGAGCCGTACGCTTGTTTGCCGATCTAGTTACATTAAAAAAAATGCTATGCCTATGTACATTTCATCTTTATTTATTGTGTATTCTACAAATAGCTACTATTACTGTATATAACAAAAATATACATTGCGTTACAGCAAACAATGGTCTAAGATCCGGAATATAACAAAATCTTCCCTCATCTGTTAATAAGATGAAACAATTTTTTATAGGCTGATTTCAATATTGTGAATTTCTAAAAACAACCTCTGCCACCATAAGCCTGCTGCAAATAATAATACATAAAAAAAAATTTTTTTTTTACTCTAAAAAATCTTTTCCCTCTCATGTTAATTACATGTAGTAAGCTAAAACCGTCAATATTTTACATTATATACCTGACTATCGTAGGCACCCATCTCTATGATTGCTATACTTACCTGCAGCCAGGTTACTCTGACTGAGGTTACTGACCTGGCTGCAGGTAAGTGTAGCAATCATAGAGATGGCTGCCTACTACAGTCAGGTATATAATGTAAAATATTAACGGTTTTAGCTTACTACATGTAATTAACATGAGAGGGAAAAGCTAAAAAAAAAAAAAATTTGCAGCAGGCTTATGGTGGCAGAGGTTGTTTTTATAAACTCACAATATTTAAATAAGCCTATAAAAAATTGTTTCATCTAATTAACAGATGAGGGAAGATTTACCTTCTCGGATCTTAGACCAAGGTGTTAGAACTTAGAACGTGAATATACGATTTGAAGTAAGGTAAGTTTTTACAATATAGAGACTTGTATGTAAATTTATCATGGATCAACACAACCTGGGTAGACGAAAAAATAATCAAGTAAAAACGCATTATTAGGTACCTGTATCTCAAAAATTATTCGTCAGATCGCACTCAAATTTAAATGGGAACATAATTATTATAATAATCAGACGACCACTCTGGTTAATGATGCGTGTGCCGTGTTGGCGACGGTTTTTATCATATAGGTATACCTGATAGTCACCGTCACTAATAGTAGGGAATATATCCGCCAACCCGCAGTGGAGCAGCGTGGTGATTAAGCTCTGATCCTTCTACTACAAGGGGAAAGAGGCCTATGCCCAACAGTGGGATATTACACGCTGAACCAGCAATAGCAGCACATAATAATCATCAGTTTATTAACAAAAGGCATCATCAAAATCGCTACACCCAGTAAAAGTTACTTAATATTGGTGACACACATAAAAATACAGCCTTACTAGCTGACCGCAAACGTTGTGTTGCCATATTATATGTTATTAACCCCCTTAAACGTAGGGGTATGAAAAATAGATGTTGGCCGATTCTCAGACCTACCCGATATGCACACAAAATTACATAAAAATCCGTCCAGCCGTTTCGGAGGAGTATTTTAACTAACAATGTGACACGAGAATTTTATATATAAGACTAGCTTCTGCGCGCGACTTCGTCGGCGTGGACTCCGCTCCTATTGGTCTTAGCGTGATGATATATAGCCTATAGCCTTCCTCGATAAATGGGCTATCTAACACTGAAAGAATTTTTCAAATCGGACCAGTAGATCCTAAGATTAGCGCGTTCAAACAAACAAACAAACAAACAATCAAACAAACTCTTCAGCTTTATGTATTACTATAGATAAATAGTATAGATTAAGAACCTCGACAAACGAAAGCCAAAACAAATTGCTATTATCACGATTGTATTTACTTTAAATATATCGATTCAATTGAATGTAATAATTGAACAAATGTAAAAAATCAAAATACATTAGCCGTTACACAATCGTTAATGGTATTTTTAGACGAAACAGAGTTTTTACACTAATGCAACACAGACTGATTTACGATAAGTAACTCTCTCTGCACTTCCCATTACAGTTATTGGAATTACTTTCAAAAAATTAATATAACATAAATGTATCGCCTTTAGCTGTTATTGTGGAATACGTTTTTGTATCATTTCATGCAATTAATACTAATAAACAAATATTATTAAAATTAAACTAGATAAGAAACCGAGTATGCTTGTCTTGTTATTTTATTTTAGGGAAATATTTTTAAAAATAAAATTTTGAATTTTTTATAGAGTAGTATTAACTTATTTTTACTTCATTGCCAGTTTTATTTGACCATAATAAATATATAGGTTAACCAAAAAATTTACAAAAACAGATAGAGGTATATATACCTACATAATATATTGAAATCATAATTAAGTTAAACTTAATCATAGAAATCCTCAATTTTTATTTAGTCAAAAATACTTTTTATACTACCAGTAACTTATTACTAGGTACTTAAGGATCAATTTTATCGGTCCCTAATAAATAATAAGAATACTAAGAAATTAGTAATATTAACAATTCATTAAAATATTTACTAGATATTACATAAAATTAAATTTTAAACAAAAATATACTTACTTCTTTCAAAAAGAAAATACTTAAGAGTCTCTAATCACTTATCAAAGTGTATAGAAATTTTATCAAACTGATACAATACAAACAGACAAATATAGGTACAATCGAAAAAAAAACTTATGTACAGACAATTCTAATAAATTGTTAATTTGTCCAGTGATTTTCCTTTTAACGTTGTAAACATATTAACATAGAAAGTTTTTACGAGTTCTTTATCACAAGAGTCAAAACACTTTTAAAATGTTCTGGAAAAATAATTAACGGGAACGAAACATTTATATAACGTAAATAAATGCTGTTGTATAATTACACGCTCGATGTTTCTAAATATCAATTACTTTTATTTTTATAACGTCGATAATGCGTTACATTATAATTACAGAAAATCATAACAAATAAATACGTTTAACTTACACACGCGGTTGTCTGCTCCTAAGTAGATGTTTTAACGCTTGTGTTATAGGTTTTTTTAATACATATAATTAGGTCGGCAAACAAGCGTACAGCTCATCTGATGGTAAACGCCTTTTTTTTCTTTTTTTATGTGGAGAAAATCCATCATGGATACCCTCCGGCGCGGGGGCACCAGGGGGTTATGTCAGACTCCTACTGACTAAAAACCACCACGTGTGAGCCGTCGTCCGCCTGGGTGGGGCGAGAATCGAGATGGGGTCGCGCTAGCAGTCGCCACCTCGCCCTGGCGGTAGGCCCGGACGTGCAAAGTTGGGGTGGCCTTGCTCACAACAAGGCCACCCCGCAGACCTGTGGGGTCACGTCGTCCGGCCGGCCGAAGTTCCTGCCCTAGCCTATAGACATCTGCAACACCAGAAGCATCGCATGCGCGTTGCCGACCTTATCCCCAATTCCCCCAGGAGCTCTGGTCACCTTACTCACTAACAGTAACACAGCACAACTTTAAAGAAAAAGCAGTATTATTTAGCTGTGATCTTCTGTAAAGTCGAGGTACTGCTCTAGTCGGGTTGCTCAATATTTTGTAAAAGTATATACCAGTAATAGATGCATGTACACATATAATACGTAGATTCGATCGGGAATCGGGTTAGATAACCCTGGAGGGACAAATAAGGTCATTGCCAACTGCGCCAAAAGTCTTATCCAGATATGACATTACGGTATAAATATGAATTCTCATTAGTTATAGGTACTTTACCTTGTATTTACGAATGACACTGGTTCGATTCTAACTAGTGTTTGTGATGATATAGGGTTTTGTGTAAAGTATGTGTGTTTCGCTTTGTTCGCTAAATTACTTATTATTTAATTGGACGAGGTATATTACGCCAGTTTACTAAAAATTACTTTTTTTCAATTTCAATCACTTAAAAATATTTTTAAAACTGATCTATTTAATTTAATTATACTTACAATTAGTCATTATAAATCAGCAAATTCTTAACCTGTACTAGTGTCAGAGTTTGCGGAAAAATTTAGGCGGCGAATGACAAAGATATTCACTTATCTTTGTATCTTTCCTTATAAATACGAAACACTTCGAACTGGAACAGCATCATTAAAATAAATGTCTAATAGGCTTAACTGTCTTTACTTCACAAGATGACTATATTTAATTATTTTTATAAATCAATTGTAGAGATTTGACTGGTGTATAATTATGTATCACTATAGGTATAGGCATCAGGGATTACCAGGGAACAAATGGTCCAGAATTGTTACTAATTGGTACCCTATTCACAAGAAAAGACGGAAAGTAAGGCCATTCAAAAGATGGAGTGACGACATAGTTGCCACGGTAGGAAATACCTGGAGCAGACTGGCGACAGAGCGAAATGGAAGGAAATGGAGGAGGCTTTCACCGCCAGAGCGGTCCTTACAACAGAACGCGTTAACGCAGTTTAATGACATATATATACTAACAAACTAGAATAAGTATAATGCTAATAATGTTTAGAATTAATGTAAACTATACGTAAGGAACAAATAAAGCTTAGGTATCTAAAAATATAATTAGAAATACAAAAATTTATAAATTTTTGAATTCAAATTAGGTACCAATTCCCACGTCCAAAAATCACGACCATGACCTAAGTTCTCGTAAGTCGGTAAAAGCCCTGCCGAACTAAGAACGGAAGCTAAAAATACTCCACTATTTGTGGAGCACTCAAGCTCTGAGTGCGGCTTCTTATCTCCGACCGAGGAACTCTAAAAAATGCGGCGCCCGGGCGGCCTCTTTGATTTAACGTACAAGATGATGTAACTGGCGTTTCAGAAATGTAGCCATATTTCATAAACCAAAATTGGTTTAAAAACGTCTTCAATATCAATATAAACAACATATAAAATTGAATTTTATTACAAAATCTATATCTATATCTATTCTATATATATAAAAAAGATTTCCACCCATATATTGACTCATCACGATATCTCTGGAACCATAAGGCGTAGAGACTTGAAATTTGGTAGGAATATTCCTTTCGCCGAATACAGGTCAGCTAAGAACGGATTTTACAAAATTCCACCCACAAGATGAGGTTGCGGGGGTTAATAACATATATGGCAAAACAACGTTTGCGGGGTCAGCTAATAAATTATATAACTATCGTATTCACCCATTGAGCCTGTAACATACCACTAATGGGCATAAGCCTCTTTCTCCGTGTAGGGGAAGGATTGGAGCTTAATCCATCACTTCAGTTAGTTCAGGGCAGGGCGATTATTAAGTACGGTAAAGAAATTAGCGAAAATCGCGCAGATCATGCGCGAAAAACTGTTTCAAGAGCTATTACGTAACTTAGCAATCACGAACTGCTTTTACCCTGTGAGCTGTCGAACTCGCGACTTGGGGAGTAAGCTGGTGAATGCGTGATGAGAGCGTTATAAAAAGTGTGATCGGACGAGGTGAGCGGAAGTTGAGAGGAAGATATAAGTTAGTGAAGATAGAAAGAGAAAGTGACGTTTCGTAAGTTTTACTTTTATGTGAGAAGTTGTAATTTATTATTTGATGAGAAAAAGTTCCTAATAACCTACTTTATGTTCTGCTGTTAATGTTTATTCGTAACTTATCCACAAGCAGTGTAATATATATATTATATATATGTACTGGGTACGTTTCTAATAAGTCCTCATCGAAATCATTCAAAATCTCAACAAGCCCGGGCGACCGGATATGAAACACATTTGAATATCGGCGGCGCGAGTGTTTGGCACTCCAGCGCTGAATTTAAAATCGATTCGGATGTTCTCCGAGACGCAATATCCTCTGTTTACTCGCACTCGAAACTTTATTAGCTATGTTATTTCGTCTTATTGCTAAAACTTTTTTAAGATGCTCAGACGTCGTCAATTTTTATTTTAAAAATATTAAAATATTACAACGTTAAGAATATATCAATAGTAAAAAATTGAATTAAAATTTAACTAAGCCAAAATTTTTAGAAAAAGTTTTATTTATAATATATTATGATATTGTTAACATTGAAAACTAATAAGAGATTTCTAATAAAGTTTCATTGCAATCACATCATTCAACTATTTTCCTGCTCAGAAAGAAGTGCTTGAAAATGCTACGAAACGTTTGCGGGAAATTACCTAAAGCTTGTAAAGCGTTAGTAGTGTGTTTGTACCAGTTCTGGCTCACGAGCCAGAACTGGTACAAACGGTCGGTCCTCTGATCGAGTGATCCTAAAAAAAAAAAAAAAAAAAAAAAAAAAAAAAAAAAAAAAAAAAAAAAAAAAAAAAAAGGTTTTGGGGTCATCTAAATCGATTGCACGCATCCATTTTGTGCTAACTCTAACGATTCGCGACTTAGGTTTCTACATTTGCAAACTCCAGTACCCTTAATTACCTCTATTGTCCGCTTATCTATCGTTCCTCGAGCATCGTCGCTATTGTGCTCCATCCATTGTTTCTCGAAAAAGGTCGTTGCCGCTCTTATATGTTTCTAATGATGCACCTTGCTTATCTGTGCTATTGTATTATATTATTATCATTCTTTGTTATTCTCAATGTATATATATATATATATAAAAATAAATAAAATTGGAGTGTCTGTTTGTAATATTAAAATAACCGTGTTTTACTAAACTCATATGTATGCATACTCAGTACATATACCAAAATATTTATTTATAATTTTTGTGTGTCTGTCACTGAACAGTAACTATTTTGTAAAGCTCCACGCGGATGAGGTCGCAGGCACAGCTAGTCATAAATAAAACTCATACTTTTTTTTTGTTACAATTTTTATTTCCAAAATGTTATTGTTGATTATGTATAAAATAGGAGCGAAACATCTCATCCACTAAAATATCGTTGTACAATGTGTTCCCTGTAAAAATGCTCGTAAAACTGTGCATTGAACATCCCCGAAACTTATACAGCAAATACATTAAACAATATTCGCCACAAACTGAAGTCCACTCATTCTGAATCATATCAACATTCCAGTCCCATCTTTTACAATTCCTTTTTAAAAACTCTAGATGATATCGTGCAGGTGATCGTCCGTATGAATCAAAATATTGACCGATGCCATTCGTATCGATATGTAAAGCTATCCAATGTGAGCCTGGTTTATCATCTGTATCTAAATTGCATATTATATACGTTGGTACGTGGGTATACATGGGCAGTCTATTAGCAGCATAAACATTATTTTCTAGACTGGGGTGAATCTTTTTCAGATGTTGTTGTACATCTAGTGTATCCATGATATTACTGCTATTAGTAGATTATTACTGTACCAATCTATTCAATGGTTAACATAGGAATGATTAATTATATTGATTTCTAAATATTAAATCATATTCCTTAGTGATAATTTGTATGATTCATCAGCGTAGCGCGTCTCGTCGTGTCGTCAATACGAAACATACTTTCTAAATATTAAATCACATTCCTTAGTGATAATTTGTATGATTCATCAGTGTAGTGCGTCTCGTCAATACGAAAGAATGCGAGATAAGTGAAAAAGTTAAAAAATACTTTTTTAACAATGACAGTCATTAGCTGATCATTAGTGAATCTGTTTACTTAAATTACTTCTTTGTACTCATTATATTCTTTTTCTAATCATTTGTAAATCTATATTAATTGTTTAAACCAAAACTTTCATTTTTTATTTCACCCCCTAGAACCTTAGACGTGTGTAATGTTTCACTTTATCCATCCGTTTACTGCTATTGTAGCAGGACCAAGTGGATGTGGGAAGTCAAATTTTGTAACAAATTTCATAAAATCAGTTACAGAAATATGTAATTGTGATTTTAATCAGATCACATGGTGCTTTGATGAAATGCAACCTTTATATAATTTACCAAATGTTAACTATCATCAAGGAATTCCAAATCTTAATATGTTTGATGGTGAAAACCCACATCTTGTTATTATTGATGATCTGATGAGAGAGTCTGATGGAAGAATTGTGGATATATTTACAAAAGGTAGTCATCACAGGAATCTTAGTGTATTTTATTTAACACAAAATTTATTTCATCAGGGTAAAGGTCAAAGAGATATTTCTTTAAACTCAAGTTATATAATATATTTTAAAAATCCTAGAGATAAAACTCAAATAAGATATTTAGCACGACAAGTGTCACCGGATAACCCAAAGTTCATTGAAGATGCCTACAGGGATGCAACTCTAGAAGCACATGGATATTTAATGGTAGATTTAAAACAGAATACCAATGATTTTTGTCGTATCAAATCAAATGTCTTCCCATTTAATGGTTTCTGTACAGTCTACGTCCCCACAAAAGAGTTTAAATACACCAAGAATCAAACAATTCAAATCATTTCTAAATGATGCATCGTCGACTCACAACGCATAAGCATTTGCTAAACGCTTTGCATACGCTTAAACCAAAATATCAAAGAGCATTACTTAAAACGTGTGACGAAGAAGAAATAAATTGTATTTGTGAATGTATTCATAACGTTTTACAAGGAAAGGTACCTCTTAAAGATCAAGATAAACAAAAATTGAATAAACATAAAAATATACTCCGTAAATTGGTGCGTAAGTGTAAACATAAAATAAGAAAAAACATAATTATACAAAAAGGAGGAGCTTTCTTACCAGTAATATTAGGTGCAATATTGAGTGGATTAGTAAGTGGACTAGTCAGTTAACATGGAAAATGCAAAGAAAATGATACTAATTGAACCTGGATTGATTGAAAAATTAAAACAAGAAAATAAGGTTAATAGTAATTTGTCTCGATTAGATATGGAAATGCAAAATATTATGAATAGTAAGATAGAAGACCGAAAGAAGTGGATGTTATATTTACAAACACTACAAAGATATCTTCACTTTGTCGAAGAGGATCGTCAACCACTCAGATTACCAATTTATTCTGATACATCTAATGAAGATTCAAATGAGTCTAAAATTGGATTTAAAAATAAAGATAGAGATTTAAAAAGTTCAGTTGATGCTGAATCTTTGTTGGAAGAGAATCGTTCCATTAAAAGTAAAGAAAATGATACAAAACCACTTTATACAACAGCTCAAATACTCAGTTTAATACCAAAAACTTATAATAAAAAAGGTGAGTTATTATTAAACTTAGTTGAAACAAGTAAAAGTAAAATAAATTGGGATAATGAAGGCACAGTCATAATTGATAATGAAAAAATTCCTGGAAGTAATATTGTTGATTTAATAAATGATTCACTAAGACCCTTAAAAAGAAGTGATCCGATAGGGTGGGATAGATTTGCTAAAGCATTAAAAGATATTAAAGTACCACTTACTTATATTGGAAATCCAAAGAGATGTGAGTTTATTAACCGGCTTCAAGTAAAAGATCTAAACAAATCCTCTGAGACTGAAGTTCAAGAGTTTTCTACACCAAGAAGTGGAGATAAAAAATCTGAAACTAAAATAGAGTTTTCTACACCGGGAAGTCGAGATAAAATATCTAAAATACGTAAAAAGTTTGATTGGGAAAAATGGACCCCGTACTAGAAGAAATTAACAGGATTTATTATGATCCATCTAACCCCGCTGGTTTTGGTAGTATTGATAAATTATCGAAAGCCATGAATGGTAAAATGGATAAAAAGCAAGTAAAGGAATGGTTACAATCACAAGAAACATACACATTACATAAACCCATTCAAAAAAAATTCCCACGTAATAGGTACATTCTATCAAATATTAATGAATTGTGGCAAGCTGATTTAAGTGATATGCGAACTTATTCTCAATATAATGATGGTTTCAACTATATACTTTGTGTTATTGATGTATTTAGTAAATATGCATTTGCAAGATCAATGAAAAAGAAAAACTCAGAAACTATTAAAGAATGTTTTGAAAGTATATTTACTGAAAGTAATTTAACACCTACTCACATACAATCTGATAAAGGTACAGAATTTGTTTCAAAAGATGTACAAAAATACTTTAAATCCAAAAAGATTAATTACTATACCACTAACAATCCTGATATTAAGGCCAGTATTGTTGAACGATTTCAAAGAACTCTAAAAATGAAAATGTGGCGTTATTTCACTCATAATAATACTTATAGATATATAGATGTTTTACAAGATTTAATATATTCTTATAATCACAGCTTTCACTCTAGTATTAAGATGTGTCCATGTGATGTGAATTCCAACAATATTATGACGGTTTGGACTAATCTTTATGATAGACGATCAAACAAACTTTCCAAAATCAACTTTCAAAAACCAAATTTCAATGTGGGTGATTATGTTCGAATAACTAAATATAAACATGTTTTCCAAAAAGGATATGAATCAAACTGGAGTGATGAAATATTTATTATAACTTCAATAATTGATAGATCTCCATGGGTTGTTTATACAATAACAGATTTACAAAATGAACCAATAGTTGGTACTTTTTATGAAAGGGAATTACAGAAAATCACTTACAACCCCACCTCACAATATAAAATAGATAAAATAATTGACACTCGTTATTCAGGTAACAGAAAAGAAGTATTAGTGAAGTGGAGAGGTTATCCAAATAAATTTAACAGTTGGATTTTAGCTTCTAGTTTAAAAGAAATATGAATAAAGAAAGTTTTTATTTAACATTGCTCAGCAATAGTTCAATGGAATACTTTCCTGATAACAAGACCACAAATTTTTCAACGAAATTACCAAAAGTTATAAAATTAGAAGGTGAATGGTCGGTTGGAGTTGTTGAGTTTCAATATCCATGTACCATGTTTACTGTTCAAGATCATGAAAATGTTATATACATTACAAAATCCATGATAATGCCTAGTGAAGATAAACCATCCACAGTGCACTACAAAAAACATATTCCAGCTACCAGCTATGCTAACGTTGAGCATATTTTAAAAGCATTAAGTGGTATCGGAGAGAGCATAAAATTTCGCTATGATGAAATAACAAAATTTGTTTCTGTTTCTGCTTTGGATAAAAATATAACATCTATAACATTATCACCCAAATTAAGTTTACAACTAGGTTATGAACCAAATAAAAATCTCCTAGACAGAAATTTCGGAAAGTGTCCTGCTAATTTACACTTAGGGTTACCATCTCAACTATTTCTATATTGCGACATTATCGATCCTCAGATTGTGGGTGATGTTATGACTCCCTTGCTAAGAGTAATTTCATTAGATCCTTCAAAATACATTTATGGAGCAAATAAAATGCACGTTTTCTCTCCACCTCACTACTTACCTGTTATGCGAAGAGAGTTCGATACGGTGGAAATAGTTATAAGATCGAGCACAGGACAGAAAATACCATTCCAGTTTGGAACCGTGTGTGTTAAACTACATTTCCGAAAATTGTGATAATGAATTCTCTTCGTGATCATCATATATGCCCATATGAAAATTATTATACACATCAAGCTGGTTCGGGGGTAGGAGTAATTTATAAGGGTTCACCATACCAACGTGGTCATGGTATTGGAAGCTTCTTAGGGGGGTTATTTAGATCAGTTTTACCTTTACTTTCAAGTGGGGCTCGAGTGGTTGGTAAAGAAGCATTAAACGCTGGAGTAGGACTTTTATCGGATATGATTCAAGCGCGTCCTATGGAAGCATCAATAAAAGATCGTCTAAAGCAAGTTAGTACGAATTTAAAACGAAAGGTTGATGACAAAATTGATCGATTAAACATGACAGGTTCTGGGTATATAACTAAAAGAAAACGATTGACCTCGCTCATTCCACCATTAACTGCTAAAGTGAAAACCGCTAAAAAACTTGGTATAAATCCAAAAAATATCAAAGATATATTTTCAAATTAAATATGTCTTTCCTTCATAATAATTCTTGTGAGTGTGCTAAGTCAGAATTAGATTTGTTTGCACTACCGTCTACACAAACAAGCATTGAAAATGGATTGTGGATTCACTATAAACCAATTTCGTCTCTTGCTGATGATGGACCTATAGAGTTTCAAGTTCCTGGGACAGGCGATGACTACATAGATTTGTCTCATACATTACTCCACATAAAGGCAAAAGTATTAAATCAAGATTCAACTAAATTGACATCGACCACAGTAGTAGCACCTGTAAATAATTGGCTGCATTCACTTTTTAGTCAACTTGATGTTTATTTAAACCAAAAACTTGTATCACCACCTAATAATACCTATGCATATCGAGCATACATAGAAACCCTTTTAAACTATGCTCCTGCTGCTAAACAATCTCACCTTACTTGTAGTCTTTGGTATGAGGATACATCAGGAAAAATGGATTCTACAGATGATAAAAACTTAGGATTTGTTAAAAGACAGGATTTGGCTAGTGAAAGTAAGGAAATAGAAATGATTGGACATCTTCATGGTGACATTTTCAACCAAGATAAATTTTTAATTAATGGTGTTGAAATGAGTGTAAAATTAGTTCGGTCAAGAGATAGTTTTAATTTAATTGCTGGATCAAGCGATGTAAAGATCAAAGTTTGTATTACGGATGCAACTCTTATTGTTCGACGAGCAAGAATTAATCCAAGTGTATTACTCGCACATCAGAAAGTTTTAGCTGCTACTACTGCTAAATATCCTATTACTCGAGCCGAAGTAAAAGTTTTAACAATTCCATCGGGTGTTCAAGGAAAAACTCTTGATAATATATTCCTAGGACAGGTACCCAAAAGGTGTATAATTGGATTTGTGAACAATTCTGCATTTAATGGTTCCCTTACTAAAAATCCATTTAACTTTGAAAACTATGGTATTAATTCTTTCAGCTTATATATTGATGGACAACAAATACCTTCAAAAGCTTTGCAACCATCTTTTAATAGTAGTATATTTACATCAACATATCATACTCTATTCTCGGGAACTGGTATTCACTTTCTTAATGAAGGAAATGGAATCTCTTGTGAACAGTATGCCAAAGGTTACTGTCTATTAGCATTTGACTTAACTCCTGATTTATCAGCTAACTCATCAACTCATTGGAATCTCATAAAGCATGGTAGTGTAAGATTAGAAGTACGATTTGAATCCGCACTAATACAAACAATTAACTGTATAGTTTATGCTGAGTTTGATAATATTATTGAAATAGATAAAAACAGAAATGTTAATGTAGACTATAGTAGTTAAAGTTATAATGTGTGTTAGATTTATGTGTAATGCATTTTTTTGTGTATGTAAAAATTATAAATTAAATAAAACAAATTATATGTAATATATTATTTTTTATTTCTCATACAAATTATCACTAAGGAATGTGATTTAATATTTAGAAAGTATGTTTCGTATTGACGACACGACGAGACGCGCTACGCTGATGAATCATACAAATTATCACTAAGGAATATGATTTAATATTTAGAAATCAATATAATTAATCATTCCTATGTTAACCATTGAATAGATTGGTACAGTAATAATCTACTAATAGCAGTAATATCATGGATACACTAGATGTACAACAACATCTGAAAAAGATTCACCCCAGTCTAGAAAATAATGTTTATGCTGCTAATAGACTGCCCATGTATACCCACGTACCAACGTATATAATATGCAATTTAGATACAGATGATAAACCAGGCTCACATTGGATAGCTTTACATATCGATACGAATGGCATCGGTCAATATTTTGATTCATACGGACGATCACCTGCACGATATCATCTAGAGTTTTTAAAAAGGAATTGTAAAAGATGGGACTGGAATGTTGATATGATTCAGAATGAGTGGACTTCAGTTTGTGGCGAATATTGTTTAATGTATTTGCTGTATAAGTTTCGGGGATGTTCAATGCACAGTTTTACGAGCATTTTTACAGGGAACACATTGTACAACGATATTTTAGTGGATGAGATGTTTCGCTCCTATTTTATACATAATCAACAATAACATTTTGGAAATAAAAATTGTAACAAAAAAAAAGTATGAGTTTTATTTATGACTAGCTGTGCCTGCGACCTCATCCGCGTGGAGCTTTACAAAATAGTTACTGTTCAGTGACAGACACACAAAAATTATAAATAAATATTTTGGTATATGTACTGAGTATGCATACATATGAGTTTAGTAAAACACGGTTATTTTAATATTACAAACAGACACTCCAATTTTATTTATTTTTATATATATATATATATACATTGAGAATAACAAAGAATGATAATAATATAATACAATAGCACAGATAAGCAAGGTGCATCATTAGAAACATATAAGAGCGGCAACGACCTTTTTCGAGAAACAATGGATGGAGCACAATAGCGACGATGCTCGAGGAACGATAGATAAGCGGACAATAGAGGTAATTAAGGGTACTGGAGTTTGCAAATGTAGAAACCTAAGTCGCGAATCGTTAGAGTTAGCACAAAATGGATGCGTGCAATCGATTTAGATGACCCCAAAACCTTTTTTTTTTTTTTTTTTTTTTTTTTTTTTTTTTTTTTTTTTTTTTTTTTTTTTTTTTTTTAGGATCACTCGATCAGAGGACCGACCGTTTGTACCAGTTCTGGCTCGTGAGCCAGAACTGGTACAAACACACTACTAGCGTTAAAAAACGGACGCGCTAAAATTACTTACATGATAGATAGATAAATACCTAAAGTGAAGTAAAAGTATTTAAATTTTATTTCATCTTTTTTAGTAATTTAAATTCGTGAGAAAATATATATTACGAAATAATTTATCTTATCTATATTTAATTAAAAGAAATCTTATTTAAAAGTATTAATGCGTTTGTATATATGAGTATATATTCGAGTTACAACATCTAAATATAATAGAAAGCAAATAATTTGTTTGTCAATTGCTGACACGAAATTATCGTTAATCAAAAGTAGACTTACGCCCGGTTTCCCAAAGGCTGATCAACGCAAAAATTCACTAATCATCTGTCAAATAGTCCGGGTTTCCTCGAATTTGATGGAACCTCGTAAGGTCATCAAAAATTGATTTTTTTCTGATTTTTTTTCTTTTAGTTAGTTAATATTTATATAATTTAATAGTAATATTGTCCTACAAATTGCGTGGTACGTTATCCCGGTCCTACGCTTACTGCTGCTCTATTCCCTGCTACCTCTGTTAGCTACCACAATCGAGAGTTTTCGTAGAGGAAATTTTTGTTCGTCTCATCAAAATGAAGCTACTCCAGGAAAAGTAGCTTGATAGTAATCAAGTGAAAAAATGTACTAGGCAACCCGGGCTATTTGACAGATGATTAGTTAATTTTTGCGTTGATCAGCCTTTGGGAAACCGGGTGCTAGATCGTGTATGAGTCAACCTGAACAAAGTAGTAACAAAATTGTACAATGTCGTGATACTTGAAAAAGTTTATTACAATCTACTCTGTAACTGCTAAGATAACATGTAAGATTATTGATATCCCATTCTGGTGGCTTGAAAGACTTTGGATTTATAATTGATTTTAAAATATATTTAACTAGTAGATGTGAACTTAATTTACTGGTAGAGTCTGTGTTACATAGTGTTGACACGACTGATTTATTTTACAGGATAGTATTGTATAAAAGTATAAAAGGTTGTAAATCAAATACAGGTCCGATAAAAATTCATCTAACTGATGTGCATCGGTAAGAAGATTTATCGTATCAATATTTTTATTAGTACCTACATCATACACATCAACGATTCCATGCTACTTCATACGTTTTTAACGTAGATATTCGCTAAGTATTTTTAAGCAGAGTTAATTGTTCTCTATTCCATGTAGGTATTTACAGTCTCGGACCACCTCCACCACCCATTTCCACACCTCGAGGATGATGAACTTTGGGAAGTGGAAGTCCTGTCGAGGTGTTGATTAGGTTTTTGTGCAGATTTCTCATTGTTACTAGAGCTGCTATGGCTTGCGCCGCTTGCGCCTTGTAATTTGGACGCCAATACACTTTCTCTCATCGAGAAAACACGACATAAGTACCTAAATACTCGAAAACTTAAGTAAAAAATAAATAGACGATCAATGGAGGCCAAACCGCGAAGAACATATAGTTAGATAATAAAACGTGGATCTCAATTAAATTAATGTCGATAGTCAATAATAAACAAGAAATAAATTGACTGTTGCTTACGTAGACCAGGTATTTAAACATATTTCAGTATCAAATGTTCAAATATAATTATGATGTCTATTTATTATATAAGGAAGATAATATTTTGATAAGTTCCTGTTAGAAAGAAATTAAATTAAATTGAAGTCGTCAACTTGTGGTCAATATAGATTACATCAAAATCAATTACTAAATTATTATTATGCTTCTGTTTTTTATTTCTTTTAATATTATGTAATTACTATTTATTTTATTTTTAATTATATTAAAAACTTGCATAAAAATTAAAAATAAGGAATTATTCAGTTTTGATTATCACTTTAAATATTTTACTAAGAAAACGAAAAGATTTTTTTCTTTCTTTTTATGCTTCTTTACACTCAATTTGATCTGAAAGTATAAGATCGAAGCTAAAACTAAAAGAGATACGCCATTTTTATTAGGACTTAACACTTTTCAGACACGTTAACTGATGGCATTATAGATAATTATAAACTCTAGACCATGATAGTTACCTACAAGTACGATTTATATTGTTTGCCATTTTAAAATCTACTGTTTAATATGTGTCGCCAATAAGACATCTAAGGGTTAGCGATCTTTCAGTGCCAGAAACCAATTCGCTACATTTTATTAGTTACTTATTTATATGGCTTTTTATTGCTCGTTCATCTGCGTTATATCCTACACTTAACGCTGCAAAAAACCTACTATCCAATGGTTTTTCAAAAGCTTAATCTAATTTATGTTAAACAAACTTAATGATTCCTAGTTCCTTCAATAACAATTAAACAGCAAATACCAAAAACAACAGTAATTCACATTTTAATCAACGTACATATTAGAAGGTATCATAGCATGCGTAATGAGCGTGCTCCCCAACTAATAAGGAGCATCGCAACAGTTGGAGCACGCGAGCGCCATATGCCCGGCAGTCGGGAGTGGTCAGATTGGTGATCAGCATTAGGGTCATCTATGAACGGGTAATCGTTCGGAAATTTTTATGACTCTTGCCAATTAGCATTATAGTTTTACGTAAAACGTCGAGCTTCAAATTTAAGTATGGACACCAGCTTATAATGAACTGTGTGCAAAGGGTCTGCACTTTTCGGATTTCAAGTTGTTTGGACCTGTGTCAAAATAGGTATAGGTCAAAGTTATTTTGGCAGTGAATTCGACCAAAATAAGCTCGATTTGTTCATCTGATGTACCAATGATGCGTGGTGAGAATGAAACTCCAAAAACCTTCTAATCGACAAAATCTTTAGTATTAGAATGTATTTATTTACTAAATGCTCGACTTAAGAACCTAAACTTTTTGACGCTCGTTTTTTGACAATCACTTCCAAGGATAATAGCTTAAGTACCTAATTCTTATTAAATTGTTATTTAGACTTATCATTGAAATGTTCAAATTAATATCTAGAAAGAGCGTCTCGCAGTGAAAAATACATGAAATCTCATTGTGATTCTTGAATATTAACTCCTCCGCTCTCCTGAACACCTAGTACCAACTGTCTGGAGTCTTTACCTTAATGTCGCCATAAAAAAGTCATCACTTTGATGCAATATATTAAAGAGCCGCATCAGTTCCGGGTCAGCGCGACTAATACCGCCGAGTGGCTGCGCTCGAGTGCACACCCCATCATTGGGTATTGGAGTGCCATGCTATGATGGGATGGCGCTATGAAACAATGGCAATAAGTGGAAATCTTTCCGTTTCCATCTTTTACTGTCTTATTATTAATTTTGGTAAGTATTTAACTCCACAAATACATTAGGTATAGAAATTAAACATCGTTTATAGAAATTAAAAACATGGTTGTTTGATGTGAAATCGTTGATATGGTTGATACTTGATAGTGTCCAATACAACTTTTGGTTTCAAAGATTACGAATTGGAAAATGTGATAAATAAAGGTGGACTTTAATTGTAAAACAATAAGGGCTATCAGATTCTTTTATATATTATATACAAACCATACTTATTTATCTATAGGTCATACTAATCTGAAACATTATCAATAACATACGAATGATAAAATTATTAAAAGTCCTACCTTACCTATCTACGTATAGTACAATTTTGTAAGAAACAAATACAAACTGTATACTTTCATTTCAAAAGTAAATTAAACTTAAAACACAATTAATTTCGATCGCACTGCTCAATCTAATTCGTATCTTTTCCATTCCATTTGAAAATCATTAATTGAAATGAGTAACTAAATAAATGAAGAAAATGATACAAATTAATTTCTATTAGTTATGAAATAAAATTAAAAAATAACAACTTGGTTTTCGAAAGCACTCAAAAAAACTCGGTCCAAATGAAAATTGCTAATTTCTCTCCACGATTCCGGGACAATGGTGGTATTGTTAAGAACAATACGACGAAAGACTCGCGATTGCTGTCGCGCTGGAGCGGGCCTGTCAACTGGGATTAGGGGTTGATCTGTGATTGATTGCTGACTATTACAATACATTACTGATAAATTAAAAACACGTTTTCAGAATTTTATTTTGGTTTACTTAGTCTTTATTTCACAAAAAATATATATCTATATATGTATATGTTTAATTATAAATTAACACGGTCGTTTATCTGTTTCAAAATACAGCCGACTGATGTAAGTACCTTTTTTTTCAATATACACATCACATGCATAAAGTTTACACCTAGAGTGGAAAAATAAATCGAACCCACAAACCATGTAGCTGAAACCAAAGCAGATTAATGTTAAGAATTTGTAGATATTAATACTGCAAGAATTAAATACAACAAACAGTACAAAAAGCAATTTTATTCCTAAGAGGTTCGCTTCGCTTCAGCCTGTAATATCCCACTGTTGGGCATAGGCCTCTTTTCCCATGTAGGAGAAGGATCAGAGCTTAATCCACCACGCTGCTCCAATGCGAGTTGGCGAATATATTCCCTTCTATGGGTAACGATTGCTATCAGGTGTACATGATAACAACCGGGACCGACGGCTTAACGTGCTCACGTGGGGAGGCCCACAAGAACTGCACAAACATCTGTATGGCCAATACAAATGTTTGTCATGAGCGGGGATCGAACCCGCAACTGCCAGCGCAACAGGCACAAATCAGTGCTGTGACCGTTGCGCCAACGCGGCGTCATTCCTAGGAGCAATATCTTACAATCAACTTTAGGTAAGAGAACATAATAAAAAACAAAATTATGTATTTAGGAAGTGTAATTTATATTTTAATTATTGCCATTGTGGCTTATTTATGTTTCCATTTACTTCATGTGCGTTTGTTTGTACTGTGTATAATATTCCATCAACGGAATACTTTCATAATCCTAAAGTTAACTGAAAGAGACCGCTTTTCGTTGACAGGGTTGCCTTTTGTAGTAATATTTGTATAGGTACATTGTTATCTTTTTCTGCGTGTTATCTTTTCTTGGTGTACAATGCACAATGAAGTGAGTAATGGGTGTTTGGTACAACCTAACGTACAAAGGATAAAATTACATAACTTTTATACGAAGGATAAAGTTCGAAGTCCTAGGAAAAGTCGGGAGTAGGATGGGCAACGCACTTGTATAGCTCCTAATGTTGCAGGTGTCTATATGCTACGGTACTTACCATCAGGTGGACTGTGCACTTGTTTCTCATCTTATTGGTGTAAAAAAGTCTCCATAAGAAATTAGACGAAAATTTAAACAGTGCCCTACAAAAACAAGTGCTCTGTTCCTTTGACCACACCTACCTAGGGTTATGCTGTGTGGTTACGGCATTAAATAATGCAGCCACCCCCTTTCTTCCCGTGGGTGTCGTAAGAGGCGACTAAGGGATAACACACTTCCATTACCACATTGGAATTTAAAAAGCCGACAGATGGCGGGATAACCATCCAACTGCTGGCTTTGAAAAACACAGACCGAAGACGGGCAGCAGCGCCTTCGGTGCGACAAAGCCAGCCCTGCGGTCACCAACCCGCCTGCCCAGCGTGGTGACTATGGGCAAAGCACATGAGTTCACGCCGGTTTTTGGCGCGAACTTGTGGAGGCCTATGCTCAGCAGTGGACTGCGATAGGCTGAAATAATGATGATGATGAAATGATGATCTAGGGTTATGTATTTCGATGCATTCATGTAATTAAATTTGTTTTTGAACTAGCACAAGTATGCTTCTTATGTATTTCAATGTACTAATTTACTAAACCTACTTTCGAGTTGGTTTAAATCCTCAGCCCTCTAAATATATGTGTAATCTATCGACTTGGTTAGTGGACTATTCGTATATACCTATTAATCTTTACACGATGACTTCAATAATTTTCTTGTATGTAACATATGTTATGTTCGTATGGAATGGCGTTGTCCTTATGGACTAGAACTCCTTAAATAAAGAAAAAAATCTTAAAGTGCAGTTCATTAATTGAGAAGAAACAGGTTCTACTGGCTGATTTTTTGCCTATTCATTCATCATATAGCGTTATCTACAATTAGTGAAATAGGTAATTATATAAATAAATAAAATAAAAATAAAAAAGCCTTTATTTCCCTATCCTTAATTTCCATTTCAAATGTTGGTATTTGTTTGTTAGTGTTTAGTTAGTTGTTAGTGTTTTGCTTATTATCTAAATGTTAGTAAGAGTTTTTTGCTATTGAATATGGACCCCTCCTCGGGTGAAGGCCTCCTCCAGTCAGAAACAGGCAATTAGAACAACATAATTATTTTAATTTGAAAATGACTGTAAAAACATACAGTACTCGTATAATTACAAAAGTATATTTACAATAACAGTAACGTTATTATTACTACTCGATTAGAAATGATCAGGATGTCAAGCATGCATGACGAAATTTCATCAATAACTTTGACAAGTATCGTTCTCATTATTTATAGTGTGTGGAGGGAGATCTTAAATTACCATAAACCTTAGAATAATAACACAATTATATTATGAGGATACGCCATTGTATGATACTTTATTCGGTTTTTTTTCCTGTTTTTGACTGTCTTTCGGAGTGTGTGCTAGGCATATTTGACCTACTTAGTAATAGCTGTGTTAATATATTATTGAAAATCTTTTTTAGAATTATTAAATAAAAATGAGCGTATCAAAATAATTTGATTCGAATCAGTCTGTACCTACAATGTACATACACAGCCATTTGTGTCTGGTGAGTGCGATATTCTTAAAATATATATTGTATATAATGTTCCGTTCAGTAACGTACAAATAAATAATTAACAGTATTTCTGTGCCTTTCATATTTATAATAGCTATAAGCAAAGACAAAGCAATAAACCACGAAGAAAATAACAATTAAAAAATCTTTTTTGGTACTCGTTGTCTCTGAGCTTCAAAGTTTGGAACATTAACTGAGGTAGGGTTCAGCGGTAAACCTGCTCAAAATATGGAGCAGCCCGACTGGGATAGTACCTCGAACTTACAGAAGACCACAGCTAAATAATACTGTTTTCAAGCAGTGTTGTGTTCCTGTTGGTGAGTAAGGTGACCAGAGCTCCTGGGGGGGATTGGGGATAGGGTTCTGATGTTACAGGCGTCTATAAGCTAAGCTAATCGCTTACCATCAGGTGAGCCGTACGCTTGTTTGCCAACCTAGTTACATTAAAAAAAAACTGCGCAGGGTCGACTGCGTATCTGTTATCTTCAGGATATACTTCCGAATTTAGTAGAGAGCTATTCGAACTAGTGCCCTTCCACCGTTTTACTACACACAACATACGACGGCAAGACATCTCAAAGACTTGTAGCCCTATTACATCGTCTATTTTCTTCGAACTCGCACGCAGAGCTTCGTTTCTTCATATGCTAGAATATGAAATGTCTTCGACATTAATTTTTCCTGTCACTATAGCATCAGTACCTTCAAAAGAAGAATGTATAGACATAAAAAGCAGAACAGTTAGAATCGCGTAATGCTCGCAAGCGAAGCTAGGATACCTAGTAGTTAAATAAAACTTACAAGATTAAAATCTACGTTAACATTAAAAGTCAAATTAAAATTAAAGTAACTTAGTAATATTAGTTATAAATGTGTTATAATTATTAAGTTACAGTAGTTTTAGACTGCCTTTAATCATGCAATGTTATCATGTAGAATGTAGATCTAAATAAAATTAATGTTCTTGGAAATTCGTGATAAATAGCCAAAGCGGTTTACGTTTACGACGAAAACTAATATTTATTCTTTCGTTATCGGTTTCATTAATAATAATCTATTGTAAAGGAATGTCTGAACTTTGTTGTAATATAAAACAAGTTGTTTCATTTTTGTTTTACAAATTTTTACCTTTCGAAAATAAATTATGCTTCATTTTCTTTTTTCAGTTTGTTTCTTCGAGAAGTAGATTGTTATCTTTTTGAATGAAATGGGAAAAAATATACTCTGACAACTTTTCGTCACGTCCGCGTCATGACTAACTGTCTCTCTTAATCCAGGTACTATATATATATATATATATATATATATATATATATATTAATACAAGCAGTTGCTTTAAAATATAGTAAACACATGATAATCCAACTAGACATTATTTATAAAAAAATTAAGCTACAAAAATATCAACAAATTAATCGATAGCTATTTAGTCTTCAGTAATCAAGTCAGTTTTATTTAAATTTATGACTTTTTTTTTTATGTAACTAGGTCGGCAAACAAGCGTACGGCTCACCTGATGGTAAGACCGTAGCCTATAGACGCCTGCAACACCAGAAGCATCGCAAGCACGTTGCCGACCCTATCCCCAATTCCCCCCAGGAGCTCTGGTCACCTTACTCACCAACAGGAACACAATACTGCTTGAAAACAGTATTATTTAGCTGTGGTCTTCTGTATGGTCGAGGTACTTCCCCAGTCGGGCTGCTCCATATTTTGAGCAGGAAATTTCCTGCTGTGTCCTACTTCAGTTATATAATATTAATCTCATTACAATCATTTATCATTGTCTAGTTATGACAATAAGTAAATGGAAATTTCTGACTGTTTCTTTTGAAATATATTTAAAAAGCAAGGCAATAAATACTAAATGAGTGTTTACTGAATGAAAAATTCAGTTAATTTCTATTAAAACGTTTCTGAAAATTACATTTTACGTGAATAAAGAATGATTGATTACATACATATCTATTATAATACCTTTATTTAAAAAGAAAGACATCATAGTATTTACCGAATGGTAAATTCTGATTTCTGACCATTTCTGTTAGGGTGGATTTAGACCAAACGAACAAAGAGCTAGAGCTAGAACAAGAGCATTCTTTCTTGATCTTCGAACACTCGTATTCGTATATATAACAAAGAAAGAATGCTCTACGCCTGTTTACACTAAAAGAATTTGATAAGAATTTGATGTAGTGGGGATAGAATGAGCATTCGCTCGTCTGATGTAAATCGACCATTAGAATTTCTAAGGGCCTATGCAAACCGCGTTTTTAAACGCGATACAGACGCGATGCGAACGCGCGTGTGACGCGATACAAACGCGATGCAAACGCGCGCATGTCGCGATACAAACGCGCCGTCAACGCGCGTTTTAGAAACGCGCGTCGACGGCGCGATTAAAAAACGTGGTTTGCATAGGCCCTTAAAGTTTGACAAGAGCCGAGAATCCGTTATTATTCTCGTCAGTCTTCTATGTACTACGCAGCTATATCTAAAACGTCAATACTGACGTACAGAACGCACAGATCGTTAGCATACTAACATTAATACATGAACGCAGTCGCTCGTCCGTCCGTGGATTACACAGCAATTAGCTGATTGCTCGTAACCCTTCCGTAGGGCTTATGTGTGACTGTCGCATTGTTTGCCTTTTATTGTAATTAAACGGTGTTATCGCTACATCTATTATGTCTAGACAGTGCTTAAAATATTCGCTTTAATTAAAAAAAATGAGTTATCATATTTATAGATTCCAAGTAGAGATTTTCTTTTGGTTAATTTAATTTAATACCGTCAGAAGTTTTGTTTTGACAATTATAAAGTCATAACTGTGCCCCAGTCGTTAGTCTTAGCATAATAAATGTTTTTATTATACACTAGCTGCTGCCCGCGACGTCGTCTGCGTGCGTTCACTGCTCGTTCCCCGTAGGTGATAGCGTGATAATATAATATGTAGCCTATGTTTTGACCCGACTTCTTAATAATATTCGTGCCAAGTTTGAAGTAAATCCATGCAGTACTTTTTGAGTTTATCCCGGACATACTTTCCTATCATTTTATTATATGTATAGATGAATATTTGCAACAAAAAAAACCGCTAAAAAATTCGTTGTAAATTAAGCTTACTACCCTTATCCTATTTTTGCTAAGCATTGCAATATTAATACGCTATTTTAGTTATATTTAATTTACTTAGTATCTTTGTAAAGGACGAATGAAGTAACGCCGCGTTGGCGCAACGGACGCAGCACTGGTTTGTGGCTGTTGCGCTGGCTGTTGCGGGTTCGATCTCCGCACATGACAAACATTTGTATTGGCCAAACAGACGTTTGCCGTGGTCTGGGTGTTTGTGCAGTCCTTGTGGGTCTCCCCGCCGTGCCTCGGAGAGCACGTTAAGCCGTCGGTCCCGGTTGTTATCATATACCTACACCTGATAGCAATCGTTACTCATAGTAGGGAATATATCCGCGAACCGGCATTGGATCAGCGTGGTGGATTAATCTCTGATCCTTCTCCTACATGGGGAAAGAGGCCTATGCCCAGCAGTGGGATATTACAGGCTGAAGCGTAAACGAAAAAATAGTCAAGTAAATACGCATTATTAGAGGTAAATCAAAAAGTTCTCATCAAATCTCAATTAAATTTTAATGGGACCATATGATGATATGTCAACCACCAGCTTTCGATTAAAAAAAAAATCATCGAAATCTTTGCACCCAGTCAATAGTTCTGCGGTAACATACATAAAAAAATATAGAGTCGAATTGAGAACCTCCTACTTTTTAGTCGTTTAAAAAGTTGTCCAAAATATCTATTAGCTTTACAATGATTGTTCAAAACCTAAAGTGGTTTTTATCTATAATTCGAAGGCGCCTGTATTTAGACGTGTTTAGGCGTATATATTATACTTGTGACGTAGCTATGTATGTATGTATGTATACGCTGTTGAGACTCGTAATGTCCCCAAGAGAAACTGAGAGCTAAGTGCGTAGCGTGCGGGCTCGCTGCGGCGAATTGAAGATTTGTTTCATAATTGAAGATGTAATTTATTTATTTTTACATTAAACTTTTTTTACGCACTCTTGACTTGGGGAGTAAGCTGGTGAATGGGTGACGAGAGCGTTTCGAAAAGTGTGATCGAGCGAGGCGAACGAAAGTTAAGATGAAGATATAAATTAGTGAAGGTAAATTTTTTTACTTCAGTCATGTGGTCTAATAAAGCACACTCGTTTTTTAGGCATTAATTTATTTAACTTAACTGCTTTATGTCCTTTTGTACGTTGGTTTTATTATAATAAGTTATTCTGACCTTTGAATCTTAAACGAAGATTTTTATTGTAAAACAATTTATAACTAATACTTTGACAAATTATTAACTAATTTATTCAATTTTGATACTATGTTTAATTTGAATTATAACAAAAACTTAAATTATTTCTTCAACGTTAAAATTGCTCATCAATCACAATTACAGGAACATAACATTCGTGTAAATACTTTTACTTACAATCAACTTGATAAACATGTAACCTTATGCAAAGCGAAGGCAATCTAGGATGGACTTACCTTGTCTGTAATACGCCAGTTCAACATGCACTAAAAAGTATCAAAATTACATTCAAAATATGTAATGGAATCGCCGCAGCAAACCAGCGCCCCCTCAAGCCAGGGGAAAGACATCATCGTCGATCAGAAACTAACATAAATATGCTTTTACCGCCCCTCGGCAGACGGAGCATGAGGGCGCATCAAATTTTTAGACTCGCAGGATTTTCGTACTAGGATTAGGGATTTGAAACTCTGAATTATTTAATTGTTCTGCATATTTGTGTGTGCGATGTTTTTTTAAAGAAGTAATATATATTCTTTTGAATGTTTCAATGTTAGATCATTGTGTAAATAAGAGTATTTTTATTTTTATATATTTGTTTAAAAAAATAGTCTAATTAAATGAATATTTTGGTAAAAGTTAGCGTAATAAATTAATAATAGTAACTTTTTTGTATCAAAAGTTTTAAAATCTATCAATTAGGTATACGCTATTATAATGATTTTTTTTTTGTATAGCTACTTAGCTAGGTATGTCAAACAGGCGTGCAGCTGCGTGCAGCTCACCTGATGGTAAGCGATTACCGTAGCTTATAGAATACCAATCCACCCAGGAGCTCTGGTCACCTTAATCACCATAGGAACACAACACTGCTTGAAAGCAGTACAAGCAGTATTATTTAGCTGTGATCTTCTGTAAGGTCGAGGTACTATCCCAGTCGATCTGCTCCAGATTTTAAGCAGGATATTTTCTGCTGTGCCCTACCTTAGTTAATTTTAATTATAACTAAACACTTGAAAGAATGTAAATAGCTGCAGCTCAGCTAGATTAGATTGAGATAAATAGTTTTTATTTCAATAAATACGTTTTATAGAAATGAAGTCTATAGACTACACAGGTCATTTCAATAGCTTAAGTAGCTTTAGTTAGCGTTTAAATACTATAGTCTATACACAAACATATTGATTTTATATATTGAATTGTAAATAATAGTTTTATATTGAAACTAGTAGGTAACTTTAATATGACTTCAAACCTATGACAATAGAATTAAAAAACATAACATTTAACAAGTCATTACTCCTAATTACATGGTGGTGATTACACCATGATTCACAATCATTTGAAAGTCGTTGACTCGCCACACCTAGCTGGCACGCGAGCGTTTAGGAGTTAATCTTTTTATAATAACTGGACGGACATAGGGGTGGGTGACGT
Organism: Melitaea athalia; assembly: GCA_905220545.2. Classification (NCBI taxonomy): domain Eukaryota; kingdom Metazoa; phylum Arthropoda; class Insecta; order Lepidoptera; family Nymphalidae; genus Melitaea; species Melitaea athalia. Next base: position 2,165,897 of record HG992198.1, read on the forward strand.
CATCGCCAGGTGTCTTCGCACCGGGTGACATACGGATATGAAATAGTCGGTACTATATTATTCTATTACAATTAAATTGCTTATTATTATAGTTAGGTATTTTAAAATTAAAAAATTGCATAAAAATATGTAATTTTATTGTGAATATCAATAAAGTTTATTGTAGGTACCTATATTGTTTTACTTTACTTATTTATTTATTTTGTATCACATATTAAAAATAAAAGATATGATTAAAAAATTGAATACTTTATATAGTATCTAGTAACTAAATTGTGGTCGTAGTTAGTAAAAATATTTGATAAGTTAATATGCTTGAGTGAACCTAATAAAAATTTTAGTATGTGGTACACAAATGTACTCTACAATTCGTATATAAATAATTAGCTCTACTAAGGGACACTGTGTGTAGCGTTTCAAGTTTGTCTATAGATTTTATTAGCTAAGCCATATTATTATGCACTATGAGATTATATAAAAAAGAAGTTAGTAATTTATTAATTTTATTTGAAACTAATAAGGTTTTACAAATTACAAAACAAACAGAGATATTTTAGATTAACTTTAAAGGTCTAGTTATAATTGTGGGTGATCACTACCTTTGCGAATAAAATCTATAAAATACATACATACATACATATATTCACGCCTGTATCCCAGAGGGGTAGGCAGAGATTACGTCCCTCCACCTGCCACAATCCTGACAAACCTCTCGTGCCTCATCTACAGTCATACATCTTCTCATACACTGTCGGCGATTGTGCGTACTTCTTACTTGGCCGATTTCCAAGAATTCTCGGATTTGATCCTCGAAAGTCCTTCTTGGACGGCCTTTCGGATCCACGCCCGCCAATTTACTTTTGTAAATACCTTTCGTAACCCATAAAAGAATAATTTTGTTTATCTATACTAATATATAAAGCTGAAGAGTTTGTTTGTTTGTTTGTTTGTTTGTTTGTTTGAACGCGGTAATCTCTGGAACTACTGGGCCGATTTGAAAAATTATTTCAGTGTTAGATAGCTCATTTATCGAGGAAGGCTATAGGCTATGTGTCATCACGCTAAGACCAATAGGAGCGGAGTCCACGCCGACGAAGTCGCGCGCAGAAGCTAGTTATTATATATATTTGTAAACCTACATATTAACCTAGAACAACATTTAGTAGGTAAGTTTGTACTTTATACACACATAGAAAAGTGGCGGAAAGTATTATATTTGATTTAAGATACTCCTCAAATAGAAAACTGTAGACGCATTGTACGAGTATATTTGTACTGATAAACTGTTACTGTCATTCGAGAGGAGTCAAAGCCAATTCTCCGTGTGTCACTTTGGTGGGGTGGTGTTTACTCTCTGGCGCTGACGATCTTGTTACCGCTGGAGTGTTTGAACAGATGATGTGCGGTAAACATGCCGTGGTACACCGTGTTATGTACCGAAAGTATATACTATAAGTTCTTATGAGAAATGTCTCTTACTGTTTTATAAATCTTTGCTTATAACACAATTGTGTGTAATTTTCTATCCTGATTCATAATTCATAAAATACATGTACTTATTAGGCCAGTCAAATCGTACACAAAAAAGGGCTAAAATCGCAAATGGTCTGCTAGTTCTGCTTTTTTGATATATTGTTAGAAAAAAGTGAAGTTTACAGTTTTGACTAACTTTGGACCCAAATTTCGGTGGGAAATAGGTACTCATCCTACGACCAACGTCGAATCAAAAAAGGTTGTAGTAAATTTCATTACCTTTAATTTAAGCACAAAACGGCGTCTATAGGCCCTATATTTCCCACCGAAAGGGTCCAAAGTTGGCCAAAACTGTAAACTTCACTTTTTTGGAAAAAACGATCAACTTTTGAAGAGCTGTATCTCGGCTTCTATTTGACCTACAGAGCTGGTTTTGGGCTCAAATTGTAGTTAATTTAAACTACTTTAAAAATATATCCCACATGTATTCTCTAAAAATGCATACTTTGGAAGATATAGTGAAAAAACCGAAACAAGTGCCAAAATTTCGTGGTTTTTCGAGCGCCCCAAAGTTAGCACAGGTCTTTCGAAGTTGCAAAACTGGATTTACACTACTGGTACTGATCCTAACAACATATGAAAAAAGCAGAACTAGCAGACCATTTGCGATTTTAATGTACAATTTGACTGGCCTATATTAAATGAAATATAAATTGAAATTTTTAAATTTTTAGATCAAGCTGCGCTCTTTTTATAATTTTTGAACTGACCGATTAGATTTAATTGACATATTTCCTTTGGAATTTTTACACGGTTGACATCGATATACAAGTTTAGAAATATTTAGGTATTGTGTTGTAACTGTGTGTCGATTTTGTTTTATTACAGTGCCAAAACTAAATAAATATAAACTGGAATAGAAAATCAACTATAAACGTTTCTGTAATAAAAAATAATATGAACTCGAAGTTTATTTCATTGAACACGATAATTTTACGATATAAACGACACGATACGATAAACAAAAATATTAAAAAAACCGGCCAAGTGCGAGTCGGACTCGCACACCGAGGGTTCCGTACAAAAATTATTAAAAATAATTTTATTATATGATTAAACTAAAAAATTAGATATGCTTTTCGCAATTTTTCCTTTATCTGTGCTATAAGACGTTGCTTCGTACCAAATTTCAAGATTCTGAGTTCACTAAATACAAGAAATATTTTCATTTAATATAATTTTAGTACTATATAAACTATTATCAAAACAACAAACTTACAGCACAGCGGTGGTCACTCGCGGTGGTGACGGTACAGCGACGCGCCCTCGTAATTAACCAGACAGATAGAGGGGGGTTCGATTAACGATCGAGAGTGAATTATTCCTAAGTTACGTGGAGCTAGTTAAAATGATATATCCTTGTTAACTTTTAATCCCTCTCCGTCTGACTATTTATTGTGGGTTTGCATTTTCTGCGTAATTCATATGTTATACACAATATAGATTATACAAGATATTTATAATTAGTGTATCTGTAATTCACAGATAAAATATTAATAATCAAATTGTCAGTTACTTTGTAACACAAAATATTATAAGGCTTAGGTATATAAAGTTATAACTATCTTCGCTTCGTCTAAGAAACAATTTTTATCATTTATAAATTGTTTTTAAAACAAGAAAGCTTAACTTAAAAGTAGCCAAATAAACTAACTTTATTGAACTGAATAATAAATTAATTATGACGTGCCCCATAAGTTTACCTACTCAAAGACACAAAAATTCCCTATTAGTCACTACTAAAACAAAGTCTCTTCCCGCTGTCTGTCTGTCTGTATATCTATATGCTTAGATCCTTAAAACTACGCAACGGATTTTAATGCGGTTTTCAGTAAATAGAGTGATTCCAGAGGAAGGTTTATATGTATGTATAGTAGGTACATGCATAACATAGGTACATAGTAGAGAAACACTGATAGTTTTAAAGTTTTCTAATGTGATGTCGTAAATAAGCACATTTTTTGCGCTTAGATTGCAAATATTTATTTTATATTTTATATCTAGTATCAGCATTGCACCAGTGCGAAGCCGGAGCGGGTCACTAGTGACTTCTATATAAATGTTACAATTCATTTCATTTAGAAACTAATGAATTAAAACTTCAATCTCTTAATGACAATCATCTTAACTCTTAAGGAATGCCAGCTAGACCATCTATTTTTGTAGCCATTCTTTCACTTTGAGAGTGGGGAAATCATCTAATTGATTGTCTTTTGACGTAACGAAAATTGCATTCAATCCATTACGCTCTATATATTACTGTTGATTTAATTAACTTATAACATACTCTACCAATATAGGTACTATACTTTTAGGGTATGTGTACGAATCTGTGGTACGAAGATGCCTATTAGTATTTTGAATATAAAAACCATGGGTCTAATTACAATAAATATATTTTTTTTTTTTTTTTATGTTAGTAAGTCGACAAACAAGCGTACGGCTCACCTGATGGTAAGTGACCACCGTAGCCTATAGACGCCTGCAACACCAGAAGCGTCGCAAGCGTGTTGCCGACCCTATCCCCAATCCCCCCAGGAGCTCTGGTCACCTTACTCACCAACAGGAACACAATACTGCTTGAAAACAGTATTATTTAGCTGTGGTCTTCTGTAAGGTCGAGGTACTTCCCCAGTCGGGCTGCTCCATATTTTGAGCAGGAAATTTCCTGCTGTGCCCTACCTCAGTAAAATATAAATATATTATAGCATACACACGGTCGTCTGTTCTTACAGTAAGCAACTTAATGCTTGTGTTATAGGTAACAGCCGGCTAATCTAGGTGTTACGAAAAGTCTGATCGGACGAGGTGAACGGAAGTTGAGATATATGTAGTGAAGATCGAAAAAGAGAGAGAGTTACCTTTCGTAAGTTTTACTTCAGTCATATGGTCTACAACTCTACAGCAAACTCGTTTTTTTTTTACAATGAATCTTGGTATGTAGTTTTTGATCCTGAAATCCTCATTGAATACGGCATAAACACGTAAACCTGTGAGACACCGCTAGTATTGTACATGTAAACTTTAAAACTCAAAATATAGACACTCTTTAAGAAGACTTATAAAAGCACTTTTGAACCGACACTTTATAATTCCCGTGACAGTTCTAAGTGAAGTTACCACCGACTTGGAATACTAAATGACGTTTCACGAGGTTTTACTAGCGCCATTTCTGTTCACTTATCTGGTTAACAATTTTTTTTTAAAAGTTTTAAAGCTTATAAATGAACTTGTTTTTAAATACAAAGAAAGAAAAAAACGATTTTATAAAAGCTGCATCTCGTAAGATTACCATTATTAAAAATAAAAAATAAATTACAAATATTCGTATACCTAAGTGTAGTTTATTTTTTATTACTTTTTTTTTTAAATAAAAATATACATAAAAATTCCTTTTCCTTTTAGATCTATATAAGGGGCCCATTGCTCTTTAAATAGGAATATAGGGGCTTAATTTTTTTTCGAAAAAAATATGAAACAGTCACTTTTCGAAATCGACAGTCATAATCATCGTTGCCACTCGCTTGTAATCTTCCCATTGTCTAAATAAAAGCCAAATTCTGATTAACAATTACAATACCACCATAACTTGATCCCTCCTACTTTGTATTAGTAAACTATTCAAGGATCTGTAAAATTTGCTTACAATCTCCCCTCTGATCAAGCCATGTGTCACGGATACGAATCTACTACCGTAATTAGATGATGCAGTAATAAAATCATTGCTGCGTCATGGGGGACGCTATCTTTTATCTTTTACAAAGGATAACATGTGTTCCATTGCTTTGTATAAATGAATTTGCAATATATCTGTTATTTAAGTAGATTTAAGAAATGTTTATTATAAACAAAGAAAACATTTTCAAAATATGTAGTAGAGACAAATTAAAACTTAAAAAAGCTAGTCCAGTTTTCAAGATAGTATCAGACTCGCACAAAAAAATCAAAGTAAAAAGTCATGTGCTCAAATTTAGTTATTATCAAACGCCCTTTTATCTTCTTTGCCAGAAACATAATTATATGTAGTTCTTACACTTAATTTTTATCCGCCAACTCGCAGTGGAGCAGCGTGGTGGATTAAGCTCTGAACCTTGTCCTACATGGGGAAAGAGGTCTATGTCCAGCAGTGGGAAGTTACAGGCTGAATGTGATGAATGCTATAGTTAATTTTTTATCTTAGATCGTTAGGTACTATGTAAGATTATAGATCTTTTGGTATTGAGTGACCTGCCTTCTCGTTATAAAAAGAACAATAATATACATTATCGTTGATTTACAGTTAGGTGTTATATAGAACCAACAGTTAGGTACTTAAAATGGTATAAATTCATTTGTATTGAAAGCGGATTCTTAAACGACTTCAAAAAAGGAATAGCTTCTCAAATCTTTTGTGCTTTTTAATCTGTGTTGCATCGAATCTTTTATTTTTTTTAACCTTTTTACTGGGTGTACCAGTTTTAATTATTATTTTTTTAATCGAAGGCTAGTGTTTGCCGAGTGCTTATGTTTAAATTAGAGCGAGATCTAGCAAGTCTATTTTAAGTTACATTGTATAGTTCAGTAGTTTACTATACAAAGATACCAATATAAATTTAAGTCGATTTTTTTCTTATAGAAGACGGTTCATTGACATACATGCATGGTACCCTAAAATGCATAAATAGGTATTTTAGCGTGTTATAATACATACAAACGTGAGCGAGCGATCTCGTCGCTAAAAATAAACGAAGACGCGTTTCATTATGCGCGCGCGTCAATGCGTCCTGAAAGCTTTTAGACGCACGCCGGGATGTGTTATACGAGACTGACACAAGAACTTTTATTATAATCATTTAATTAGTAAAAATGTAAGGAAGAATACGTTTTGAAGTAAAACTTCTTTACGCACGCTTGACTTGGAGAGTAAGCTGGTGAATGCGTGACGAGAACTGTACGAAAAGTGTGATCGTGCGAGGCGAATGGAAGTTGAGAGGGAGGTATAAGTTAGATGGAGCAAAAGAAGTTTTATTTCAGTCGTGTGGAGCTCACTCGGTTTTTCAGCATTTAATAAAAAAATTTTTTGATTGTTGTCATCGTTAATATTGTAAGTAATCATTAAAAAGAAAGTACAGTATTTTTTATAATTATTTACGAAAGTATAACCATATATTACTAGAAGCATTCATTTTTTTAGTATGTATGAAAAAGGAAACATCGATCATAATCGGTATTAATTATTTATTTATTTTTGTTTATTGAACACTTTATTGAACACCATATAAAAGTATAATGTTAGTAAATCATAATGGCTGTAAACAACAATATTTAGTTCAACAAAACAATTGATTTGAATTTCTGGTACTAAATTCAATTACGACAATTATTTAACATATTAAGTTTTTGGAGTTTACTCCTTAAGAATCAATTTTCATTATTCCTTAAGAATCGATTTTTTTCATACCGGGGGAGTTTACTCCTTAAGAATCGATTTTCATATATGAAAATAATATGGTAATCAAATGGTATGGTTAATAAAATGGTAATCTTTTTCTTAGACTATAAAGTCTTTTTTGTGCCTATTTAGACAGTCGATCTGAAGAAGTAAACTCCAGTCGTGCGTCGAAGCTGACACACACACTTTTTTTATACAATTATACTACTTCATGTAAGTATATACCTATATACTTGCAATTAGCGCAACATTCAGTTACCATAACCACTAGGTTGTCACGGTTATCCCTGTCCCCTATGGTGAAAAATAAAAACGACAGGGATCCATGCTATTAAAATTTAATTTATTAAATTAAAAAAATTAGACCCGGTAAAAAAAAAAAAGTTAACCGGTGGAGATCGAGCACTTATTCACACAAGCTGCTTTTCGTCCAAGTCGGTTCAGGCACTCCCCTGTGTCACGCGCCGTGCAGATGTTGAGCCTTGAGCCGCGGACTGGAAATACGGTGTCGACACTCGATGTCCACACGGAGAGCACCTCCGCCGTTGCGATTGAGCTGTGCGAGCTGTTTAGCCCGACAAAACGCCAACGCCAGATAAAACGGCAGCGTTGTTTCCAATCCTCGCGTTGTTCCCTGGAACGCGCCGTGAATACATGACAACATAGGTAGTCCAGAAGGCACTTTTTGCGAACATCCACGGCACTGCGTTATTAAAGAAAGCGCCTTATTGTAGCAGTAGTGCCGTGGAAACATAAAATCAGTATCGGAGATATAGATTTTTTAAAAATATCTAATTTACGATAAAATTTAAAATTCTATGAAAAAAAATTAAAATGAGGGTGGAATAAAAAAATTTATGCAATAAAGAGACTAAGAAAAATTTAAGTTATGTGCGATTCAAATTATTAAATACAAATATAAGTTTTTTAAATGATTTTCTGCACTAAATAAACTAAATAAATTGATGCGACATTAATACATATCCCACTTACCCAGCTTGGGGGCGATCAGCACTCACTTCTTTATTATTCAAAAATGTGTGTAGGTAACGCCTAGGGACGACACGAAATATGGTTACGGTTTTGTAGAAATATAATTAATCTTTCCCGTATTAGAGACCAAATGATTATAAACGTGTCGTGCGTTAACACAAAACAAGATTAATGGAAAAGATGAGTACGAATGGCGCGGTGATCGGCACGACCGTTAATGTATTCACGGAACAAAAGATCTAATTGGATCGCTAAAGTGTTGCCGCTTGATGACTTATTTATTGTTGCAATTTATAAAATGTATTTAGTTTATTATTAATTTATTAGATATATTTATAATACTATATTATTATGTTTGAAAGAAAAAAATAAGTTGTAATAAAATTTTGTTTTATATTTAAGCGTAGTTTTTAATTAGTTTTAGCTATGTAAATATTAAGTTTAAGTTTATTTTACGGTAATTATACACATTTTGTACGTGCAACGTTACATATACCCCTCCTCGTCTGGAAAAGGGTTTTGTTCTTAAATAAAACCCGCCTTAGACTGCTCCTAGCATTTACTCATTCATTCTTCAACTTTCATTCTATCACTCACAAAAAAAAATATCTACCATAAAAGCATCAACGGCATTATTTACACCATTGGCGCGTCCTGTCAAACTAAGAGTCAGTAGTTGTTGTAAAGCTAGTGACTCATGCTAAAAGAACAAGATGTTATAGAGGATTATTTTTTATTTAGTATTATTACCGAAATTTTTTAATATAGACAGTTTTATTTATTATTATTACAGAAAAGTTTTAATATTGAAAGTTTTATTTACTATTATTACCGATAAGTTTTAGGTCCTTGATATGCCAAACGCCTATGTTTTTTCCGGACATATCTTCTAGTTCATATACAAGTGGTGAACGTTTTTTAATAACTCGACACTTGATATATTTAGGAGCCAGCTTTTTACTAAAATATTTGTCCTTATCGCTCAATATGTATGCGCGCTTAAAGACTACGTCACCTACGTTGTATTCCGCCGGTTTTCTGCGCAAATTATAATGTGCGGTATTCTTCACATGTGCATTCCATAAGGAGGCTTGCACATCATTGAATACCGATGAGAGACAACCTAGGTTCTCAGCGTATATGTCGCGTGGCAAGAACAAAACTTCGTCACCTAAGTCAGAATCTACATAGTGCGAACCGCATAACACCAACTCTCTACCATAAACTAAAAAAGAAGGAGTGTACCCAGTAGCTTCATTCACAGAATTATTAATTGCAAATTGCACCTGAGGAATGTAAATGTCCCAAGACCTATGGTCATTTTCAACGAAGGTTGAAAGGCTGGTAACTATAGTTTTATTATAGCGTTCAACTAGGTTAATTTGGGGCGTGTATCTAGGTGTAAAATACACGTTAGGGACTTTATATTTTTCAAACAAAGCTTTAGTGGTTGAGCTTATAAAATGGCTGCCATTATCCAAAAATATCGTTTGTGGAATTCCGTAAACTAAGAATATAGAATTTTCCAAAACATTTACGACTGCATCTGCAGTAGCGCGACGTAAAGGGAAAATGTTACAATATTTGGTAAAGCAGCAGGTTACCACAAGCATGTAACTGTTCTGCTTACGTGTGACAGGCAGCGGACCTACAAAGTCAACGGAAATCATTTGATGAGGGCGTGAGCACTGCTTCGGACGACCCATTTCTCCCAATGTAGTATGATTCTGCGACTTGTAAGTCAAACAGACCGCACAGGAACCTACGTATTTCACCACACTCTCATGCATACCAGGCCAGTAATATGATAACGCTAAACGGTTATAAGTTTTAAAAATGCCGAGATGACCAGCTGTTGGTACAGAATGGTTCTCTTTTATAATTTGTTCACGAAATTCAAGAGGAACTACTTCTTTCCACGCAAATTCAGATGTTAGATTTGTTTTATTTTTTGAAAGCCGAAATAAAGAGTTATTTTTAATATTAAAATTTGGATAGCGTTTAGGGTCATTAAGACATCCATTATATATCTTTTTGTACCATTCATCAGAAGTAGTGGAAATAGAATTAGCAAGAGAGATAGCCGAAATGGGAACAGCACGTGAGAGAGCATCGGGTATCACATTATCAACACCTTTTCGGTGCTTTAATTCGAAGTTAAATGAGGATAGCCTTACTCCCCAGCGAGCTAGTCTTCCGGTAGGATTATCTAATGACAGGAACCATTTCAACGCAGAATGGTCAGTGTACACCACGAATTTCAGGCCATTTTCGAGGTAGCATCTCCAGTGCTCGAGAGCAACTAACACAGCAAGGGTCTCCCTTTCTGTGATACTGTAGTTTTTCTCGGCACCGGAAAGAGATCTACTCATGTAGGCAATGGGATGCTCTTTACCATCAATATTCTGCGTTAACATAGCTCCAATGCCATAGTTGCTAGCATCTGTGTGAACCTGGAAGGGCTCAGTGTACACCGGGCAAGCGAGGACTGGTGCAGAGACAAGACACTCCTTGAGAGCATTAAAAGCTGCATCAGCCTCTGGCGTCCACCGAAAAGGAGGTGACTTTTTCCCGTTAGACGTAAGTTTATTAAGTGGGCCAGCTACTGTACTAAAATTAGGAACGAAACGTCGGTACCAAGTGGCGGTACCAAGAAAGCGTTTCAGTTCCTTTTTGCTTGTGGGAACCGGAAAATTTAAAATTGCTTGTACCTTTTCTGGGTCCGTGTGTAGACCACGAGCATTTACTACATATCCCAGGTACTTAAGTTCGCTTCTGAAGAAATTAGACTTTTCAAAATTTACTGTCAGATTGGCCTGTTTTAATTTATCTAGGACACGCAACAAACGAGACACGTGTTCCTCGAAGGTCGAGCTTATAATTATAATATCGTCCAAATACGCAAAAGTTTTCCCCTCCATGTCACCGAAAAGTAAGTCCACTAAGCGCTGCTGAGTGGCTGGTGCATTTGTCAGACCAAAAGGAGTGGTTTTAAACCGTAAGCTGCCTCTGCCTGGTACATAAAAAGCGGTCTTATCGCGATCTTGTGGTTCTATCGGAATCTGCCAGAAAGCTTTCGAAAGGTCCACGCTCGAAAGATACTTTGCGTCGCGTAAGTTGTCCAAAATTTCAGAGACATAGGGTAAATTATAGGCATCTTTCTTCGTTACAGCGTTGAGCTTCCGACTATCAAGACAAAACCTAGGCTGTCCATTTTTTTTAGTCACGATAAGTACTGGAGAAGACCACGCACTCTCACATGGCTCGATTACATCTAGCGCTAACATTTCATCGACCTGCTCTAATAAAATGCGCTGCTTCTCTGGAGACATTCTATAGTAACGCTGCCTTATGGGCTGAGCATCCCCAGTGTCTATTCTATGGGTGATCAAATTTGTTCTACCTAGACCTTTCTCTTCTATAGATATAGATTTAAATTGAGCTATAATATTGTCTGCTATTGACTTTTGAGATGCTACTAATTGGTCATAAGAATTAATAAAAGTTTGCGAGTTATTTAATTTTACTTCAGCTAATGAATTCTTAGACACTGTGATACTACCTAAATACTTGGGACAAATTTGGAAGATACGCCAAAAGTCAATGCCTAATATAATAGGTGTTTCAACTTCAGGGACCACATATGCCTTAATTACATGTAATTGGCCTTCGAAAGTAACGGGTAAATACATGTAACCGATACTCTTAAGCGATTGTCCACCAGCGGCTACCATTGATATCTTGTTATCCTGCTGCAAGGTGCAATCAACAAAATGTAAATGAGAATTGTTACCTAAAATTGTTACTGCAGCACCAGAATCGAGTAGACCACAAGCGTCAATATTGTTAATTTTAATATTTACATAAGCTCTAGAGTCATTAGTGGGTTTCGTATGCAGAATTGTAGATATTCTATAAGTAGAAGTAAATGTTCTAATAAATGAAAGCCAAGTTTCCCAGTCTTCCTTACTGAAATTTCTACAATTCTGCTCATTTAGTTTTTTAAATTATTATTTTTATTACATACTGGACACTCAGGTGTCTTTACATCCTTCAATCCGCATTTGAAACAAAATACGTCGCGACTTGCTTGACATTGTCGGATGTGATGTGAGTTACTACGACACCTAGGACAGTATGGTTGTTGTTTATTTGTTTGAACTGAGTGTATAAAATTTTGATGTTGATTTTTGTTATTATTCTGCTGATTAAAATTATGATTTTTTGAAAAGTGAGTTTTATTATAATTATTTTTACATGAAAAATTTTGTTTATTTGTTGTGACAAATCTGTTAGGGTCTTTATTTACCTCTTTATGGTACGCGAATTCAGGTGCAACGGTTTCAGAATTCACCCCAGGTGGTTCATGAAATTGTGAAAGCCGTGAATGAACAATTTCGTAATTACGACAAAGTGCGCGCAAGGCATCTATGGTGTCAATCTGAGTCACGGATGCGGCTAATGTGCTGGCATAACAAGGTCTTATATTATGAAGCAGGATCTCTAGCTGTTCCGACTCGGTAAAAGGCTTAGAAAGACGGGAGAACATTCCACTCATAATCGAGAGATAAATGGTTATGTTCTCGCGTTCCCCTTGAGTGCGCGAACGAATCTCTGATTTTAAGCGGTAGTCGTAATCCGACTGATCAAAATCTTCCTTGAGCTTAGAAGAGAGCTCAGACCAAGATGAGACTTTGTCTTTTACCGAACGGTACCAGTGAAGAGCGTCATCCTGAAAGATTTCCGTAGCAAAAGCTAATATTTTCGAAGGTATTATATCTCGTGCAACAATAAACTCATCAACGCGCTGTATGAATGAGCGTACACATGTTTTACCATTAAATTTTAATTTACTTAAATCAGCTGTAGTACGATCACACGTCACCGAAATTATATTTTGCACTTCCGGTGCCAAGGTCGAGGAAGAACTAGAGCCCGAGTTAGATGGTCCAGCGGTAGGTCTATTTACTTGAAGAGACGCGAGTCGTTTTGATAAAAGTTTGTAACCCTTAAAAATTTCGTCGTAATCATCTTTCGTATCCTTACCAGGCGTTAACCTCGCTAAACGATTGTGAAGGTGATTTAACATATTTTGTGTTCTCATGAGGGAAGGTTCACTAGGGTCTGATACATCTAAGTTGGTTTGAATCTTAGTGAGAACTTCTAAACAACCTTTAAGGTCCTGTCTAATATCTAATGGAGACTCCAATATGTGTTCGGCCGGGTATTCTGACGATAATTTCACAATTTGTTTACGTAATTCCTCAACGGAAGGCGCCGCGGTAGCACCACGAATCCGAACCTCATATTCGAGCTCTGATTTTTGAAGTGAGAGATATTTAACAGGTAACATTGTGACAATTTAAATAACCAAACGGGTAAGTGGTAAAAAAGCAAGCAAAAAAAATAAAATAAAATAAAAAGTAAGCAAAAAAAATCAAATAAAATAAAATAAAAAAGTAAGCAAGAAAAAGCACAAATCAACAAATGAGACCGTTCTCCGATCTGTTACAATATACACTATAATCAACGTTGGTTTTTTTTTTTAATTTCAAAATTGATTATAAGCAAAAGCAAAAAGAAAAAAAAACAGATAGCAAAACACTAATAAAAGTGCTACTAATGTGTACTTTCCAATAAAAACGAATCAAAAAAAACTAACAACAATTTTAAATAATAAAGAACGAACAAATACAATATTTAATGTTTTTATCATAAAATGTGGGTAGAAATAAATTTGTGTAGAAATTAAATCGTTAATTAGAACAATGAGTACAATAATTTAAGCTAATATTACAATATTTAGTACACTTCAGTAGCAATTAAAAAAACCAAAAAACAAATAAAACGTTTCACAAAAATAAGCCACAAACACACACTAACTACAAAAAAACCGAAAGCAAAAAGAACTTGTGTGAATTTAACCACGTTGAGGCGCCAGTGTCACGGTTATCCCTGTCCCCTATGGTGAAAAATAAAAACGACAGGGATCCATGCTATTAAAATTTAATTTATTAAATTAAAAAAATTAGACCCGGTAAAAAAAAAAAAGTTAACCGGTGGAGATCGAGCACTTATTCACACAAGCTGCTTTTCGTCCAAGTCGGTTCAGGCACTCCCCTGTGTCACGCGCCGTGCAGATGTTGAGCCTTGAGCCGCGGACTGGAAATACGGTGTCGACACTCGATGTCCACACGGAGAGCACCTCCGCCGTTGCGATTGAGCTGTGCGAGCTGTTTAGCCCGACAAAACGCCAACGCCAGATAAAACGGCAGCGTTGTTTCCAATCCTCGCGTTGTTCCCTGGAACGCGCCGTGAATACATGACAACATAGGTAGTCCAGAAGGCACTTTTTGCGAACATCCACGGCACTGCGTTATTAAAGAAAGCGCCTTATTGTAGCAGTAGTGCCGTGGAAACATAAAATCAGTATCGGAGATATAGATTTTTTAAAAATATCTAATTTACGATAAAATTTAAAATTCTATGAAAAAAAATTAAAATGAGGGTGGAATAAAAAAATTTATGCAATAAAGAGACTAAGAAAAATTTAAGTTATGTGCGATTCAAATTATTAAATACAAATATAAGTTTTTTAAATGATTTTCTGCACTAAATAAACTAAATAAATTGATGCGACATTAATACATATCCCACTTACCCAGCTTGGGGGCGATCAGCACTCACTTCTTTATTATTCAAAAATGTGTGTAGGTAACGCCTAGGGACGACACGAAATATGGTTACGGTTTTGTAGAAATATAATTAATCTTTCCCGTATTAGAGACCAAATGATTATAAACGTGTCGTGCGTTAACACAAAACAAGATTAATGGAAAAGATGAGTACGAATGGCGCGGTGATCGGCACGACCGTTAATGTATTCACGGAACAAAAGATCTAATTGGATCGCTAAAGTGTTGCCGCTTGATGACTTATTTATTGTTGCAATTTATAAAATGTATTTAGTTTATTATTAATTTATTAGATATATTTATAATACTATATTATTATGTTTGAAAGAAAAAAATAAGTTGTAATAAAATTTTGTTTTATATTTAAGCGTAGTTTTTAATTAGTTTTAGCTATGTAAATATTAAGTTTAAGTTTATTTTACGGTAATTATACACATTTTGTACGTGCAACGTTACAAGGTATATAAAGTGTTCGACAAATCAAATTATACAAAATCAAATGAGATTATCATTAGGTAATATAGTTTACTTCTGATTACGTTATCTCGCATAAATCGTTTCACACAAGGTCGCCATCACGTCGGATGCGTGAGGGAAAGCGAAATAAAATAACTACTATGATTTATTATTGCTTCAGATTACTTGTCCGTACCGCGCTTTACGTCTATATATCATATTGTAAGCTTTTAAACTGTTTGGCAAATTGTAATTTAAGATATTCGTTGGTTTGAAAGGTAAATAAGTTTATTTTTAACTGTTTCATAGTACGAAATATATGATTGATCAGGATTCGGAAACAAAAGAATAATAACTTTAATGAGCTAAAAACGTTGGTATTGAAATTGATTGCTGTGCTTTTTATTCTTAACAATATTGAAAAGTTTTGTGGGTACGTTTGTTAAAATTATTTTCGTATTCTGGGTAATCAGTTTCTTTTGATGTAGGTTATGGACAAAATGGCAAATTGCTTGTACGGATAAAATGGCATAGTATGTCGTTTGAACCATAATGCTTTTCGTCTTTCAGATGATTAAACAAAATACCCCGAAAGAATTTCTAATAGAACCTGGTAATATGTGTCTAGCTTTATGCAGCCCTTTTTAAAGTTTTAGATACATTTAAAAATAATTATCATCACTACGTATTATAAAACAAAGTCGCTTCCCGCTGTCTGTCTGTCGGTCTGTATGTAGGTATGCTTAAATTTTTAAAACTACGCAACGGATTTTGATGCGGTTTTCTTTAGTAGATAGAGTGATTCAAGAGGAAGGTTTTATGTATAATACATGCATAATATAGTAGAGGAACTCTGATAGTTTTTGCAACCGTGCGAAGCCGGGGCGGGTCGCTAGTATAAACTAAAACGTAAAATTTAAAAAAAATTCGGGGTATAAATTCACACGCATAAAAAATCAAATAAAACCTTTTAAAAAGAAGTGAAGTAACTCTAGGAACCTTTAAAAATCCGACATTAAAGTATTATGCACACATCATTTCCCAACAATGGCGGATATGACGAAACATTTTAAAGAAAAATGGTAAAATAGAGGCGATGAAACGGAAAATCGCTTCCGATGGGACCGCGGCGGTAATGTCAACCGAATGCGTATTATGTTTTAAAATGGAAAGCTTTTTAGTTTAATTTCCTTAGCGTTTTGTTGCTTACGAAATGTATTTTTTTTTATATAATTTTTGATTTGTTTGGTACTCTTCAATAAGTTTTGTTTAATCTAAACGCTAATGACACATTTATTCTTACTAAGCTATCAGTTTTTATATTAGACATTTTTTTTTTGCTAAAGCTTGAAATGTGGTTGATTAACCACATTTCTTTAGAATGGATTAGCCGAGTAATGGCTCAAATTAGGCTTTTTTTGTATTCTTTCTTTTCCTTAAGCTGGTATCTATTGCATTTCTTGTAAATATTAATTAAGCGCTGTATTTTATGACTGTATATTATCAACAAGAAAATTATTTATTACTTCTACATATAAATAATAACCCAATAAACTTGTCATTTGAAATATGAAACAGTTTTTACTGAAAAGTTTTTTTTAAATTTCACGTAAAATGTAAAATGTGATCAATTTTCGTCTGAGACTTATAAAAAAATTAATGGAATATCGTCCTAACATGAAGTAAGGACAGACAGACGTATAAATTATAAACTAAGTGGAGTATAAATACAATATTCGAGTGTGGAGCATTAAGTTCCGCTTGCACTTAGCTCTTGCTTCCGTAGAGATTCTTATAGAGGCTGTTCGAAGTTTACTTACAAATTAATATATTTGCCCTAAAATGTTTTAAAACTGTACTGTATGGTTATTTAACTAACCTAAACTATGACATTTCACAGAAATTTTATTTTTCAATACAATTTTTTTATGTCTTAATTATGGTCTTTGTCACAATAACGCTGTATTGTTTATAATTATACTTATACAGAAACGATTAGATCATTAGACTTAATATAATCTTTTGGAAAATATTTTAATATTTGATTGTATATAGGTACATACACACTCACATCATTCTTTACGTAAATAAATCTATATAAATAAAGATTAATTGCTAAATGTTTTCCTAAACGGCAAACACAAAAACGACTGAACCAATTCTAGATTTTTTTTTAATTTTCTAATACTTTTAAGAAGGTTCTTTGGGAACGACAATTTAAAAAAAAAGCGCAGTTTCTTAGGGAACGACATTTAAAGTTTGGAAAATTCCAGAAAATGAAACAGTTATTTCTACTTCACGCGTTTCACTTGTAAAACAGAAAAACGTTATCAGGTCAGCTAGCAAATAACAAATGAAATAGCATTTTCATTTCATTACAAACAACCCTCACAGGTTCACAGTATGTTAAAGCACACTGTATACACCGTGTCGTCGCCATATTTCTAACGGCACTTAGCGTCAGCGCGTAAATTTGTCTGATCAAAGCGACACCGCCACTCAGCCGCGTAATATCATCTCGAGCTCATACCATCGTTTAAATTGTATCGGTGACCCAATGACTTCTCGTCTCTCCTTTCATCTCGCATTACCGTACTATTATTTTTGCCGTATCAACAGCATAATAGTTGGCGGAGGACTTTAGATCGCCCTTTCAGACCTACAAAGGTAGGACTTACCAATAAAGTTGTAACTGGATTATAATATTTATCTATGTATATATATAAAAGAGATTTTCACCCATTGACTCATCACGATATCTCTGGAACCATAAGGCCTAGCGACTTGAAATTTGGTAGGAATATTCCTTTCGCCAAGTAGAGAGTCAGCTAAGAATTTATTATTTACTATTCATTATCCACCAACCCGCATTGGAGCAGCGTGGTGGATTAAGCTCTGATCCTTCTCCTACATGGAGAAGAGGCCTATGCCCAACAGTGGGATATTACAGCTGTATCGAAACTATTCATTTATTCGTTTGGATTGATGTCTTTCAATAATGTTAAAACAGTAAGTATGAATTCGCCAATGACGCGAAGGTAATCGATGCGGTCGAGAAAACAATCTCGATATAATTTTTAGACCGTAGAAATAGTAAATACTTATTTGAATTATGTTATATTTGCTAAAATAGAGTCAAATAAGTCGTTTTTTAGCTTTGACATTGCCATTGTATTATTTTTCAATAGATTCCATATTTTCCATATATTATATATTCTCTTATTGTATTTTTCTTGTGATATTAATGAAAAACATAACTCCTAAACATACAATAATCCTTTATAACCACGAGATATTTGCAACGCAGTTTTGTAGAAATTTTTAATAAATTATTTATTAAGATAGACTTCACCAAAAAACAAAAAAAGTATAAAACTTAAAGCACTATGGGTGACACAAATTTATTTTGTTTATATTTATGCCGAAGTAATTCGTATACCAAAGTTGTAACTTACTTTATACGTCGCCTTTCATCTCGTGTTTTACGATTATTTTGATGAGAGCGGTTAAGAAAAGTGTTCGTCTCAATTTTAATAAAATTTACTTTAAATTTATTTCGTTAAAACAAGACGTATTAATGTTTACATAAATTACTATAATATTGTTAAATCACTGCGCCTCATAAACATGAAATAAATACATACATAAATTCATGCAAAAGAAAACTCTTTTGCATGAATTTTCAATGTCGTTGTTAATACCTAATAAAAAGGCCTATAAACCTAGATCCTTAACCGTGGAGCAGGTATACGCATCTATAACAGAATCTCATGAACAAAATTTAATTTATTACAATCACTATTTAAAAATTACATAAAAAGCTCTGATACAAAGACATGATGTTTCATAATATTATGACTAGCTCGTTGGCGCAGTTTGTAGTGACCCTGCTTTCTGTTCCGGGGGTTGTGGGTTCGATTCCCACCCCGAGTCTGGGTGTAATATACATATTTATTTATATATTTATATAAGTATGTATTATTTATAAGTATGATTTTCGAAAAAAAAAAAATGTAGCTAGACCAGTCGGTTGTTACCTCAAGCAATAAGTTGCTTACTTTAGGAACAGACGACCGTGTGTGTATTAACTATTAAAAAAAAACTAATGTATGAAAGATAAAGCAATGTGTAGTTTATTATTAATACTTTTAAAGGAGTCGTTGGGTTACTAACTTTGTTTACAGCAACTTATAAATTTTATTTTAACCCACTTTTCTCAGCTAAACCTGCATTGCCACAAGCTTTACGAACTGTCTTGACAAATACTTTTATAAGACTAAACTGAATAAGGTATTTATTTAGCAATAGGGTTTGCCTAGAAAATTCAAAATTGTTAAACGTGGGTATTTTTGATACAGGCAAACAATAATAGACTCAAATACTCAATGTGACTTTATACAAATTTCATATTTATAGATTTATTCTTAACAGGAAACTTAAGAGCAGCAGTAATATGATGAATAAGATAGTCTTATTGTGAGCTCAAACAGCTAGAAAGATCTTTCCAATATGACGTGAAAAAGTAAATTAGGTAAATAAATAAAACAAACTTTTATTGTTACACAAATGTTTATTTATCGCTTACACAAAAATAGACAATGAATTGTTACACGCGAAAGTTATTAAATGCTAAAGGAAAGAAATCACAGATCCAATACATTCATTACAATATGTTGCTAAAGCTAACGAAAAACATCTATACATCGATACGTTGCGTTAACTAATAAATG
The DNA here is from genome assembly GCA_905220545.2 of Melitaea athalia. Taxonomy (NCBI): domain Eukaryota; kingdom Metazoa; phylum Arthropoda; class Insecta; order Lepidoptera; family Nymphalidae; genus Melitaea; species Melitaea athalia. The sequence goes on from HG992198.1 coordinate 2,185,735, forward strand.
TAAATCACAGTTTTAATTAAAAGCTTATCACAAACTGATATACGGAAAATCGAACGAAAAAACCATCTCGGTACTTACTGAGGCATTTGACCGTGTGCATCAGCCCATATTTAAAAAAATTTGGTTCGTTTTACAAAAAAGATTTACTCCAATCTATGTCTATCTCTCCCTTCTATCACAGCGTTCCTATAATTTACTATCTAACAATTCCCTTTTTTATATATATTTATACCTTAGGTGTCCCGCAAGGCACACTTCTAGCACACCTTTTGTTCGATACATCTATCTTCTCATTCTTACTGTAGGTTGTCGATAATGGCACCAAATATAAATAGTATAAGAATACTGACTTTAAATGAAGAATATAATAATATAAATAAGGAACAAATGGAAACTAACAATCGGCTTGACATTTATATAGTATTTTGGAACTTTTAGTACATTAACTCAAGCATGTATAATTTCTTTGAAAATAACAAACATGAGGTAAATATAGGAAAATTGAAAGCAATAGTTGGTTTTCACCTACATATTGAAGAAGATGTATCCCACATACCTCTAGTAAGTAGCTCCGTCCTCTTACTTACTCCCCGTCCGCCTTTATACGAGTACACACATCAATTTAACGAACTGCTCAGCGTAAAACAAAATACTAATCGAAGAACACATTGAATCGCAAGACTATACAATACTATTAAACAAAATAAAGATGTTTAACTATTTTTATATTTAAATTCAGGATAAAAAATAGTATTCACATTTAGTTTCACAAATATATTGTGCGAATATAAAAGTCAGTAAAGTCCAAATGTCTACTTTGAAAGTAAATAAACACGTAACCGGTTATAGTGGTTCCGTATAATTTTTTTCTGCAATTCGTTTACATCCATAGAAAAATATGTATAGAGACATCAAAAATCGTAAAACACGACTACATTACAAAGTAACGTTATACAACATGTTTCAAAGATTATTTTTGTATGTTAAATTTATTTTTCCACCAAGTTTTTTTTTTTTTTTTTGATAAACATTTGATATTATATTTTTTTTTTTCGATACAACACGTAACATCGATAGTAAGATCATTCTATCACAACAACTATGAACTAATCGCGGTTTATTTTGAAAGCGAGCTACTAAATTTCACATTGAATAATAGACAATTAAGTTTTGCTTCTTTTTTTTTGTTTTTTTTTTTATTTCGATTTTATTTGCAAGTTACGACAAATGATTAAGCCTGTACGTAATTTATTACACATACAAGACATTGCGAACATAAAACATTCACTACAACGGTAAACCTATATTGATAATTTTAAATAGAGAAACAAAAAAGAAAAATAAAAATTATTTTTGAATATATAGTAAAGCAATTTAGAGTCACAACGACCAAATTAGAGACTAGTACAAAATGAATTTAGACCTTGTACGAAGAAAACTTGAAACATTTACGAGTAAATAAATACAGCAAGTATTTTAATTATCTTATTTTACTGAAGTTGTCGAAAAGTTCGGTCGGAGTATCACTTGATACTTTTAGTCGCAAGTGATCTTTCTAACTCTTCAATTTTTCAAGCTGCTTCGTTTAAACAACGTAAAGACATTTTGTTAAAAATAAAAATAATAAATTAGTACGTTTTAATAAATAAGTACCCTAAATTGTATAACAGTGGCGTAAATGTGGCGAATTCGTGCACGCCACAGCCAACACATAGCCAATAATATTAATAACTAAACATACATTGTCGTGATCTTTAGAAACGCTATTTCTTAATACAATTCCACAGCTGCATTTGTCATGTCCGATTATTATATCATAATTACATAATAAATTTAAATGTCAAAAAAATAATTTTTAATATTTTAATCATTAATACGATCATTATTGTTAACCGCAGGTCCAAAATCATAATTTGTAGTTTCAGTAGATTAGTAATCATTAGAATTAAGTGTTTCGTCATTGGAATTAGTCGTAAATTCGGTTTTAGTTTCGTTTACTTTATAATCTTTTGGTTTTTTACGTCTAGTGTTTACTTCTTCCCCGGACCTTTCTTCGCTCTTCCCTGTTTGATGACTTGAATCAGTTTTATTTTCTGTGCTTCTGGACTCTCGTAGAATTCTTCGAGCATCTATTAAATATAAATCGTCTATTGAGATAATATCAACAATACAAAGCATACGGTTATCAAACATGTGCAGTAATCGAAACTAAAAGACAAAAGTTTCAAAATATTTTTCTAAGCAACAATCATATAAATACTAAGTACTATATTGTTTATTATTGTTGTATTCAAATATAAAGTAGGTAGAGTGTGATCCTTCTCCTACGTGGGGAAAGAGGCCTATACCCAGGAGTGGGATATTACAGGCTGAAGCGTATTGTGTGATAATTATGAATATAAACACCGAATTTCGCTCCGAAACGAACAAATCAACATCTAATAAAAAAAGGATTTCTTTGAAAATAACATCAAATACAGAAAACAAGCGATACTTGAAAACTGAAAATTAACACAAAAATCCATAAAACAACTAAAAATATGGGCTGTAAAGACTAGCTAACACAGTAAAATACTCACTTTCATGCTAAGTTCGGACGCGATCGCCGCTGCAGATGCAGGTCTTTCCGACAGCGCAATCAACGTCGGCAATAACGCGTGGCTCCTGGCTTCCGACACCAGCCAGTTAGCCGGTAGCGTGCAGAGAGCTTTTATCACACTCCAACCCTCGCAGATTGTTTCCTACAAAGATAATTTTTCTGTCAAATTCCGTATATATGCACTAAACATATTGTGTTTTTGCAGCTACACGCTTATTGTGGTTTCATGAAATGGGTGAATAAGGTTAGCTTAATTGTTGTTAGATAACCGCAGTTACATTTTTGTAGGAGATAATTAAATAAATAAAAAATACGTTTTTATAAATCCTAGAAATTTATCTCGTATTGAAATAACACATAGATATATTAACATAAAAAAAAGTTGGTTTACGAACGATAGTTTAACGTGACAACGTCATAACAAAAAATCTGCTCGGACGCATAGGCCAATCGAGTGGAAGAGATATATGCGGCGCAAGCGCACAAAGAGCGTAACGGGACAATAAGCGTAACGCTACAATGAGTCATCCTTTTTCATGTATGCCGCCGGCGTTCATCGATTTATTAGACGTTGTCACGTCAATAAAATACAATTACAATAAATCCAATTAATTGTTTGTTTAGTGTGTAACTAACTGTTTATTCTTTTGAAATGGGACAATTTTCAGTACTACATATCGTTGATCTTGTGTAGAAATAAATACAATATATTTATATATATATATATATATATATTCTTTCTTTTAATTTCCAATATTCAATTCTGTTGATTCGCTCTCTTTTTTTTCACATTATTTATCGCTGATAAATCAAATATAAGGTTTTTGATATTTTGCCTTGGTAGTTTCTAATTAAAAAACATATTTTTTATTTATAGAAATAATATTTACAGTTTAGACATTGTTCTTCAAACGACAAACACAAGAAATTAAAAAAAAAAAGATAACCTATATCTTTATTTACGCAAGACGTAAAAGCGGCATCCGAAAATTCCACAATTATCAAAAAACACCTTACATTTTCTTTAGCAAGTTAAAATTTAAAACTACCATACTTTCAAGTCGCGATAACCGAAACCATTAAAACATCTATTAGCGTATATCACCGCGTCCAACAAAACGCCGTAACGACAGACATATCTTAACATACAATAAAACTAATGTTCTCATCGTGTTTAGTAAAATTTATTAATGACTAATTGTATGATGCTTTTATATTTATAAAGAGTGAAAACAATGATTAATTATTTTATTACAGCATCGTTTGTTTTAGTTTCATGTAAACACAATAGAAATATATTAACAATTACAAATAGCCCATTCGAACGGAATAGTACTTGTACGTCGGCACTTGTACGTTGGAGTACGGATAAGGTTTTTTGTAGTAATATTCTTTGTAAATTACTTTACTTTTTATATTGTAAATATTTTTTTACAAATAAAACTAAAAATTAAAATAAGGCGTTGGCGCATCAATCACAGCAACTAGTGAACGCGGCTGGATGGAGGGCGGATTCGATACTCGTAGGTAATAAACGTTTATAAAGACCATTCAAATGTTTCTCATAATCTGAGCGTTTATGTTGTTAGTTACCGAACTCCCGACCAAATCCGATCAAATACAAATATTCGCTCTAAATGCGAATTGAATTCTCAACCACGGCGTAATCAGTAATTTCGCACCACTACACCCTAACGGTCATCGATGCAACCCAACCATCGGCATAAAGCGATAACTATCAAAATTCAAAAAGCAAAGCACGCTTATGTATGTATACTTAAGCAGCTAATCGCAGTGACAAATTTTCGTCACGAACAATTTAACTAAAACAACTTCTTCATTACCGTAACCCATGTGTTCGTACGGATATAGCATTAAACTTGAGTGGTAGTACATCAATTATTCATTGAAATGGTCAGTCCCCCGGCTCTAATGCACTAGGAACAATAACGGTCCCAATTTGCTTCCTTGAGCAACGCCAACACCTGTGTCCGTGGGAACTCGTCTTTATGTATATTTAATGTTTAAATTAACTTTGTCTCTTGTTTGTTGTTCTTTTTTCTTATAGACACAAAATTGTTAATACTACTTATTTTTAAATATGTTACCATACGAAAAGTTTCAATCGAATTCGGATAGGAAGTGAGAAGAAACAGTTATTGTACGAGACAACCGAACATGTAAATAGTTTTACGTTTAAAATAGGTTTCGTTTTATTAATTATAATTTCGTACAGTTAAAGTAGTAAATTTAAGTAAATAGGCTTATAAGAATAGAATAGTATAGCATTCGATTTTAACAAACTACGATCCGCAATAGTTATTACAAAGTAATAATAAAATGTAAATAATTAATTACGTATAAAGTTACTTCATAAATTAAGTTTCATAGTTAAAGAATCATAGAAAATGTTAACTTGTGCGACTAGTTACTAGTTGAACAGATTCGCCTTAGTTTTGTTCAATATCTAGGTTAGAAAGAGATGGCGATAGATTTAGTATGAAAATAGACAAAGATAGCTATAGTTCGGGAAGGAAATTCATGTTTTGTTTGATAATTTCTAATATTCTTACGATTTTATTAATGTTTTATGTTTTATAGATAGATATTCATAGGTTTTAGCATAAATTATCATCAAAATGTTTGTAAATAGATAGATACGCACGCTGCGCGCACAGGAATAGTACTGACGCGGGTTCGGGACTCGGAGGGGATATTTATACTTCGACGGTGGGGGACGGGGGAGTATAAATATTCCAGAGATCGATTTAGCTCGATTATTCCGAATTTATCGCGCGCGCAGCGCTAATTGTATGTTAAAATGCTAGATTTTAATGTAATAATATAGGTAAGATATAGTTTTAAGATAAATATGTTGTAAATTGCATTTTATTGAAAATAAAGATATTCCGGGGTGAGGTAAGGGTCCGCTGGCTAGCTACTCCCGAAATCATATAAATAGGACGCCATATCGGGCGTCATTAGGTCACTTCTCTTGGGACACCTGAATAGGACACTTCTCTCGAGACAACGGGATAGTCAAGAAGTATATAGTCAAGACTCAAGATAGTAAGAAGTCTACATAGAAGCTTGCCAGCCACCCTTCTCTCTCTAACGGGATCTAGTGAAGCGCTATAGTGGTGTTTTATTGAAGAACCCCTGCACACGACGAGCACGAATATTCGTACCGGCTTTGTACGCAATCGTTTATGTACCGGCTCTGGCAAATCAGACGTCATAATACAGTCCGCTAGCTCTCCCTGAGCTGGGGTCCGGTACAGTTTGGTCCTTCGTTCGCCGGATCTACATAGTTTTCGCCGTGTCCGCCGTGTTCGCCTTCGTCTTCGTCTTCGTATTCACCGTTCGTTCGTCATGCCGCTCACAAGATCGCAAGCTGAGAAGATGGATCAAGCCATAGAAAACATAGAAAAAGCTCAAGAGGAAACCTCGACTATAGAAATCGCGTCGCAACAACCGAAGCCGCCGAACTTCCCCGTACACCACGAGGAACCACCTAGATCTCCGTCGGCAGCCCCGGACCAGGGAAAGAACGCGAAAACTTCGTCAAAGAAAGCGTCAAAAGAAAGAAGACGTTTACAACTTCAAGCAGAAATCGCTCAACTCAGGTACGAGATGAAAATAGCAAAAGCCAAACTCGAAGCATACGAATCTGACGACGACGACAGCGAGGTCTCGTCGCACCAAGGCGAAGAACGAGTCACAGAGTGGTTGGACAATCACCCGGAGGTCACCACGAAGCCTATAGAACGACAGGACCCTGGGGAACAGATATCGAAGCCCGCCACACACGAAGCGAAAAATAACTCGTCAATCGTCGAAGAAATACGAAAGGAAGCCCCTGAAGCGACAACAGTAACATCAAACAACACAGACATAACGCAGTTAGCGACCGCCATCACCACTGCCATGAGGAACGCCAACCCATCAAGGTACATCGGAGAGCTACCGTACTTCAACGGGTCACATACAGAATGGCTCGCCTTCCGCGCCGCATATTTCGAATCGTCTTCTCAGCTCAACGCGGCGGAGAACTCGGCGAGACTAAGAAGAGCGCTGAAAGGAAAAGCCAAGGAAGAGGTCGCCAGTCTTCTCATAACCAACGCGCCGGCATCAGATATAATGAAGATTTTAGAAAATCGATTCGGAAGACCGGACGCTATCGCCAGTACAGAATTAGAGAAGCTGCGCCACCTACCACGTCTCACAGACTCTCCGAAGGATATCTGCACGTTCGCTAACAAAATACGGAACTGTGTCGCGACCCTACAGCTGCTAGCTAAAGATCACTATCTACATAACCACGAGATAATGAAACAGTTGGTCGAGAAGCTCACGCCGACCATGCGAAGCAAATGGTTGGACTACACGCATGCTGAAGACACCGAGAAACAGAAGAATGAACCAGAAATAAAGCTGTTCTGTAAATTCATGGAACGAGAAGCGAACAAGAATGCGAAATACGCACCAGCGGAACACATTACTCCCGAAGAAAACACAACGCCTGTACGAAGACACCGCGCGCTCGCGACGAACGAAAAAGACAAGAAGTTCCCTTGCTCCGTATGCAAAGATAAGGACCACGAGCCGCCGGAATGCACCAAGTTAAAGACAGCAGAGGAACGCAAGCGGTGGGACATAGCGAAGAACGCGAACCTCTGCTATAGATGTCTTCGTTACAGAAGTCAAGCACACAAGTGCAAGCCGCGCGCCTGCGGTAAGGACGGTTGTGAACGTACTCATCATCCGCTGCTTCACTTCACGTCGACTCGAAGCGAAGACAAGAAAGAAGAAACAGAGAAGGTCACCACCACACAGAGCCACGACGAGCTACACGCTTATTTAAAGTACATCCCGGTGACGATCAGCGGCCCTAAGAAAAGCATAGACACGTACGCGCTGCTGGACGACGGCTCCACCGTGACCTTAATAGAAGAAAGCATAGCTTCGAAGATCGGCGCGAAGGGCCCTATAGATCCGCTGAACATAGAAACCATAGATCGAAAATTATCTACACACTCGTCTCGTCGCGTCACGTTCAACATCAGGGGGCAAGATAGTGAATATAGACTACAAGCAAGAACTATAAAGAAAATGAAAATATCGCCGCAATCGATAAGTAAAGAACGAGTACGGGCCTGCGAACACCTCAGAGACGTCGCTAGTAACCTTACATATAGAGACGCTCGCCCTACTATACTGATCGGTCAGGACAACTGGCACCTATTAATAGCATCGGAAACGAAAAAGGGTAACAGAACACAGCTAGTCGCATCGAAAACACCCTTAGGATGGGTCCTCCACGGGTCTAGCTCTCGCACCGTCGGTCAGCGGGTTCACTTCGTACACCATCTCGCTGACACAGATACAGATAGTGAAGAAAATCGCATGGACGAGATGCTTCGACACCACTTCGCCCTGGACTCCGTCGACATAGCAGAAAAGAAACCGCGCTCCGACCCCGAACAACGAGTGATCAGCATACTAGAAGCGAACACCGTACAGACGGACAGCGGTCAATACGAAACGGCCTTACCATGGGTAAACGACAGTTCGAGAATGCCGTATAACTACGAAAATGCGCTCAAACGACTTCGTACTACGGAGAAAAAGATAGATAGAGATCCGCTGCTTAAAGAAAAATATACAGAGCAAATGAACGCATTAATAGAGAAAGGCTACGCGGAACGAGCGCCGACAGAGAAAACAACACATAGGACGTGGTACCTACCTCACTTCCCCGTCGTCAACGTCATGAAGCCCGGCAAGGTACGAATAGTTCACGATGCAGCTGCCAGGACGGCTGGTACGTCATTAAACGATCACCTGCTTACCGGCCCGGACTTACTACGCTCGCTCACCGGAGTACTTATGAGGTTTCGACAACATCGCTACGCGGTAACAGCTGACATCGCCGAGATGTTCATGAAGATCGGCATAAGAAGCGAAGACAGAGACGCTTTGAGGTACCTGTGGCGCGGCGACAGAAGAGACGGAACCCCCGACGAATATAGAATGAAGTCGCTCATATTCGGAGCTACCTGTTCGCCGGCAATAGCTATTTTCGTTAAAAACTTAAACGCTCGCAAGTACGAAAAACAGTACCCGGAAGCCGCCGCCGCGATCGTGCAAGCTCACTACATGGATGATTACCTCGACAGCTTCACGACAGAACAAGAAACCATACGAATAGCAAAACAAGTACGAGACATACACGCGGCCGGCAACTTTACGCTACGAAGCTGGGTATCGAACTCGCTACACGTACAACAAGCTTTAAACGAAGTATCGGGGTCGTCGCAACATGTTAAACAGCTGGACGACGGAACGAAGACAGAACGAGTGCTCGGATTAATGTGGAACCCGCAGATAGATAGCCTAGGTTTCAACTTAAACCTAAGCCGCATACCGCCAGCGCTCCTAGATAATACAGCTCCGACGAAGCGGGAAATATTAAAAATAATTATGTCTATATACGACCCGCTCGGCCTCGCTTCGCCTATAATAGTACGTGGAAAACAAATTATGCAAGAAGTGTGGCGGCGAGGTACAGACTGGGACAATAAAAATACATCGAAACGCACGGAAGTTAAAAGAAAACAGTCGAAAAATAGTACGGAAAATTCGAAATATATAACTATAGACGCCGCGCTATTAAGAAGAGCGGAAACAATTATAGTACAGGCGATACAGCGGGATTCGTTCGGCGAAGATATAGACAGATTACAACGCAACGAATCGCCGTCGAATAACAGCAGACTACGATTATTAGCAACTACATATGTAGACGGAATCATACGCGTCAAGAGTCGAGTCAACGCAGCGGCGGGAGTCATGGAGACACAGAAGTCACCAGCTGTGCTGGACGGCAACCATAGAGCTACGCGACTATGGATAGAGTACACGCATAGAAGCCTACAGCACGCCGGCGTCGAAACAACAGTAAACGAGTGTCGACAACACTATTGGATCCTACGACTCCGCCCTGTGACAAGAATAATCGTTCGCAGCTGCCTACCATGTCGCATCCGAAGAGCAGCACCACCGTCGCCACCAACGGGTGACCTACCACCGACTCGTCTGGCTCATCATAAGCGACCGTTTACATACACCGGCTTAGACTACTTCGGTCCGTTAACAGTGACTATAGGCAGACGTCACGAAAAGCGTTACGTAGCACTCTTCACCTGCCTCACCACTCGAGCTGTACATCTCGAAATCGCCGCATCGCTATCGACCGACTCAGCAATACTAGCGCTACGGAGAATGATAGCACGCCGCGGATGCCCCACCGAAATCTGGTCCGATAACGGGACTAACTTCCACGGCGCGGACGCCGAACTTAGAAAAGCGGCGCTACAAGCTACGAGTGAAGAAGCGAACGTCAGAGCCATCACCTGGAGATACATACCGCCCGGCGCACCTTTCATGGGCGGAGCGTGGGAGCGCCTAGTTAGATCGGTGAAGACCGCTCTCACAGCTGTGTTACACGAACGAAGCCCGCAGGAAGAGGTTCTCGCTACGCTACTCGCTGAAGCCGAATACACAGTAAATAGTCGGCCCCTTACGCACGTCTCAATAGATATAGAAGATCCCGAAGCCCTGACTCCTAACCACATACTACTCGGGGGGTCAGCGCGAGTACCGTTGCCCGGCGAGTTCGACGACAAGGATTTAATAGGCCGCCCGCACTGGAGAGCCGCACAGCGCCTAGCGGATCAGTTCTGGGCCCGATGGGTCCGCGAATACCTCCCCGAACTCCAACACCGGCGGGAGCCCCGAGGGTCCGGACCAGCCATAGCAGCCGGCGACGTCGTACTCATAGTCGACGGGAATCTACCTCGCAACACCTGGCCGCGAGGCGTCGTAATAGCAACATACCCCGGACAAGACGGAACGGTTCGAGTTGTCGACGTCAAGACGTCTGGAGGCGTCTTAAGAAGACCTACGAAGCGACTGGTGATACTGACGTCAGCATCGGTCGTCTCTCCCAGCACAGCGGGATGCAGCGTCGCGACGAGCCCCGACACTGCACGGCGGGAGAATGTACGAGACAACCGAACATGTAAATAGTTTTACGTTTAAAATAGGTTTCGTTTTATTAATTATAATTTCGTACAGTTAAAGTAGTAAATTTAAGTAAATAGGCTTATAAGAATAGAATAGTATAGCATTCGATTTTAACAAACTACGATCCGCAATAGTTATTACAAAGTAATAATAAAATGTAAATAATTAATTACGTATAAAGTTACTTCATAAATTAAGTTTCATAGTTAAAGAATCATAGAAAATGTTAACTTGTGCGACTAGTTACTAGTTGAACAGATTCGCCTTAGTTTTGTTCAATATCTAGGTTAGAAAGAGATGGCGATAGATTTAGTATGAAAATAGACAAAGATAGCTATAGTTCGGGAAGGAAATTCATGTTTTGTTTGATAATTTCTAATATTCTTACGATTTTATTAATGTTTTATGTTTTATAGATAGATATTCATAGGTTTTAGCATAAATTATCATCAAAATGTTTGTAAATAGATAGATACGCACGCTGCGCGCACAGGAATAGTACTGACGCGGGTTCGGGACTCGGAGGGGATATTTATACTTCGACGGTGGGGGACGGGGGAGTATAAATATTCCAGAGATCGATTTAGCTCGATTATTCCGAATTTATCGCGCGCGCAGCGCTAATTGTATGTTAAAATGCTAGATTTTAATGTAATAATATAGGTAAGATATAGTTTTAAGATAAATATGTTGTAAATTGCATTTTATTGAAAATAAAGATATTCCGGGGTGAGGTAAGGGTCCGCTGGCTAGCTACTCCCGAAATCATATAAATAGGACGCCATATCGGGCGTCATTAGGTCACTTCTCTTGGGACACCTGAATAGGACACTTCTCTCGAGACAACGGGATAGTCAAGAAGTATATAGTCAAGACTCAAGATAGTAAGAAGTCTACATAGAAGCTTGCCAGCCACCCTTCTCTCTCTAACGGGATCTAGTGAAGCGCTATAGTGGTGTTTTATTGAAGAACCCCTGCACACGACGAGCACGAATATTCGTACCGGCTTTGTACGCAATCGTTTATGTACCGGCTCTGGCAAATCAGACGTCATAATACAGTCCGCTAGCTCTCCCTGAGCTGGGGTCCGGTACAGTTATTTAATAAATATTTAATGAACCAAGATTTCTTTAGTGGATTATGTACCTGACACAACTTGTAAAAGCTATCTAAAAGTTTACAATCTTACTATAAATGTGCTGAATGGATTTAGACGAAATTCGATTCGACTAACATATAATTTACAGTTATATTACGAGCAAAGTCTGGTTAAAAAAATTTCCTTGTGCTATTCTTTCTTCTATTATTGTTTTTTTTTTTTTTTTGTAAATGATATTATTTTTTACGTTCGTTAAGTGTGTGTGTCAGGCCGAAGACGGGCACCAAAGTCTTCGGTGCAACAAAGCCAGCCCTGCGGTCACCAACCCGCCTGCCCAGCGTGGTGACTATGGGCAACAACATGTGGAGACCTATGTATGTTCACGAGTGGAATGCGATAGGCTGAAGTGATGAAGTGTGTAATCACCTTATGGTGTAAATAAATATTTTCATTTCACTTCATATTATAGCAGTAGTTAAATATCCAAAGAATGACATAGGCTACTTTTTATCCCAAAAAATGCACGATTTCCTTAAAAGAGTACCTACATTATCAAAAAAAAAAAAATATCATGCGATCGATGTTGCTTGCAACTGTTAAATATTATTACGAACATCACAAACGCCAAATTGAAAATATTAAGTGTGCACGTTGAATTAATAAAACTACTGCAAGTTCTTGTGAACATACATTTGCAACTAACGAGATCTATGGTCATTGTATTAAAATAAAAACTAATTATAACAGAGGAAGTGCGACATAATAAAAAAGAGCCATCATACACGTCCATAATTATATTTTTCCCTATAAATACGATATCTTAGCCGCCGATCACGCGTAAAACTGTTTGGTCTGTTCGTCTTGACCGCTTTTTCTCATGCGGGCTGCACCTGTCTCCTCACGTGTACTTTATAATTAAAACATCGTTATTATTTACTTGTAGGTCGTGCTGGTATAGTTGAAATGTTTAAAGGGCATCGGGTGGCTGATACCCGTACGAGTCGGATAATAATAATAATACTTTATTGTACACCAAGCAAAAAATAAAATAAATAAGGAACATTAACAATAATTAGTACAAAAATGTACAAAAGGTGTCCTTATTGCTAGAAAGCAATCTCTTTCAGGCAACCTTAGGGCAAAAGAGATGATATATTGAAAGGTGTAGACAAGGGCGGATCCAGGGGGGGTCATGGGGGTCATGACCTCTCCCTGGGTTGGGTCCAAGACCACTAATTAAAATTGTTAAACAAGATTTTTGTTACAATACAGATAATTTTAAGTACAGTACTTACATAAATTAATAAAATACCTAATGTTCACCTGTATTTCTCATTATCAAAATTAAATTATAAATTCTTGTGACTTGACCACGACTGTGACCCGCTCCCCCCCTGGCGCCTTGACCACGACTATGTTCCCCCCCCCCCCCCGGCACCAAAGCTGGATCCGCCCTTGGGTGTAGGTGTACGGATATTATCATTCATGTAAAATGCGCGGCGCCTTCAAATTTGTCGCGCTGCTGTCGCGCGTTGTTATTTACATACATTTACAACGTCGCGCGTCAGCAGCGCTGCAGACGCGCGGCTAATTTGAAGGCGCCCTTACTGATGTTTGTATGTATGTTTGTTACTGTTAAACTACTCAATCGTTTTTAATAAAACTTTGTACATAGATAGCTGGAGATCTAGAATAACAAAAAGACAACTTTTTATCTGGACATCACCCTTTTCAAAAATTATAACATACGCATGTAGGTAGTTGTCATTTTACGAAACATTTTTTTTCAATCTTCAACATTTAACTTACAAACACGAAACTACGTTCAACTGTAGTACAAAACTTGCTGAAGAAAAAGTAAGTTTTTTTTTTCTATTATCATTATTAAGCGATTTAACATCACACGTACCTGTAGTTGAGGGTTGTTGACAACCACATATCCGACCAACACGATGAGGTCCAAGACCATGGTCTCGGAGAGCGTCTGATCGAGACGTTGGTTGCTCAGATCTACAACAAAACACACTTATTAAAGTAGACACTCAAATTAAAGCTTTGTTAATCCGTTGAAACAGACGTGTCCTGGAGTGCAGACCGCGTCTTGGTAAACGCAGTGTGGGACGTCCTCCGGCCCGTTGGACCGACGATCTTCGTAAGATTGCGGGTGTAGGCTGGATGAGGATTGCGGAAAACCGGGATGTCTGGCGCGAGTTTGAGGAGGCCTATGTCCAGCAGTGGACTGCAATAGGCTGAAGTGTGTGTGAGTGTAATAAATATTTCATTTTTTCAATTTGAATTTTAAATAATTTTAATTAGTGTGCTTTAGACCACACGACTGAAGTAAAACTTCTTTAGTTGCCTCTACAGTAATATACGAAACATAACTCTCTCTCTCTCTTTCTATCTTCACTAACTTATATCTCCCTTACAACTTTTCGTTAACGCATTCACCAGCTTACTCCCCAAGTCAAGCGTGCGTAAAGAAGTTTTACATCAAAATATTCCTTAATAATCTACTTAAAAATTCTAATTTCAAACTTTCAAATCTATAATAAAACCAGACTTCATTAATCCCTGTATCTACCCTTAAGGGATTTTAGCAAAAACCATACCCATCACCCTTGAGATATAACCCCATTCATTAGAACATCGCAACTGGCAAAGATATCACTTATCATACAAAAAACCGTATTCGTAAAGATATCCGTAATTCGTAAAGGATCAAAACTGCTTGATAAACCTCCTTAGTTATACCAAATTAGCTGTGCAGTCAGTTTTATTTATTGAAACAGTGATCCAATTTAGTGCATTCGTTAGGAAGTTAGGCGCCATACATACATTTCGATGATTTAATATAATTTTTATATGTTATACTAGTGACCCGCCCCGGCTTCACACGGGTGCAATGCTGATACTATCAACAACAAAAGATAAAAAAACCTCTAAAATTATGAGTGTTTCTCGTGTTTCTCTACCATATTATGCATGTATTATACATATTATAAACCTTCCTCTTGAATCACTCTATCTATTAAAAAACCCGCATCAAAATCCGTTGCGTAGTTTTAAAGATCTAAGCGTACAGACAGCGGGAAGCCACTTTGTTTTATACTATGTAATGATATGTGATGGTTTATATAAATGAGATATGATAAGGTATTTACTTACGTAAAGCTGTTGTTCTGGGTGCTTCTTTTTCATTTGGAGCATGTTGGGAGAGCAGCCTGGCGACCGCTGCACGAAATTCTAGCGGCCATCCGCCTTCCCCGAACGCTTCCTGTTGACAATATCATATACAAAGTAAACATTGCGTCCTTATTTACTTTGTGTAATGGGAAATGTATTAAACAATCGAAATCTTTATCTTTTACTAGCTTCTGCGCGCGACTTCGTCGGCGTAGACTCCGCTCCTATTGGTCTTAGCGTGATGATATATAGCCTATAGCCTTCCTCGATAAATGGGCTATCTAACACTGAAAGAATTTTTCAAATCGGACCAGTAGATCCTGAGATTAGCGCGTTCAAACAAACAAACAAACAAACAATCAAACAAACAAACTCTTCAGCTTTATTATATTAGTATAGATATGTACAAAGTTTTATGTCAAATAAATAAAGCTTATTTTATCCTCGTATAACACTGCTTATTAGCAGTGTTATACTATATATAATATATATAGTAGATCATACAAATATTTTGAATACTCGAAATTTTAAATGAATATTTGTTTAAAACTTTAAATGTTGTAATAAATTCCAGAATGTACTGATAACATTGCTACTACTTACTTTTTTAAGCAAATCTGCATACGTAATAATTTTTTGGAACTTAAATTTTAAATTTTACCATTCAACTAAAAATACTAAATTGTTGTCTAATGTTTACGCAAATTTTACTCGTTATAATGAAAAAACTTTTTCGGATTTTATCGCGGTTTATTAAGTTTTTTAGTTGCCCGACGTTTCAGATACTTTACAGTTTACAGCAACCATAGTCACGGGAGCACTGGACTTATAAAAATACTAAAATTAAACCGAACACGAATCGAATCACAATCAAATAATTTCGTGCAACGAATGCTGTAGGTACGTTTTCGTGATAATATAACAAAGCGCTTCTTGATACAAAGCTACCTATATATATAAATAAAAAGTTAAACACTAAGGGCGCCTTCAAATTTGCGCCTTTCAATTTGACAAATTTGAAGGCGCCCTAAATGTGTCAAGTGCAAAACAAAAAAAAAACGGCTGGACCATTTCACCCGATTTTAATTTAAAAGATTTCTAATACTTTATAGAAAAAAATGAAGAAAATTGCAGAGAAAATCTATACTAATATTATAAAGAGGTAAAGTTTATAACTTTGTTTGTATATACGGGGTAATCTTCGCAAATACTGGTCCGATCATGAAAATTCTTTCGCTAACAGAAAGCTACACTATTCAGGAGTGACAAGATAAAAGGAAAAAGATAAAAATATATAAAGATTTTAAATCAGCAGGATTTGAACCTGCGCCCTCTGATGTGCCGTGTCAACAATTCAATCTAATCAAGCATTATTATTTGCCTTAGAAATTAATTGGTGATTTTAAAACATTTATATTTATCTGATTTGCTGAAAATAGTGAGAGTGTATTGGAACATATCAAATTTCACCGTACCCTTCTTATGTGAAATGGATTATAACGCCCAACGAAGTGGGCACGGGTCGGCTAGTTGATTATAAAAAAACCGTTTAATTATTACTTCAATTTCACGCATTTTACAGTAAAGACAGAACAACATCTGTCAGGTCAGCCAGTAAAGACATAATAATTAAGATTCGACACTTGAGCTCCATTTGGTCATAAAAATCGACCTCTAATGGCCGGTTTCTGAGTCACTTTTAACGGTGGTTTATCTATTCATTAGCGCTATTGGTTCGATAACTTGTGAAATTGCGTTTCCGAACACGGCGATGTAAGATAAACTCCGTTTAAACTAAGTTCAACTTAACTGTCCAATTGGCGGAGTTTATCGGTTCCATAACTATCATTTGACGATTTATTTCTCAAACTACGTCATATTTTAGGTTATATTGTGAATATATTAAGTACTTGTAACGTGTAGATGTTATTATATTTAATTTCCAGTGAAAGCTAAATATTAAAAGTCGGTAAAAATATTCAAAGCAGAAAACAATCAGTGTTAGCATGAATACGAGCAGCTCATCAGAGTCTGATTCGGAAGTAATGGAGTTTATTTCTAAATTTTTAATATATCCGTACCCAGAAACATAAGGCGTAGGAGAAATCCTTTCGAAATGTTTACGGATGAAGAATTTCAATTGAGATATCGCTTTAATAAGAACACTGTGATACACTTAAGTGATATTATTAGCCCTGCTCTAGCTCCTGCATCCCTCGCATCGCAAATATACACTGTCTGTTTTGGAACTTTATCGCATTAAGATTTTACGCTACAGGTACAAAAAGTCAAAAACAATGAAATGAAACGAGAACGAGGGAAAGGCGTTAGGCGTTTCGTTTTAAACACGATTGACAATGACCAAATGACAATGCTCATAGATAAAGTGGACAATGATGTCGTTCATAAATAATGTCTTCCTATTTTTTTAACTAAAACAGTTTCAAGCCACTTATTTATTCTCGGAAAAATTATTCTAGTAAATAAAACTAGTATTCAAGACGAATTAAAATAATAAAGTCAATTTTAGACACGATCTCTTAAACAGAGCCATCTAGCTGCAAATAAGGAACTAGTTATTAGTTACATAGTTATTGAATGGCTTGTTACGTATTCAGAAACGCAGTGACAGTTAACCGAAGTTTATCTTACGTTTAACTTTAATGAATCAATAGTTAGTGAGAAGTTATATGGGGACTTCAGAAACTGGGCATAAATCACCTCAGTAGCAATCAAGTCTTTTCAGTGACGCGTGTTGGTCCGAGACTCTCAGTATTCCGGTCACGGCTGCGGGTCACGCGATGCAATTGTTTCTTCCGTGAGATTTGAGCTTCCGAGATTCGGTAAGGGAGGCAACGGTCGGTGAGAGACCGATTACATTTGCGGTGATTTTGTTTTTCCTCAAATCTTTTTTTTTTTGTTGAAGTAAGACTTCTTTACGCACGCTCGACTTGGGGAGTTAGTTGGTGAATGCGTGACGAAGGTGTTACGAAAAGTGTGATCGGACGAACGGAAGTTGAGAGGGATATATAGGTTAGTGAAGATAAAAGTGAGAGAGTTAAGTTTTACTTCAGTCGTGTGGTCTATAAAGCACACTCGTTTTTTTTTCTATATCGATAAATTTTGTAATAAAATGTACAAACGAATTAACACACGGTCGTGTATTCTGAAGGTAGGCAGCTTAACAGCCGTTGTATAATATATGCACAAATATATAGTATGTTTTAAATTAATACATAATACACGAAAATATTACACCCCCGTAAGTTGTACGAGAATCAAGCTTATGACCCTAAAGCAAGATCACCGTAATAGTAATACTTATTAGTTTCAGTAATTTTTTATGTTAATAACCGTACTAACAAGAGAATTAATAGATAATAATGAAAATAATCATAACAAAACAAACCAAATACATTTTAAACGAATACATATTAAAACGCAAACTAAATTAAATTATATCAAGACCCAATTACATGAAAACAACACAAATTAAAAAAAAACTAAACCACCCCACGAAAAGACTATTTAACCGGCATCCACGAAAAACCGATCAATCATGCGAACCCCATACGAAAACCATTAGAATCGTTAGCGGGTACATCTGCGACCGCGGCTAATAAACTCCTAATCTTGTTTATTATCTATTACGGCCCACAAACAAACAGAGGCCCCGCAGTGGCCCCACGGGTCCCGGGGGCCCGCAATTATTCACGGTACGGCCCTGGAACACAGACATCAAAGTCGGCGGAGCTTAAAACCCTAGAGATTCGAATTGTTTGATTTCTATTATCATCCGCGGATACTAAGTATTTACTTTCGACGTTTACTTTGAAGTTATGAGTGTTGTGTCAATTCGTTATTTCGCTTTAGGAATTTTTATTTTCTTTTATGTGTGCATTATTAATGTTATGTGATATTTCGATATTTTATATTTTAAGGTATCTTATAAATAATAGATTACAATATTTGGGGACGTCCTTAATCTGTGTTAGTAGTGGTATGTGTAGATATAGTTCGCGCCACGTAAAAAGAACGCTGGCCTTCAAGATGCGCAAAGGCGATTTATCTATATATATATAAAAGAGATTTCCACCCATTGACCCATCACGATATCTCTGGAACCATAAGGCCTAGAGACTTGAAATTTGCTAGGAATATTACTTTCGCCAAGTAGAGGTCAACTAAGAACGGATTTTACAAAATTCCACCCACAAGAGGAGGTTGCGGGGGTTAATAACATAAATGGTAAAACAACGTTTGCGGGGTCAGCTAGTCGGTCTATATGGTGGTATGAGGTCTATCTATATTTTTAATGTACCTACTAATAACCATTATACAAAGCCGCGAGCGAAAGGTTAGTTCAAAAATAAAACAATAGGCCTTATATACATTATAGTACTTTAGTGTGCGAAATTACATATGCGCAAACAGTTTCTTTCGGCGTTCTTTTTACATGGCGCGAACTATACATTTCTTTATACCACAAAGATGGCCAAACAATCGTATGGCCCACCTGACGGTAAGCTATAGGTAAACCGCTGTAAAGTCGACCCTTGCGATGACAAATGGGAGGCAGGGCGGGGGGTATGCACGGGTACACCCGGCATTGTCGCCACAGAGATTTATCTTGAGATATCTCAAGTATATCTCTCTGTGTTATTATTTAGGTGAATGATTATAATTATTTGAGTCATGCGAGTGTGGCAAATAATAGACTGCTTCTATATTTATTTTTAATATATGTTTTTCTTTAAATACACAATTAATTAAGTAACTACGTTAGAAAATAAAATACTAAATACTGAGCACTAAAACTAACATTAATATGTAAACAAGTTGCTTAAGATTAACATTATCATCATTCATTTAGTCATTTTTCGTCTTGGTAATTTCATATTTATTGTTGGATGTAACCAAGTAAAATAATCTCGTGTGTAGTGCGTACGTCATTCGATGTCAACGCCTAGGGATGGCAAAGTTGACTCTCAAGAATCGATCTTTTCATAAAAATAATCGACTTTTTGGAATCCACTTGAACCTGTCTCGAGTCGATTGGAATCGATTCTCATTCGATGACTTTGACTTTTTTTAAGCAACACAACTGTCACAAACTCACGGACGGTAGTATATATAATTATATAGTTTGTACTAGGGATTGGAATACCGTTTAAAAATTCGGTAACGTTAACTTGTCTCGGCAGACAACGTTATTTATGGAGTAACGATATCTTAAGTTAAAACAAACTCGTAACACCTAAAGTTCGTAACTATTACGGTAAACGCACAAATAGATATTTGATATCCACTTTAATTAACCAAATACCCAGAACTATACTACTATATACTTACTACATATTTTAAAGGCGAGAGAGTTTAAATTCAGAGCGGAACAAAGGGTCAAAAATTTTAGTACTTATTAGTAAATTAATCATTACAAAAATACATAGCAATTCATTACCAATTTACTATTATTGAAATTTAACATTGGAATGATAATATTATTGAAAACATCACTTTTACGAAGTACCACAGTGTCCTCACAAAAAAAAAACAAGATGCTTTCAAAAAGTCGACTTGAGAATCGATTTTTAACTGTGATTAATCGACTTTGAGAATCAAAAAATTCCAAGTCGATTCCAAAGTCAAAAGTCGACTTTTTTCACGCAGTCTCCATCCCTAGTCGACGGCCGACATCAGAATTCAGACTGTCTGATTGGTTGAGTGCTACCCGCCCCCGCGTCCCGCGGCCATCGCTAGGGTCGACTTTATCGCGGTACAGCTATACCACTACATCAGAAGCATCGCTAGCGCGTTGCCGAACTTACTCCTGACCCTCAGTTACTAGAGAGTAGACCTCACTCACCAACAGGAACACAACACACGAAAGCAGTATTATTTAGCTGTGATCTTATGTAAGGTCGAGGTACTACCCCAGTCAAACTGATTTTGAACAGGATATTTCCTGCTGTGCCCTTTTTAAATAGAACGTACATATACATATATAGCGATGTAAATGTTGCTAAGCGCATAACTCGAGAATGGCTCGACCAATTCGGCAAATTTTTTTTTTATGTTCCTTAAGTTCCATGGAAGGTTTATATTATTAAAAAAGAAAATTTAAAAAAATTACTATTAACTTTTGACAGAATGAAGTCTGCCCGGGCAGCTAGTTTCATATATGTATAACGATGTTGTGTGCTCATACCACTAGGGTTCTTACTAGTTCTAGGGTTCTAGGGGGTAACTAAGTACAAGCTTTTTTACATTTAGTATTCCTATAATCTATAAATGAAAACCGCTAGACTTCTAATGTCATGAAATACTATGATGATTTCTACTTAAGAAAATTTAACTTTATTTTAATTCTCAAAGCTGTATCTTAAGCAATATTAATCAAAAGTTTAATATAATTTAGGCAATATTAAAACTGAACTAGAACCCATTTCGCCACATAAGACAGACATATAATAAAGCTTAGTTCATTGCACTGTATGGTATTCGACCCTTGGAATATTTATAAAGAATGATACCAATTCTCAATAATTCCCAACGTGTTCAAATATGACCCCTTCCGATAATTTTCAATTATTTCCAACAGTTCATCACTCCATCATAGATCACGTGCCATAGTTCACGGTTCAATAGCTACGGCGTAACAGACAGACACGCGGATGACACAAAACTAACCCGTAAATAGTAAGTTATAATTATTTTCGCGTTTTGTGTATAGATATTAGTATATAAATTCACTCAATTTTGGTGTTGCACTCAACTACAACCCCGAATTTGAGCACTTGAAGTAGTGATCGGTAATAATCGGTAATAATTATTGTTCTATATGATAATATAGATTCATTTAGATGAGAACAACATACAATTCAGCCTGTAATATCCCACGCTGGGTATAGGCCTCTTTCTCCATGTAGGAGAGGTGTTCGCGCTAATCCACCACGCTGCTCCGATGCGGGTTGGCAGATATATTCCCTACTATGAGTAATGATCGCAATCAGGTGTACATGATAACAACCGGGACCGACGGCTTAACGTGCTCTACGAGGCATGGTCTGGAGACCCACAAGGACAGACATCTAAACCGGAAAGAAATATTTGTACAAATATCCATACTAAGCGGGAATTGAACCAGCAAACCGGTCGGTGTTTTAGGCGACTACATGCACCACTAAGGGCTTATGCAAACCACGTTTTTCAAACGACAACAAACTGCTCTGTAGAATAAAGCGTTTTCAAAACGCGCGTCGACGGCGCGTTTAAAAAACGTGGTTTGCATAGGCCCTAAAACTAGAGCGGTTGTTAACAACATAATAAATGTAAATCTAAATAAACATATATCTAAAGGTTACTACATCCATTAACATTCTATACATATACAACGCGGCTCAGGGTTCATAGTACGAGCTCTTGTACTGGCGGTCTCAGATTCGCTTATTATGACAAACATTTGTATTGTAAATTCTGATATTACAGTTAATCCGTTTTAAACGTTTATTTGTTTATCACTACATATTATAAAACCAAGTCTCTTCCTGCTGTCTGTCTGTCTGTATATATGCTTAGATCTTTAAAACTACGCAACGGATTTTGATGCGGTTTTCTTTAGTAAATAGAGTGATTCCAGAGGAAGGTTTATATTATGTATAATACATGCATAATATAGTAGAGGAACACTGATAGTTTTAAAGTTTTCTAATGTGATGTCGTAAATAAACACATTTTTTTGCGTTTACATTGCAAATATTTATTTGATAATTAATATTTAGTATAACATTGCACCCGTGCGAAGCCGGAGCGGGTCGCTAGTCACTTTATATACGAGAAATAGAATCCCAGTATTGACACCATTATCGATTCGTGCACATCACTACTATACTACTGGCTATCGATTACGTCCCAGACCCGTCTCGCCCTAGCTGACGTTCCACTGACATCTGTCACAATTAGGGCATCGAGCCCGGGTTTACCCGGACCGAAAAAACCCGGGTTTTCCCGGGTTTTGAGGATTACAAAAAACCCGGGTTTGATTTTTAAAACTCGGGTTTTTCGGGTTTTTTTATTTTACTTTTGTTTTTGTTATTTATTAAGTTTAAGCCACCGAATGCAACAATAAGTAAATGGAATAAAAACACGCTTTGATAAATTATTATTTATTACGTAAAAAGTAGCTTTGTTGCTACGTTCCTACCATTAAAACAAGCCATGCAAGTTAAATGGAACGCGCGCGTCCATCTCAGGACAAAAATAAATAATAGTAATAATAGTAAATTGTATGCAAAAGTGTTGATTGAAAGGGTTGTGAATGAAACAGACGAAAGAGTATGGGATGCACAATTGCACAAGCGGGATTTAGAAAGGGATTTGGATGTACGGATCAGGTCTTTTCTTTGCGGTGCATAGCCGAAAAATGTTTGGCTAAAAATAAGAAGGTCTATTGCGCGTTCGTAGATCTAGAAAAAGCCTATGATAGTTAGTTAGTTCAGCCTATTGCAGTCCACTGCTGGACATAGTTTTCCCCAAGTTCGCGGCAGACATCCCGGTTTTCCGCAATCCAATAAGAAGGTCTATTGCGCGTTCGTAGATCTAGAAAAAGCCTATGATAGTTAGTTAGTTCAGCCTATTGCAGTCCACTGCTGGACATAGTTTTCCCCAAGTTCGCGGCTGACATCCCGGTTTTCCGCAATCCTCATCCAGCCTACACCGGCAATCTTACGTAGATCGTCGGTCCAGCGGTAATAGAGTGGTGAGGAATGAATTGTGGTCAGCACTGTCCGAGTACGGTGTGAGCAGTACCCTCATACGAGCACTGAAATCTCTTTATAGAAATTCTAGTGCTTGTGTAAGGATAAACGGGCCGTACACTGAATGGTTTAATATCGAAAAAGGTGTTAGACAGGGATGTGTAGCGTCACCGTGGCTGTTTAATCTATTAATGGACAATTGCTTGATAGATTTAAAAGAGAATGAAAGTGGGTTGAGAATGAATGAGTTACTCGTCAAATATCTTCTCTATACCAAGTATTAATTGCGTCTTCGGCCGAGGAGTCGCAGGAAATTATAGTAACTGCTGTGAGTGGAGCTATTGTTAAAAAGGGAATGAAGATGAATATCGTCATCTTTGCGGAGACGTTGGATGAGTTAGGCCAAATGCTGACCGGCCTAAACGATTCCTCCCGACGGGTCGGTCTCTGTATGAACTTGGACAAGACGAAAGTTATGTTTAACAACCAAGTCATACCGAGACCGGTATCGGTTGACGGTATCATTCTCGAGGTTTTTCAGGATTATGTCTACCTTGGCCACACCATTCAACTGGGCCGAAACAACTTCGAGAAGGAAGCTGATAGGAGGATTCGGTTGGGCTGGGCGGCGTTTGGCAGGCTTCGTCGAGTCTTCACTTCGAAGATTCCGCAATCCTTGAAGACAAAAGTTTTCGAGTAATGCGTCCTGCCTGTGTTGACATACGGAGCCGAGACGTGGACACTGACGAAGGGACTGGTCCACAAGCTTAAAGTCGCTCAACGCGCAATGAAACGGGCTATGCTTGGGGTTTCTCTCAAAGATAGGACTAGAAATGAGACTATCCGCGAGAGAACGAAAGTAACCGTCATAGCCCACAGAATTAGCACGTTGAAGTGGCAGTGGGCTGGTCATCTGTGTCGCAGGACCGATGGCCGTTGGAGCAGACGTGTCCTGAGAGTTTAGTGGATACCGCGTCTTGGCAAACGCAGTGTGGGACGTCCTCCGGCCCGTTGGACCGACGATCTACGTAAGATTGCCGGTATAGGCTGGATGAGGATTGCGGGAAACCGGGATGTCTGGCGCGAACTTGGGGAGGCCTATGTCCAGCAGTGGACTGCAATAAGCTGAACCGACTGACTGACTGAAGATGAATGTAAAGAAGACGAAAGTGATGGTGTTTAAAAGACACGAGACAGTGACAGACTGCAATATCGTGATTGGAGATGAACAAATTGAACAGGTGAATGAGTTTGTGTATCTGGGTTCAAAGTTTACAAGAGATGGAAAGTGTGAGAGTGATGTTGAAAAAAGAATGAATGCAGGACTCATGATGAATGGAGCTTTGCATTCCTATATGAGCAGTCGGAAGGTGTCTAATAAGGCTCGTTTGGCTGTGCATAGGGGGGTGTTGGTTCCGACACTCATGTATGGAAGTGAAATTTGGGTATGGCAGAAGAAACATGAAAGTAGAATAAATGCAATTGAGATGAGAGCGTTAAGAAATATGATAGGAGTTAAACTGAGTGACAGGATAAGAAACAGTGAGATAATGAAACGTTGTGGTCTGAAAGAAGATGTAGTGACAAAAATTGAGAAAGGCATGCTGAGATGGTTTGGCCATGTCGAGAGAATGAATGAAGAACGATTGACGAAAAAAGTGTATAAGGCGAGACCTAGGCTGACGTTTCAAGACCTCAGAGACGTCTTCAAAAAAGGCCAGGTCAAGAGTACCCTAAACCGAAGAGCATGTATGAAAGGAATAATATAAATGGACGAAGCGAAACAAATATGTAAGGATCATAGCAAGTGGAAAGAAGAGGTCTCTGCCTACCCCTATGGGAAAGAGGTGTGTTTGTATTTATGTATGTAAAACTGTTTTTGTAATTTGTAAAGTACTGTTTCATTTATTTAAATTATTCTTCATCCTTTATATTTTGCACTCATTGTAGGAAATCGATATATAAACGCAGATTAGTGTATTTTAAAAAAATACAATAAAAAGATCGAAAAGCTCGAAAAAACCGGTCTACCCGGGTTTTGATTACTCTTAGACCCGAAAACCCGGGTTTTCAAAATTGAACCGAGTTTCGATGCCCTAGTCACCACAATACACACACCCTATATGGCTGATGTTAGTTTTTTTTTTTCGCTATCAAGTTACGAGCGTAGTATTTCTATAAATCTTTTGAACAAACTGATTTCAATTTAATAATCATTATATCAAGCCGTTATTTTAAACTGACCGAACTCGTCTTTGGGACATAATTTTTTACGATTAAACAATCAAGACAGTACAGTACAGTCGCCCGTGGACATCTGCAACATCAGAGGACATGCGTGAGTTCTGTCTGTGCAGTTGACGGTTGAAAACTCCCAAATTGTATCGCTCAGGGAAAACCCCAGGAAGAAAGTCATTTTACAGTTTGCATGTACGCGGAAAGAATGACAGTGAAGTTCGCACAGTGGGTGCTATACTATGAAACGTAAACTTGTAATCATATTAGTCTAAGGGCCTATGCAAACCGCGTTTTTTAAACGCGATACAGACGCGATGCAAACGCGCGTGTGACGCGAAACAAACGCGATGCAAACGCGCGTATATCGCGATATAAGCGCGCCGTCAACGCGCGTTTGAATCGATACAAACGCCAACAAACTGCTCTGTAGGATAAAAACGCGCCGTCGACGCGCGTGTCACGCGATACAGACGCGATGCAAACGCGCGTATGTCGCGATACAAACGCGCTGTCGACAGCGCGTTTAAAAAACGTGGTTTGCATAGGCCCTTAAAGAGATAATAATAGATATATTTTAAGAAATTAAATCATGATATTGGTATTTGTTTCAGACACGGGACGTTAAGGACGCTGGAGGGAAAAGCTGCATCAGAGTCAACTACGCCTATGACAGAATATCTTATTTTACAAGTTAAATATTATGTTACTAATCTAAGTACTAATTTATTCATTTAGTATTTGTAAAATAAACCTATGGATTTTGATATCTAAAAAAGACAGAATTTTTATTGCTCTAAGCTATAAAAAGTTACAACAGAATACAGCCTATTGTATTAAAACGTCTACCATGTAAAATTAAGAAAAGGATAATTTATATAACGTCCTAATTTTCTAGACCTGTATTTCAAACACTAAATTCTTACTAGCCCTAAAAATTTATTACAGAAAGCTACGAAAGTTATTAAAATACAAAATATCCATTACAAGTAATAGAGAATTAATAGAATTTGTATAAGTTACACGGCCCGGAGCGAACCCGCGTCGCTCCCGGTGGCTCTGCAAACAGCATCGCCGCGTAATATATTTGCGATGGGTTCTGCGAACGTATGTACACTGTACACTCTACAGTGTTGGGAACTGAACTGACACATCGATATCGATAGATAATAATGTAACAAAAAAAATTAACACTGACGTCATATTTTGTGACATTTAAACTTACTTTTAAATAGGTTTTTTTTAAAACTAATATATGTTTATACAACTTTGTATATGTCTAGTTTAAAGATAGTAATCCTATACTCTATCATGCTTTAGACGTATAGAAAGAAATAAATCGGAAATGTTTATCTATTGCAGGGGTCGTCAAGTGGCGGACCGCGGTCCGCATCCGTACCACCGACCCATTTTGTGCGGACCGCGAGAACACAGGAACTTACAGTACAGAATAAATAATTTAATAAAAATACATAATTATATCCCACTCAACTTCAAACTTCCGACAGAGTTCTCAAAAAAAAAAATGTCATTTTCTCACTAATATTTAAAAAAATACCTCTGATCTATTGTATCATTATAATAAATATGTCCCTTGTTATGTGATCAGTAATGGTAGATAATATGATGACAATATGTATTACAAATATTATACATAACAAACACTTTTTAAATCAAAACCCCAAGTTAATCACGAAAACTGTTGAAAATATTTTATCGACACAAAAACGAAAATTTATCGTCTGGTCAGTTACACGCTATCGATAAAATCAAGACAGATACATCACTAGTCCACGCTACGGTGAACAGATGATAAATTGGCTCCTTGTCCGTGGTCCGTAGTTTTAAATTGATTGAGCTAACTTCGTTACAAGGATTGGTTTGGCGATAGGATTCGCTTTATAGACGTTTTCTTGATTGAGAATTGGTTGTCAGATTAAAATATACGAAAACGAATTCTTAAAAAGATTTTTTTGAGTACATTAAGTGATTTCTTTTATTTGAAGATATCTGTGTGGTAAGTTAAATTTATGATTTTTGTTCAATTAATTCATTTTTTTATTATCTTTAACATAAGCACACTGTCGCACATACATTACTCCACCAGTACAATATATATTTACAAAAATAAAACGTCAATAATATTATATTTTTAAAACATAACTTTTAAAAACTATGCACCAAATTCGACAAATTTTTGTATTTATCATTTTCGGGACAGGATTTGTATAATAATATATAATAACACGAAGTTTGCTAGGTCAGTTAGTAAGAATAAAAAATATTATACTAATCCCACGATTCAATATATTAACCAACCATATCGTCTTGTTACGTAATGTCCTAATCTCTAGCTAAGCTAATACATTCTCGTAAGACAGTAGTCGCTGTCCGGCAGACAAACACTTATCTCCACACAAAGACAACGAGATTTACCCATGTGTCCGCAACTTGACACTGAGCATACATTATTCTTCACTGAGCGTTGTCTTAGACCGTACTATTAATAAAGGTTTATATGACACTAGCTCCTGCTCGCGACTTCGTCCGCGTGGAATAAGCACAATAATTCTGTCTTTGTATTACATAATTATGTAATACTAATATAATAAAGCTGAAGAGTTTGTTTGTTTGTTTGTTTGAACGCGCTAATCTCAGGATCTACTGGTCCGATTTGAAAGAATTTTTCACTAGACTAGGAGAAGGCTATAGAGTATAGGCTATATATCATCACGCTAAGACCAATAGGAGCGTAGCACCAATGAAGAATGTTTCAAAATCGGGTTTTTTTTTCCTTTTGAGAGCTTCCGCTGCGTAAACGGTTAAATTTTCGCACAAACCATGTACGACATAATTGGTCCTATTCCACGCAGACGAAGTCGCGCGATGAAGCTAGTATTTAATATTAATGTTGCGATGCGAATCGACGCGAAGATACACGACGCAATTCGAGAAATAAAAGCTCCAGAAAATATACTGCGTTAAAAGCATTGCTAGGATTAACAACGCGCTTATGGTTGGTATGGCATACTCTTCCATAGGCTTACGGCGACCGCTAACCATTCGCTTATTGGTCACTAAGTGGCTTCTTCATTTACTCATATTACTATTGAATAAAAACAGAGTGTCACATGTATGCAAGAGTATTTCATTACTACAAAAACCTGCACGGCTCCAACAGCACAAAACCACCCCAAAAAAAATATTCCTACAAAAGCATCGATACACGCAACCGACGTATCATTAAGATATCTTCGGATGCTGCATCCCGACCCCTGTTTGCAGAGCACACACCGTGATACTCCGGTTAATTAAGGACTCTCGGCAAATACTCGGCGCTACTAGTAACGAGATATCGTTTAAATAATACGAATGACCCACGCTTGCGATTCCTTTGTTTGGATTATCATCAATGATGGCGGATCCGGAATCGAGGGTAGTTGGATATTTTTAATAGTGTCGATTTTATTATTACAATCGTGGTTTAATGCAAAGTTTGCTGATGTTTAACGCATATCTGAGTGATAAAAGTTTAGAATTTAACTAGCTGTGCCCGCGACTTCGTCCGCGTGGAATTTAACAAAAAAGTTATTATTCAGTTCGCAGAGTTATAAAATAAATAAATTTCTAAAATAAAAGTAGCCTAAGCTACTCCTTATTACATCAGCTATCTGCCAGTGAAAGTTCCGTCAAAATCCGTCCAGCCGTTACAGAGATTAGCCGGAACAAACAGACAAACAGACAGACAAAAATTAAAAAAAAATGTTAATTTGGTTTATGTACCGTGTATACATCAAATTCAAATTCAAAATAATTTACTCAGCATAAAATTATAACAATTTCTTACTGAACGTCATGAGTCTACTACCAGTTCGGAAAAAAGAAGCCTCTGACCTGAGAAGAACTGGCGAAAGAAACTCAACGAAACAGCGAACATCTCCATATGCATTTAGTAAAAATTAATTTGTTGTTGAGTAAGGTAACCAGAGCTCTGGAGAGGGATTGGGGATAGGGTCGTCAACTTGCGATGCTTCTGGTGTTGCAGACGTCTATAAGCTACGGTAATAGCTTGCCATCAGGTGAGCCGTACGCTTGTTTGCCGACTTAGTTTATAACAAAGCAACTTTTAGACATACAGCCTCACTTACTTGCACAATCTGGTGGTCCATCATATATATAGCGCTCCTATCATGATGAGCATCTAAAATTCTAAATTGACATTTCTTGATAATCACCCTCATTTTCTTGCTCGATTCAATATGGAGACTCAAGAATAACAACTCTTAGACATACAGCCTCACTAACTTGCACAATCTGGTGGTCCATCTCAGCAATAGCTCTGAGCAGGTGTGCTGTCCTCGCCGCCCTTACGAAGTCTCCACACTGCCCCAGCGACGCGCCCTTAGCGAACAGCATGCAGAATTCCGCCCGAGAACCGCATACGCTTTTACCGAGGGCTGTTCGAAGAGCTTGTTTTGCGTATGTGCGTTCTGAGCCCTGGTGGAAAAAATATATTCGTGTAATTATCAGTCAAGATTATTACTGTTTCCATTGTAAAATCAATTATTAAAATAAGTAACAAAAATATATTAATGGTAACATGTGCATTTTCACACGCTTTTATTAGCTTCACCTGTATGTTTGTATGTTTGTAACCGACTCTTTTGGACTTCATTTTGACCTACTTCAAAAGTTCAGATTTCATTTAAACTAAGTAGACTTATCGAGGACCGATGACAATACATTAATTTGATAAGATTATTCTTTTTTAATTTCGTTTATTTATAAAAGCATGTTTTTTAGTTTTTTTAACTATTATTTATTTAATATAAGGGCTGCTTAAAAATACTTAAAATCAATTAACGCAGTCAGAAAATTGAAATCTTTGCTAGTTCAAGCACTTTTTTAATAACACCAAATTCAAAACGATTTACGGATAATGAGGCTATACAAAATAACACACTCAATATTCTGAACTAAATAATCTTCTCACTTCAATAATAACTAGCACAAATGTGACTAAACAAGATACTAGTTCTACTATCTTATAAATAATATTCTCATGTCACAATCTTAATTACCATACTTCTCCGAAACGGCTGGACGGATTTATATGAAATTTTATGTGCATATCTGGTAGGTCTGAGGCCAACATCTATTTTTCATACCTCTAAGTTATAGAGGCGGAGAGTGGGGGGATTAAAGTGATTAATCTATATATATAAAAGAGATTTCCACCCATATATTGACTCATCACGATATCTCTGCAACTATAAGGCGTAAAGACTTGAAATTTGGTAGGAATATTCCTTTCCCCGAGTAGAGGTCAGCTAAGAACGGATTTTACGAAATTCCAAAAAGGGGGGGTTGGGGGGGTTAATAACATAAATGGCAAAACAACGTTTGCGGGGTCAGCTAGTAACATATTATATGGCAAAACAACGTTTGCGGGGTCAGCTAGTAACATATTATATGGCAAAACAACGTTTGCGGGGTCAGCTAGTAACATATTATATGGCAAAACAACGTTTGCGGGGTAAGCTAGTAACATATTATATGGCAAAACAACGTTTGCGGGGTCAGCTAGTAAATAGTAATACTATAAACTCACAACATCTGGTAGATAAGGATGGCAGAGATCCGCGCTGACCGTCAGCAGAGTCTGAATGCTCTCACGGACTTCGCCGGCTTTCTCTGCGCGCGTGATGCATCCGCTGAGGCAGAGGTAGCTGGAAAAACACAGATATTTAGACTGGTGTCAAAAGCAAAAGATAGATAAAATCTTCTCTTAGTCTATTAGTACAGCAGCAGTAGACACATGTAGGTACACACATATTTCGACTTAACGTACGAAACAGAAGAGATAGTAACATCTTAACAATCGCTCATCATAAACGCTAGTCTTCTGTTCAATAGACACATTGGCTTATCAAATTCGGTAATCAACTATATTAATGTTGTCATAATTGTACAATTTAAATTACTAATTATCACTAAAACTATCAAGCCCTTGTGATAGCAATGTTTAACTATTTGTTTTAAAATAGTCACATAATGTTACGTATCACAAGAAGTTTTAAGATACAATATAAATTACTTGTAAGTTATATGAGTAAAAGTATTCTTGACTTGGTAAAATGTTCACAGCGGTACATGACATATTGTTGTTGTCTAGGCAGACTGGGCATTTGTGTCTGCCCTACGTTTGATATCGGACACAAATACTATGGTAGGGGAGACGTAGAACATGGACCTTCACCGATCTGATAACTCAATGAGACATATTTTTTATCAAATATAATTTATAAACAAATATGCCTATGATAACTTGCCTATCGAAAAGTGGTCAAGGCTATTTTTAATTTAACTAATTTTAATCAATTTTTTTTCAACACCTTCACTCATATGATAACCGAATGAGTTTTATCTCAATTGATAGTTTTTAACACACTGAATATGCCTAGGTAGGCTTGCCTACTTATTTTTGGTCAAGGCTACCTGGCAAGTAGATCTGAACAGGTAGGTCAATATAGGTCACTACACCGATCTGTTAACCAATCGAAATTGATATCATAGGTAAGATATTGTAATTACAAAACCAATCGTTTAGGCTTGCCTGCAAAAAATCGGTCATAACATATTATTGCCAAGCTATAAAGTTTTGGAATTTTATCTACTTGATATATGTAGTTTTATAAAGTGATAAAAAATAAAAAATTATTTCACCAAACCCCTCTTACTTTAGCTAAATAATACAATTTAAAAATTAAAAAAAAATCTATAATATACTTTATATAAAATTAAATAAAGTATCCGAAGGCGCATGCTCGTGTTTAGTCGAAAATAATTTAGTAGTGTGATAATTTGTTACAACACGTGATAAATAATATTAATTGTAATTTTAAAAATGAATAAAATTTGTTTTTGTGCCGTACGAAAAAAATTTTTATTGACTTTGATGAAAATTCATTTAAAAGATGCCATTTAAAATTGGCTTTCCGTAAAAAACAAAATTTTAAATATGGAGATATTCAATTAAGCAGAGAATCGTTGGATTTTGTTGGTTATCACTCTATATGTTACAACAAAGTAACAGTTTTAAAACAAAAATACAAAGAAGAATTTGTAAATTTCTACTACTATGAAATAATCAAAAACTAATAATCTATATTCTATATAAATAAAAAAGAATCGCTGAATGTGTTGCTAAGCGCAAATCTCGAGAACAGCTGAACCGATTTCGCTAATTCTTTTTTTATAATATTCCTTGAAGTACGATGATGGTTCTTACGGAGAGAAAAATTAAAAAAATTGCCAGAAAAAAAAGCGGGAAATAATAAGTGTTACTTTTAAAATTTTATTACAAGAACTAAAAAAAGTCATCAATATCTAAATAATATATAAAAAAAAGTTTTTTTGTTTGTCTGTGTGTCCTTTATATAATATGCATTTGATCATGTCATGATCTTCAGCAAAGTGTTCCGCATGAGCCCACAAAGGTTTCTGAGTTGGTATGACCAACAAAAAAAAACGTAGTAACGTGCACAGGGTACAGCTAGTATAAAATAAAATTTAACGAATTTTGTGTTGTTAAAAGCGTTTATTACAAAGCATACAGAATACATAAAAAAATTCAATTATTTATTACGATTCAGCCTGTAGTATCCCACTGCTGGGCATAGGCCTCTTCTCCATGTAGGAGAAGGATCGGAGCTTAATCCACCACGCTGCTCCAATGCGGGTTGGCGGATATATTCTCTACTATGAGTAACGATCGCTATCAGGTGTACATGATAACAACCGGGACCGACGGCTTAACGTGCTCTCCGAGGCACGGTGGGGTAACCCACAAGGACTGCACAAACACCCAGACCACGGCAAACATCTCTATGGCCAATAAAAATGTTGTCGTGTGGTTATTTATTAAGAAAAATTTAATTATTCATTGATATTCAAATATTCAACTGAGGTAGGGCACAGCAGGAAATTTCCTGCTCAAAATATGGAGCAGCCCGACTGGGGTAGTACCTCGACCTTACAGAAGACCACAGCTAAATAATACTGTTTTGAAGCAGTATTGTGTTCCTGTTGGTGAGTAAGGTGACCAGAGCTCCTGGGGGGCTGGGGATAGAGTCGGCAACGCTCTTGCGATCAGGTGTTGCAGGTGTCTGTAGGCTACGGTAGTCTCTTACCATCAGGTGAGCCGTACGCTTGTTTGTCGACTTAGTAACATTAAAAAAAATTATTATTCATTAATGGAATCATCGGAAGCTGAATACTGAACATCACATTCTAATATTTCTTCTTCATCTTCATTCTCCAGGAGCTGCTATGTTGTGTCCTGTTCTACCACACGGACCTCGGACGCTCTACTTTCTCTCTCACTTTATACTACATATATCAAGTAGAAAAATTCCAAAACTTTATAGCTTGGCAATAATATTTTATGACCGATTTTTTGCAGGCAAGCCTAAACGATTGGTTTTGTAATTACAATATCTTACCTATGATATCAATTTCGATTGGTTAACAGATCGGTGTAGTGACCTTTAATGACCTACCTGTTCAGATCTACTTGCCAGGTAGCCTTGACCAAAAATAAGTAAGCAAGCCTACCTAGGCATATTATGTGTGTTAAAAACTATCAATTGAGATAAAACTCATTCGGTTATCATATGAGTGAAGGTGATGAAAAAAAATTGATTAAAATTAATTAAATTAAAAATAGCCTTGACCACTTTTCGATAGGCAAGTTATCATAGGCATATTTGTTTATGAATTATATTTGATAAAAAATATGTCTCATCGAGTTATCAGATCGGTGAAGGTCGATGTTCTACGTCTCTTAGGCCACTATATCTCACTCTACTTGAGGCATTTAAGCGTCGCGTATTTATAATTGTAATAAAAAAATTATATTCATATTTTTACAGAGTAATATTGAATTCATTTTGTTGTTAATGAAAATGATTCCTGAAATGTTTTTTATTATTATTATCATACCAAAATTTCGATCCAGCGGGATTCGAACCCACCGATGTACCAGCCGGATATCGTTCTATAGCTTAATTCGCTAGAGCACCAACACTGTCAGGGGTGCGGGTTCGAATCTCGCTGGATTAAAATTTTGATATGATAATAGAAAACATTTCAGAATTTCCTCATGTGTGGGAAACACAAAAAAAAAACCGTTTTGAAAATGATTCCTGTTTCAAATTTCAGACAACCAAGAAAATATCACGCAATTTCGAGTAAGTATAAGTACCTACGACTTGTTACATCTTATAATAAGCGATTAATCCGTCTTTGCGTGTTCGAATGTTTAGTGTTTAAACCGACTAACAAGCTCCCCTTCAACGGAGCGAGTAAATCCGGATGAAAAACAAACATGCCATGTTGACGACCACACAAACAAAACAGCGGTAAAAGCGACAATATTTTGATAAGTAATTTTATTCTAATATAAAGTATACACAACAAATTTTAATTGCGAATATGGATAACATTTTACTGAATCGAATGGAAATTGCTTCCGGATATTTTTTGAAATTTACAAATTAAACAATACCAAAAAATAAAAAAGTTATCTATTTTCTTTAAAATTCGAAAAACAATATTTAAAAACACCAAATTAAACATTAGCATCAATTTTTATAATTATCGATAAGACCAGAAACACATAACATACATACATACATCACGATTCGATCACGATTCAGCCTGTAATATCCCACTGTTGGGCATAGGCATCTTCCTCATGTAGGAGAAGGATCGGAGCTTAATCCACCACGCTGCTCCAATGCGGGTTGACGGATATATTCCTTACTATGAGTAACGATCGCTATCAGGTGTACATGATAACAACCGGGACCGACATACATACATATAATCACGCCTCTTTCCCGTAGGGGTTGGCAGAGACCACTTCTTTCCACTTGCTACGATCCTTACATACTTGTTTCGCTTCGCCACTTTCATTATTCCTTTCATACATGCTCTTCGGTTTAGGGTACTCTTGACCTGGCCTTTTTTCAAGACGTCACTGATTTTGTCTTGAAACGTCCGCCTAGGTCTACCCCTTCCAACACTTCCATTCACACTCGCCTTATAGATTTTTTTCGTCAATCGCTCTTCATTCATTCTCTTAACATGGCCAAAACCATCTCAGCATACCCTTCTCAATTTTTGTCACTACATCTTCTTTCAGACCACAACGTTTCCGTATCTCACTATTTCTTATCCTGTCACTCAGTTTAACTCCTATCATACTTCTTAACGCTCTCATCTCAACTGCATTTATTCTGCTTTCATGTTTCTTCTGCCATACCCAACTTTCACTTCCATACACGAGTGTCGGAACCAACACATAAAAACACATAACATAAAGAACATAAAGGACATTATACAACCAACTGAAAAATAACTTCGCGATGATTATTAATTTAAATGTATTCAAACGATAATAAGAAACGTATCGTCATATTTTTTTGTTGGTAAATACATCGCTAATTGTTTTCTTTTACAAAAACATTGCCCTCCTAATAAACAATACAAAAAAAAAATAATTTGCTTCAGACGCTAGAGTTAATTAATACCTACCTATTTATTAAAAAGAGAAAAGAAAACGAGTGTGCTTTAGACCACACGACTGAAGTAAAACTTACGAAACGTAACTCACTCTTTCTATCTTCACTAACTTATATCTCCCTCTCAACTTCCGTTCACCTCGCCCGATCACACTTTTCGTAACGCTCTCGTCGCGCATTCACCAGCTTTCTCCCCAAGTCAAGCTTGCGTAAAGAAGTTTTTAAGTAAAAATTGTATAATTTTTTCCTCTTCTGATAAATTGATAAGTATGAAAGCGCGTTGTTACAACCTCAAACGCCAGTATGTATATAAGTAATAATCTACCCCAAGCTACTGTTACTTATATACCAGTTAAAAATAAATCTTAAAACAACGAGATAACTCGATCAAGCAACAAGACGATTCGCAAATAAATTATTAAAATAAAAATCGCTGCAACATCGCTCGAGCCCTTGCGAATTCAATTATAGATGTGCTAATATTTGAACGTGATCAACCAGTTATATTGACCTTTATGTACATAGAAATAAGGGTTACTTTACTATCAAACTAGAACTTCATTATAACGTCGCCTGAGTTAAGACCGTTTGCTTAATAAAAGCACGATACTGCAAAATCTAAATTATAATATCGATACTGTGATGGAGAGAGGGATCTGATAGCTATCAAGAAGCTATGAAATAAAAATTAACTTCACATATTGTTAGGTTAACACTCGTATTGCAATTAGCTGACACAGCATACTAGGAAATACCCTGGTCAAAATCTGGAACAATACCTCAACCTTACTGAAGGCCACAGCTAAAAATACTGCCCACTAGCAGTGTTGTGTTCCTGTAGTGAGTAAGATGGCCAGAGCTCTTGGGGACGGTCAGAGGTAGGGTCGGCATCGCCCTTGCGATACTTTTGGTGTTGCAAGCGTCTATAGGCTACGGTAACCGCTTACCACCAGTTGGACCGTAAGCTTATTTGTTGACCTAATCGTCTAAAAAAATACCGTAAACGTCACACTGCTAGTCAAAGACCTTTTCTCCGTTTAGGAAAATTATTGGAACTAACAAGCTTTTAAAAACATCTCGACTCGCAACAAATTAATTAAATTAGAAAACCTTTTTTTAGAAATAAAATCTACCTATCTTCTCTACCTACCACATCGACCAATCTATCCTCTACCTACCACAATTCAAAAACAGTACATTTATGCAATAATAAATTACTAAAATTTATCGACAAAACAACCATCACTATCGCGGAGATTAATCGGAGAACGTTGAAAATAATTGCAAATAATTTTGTCCGTAAGCGCTAGACGTCAGCTAAGAAGATAAGCTACCTAGGTACTGCAATGCAATGGCCATTTCGTCTGCTGACTTTTCGAATGGCATTTAATTTATTGTGAATAAATAATGAAAAAGACATGAAGTTTCCCTATATTTTGTCTATTATAAATTATAATCATTGAACAAATTATTTTCGTACATTTCTTTCTTTATACGTTCCAACGTAAATAAAACTCTAAGACATTATTATCTTACTTAGAAATTATATTTAGATCGATATACATATATAAATAACGAAGGGTAATAATATATCGATCATTACAAAAACTAATCGTTTTCAGAATATAGGAACCGGACTTTAATAAGCAATTAAACTCTATCATTATCTCGTCGACAAATCCTTTATACCTATCGACAAAGTTCGCAGACGCATTTCCATGCATTTACGAGACACAACAGATAATACATATTTATAATTCCGTCTAACAAAAACGGCGTTGAACCGATGGATTCCAGGCACGAAATATTTAAGATAACACTATCTTAACACGTCACTCGGTGAGGAGGTCCAATATAATCGCGTCTGTAAAACACTGACAACGTTAAAAATACAATCAAATCGACCTTTATATAAAAACGCAATAGAGTTGAAAATAAATAAAATATCGTGGAAAATTTATTTTTGTATCTGGCCACATTATGCCCGAGTGACCAATCGGGGAAGCGAGTTTGTAATACCATTTTCGAATTCCGAACGTCGGGAATGGCGCCATGTTGGTATTTTGTTTTTTAAAACGCCGAAACG
The DNA here is from genome assembly GCA_905220545.2 of Melitaea athalia. Classification (NCBI taxonomy): domain Eukaryota; kingdom Metazoa; phylum Arthropoda; class Insecta; order Lepidoptera; family Nymphalidae; genus Melitaea; species Melitaea athalia. The sequence goes on from HG992198.1 coordinate 2,224,370, forward strand.
TTTTTAGTATCTCATTCTAAGTGACCCTTATTTATTTCAAATTTGCCCTAATAATTTTATCGGACGTAATAACGTAAGGACCCGGTAATGTTCCAGAACCATGTCTTTCTATCTATTTCTGATATGGATTTATACTTATTAGTCGCTCCAGTGAAACAAATTGATACATAAGTAAAGCGTTTTTAAGGTCATACAAATTTGTGTTTTTAGAGATTAGTACACAGTTTACATATCGTTATATTCGAGAACAATTTAGTAACGGAATAAATTTGAATAGGGGAGAGTGGGGTAATTACGAACACTTAAGGGAAAACTGAAATTGAACAAAACCAGATTAAGTTAGGAATGTCATTTATTAATTAACGTTTACTTCAACTAATCAACCTTAATTTCTAGTATGCAACATAGATAAATTTTCAATATGAAATAAAATATTGATAAGAAAACAAAACTATAGGGTTCGGGATTACCCCACAGTACGGGGGGTAATCACCCCAATTTTGTTAATAAGTTTCCTTTTATATCTGGGTTGTCTGGAAGAAATGGCTAATTAGCCATAAGTCCGCCCATTGTACTTCACTGTTAGTACTTATCTGTAAGCTTTGTTTGTTTATATTTGTGGTGTACAATAAAGTATAAAATAAAAATAATAAAATAAAATAATCACGAACATAATCTAACCATCACATAAAAATAATTTTTATGTACTTTTACCACTCGTACACTTTTCATGGGCCCATAAATTACATTTGGAGCATTTTATCCAATCTGTATGTGGAGAATCTTCATATTTTTCATCACAAACTAAGCAAAAATACTCATTTTCTTTCGCATCATCTTCTTTTGCCTTTTTTGCGCTGTACGTCCTTTCATTGAACCTCTATCTTAATACTAGTATTAAGTGGACCTTCAGTGGATCTAGCAGCCGTTTCATTTCTTTTCATGTGCTCCTTATTTTTCTTTTTTTTTCTTTTTCTTCTAAAATATTTTTTATAGGACTACTGGTTATTATAGCTGAATGTTTTCTCCTGTAAGTTTTATTTTTTAGTTGTGGCAGTTTGGTAATTTCGTGACACCTGAAACATATTTGAGTAGGTATAAATAAGTTCTTAAAGGTACAGGGATGAAAGCAAAGAAACATACAAACAGACTTCCACAAATATACTTATTTCATCTAAATTCATCATTATTATCATTTGCGCAACGCAGTCGACTGCTGAACATAAATTATAAAATAAAAGACCATCATTTGATTGTTTAGGGATAATAATGAACGTTCGGGATTACCCCACTGAAATCGTCCGTCATTACCCGACAGACACAGTAACACAAAACTATATATATTTTTTAGGTTAGAATCGCGTGACACACGCGGCAAGCACTTAAAATCATTCTTGAATTAGACGTTAATTCATAAAAAAGATACCGAATTTTTATGTCAGATCTAAAATATTCTATATCTATTTAACTTTAATCGAAAATTATATGAAATTGTTGAAAAAACTAAAAGTTAACATACCTTGTACACCGAGGACGTTGTTGCTTCACCACTCTTTGTTCGGCACTACGTTTGGGATCGACTCACGATTGCATCACTCGGAATAGCTTCTACCCTTTTCTAACATAGCCAAACGAACGTTTCCGCGATTACCCCGCGTCCGTGATTACCCCACTCTCCCCTACACTTCTCTTTAAGAACCTCTCTATGGCCAAGTCTGATTTTGATAAATTTTCTCCGACGAGCTTTGGAAGAAATAGAAATCAAGTAAACTAAACATGTTTTTGTATCTGTACTAATACTAGACAATCAGTGTGATTTCACGCGTGTTTACATTTAGTGTTCAGCCTTCATGAGTCATTATGAAGTTTTATTAAAGTATAGTTTATTTTTTTATATTAGTTAATTTGCGGACACTTATAGTCGCTAAACATAGGTACTTTTAGATCTCATATTATCACACAAAGGCTTCATCATCTTGGTATCCAACTTACACAGCTCACAATATCAACTTACGCTCAAGTTCGAATTTTGGTTCGCGTATATGTAGGTACATCGCATTAGAGAATTTCATCAAAAAATCGACGGAGTATGGCAGTAACCACGAACGGACAGGTGATTAAATGAACAGTCATTAAAACCACAGAAGATTTTTATTTTATCCTTCTAAGCAATAATCATTAGAGTAGGAGTGGAAATTCATTATTCTCCCAAAACACCAATAGGTCTGCAATGATTCAGCTTAGATCAGTCTAGACATGATTCCACTAAAACTTTATCAATGGGTTATTAAAACTCATTGTTGAATCATCTTACAAAAGCCTCAGAAATTTATTGCTATTGCGTCCGGAGTAAAGGAGTTGACATTGGCGTGTGAAGATTCCTAAGAAATTATATTGGTGTTATTTTCTAATGTTCTAAAGATCTGTTTTTTTACTAGCATAAAACAAATTATGTACGACTTATTGTGTTATACGGTGATATATCAATACAGTCACACAAGTCACTATCTCATGTGTTCACATTCCACTGATCGACCATGCTGCTCTACTGCGGGTTGGCGGTTATATTAATAGCTACAGGAGTCTATCTGCTATCGGCTTAATGTGCTCTCCGAGTCATGATGGAGAGACCCAAAAGGGCAGACACCCAGACAATACAAGTATCCATCTGGAGCGGGAATCGAACCTGGAATCGCCGGGAGTTTAAGCGCACAGGTACACGGCATGCATTTTAAATTAATAACAAATGGCACAAATTACTATTTTGAGTATACTAAATTTGGTTTACATTTGAAAAGTTATTCAAGTAACAAATGTAACATTTATTTTATCATCGCAAACGCAATCGCAGCATAGCATTAAATCCGAACGAAATTACGTTAAAGTATGTTTCAAAGCGGGCGCCAATGATTAATGGCCGCCGTCGCCCAATCGGGGCGCGTTCTAAATTCAAATGCGCTAATGGAAGACGAACTGAACAGGCGGCGCTTGCGCATTAAATGTTGACCGATTTAGGAAATTTACCCGAATTTAGGTCAATTGGGTAATAATTTATTTTTTTACTAAATTTGATACGAACTTTTGCTTAACTTTTAAATTCTTTCGTCAGGTACAGTTGTATCGAGTTCAATGAAAAAAACACGAGTAATATTAATCTACATTATTATGTTCTCTTTTTTTTTTTGTTTATCAGATTACTACAAAAAGATTTTATTATAAATTAAATAACATAATGTCCTACAATACAAACAATAACATACCAAACTTAAATTATAATCACCGAATAAATAAACTAAAAAAAAAAAAAAAAAAAACAACTAACTAAGAAAATAAAATTTAAATTTAAACAACTAAAGGGGAAGTGGGAACATCATTCGTCTGGCATCACAGAGCCGGCGCTAGTCTACAAAAATGTATTGCCAGTTTAAGATGTTTTCGTTCTTAATTTCAGTTAGACAAACGTACGGTGAGTTTCGGCGCCTTTACGAGTGAAATATACGCTCCATTACGAATACGTGTCTCACTCGAAACCGTTTCACACGACCACGGAGAAATGATCTTCGAGTGTGATTGCTTTAACAATATTGTTTATTGATTGCTTAATTTATACATATTTACATATTTAATTTACTTGGTTTTAAAACTCATCTATTTAGAAGATTATATATTCAAAAAAAAACAAGTTATATGATCAATTGATCACACATATTGTATAGTATTAAAAATTTCGTAATATATTTTAAAACTAATTTTTTTAAATAAATTTTTTTTTCTACTGCAGGTATAACAAAATACTAGAACATTATTACAAAATAGCATATACTTATTGATTATGCCATACCATTCATCCATTCAAGCATTACATTGGAAAAAAGTACACAACTCAAAAAAAACCTCTCAAAACAAAACACTACATTTTTTGACAAACTTTTAACATATCCTGGACAGGTCAGGGTAAAATGGACGAGGCGTGATTGTTGTGGCATCTTAAGTGCGGAAGGTATGTTAATTTCCCGGGACGATTTATTAAAAGCGGGACCAATTCGAGACGGATCCGTGTCCCGATATATCGTCGTGACGTTTGATTTGATATTGTTATTAGCGTAACATCTGTTAAGTATAACGTGTTAGAATAATTTATGACGAGTTATTAATAGTTCAATTTTCTTTTCAATTTATTAACTGCTAATGAAATATATTTTGTTTAATTTGTCTGTAGTATATGTTTATGATATTTACAAAATACTAACGTTACAATGTTTGTTTTTTAGTATACATTTTTGTTATAAGTCAATTTAGTAGGTAGGTACACTTTAATAGGGACTTGTTGTCTTTTATAAAAAAAGTTTATCGAATTATCGAAATTTTAATCTTTCTTTTGTTAGCGTTGTGATAATTTTAAACTGCTGTAACAAAAAATATTTTTAACTGAACGTCACAATAAAAAAAATATAAAACATAAACATTATTTTTACTTGAAATTACAAATTCAATCAATATTCTCAATTTAAACAATTGATTTTATAAACGAATAATATTTAATCAGAACTTCATAATTAAGAATACAAATATTGCAATCACAACCAATAAAACGCACATATTTTTCTACAGCATCATTCATAACTAAAAAGTCAACAGGTGTCTATGACATTACGCAAAGCCCATAAAAGCCCATAAAATCACTCGAACGCGAGTAACGAGCGCCCGAGGCGTGACGTACATTGAGACATCACAATTTATTTCACTTTAATAAACGCAAATGTACATGCAAATGTTGGCTAAATATTGCCCCTTTGAATATAAAATTTCAACAAGGGACCTAGCAGGGGCCTTGGAGAGGGGCGAGGGTTTAAATAAACTTTCTAGTTACGAGATGAATGGGTGGGTTTAATTGATAGATCTATTTATAGTCAATTTTTGAAGTTATACTTCTTTTGGCGCGTTAGAGAAAAATGATTAAAGTAAAAGTTTACCATGCGCGCGCACACCGTCACAAAAAACCGACACCCTGAAATTAGCTAGTCAACGAAGAAGAAGTTAGCAACATGAAGAGCAAGCCAATGAAGTATAACTTCTTACATGCGTACATAAGTACACACACACTTTTTTCAATATCTTTTAACATCTATCCGCTACCTCCGAACGTAGGAGCGGAATTTGAGTATAGAGGTATATTTATTTATTAATTTTTTGTGTAAAAAAGGTGGTTCGAAGATTAACTCTGATTCACTCAAAAACGTGTATGTTTTATTTCCCTACAAATATTTATAGAGTACCTAATAATTTCTTTTCTAGATGATGTATTAAAATTAATCCTACTTCAGATTTTAAGTTAAGACGAATTGAATCGCATTAATTTTTATGTAGGGTATCTTGTGTGATAGGAAGGTACCGGTAGAAATATGCAATGAAACGAAAAAACAATAATAATTGTTTTATCAACACAATACATATCATCCATATGATTGTATCATCAATATAATTGTATAATCATATTTCCATCAAAGCAACAATAAAAAAAAATTAAAAATAACTCAATCGAAACACCGCGGATTAGCTCACTTTGAATATACATATTTCTAAGTGTAAAATTTCAAATACGTGACATATTTACATATGAAAGGGAGGCGGGGAAAGTCGGGTAATCCGTATAAGTAATTCTCTCTGAGTAAGTAATGCGCTGATAAATGAAATTAAATCGCACAAACAAGTGCTGCCATTCGGCCCGCGGCTCCCCTTTCACGAGCGACTGTCACTAGGGATGCTAAAATAAAACAAATTTTAATGTTGTATTAATAAACAATGTTTTTTTTAAATATATATAACGTTGCTAGATATAAAAGAATTCGGTATGTAAGATACACTACTAGGAAGTAAATAAACAAAAATGTATTTTAAGCAAAAATAATTCAATTATTTTATAACTTTAAATTTCACATTACTATACAAATAGGACATAGCTAAAGAACTGTAATAGTTTAATTTTTGACTCTTACGATAGAAATACGACAAAGTTATAGAACTACAATAATTTACATTAAATTATTTAAATATCTAATTAAAAATATAAAAATCATACTAACATATCGACAAAACCGACAAAACTCGAGCACCCATCACTACCGAAGTTAGCAAAAAGCACATCGCGTCTCGACATGTGCGCGCCAATCTGTCGGTACTACTCCACTCAGAATTACTTCCCTCTCACTCTAACACACAATTATTTCTATATATCTATCTCCCTCGTACGCCCCAGACCTCTCTCCCTTGATTCAACGTCGCGAGTACTTAGCGACGCGGCGATAATCGCTAGTTCAAGTATTGGATTGTTTTCGATTGTCCGATTCGATTACCGAGGGTCAAAAAAGTCGATTGTTTTCATTCGATTACGCGTCATATGTCCCGGAGAACACATGCGACGTTTTTTGAACCTTTTTTTTTATAGAATGCATTCAATTTTGCATAGCTTTCAAATTCTCTTTGATGGATGACGTAATTAAAAGTCATGAATGTCTAAAATAATTACGCGTTTACATTTTACATAATTATTATTTTTGGAATATATGTGCCGCCCTAAATCACCTTTTTGTTAAAAATAATTTTTATCCGTTTTTACTAACACTTATATTCTCAAATATCATTGCTTTATTATATTCGTTAATATTTCAGTAAAATAAGGGGCTTAGATGTTTCTCTAGATCCAACGTTATTTACATACTAAGTTAAAAGAGTAAATGCGGAATTTCTTGGCAAGTATTCTCAACATAATCTACATTCCGAATTGGTAGGTTTAATTAAAGAATAATATACGGTCTACATATGAAATATTATATGAAACGATGATTCAAAAATGCTTTTGTAAAAATATCCTGCTTAAAATCTGGAGCAGCCCGACTGGGAAAGTACCTCGACCTTACAGAACATCACAGGCACAGCTAAATAATACTGCTTTCAAGCAGTGTTGTGTTCCTGTGGTGAGTGAGGTGACCAGAGTTTCTGAGAGGATTGGGGATGGGGTCGGCAACGCGCTTGCGATGCTTCTGGTGTAGCAGACGTCTATAAGCTACGGTAGTCGCTTACTATCAGGTGAGACATACGCTTGTTTGCCGACCTAGTTGAATTTTTTTTTAATGTTACTAAGTCGACAAACAAGTGTACGGCTCACCTGATGGTAAGTGACTACCGTAGCCTATAGACGCCTGCAACACCAGAAACGTCGCAAGCGCGTTGCCGACCCCATCCCCAATCCCCCCAGGAGCTCTGGTCACCTTACTCACCAACAGGAACACAACACTGCTTGAAAACAGTATGCATAAAAAAAAGCTTTGGTAACTTCACTCAAAAAATACTCATTAGATCTCGCTCCAATATAAATTGGATTTGGACCACATGACAAACACCAACTTTTGAATACGAAAGAATCATCGAAATCAGTAGGTTCACCCAGTAGAACGTTATGTAGTAACACAAAAAAAATACAGTTGAAACGAGAACTTCCTTCTTTTTTTTTAAGGTCAGTTAAAAAATGGTTTCCACTGACGCCTTGTAACACAGAACCCTTATAAGTCGATCCTTAATCAGCTGGCAGTAGTCTCAGGGTAAATCAGTTGAGAGCCGTGAGAAGCTACGCGTGGAAGTACACTTGTTAAATTGGGGGTGAAATATTAGGATTACCGTGATTGCTTTTTTACTTACCATATACAAGCTACAGACAGTTGCTGCGCTTGGAATATTATAATGTTAAACTTCTTAAGTTTTAGGTTTTTTTTAACAGTAAATACGACCTTGTAGGTACTTTTGATCAAGAACAATCTAGTAATACAATGTTTAGTAATTCTAAACCTTCTCGTTAAGTTGTAGTAAAACACGTTTATTTTCAAAAGAGTATCTGTGGAGTTTCTTGCCGATTCTTTTCTACAGAATCTGCATTCTGAATCGGTGGTAGCTTTACTTTAAAAATAAATACTTTAAAAATTTTAATTTGTAAAATAACGATTGCTTTTGGAGTTATGTGAAAGTTGTTTTTGATTTTTTACTAACAGTTTATAAATATATATTTTTGTCTATAAAATGATGTGCGGACCGCGACGGTCATTTCATTTCTTCAAACGGACCCCGAGCGAAACTAATTGGTGACCCCTGGTATAGGTAGGTATATTCAAGTGCTGAGCACAAACTTTGACTAGCCCGTTGGCGCAGGAGGCAACGATCTGCTTTTGCTAGCTGAGTCTGCCATACTAAACATAACTATACAAAAATGAAATAAAAAAAGGTACAACTTTAAAACAATATCCTCTTACTTATCAACTAAACTTAAACTCACAAATAGTAAATCAGAACAGTAAACAGAAGGCGTTATATTTACATCTAATCCCATCAAAATCAGTACGTCCTTAGAACGAGTAGTAGTAATGTGTTAATAGACGTCCCGCGGCGTCGCTCGCCCGCTGCGCGCTGCCCACACGCCCACTTCGCTGGGGACCGCGCTGTACCGATTTTATTGTGATTACGACCATAATCTAGCGATAAATCTTGAGTAATCTCTACGTAGTATACAAATAATAGATTTTCACTAAACGCATATTATGAAAATGCTACTTATTAACAAAAATCTTACATTTTTTCGCTTTTCTTGTGTTTGTAACTTTGTATGTTCCAACTTTATATTTATAATATCTATCTAACTATATTGTATATTTTATTGGCAATGTAGTTTTCAAACACGGGTAAAAGAATTAATAAAATATTTTTAGTAGTTATAAATTTTATCGATTACGATTCAGCCTGTAATATCCCACTGTTAGGCATAGGCCTCTTTCCCATGTAGGAGAAGGATCGGAGCTTATTCCTCCACGCTGCTCCAATGCGGGTTGGCGGATATCGATTATAAATAATAAAATAATAAATATATAGATACTATCTATTGACCTCAACATCATCTGTGTTACTTCTTTTACTAACAACAAAAACACATTAAAAATACTTTCTTAACAAATCCTTAGCAAAAACCACAAAAACAACAACTTCAAAAAAAGATTTCAAAATTAATGTTATCTGTACATGACCAAAATCACAACTATCATCTTCGCAATCAGTCAACAAATAAAACATACGCATACGCAGTCAAACCCGACGTCTCAATCGACGTCCCGCTGCGCTGTTGTCCACCAAGCGCAGCGGTCCGATTGTACGATTAACTACTACTTACTAAATAATACATTATACGAATAATGGTTTTGAATACGTTTGTTTTATTAAGAAATTGAGTGGACTTTTATTTTAATCACATCCATTATATGACACGTTGGCGCAAGGGTCACAGCACTGGTTTGTGGCTGTTGCGCTGGTGGTTGCGGGCTCGATCCCCGCACATGACAAATTTGTATTGGCCATACAGATGTTTGACGCGGTCTGGGTGTTTGTGCAGTCCTTGTGGGTGTCCCCACCGTGCCTCGGAGAGCACGTTAAGCCGTCGGTCCCGGTTGTTATCATGTACACCTGATAGCGATCGTTACTCATAGTAGGGAATATATCCGCCAACCCGCATTGGGGCAGCGTGGTGGATTAAGCTCTGATCCTTCTCCTACATAGGGAAAGGGGTCTATGCCCAACAGTTCCCACTTATTACAGGCTATACTATTACAGGCTAAAGCGAAGCGAGCGTTATGAATAAAATGGTAGAGATACATAAGTGTATCAAGGAAAAGCGTTACTCAGTTTTACTTCTCTGTTACGATTTTTGATTATTTTCTTACATATTTATTACGATTTTACACTACTTGTGATCACCTATAATAAAAAAAAAACTTCCATTAACATCGACTGATAAGTATGAATTAAGAACTCAAATAAATATTGAGATTTAGCTGACCCGGCGAACTTCGTACCGCCTAACAGTCGATTCTTTAAAAAAAATTTAATACTTATCCTTCCCGGAACCTCTCCACTAATACTTAAACTTTATGGTATGGTATTAAAGTTCAAATTGACTTTTAAGTATTTTTAAGTTTCCTCTTTATAATATTAGTATAGATTAGCATGGTATATTCTGCGGGTATTCCGAAATAAATAAATAATTTTCCATCTACCGTCGTAACAAACTCACATATACCATTCCCAACTCTCACTGCTCTAAGTACACTCGTGACCATTGACGCAAGTAAAAATCCCAACGTGACGCGACCCGGAGCTCCCGTGAGGATACAGAGAAAATGCATTTGTGACAATCATTACTGTACTTATTGTACTTAGGGCCGGTTCCACCGCTTAGAGTTTATCCTACACACTAGCTTCTGCGCGCGATTTCGTCCGCGTGGACTCCGCTCCTATTGGTCTTAGCGTGATGATACATAGCCTATAGCCTTCCTCGATAAATGGGCTATCTAACGCTGAAAGAATTTTTCAAATCGGCCCAGTAGTTCAAGCTTCAAGAGATTACCGCGTTCAAACAAACAAACAACCAAACAAACAAACTCTTCAGCTTTATATATTAGTATAGATAAGTTACGTATAGATTTTAACAACACTAGGTAGAATAGGCTATTAGAACCTATTTCTCTTCAATTAATAAACTACATTTTTAGATTCACATAAGAAATCTATATCTATAAAAATTTCGTGTCGATATTAACGATAAACTCCAAAACTGCTGAACTAATTTTTTATCAAATTTTGTAAGCATCTGTAATTTGGTCCAACTTGGGAGATAGGGTAGTTTTTATCTGAATTGGACCCGGTAGGTAGCGCTGCTATAGGTATGTAAGCAATCAAATTTGCTGGCTGTTTTCCGAGCAGGACAACGTCTGCCGGGTGTTATAGACGCCTGCAACACCAGAAGCATCGCAATCTACGACTCCTAACCAGGAACTCTGGAAGCCTTACTCAGCACAGGAACACAACACTACTTGAGACCAGTATTATTTAGCTGTGATCTTCCCTAATGTTGATGTACTTCCCCAGACGGGCTGCTCCAGATTTTGAGCACGATATAACCTGATACAACTCAATATCATAAAGTTTTATCTGTTGGTTAACGTCATTCGTCAAGAGTTATCCACAACTAGTGAAACTGGCCCTTACTTATAAACTTGCCTTTGTGTTGAGGGGGGGGGGGGGGTTTATGGAATAAAACGACATTACACGCTTTAGAAGGATTAAAAGTTATGTGAAACTGACTTGGTTTAACCCGCAACATTGTCTGTGTGGAGTTTGCTTCAGCAAGCAAAAAAATAGCTGATAATAACATTTTCAGAAAAAAAACTCAGAGATCAAATAAAAAATAAAAAATATCTTAATCCAAATAGGCATAAAATCACCTTCGAATCGACATTTTAAAAATCGAAACTAATTATTTTTAAAAGTAAATCTACCATCGATTCGGAATGCAGATTCTGCAGAGAAGAACCGGCAAGAAACTGCGCAGTTACTATTTTGAAAATAATATATGAACTGTCTTTTAGTACAAAATTAGAGAGATATCTTGCATGAAATACAGCGTCACAAAGTCCATACATCTTTATCCTCTGTGTATACCGAATAACTTTAGCTATTAATTTCTTTTTAATACAAACATTAAATATTAATAATTATTTTTTAAGTTTAGAAAGATAGACATCTATAGAACATACTAGCATCTGCGCGCGACATCGTCGGCGTGGACTCCGCTCCTATTAGTCTTAGCGTAATGATATATAGCCTATAGCCTTCCTCGATGAATGGGCTATCTAACACTTAAAGAATTTTTCAAATCGGACCAGTAGTTCCAGAGATTACCGCGTTCAAACAAACAAACAACCAAACAAACTCTTCAGCTTTATAATATTAGTATAGATGTACCTATTTTTAACACTTGATGACTTTTATTTATTGCCTTATTGTATTTTTAAGCCACTTCACATTACATAGAGATTTTCAATTCGAAAGTAATTTTTTGTGTCACCTCATAACTTCACTGGGTGTCTATTTTGATTTTTATTCGAATGCTGACGCTTGTCGTGTGGTCTCAATCGAGATCTAACGTTTTTTTTTTTTAACATTATCCCTAATAACTGAATAATTTATTTAAAAAAAATAACACGTATTTAATAGACTACTTTTTTCGACTACGTTATATTACTTGTCGATGGAAATTGAAGTCAGTTTTTTTTCGTTTGCAAACACAATCATTGTTGAAAACATTTTTTTTAAGACGTAACAATTACATTGAAATTAAATATATCTAAAATAACATTTATAGAGTAAATATTAATTACATAACAATATGGTATAGCCGATATGACTGCCAATATCAACTTGAAGTATCACCCAAAGTGTTACTTTGCAAGAGTCCTCCATATTTAATTATTAACTAAAACAGAACAGAATGTTTTAATATTTACATTTTAAAATCCATACAAATACTCGTAAGAAAATTTTGCACAATTATAAAACGCGAAGACTGTTCTCGAGATACGTTCAAACAAAACCAACCCCTGATCCAATTACGAAAGTAAACAATTACAGTAATTTCACTGCACGTGTATGTTAATTACCTACTTATACTTGAAAAAATATTTAAAATCATTTCATATAAAATTTATTTTATGGATCATAAGAACTATGTTACTATCCGCCAACACGCATTGGAGCAGCGTGGTGGATTAAGCTCCGATCCTTCTCCTACACGGGGAAGAGGCCTATGCCCAACAGTGGGATATTACAGGCTGAATCGTGATCGTGAAGAACTATGTTAACTAAGGTAGGGCACAGCAGAAAATATCCTGCTCAAAATCTGTAGCAGCCCGACTGGGGAAGTACCTGACCTTACAGAAGAATACAGCTAAATAATACTGCTTTCAAGCAGTTTTGTGTTCCTGTGGTGAGTAAGGTGACCAGAGCTCCTGGGGGGGATTGGGGGTAGGGTCGGCGTTGCTATGCTTGTAGTGTTGCAGGCCTCTATGAGCTACGCGGTAATCGCTTACCATAGTTACCATCAGCTGAGTCGTGAGGTTGTTTGCCGACCTAGTTGTATATACTTAAAAAAAAACTATATACCAACAACATTAAATGAAATTTTTTAAATTTTTTAATATTCTTCGTACTAACACAACGTGAGTATTCTTCGGCGATGTGACACTTTTTTACCGCTTTCTAGACAATCAAAAGGCGTATTATATTGGCTAATCAGAAAACTTATAAGAAACTAGCTTCTGCGCGCGACTTCGTCGGCGTGGACTCCGCTCCTATAGGTCTTAGCGAGATGATACATAGCCTATAGCCTTCCTCGATAAATGGGCTATCTAACACTGAAAGAATTTTTCAAATCAACAAACAAACTCTTCAGCTTTATATATTAAGTATAGATTAGCCGGATCGATCCAGCCGTTCTCAAGTTATTCGTTAATTTTTTTTATCGTTTCATAGGTATTTATTTATATAGATACAGAAACAACAAACACATCTGTACCATAACTACACCGCAATTTATAAATAAATTTCATAGTAACATATCTATGGCACGTTGCACGCGACAGGAGGACACATGGGACGGTAATCGAACCGCATACCCCTGAGGACGCCGCCACGCGACCTGTCACATGTCAACCGTTGCTTTCTACAAAAAAATTATAACTGTCGCACTCTGTGGAATCGTTATTGGTCTGAACTTTGTATAAGTGTGGGAGCTAGGATGACTTTCATATTCTGCAGTAGACATGAAAGTTAACATATTATAGTTACATACGTCAGTCGTCTGTTCTTAAAATAGACTACTTATACATTTTTTCAATGTATTTAATATATTTTAGCCGATATTAACACGGCATCAACTAAAATTTCATCCAGACTGGAGGCGGAAATCGTACCAACAACTCAGATGCGGAAAACAAGGTCACTGCCAACCGCGCCAATTAGGACACATAAAAATTTCGACAAGTCCTCTGTTATCCATTGAGTACACCAAGTTTAGATTATATTCATATACTCGAAAAACGACTTTTAGCACGGCATCCTGAGTTTGAAACTCAATAACAAATTCGGTCAAGATTTATAAGGAGAATAGAATATGACGACGCGTCGCACGATTGAGAAGAAATTCAAGATTATGGCAGATACGATATTGTTTCTTTGCTTGATTATCTCCAATGTTCGCCCACATAATGTACAATAATATTTAGAACAACGCTGTATAACAAAATAATCAATCATAACTTATAAAACATTATGAAATTAAATAGAAATATAAATCACTTACTAATACAATTATTTATAACAACAAAATAAATAAATCTAATAAAAAAATTGCACATTTAACACGGCCGATTAGTCAGTCACCTAATAACGTCACTTGACTGCGCAAGAGACGACATATGCGCGCGTCGACTGTGAAATTAAATCAAAATAAACGTAAATATAAAAAATATGGCGCGTACGTCCGTGTTAATTGAACTTGCTCTATTGCACCTCACCCTATAAATGGTGTTCGTTTATTGTAAGGAATTAATTAATTGTGCATCTTTTTATTAGTGGAAAATGCGAAATATGAATAGCGAAAACAGAATTTTGATTAAAAATTACTTATATTTTTTATTCTTGAAGTAAATTGGAATATTTTATGATACATAAAATTTCTTAACAATACTCGTATAATCCAAACCAAATATTCACAAATATAACACAAATATCTTCCCTGTATTTCCAAGATCATGGAGAAAATTATATGTAGGCAACTGACGGAATATACGGAGGGTTGCAATATACTCCCTGTGTTGCAGTCGGGTTTTAGAAAACACCACAGCACCACTACTGCTCTTATTAATGTACTAGACGATATTCTTCTTGCACAGGATGACGGTAATGTAACTATTATGGTGCTCCTTGATTTTTCTCGAGCATTTGATGCTATAAATATTGAATTGCTCCTAGCCAAACTACGTTTTTATGGATTGAATGAGGCATCTGTCCGTTGGTTTGAGAGTTACCTACAAAATAGATCGCAAATCGTAGAGATCAAAAGTGGACTGCAAAATGTGATTTCGTCGCAGCGTAGTCCAATTAAAAGAGGTGTCCCGCAAGGGTCTATACTGGGGCCAATACTGTTTGGTATTTATTCGGCTGATGTAACCAAATGTATACAAAATTGCAGGTTTCACATATACGCAGACGACATACAAATATATCTGTCCTTTAAGCCGCATGAAATTAATCATTCGCTGAGTAAAATTAATGAAGATCTTGACCGCATCTTTAACTGGTCTCAGTCGAACGCGTTGGTCCTGAATGCCACTAAAACAAAATATATTGTGCTTGGAACTCGTCAGCAGGTACAGTTTGTTAGGATGAGTGACCCAGATATTGTCATAAATGGTACTAGAATAGAATGTGTGTCGGAAGTACGAAACCTTGGTCTCATATTAGATGAGCACATGAGATTCGAAAAACACGTGTCTGTAATAATTCGTAGTTGCTTCTACCGTTTAAAAGTGTTATATCGTATTAGAAATTCAATCGATGAACAGACACGCATTAGACTGTGTGAAACTTTGGTGCTCTCCAAGTTCAACTACGTCGACTCTGTAATAGGACCGAGGCTGCTGGAGAGGACCAAAAAATCTATACAACGGGTGCAAAATGCATGCGCACGTTATTGCTTTAATATACCGCGGCGAGGTCACGTCACTCCGTACATAAATGAGGCGTCTATGTTGAAAATGGAAAATCGCAGGAAGCTGCACCTGGCTACGATGCTCTTTGGCATTGTTAAGTACAAGGTGCCCGTATACCTCTTTGACAAGTTGAGCTGGGCAAGAGACGTTAACACTTCACACAACACTAGATCCCGAAGCTATGCACTGTGCATGCCCGTTCACCGCAGAGCGGCATTTCGAGGGAGCTTTAAATATGCTGCCACGAAGTGCTGGAACAACCTTCCGCCTCCGCTTCGAAGTATCAGTACGCAGCTAAGTTTTAAGCGTCATTATAAGCGTTATCTGCTAACGCAGCAAAAACAACTGTTATAGTTTAATTTGCGTATGTTATAACATATATGGTACTGTTATATGTGTATTGTTATATTATGTTAAGTTGTATAATATCATTTTTATGTGTTGTGTGTGTGGCTGTGGATGGGCGTGAGGTGTATGTGTTTATGGCATTCTGAGACAAAAGAAAAACGTGATTAAGGTGACGATATATTGTATGTCTATGTATTTAACGTATATGAAAGTATACATATATGTATGTGTGTGCATGTATATACGTATGTGTTCATGTATATGTATGTTTGTATGTGTATACTATGATGTATAATGGGTTCATTTACTTATATATCGTTGTTTAGGCTTCAAAAAGCATAATTAGTATTTGTATTTGTGTAAGTATATATTTTATGGTTTTTTATTCGCTGGCTGTACCCCACTGCCGCCAAGATGAAATAAATAAATCTATAGGTGGTCCTGAAAATCGGTGTTAGGGTTTATCCCTGACTGAAGCCGAGGACATACCTTTTTGTGAGACACGCTGCTACCTTCATTAGTGAGTTGTATTATTTTTAATATTTTCTTTCTTGTAAATTTTGAGTTCAATTGTTTAAATTTTCTTTCTTCTTTTTTTTTTTAAATTATTATTATTTGATTTGAGTTATCGTTAGTTCTTTCATATTTATTTTGATGTTTTATTTTAATGTAACTACTCAGTTTATTTTATGTTCATCGTGTTGTATCACTTGTATCGCAGTGTGTTATCGCAAATAAAGCACTTATTATTATTATTATTATTATTAAATAGTTGAGACGATATAATAAAAGTTTCACTTTAAAAAATTAATAATGCTGTAAACCTTTCTACTTTTTTTTCAATAATAAAATCATCAAAAAGAATTCATTTAAATATATTTTATTATTATGAAAAACAAAAATAATAGAATGTCATCCCAAGCGCGGAGCAGAGGAAAAAGAGGGTCGGGTAAAAGTTCCCCATGAACGTCACCTGCCATTAAAACGAGCGGGAATCATCGACGAAACACAAATTGAATGGGTCACTCACTATATCGCCCCCGTCGTCCAAGCCGCTATTGAATAAATATTGTTTCTTCGACAGATCGTATTGTGTTGTTTTTGTGGGATATTCTATTTAATAAAGTATTAAAATTTTATTCGTTAACATGCTGTTTATTTTTTGCTTATTTTTCGTTTTTCTAAAAAAACACTAAGTTTTCGTTTTTTCTAAAAAAACACTTAAGTGATTAAGTTAAATTTGAATACTTTATTAGACCATACTCAACTTTTATTTAGACAAAAGACTTATTCTGAGTAACAGCAAATACGAGTAATACTCGTAATAGGATATTTCGATTCAAATAAGTTCAAAAAATATTATTATTATTACAAATGCCACAGTTTGAATGGATTTATGGAAATTTCGTTGCTCTATCATACAAAAACTACTAAGCCGATTTCAATTAAATTATGTTCGTAGATCTAGAATAACACATACACGAGCATATTTTAATATCGACAATCCTGTAATTTTTCAACGTGTGTTAAATTTCAGAGCTTAACGAGTCGTTGCAGATTTATCGCTTGTAATATCCCACTCAGCCTGTAATATCCCACAGCTGGGCATAGGCCTCTTCCCCATGTAGGAAAAGGAGCTTAATCCGCCACGTTGCAGAGTTATATACCAATATATATATAAAATACTAGCCGACCCGTGCCCACTTCGTTGGGCGTTATAATCCATTTCACATAAGAAGGGTACGGTGAAATTTGATATGTTCCAATACACTCTCACTATTTTCAGCAAATCAGATTAATATAAATGTTTTAAAATCACCAATTAATTTCTAAGGCAAATAATAATGCTTGATTAGATTGAATTGTTGACACGGCACGTCAGAGGGCGCAGGTTCAAATCCTGCTGATTTAAAATCTTTATATATTTTTATCTTTTTCCTTTTATCTTGTCACTCCTGAATAGTGTAGCTTTCTGTGAGTGAAAGAATTTTCATGATCGGATCAGTATTTGCGAAGATTACCCCGTATATACAAACAAAGTTATAAACTTTACCTCTTTATAATATTAGTATAGATAGAAACACAATGAACGTAAAATTTAATTGAAACTCAAATTACCAGCCCTCCGTCGACTCGAACGAGAAGCTAGCGCTAATAAAAGACAAATATTGGTATATCAAATAATCATCGGAGCGACCGACTTTTAATAAATTAAAAATGTCCTCGTTAAAACTGCTGCCCAGAAGTTTGGAGTCCTAAAATTAGCGTTTTTGTAAGAACATTGATTCTAGTTATTGTGAATGTAAAAAAAAACTACTTTAACTTCACAAAATGAAATATAATAATTTATGGAAAAAAAATAATTTTTATTATTAAATTTTGTTAGCTCTGATAGATGACTACTGCCTCGCGCGGATGTGAGGTAATAACTAATTTTGTAATATTATATTTAATTTTTTTTTACATGGTCATTAATAACGCAACTCCAAAAAAGCAGGAGAGAAAAAAATCATGATGTTTTAAACCGCTCAGCGATTTGTTGTATTTCTAGTTTCTTCATTTATTACTACGAGTACTATAATAATGTTTATCATACGTCATTGACAACGCATTTATTTTTTTGGATATTTTTTTGCGTTTGCAAAAGGATGTTTAAGGGATGTTTTATTATTTTTATATTCTTTTCTAAACTGAACGTTTCATCTGTTCAGCGTAGTTACATGCCGTATGTTATACAACTTTTTTGTAACTCCGCTGAAATATACATAACTAGCTGTGTCGCGCTATTTCACACAGTTAATTTGAGGTGAAAACCTATAGCCTTCCTCGGTAAATGGGCTATCAAACACAAAAGAATATTTCAATTCGAATCAGTAGTTCCTGAGAACAAACCAACTTTTCAGCTTTATAATATTAATCTAGATTAATGCTGCCTTTTTACCGTTCCATTAAATCGCTTACACTGCACCCCTATAGCACCCGCTCAAGCTCCAAAGCACGGAACCGTCGTATTAAGGAGCAGTGCAAACTTAGCACCTCATCGATGGAATTTTGGGTCGAAAATGACCTTAATCGATAGGTCTACGTTAGGTCCGTATAGGTCCACTAAATTTTTCGTTAGGTCCGCTATAGTTTTTTAATAAATAATTTTTTAAATTTAGGTAAAAAAAAATGCAATTTTAGCACCCCATCCAAGGATTTTTAAAATCAAAATGACCTTAATCGATAGGTCTACGTTAGGTCCGTATAGGTCCACAATAATTTTTGTTAGGTCCCCTATAGTTTTCTAGCTGCTAAAATACGATTTTTTTTTCCAAAATTTTAAAAATTATTTATAAAAAAATTAAAGAGGACTTAACGAAAAATTTCGTGGACCTATACGGACCTAACGTAGACTTATCGATTAAGGTAATTTTAATTTCAAAAATCCTTAGATGGGGTGCTAAAATTGCATATTTTATTTAACAAATTAAAAAAAATTATTTATTAAATAACTATAGGGGACCTAACAAAAATTATTGTGGACCTATACGGACCTAACGTAGACCTATCGATTAAGGTCATTTTGATCTAAAAAATCCTTGGATGGGGTGCTAAAATTGTTTTTTCTTTACCTAAATTAATAAAAATTATTTATTAAAAAACTATAGCGGATCTAACGAAAAATTTACTGGACCTATACGGACCTAACGTAGAACTATCGATTAAGGTAATTTTAATTTCAAAAATCCTTAGATGGGGTGCTAAAATGCCATATTTTTTTTACCAAAATTAAAAAAAAAATATTTATTGAAAAACTATAGGGGACCTAACAAAAATTATTGTGGACCTATACGGACCTAACGTAGACCTATCGATTAAGGTCATTGTGGTTTTAAAAATCCTTGGATGGGGTGCTAAAATTGCATTTTTTTAACCTAAATTTAAAAAATTATTTATTAAAAAACTATACCGGACCTAACGAAAAATTTAGTGGACCTATACGGACCTAACGTAGACCTATCGATTAAGGTCATTTTCGACCCAAAATTCCATCGATGAGGTGCTAAGTTTGCACTGCTGTATTAAGGTGAGGTAATTGATGTATTCCTGCAAAACACGTTTCTATGAATTCAGTTTTGAAATAGTAAACAGTGAAATTTTTATCTAATAAATTTAATTGATATTGTTGAGGGTATATTCTAGTTCAGGCTTTTGTCGGAAACATGATTTGATAAATTTGGCTCGATAGAATAAATTCACAAAGTTACCTCTTTTCGGGTCATTTTATTTACTATGATTGGGTTTTATTCTTAAAATAACTGATTTGATATTATTAATAAATTACCAAAATAAAGTTCATATATAACTGGAATAATTTGATCAAGTGTTTTTTTTTTTAATTACATAATTTTTTTTTAATCGATTATTCAAGTGATTTTCGAAGCGCTGGGCGCTCTCGCGGCACTCACACTGTCCCGTTGGACGTTACAGAGGCAAGACGTGTGCAAAATTTTTCAAAAAAGCGTTCCGTCTTTTGTATTTTTAATATTACGTAGTATGCATTCAATATCCATACACCTACTGCCCACAGTAGTAATAAAATTTAAATTCGCTATTTATTTTAAATTTATAATATATAAAAGAAAGTCGTGTAATCGTGTTAGTTACACTATTTATAACTCAAGAACGGCTGAAGCGATTTGGCTGAAAATTGGTGGGGAGGTAGCTTAGAACCAGGAAACGGACATAGGATACTTTTTATCTCAATTGTACCCGGTAGGTGGCGCTGCTATAGGTATCTAACTCCGAAACTACTGAACCAATTTGTATCAAATTTTGTAAGCTTCTGTAGTTTGGTCGAACTTGAGAGATAGGGTAGTTTTTATCTCAATTGGACCCGGTAGGTGGCGCTGCTATCGGTATGTAACTCCGAAACTACTGAACCAATTTGTATCAAATTTTGTAAGCATCTGTAATTTGGTCCAACTTGGGAGATAGGGTACTTTTTTCACAATTAGACCCGGTAGGTGGCGCTGCTATAGGTATGTAACTCCGAAACTACTGAACCAATTTGTATCAAATTTTGTAAGCTTCTGTAATTTGGTCTAACTTGAGAGATAGGGTAGTTTTTATCTCAATTGGACCCGGTAGGTGGCGCTGCTATCGCTATGTAACTCCGAAAGTACTGAACCAATTTTTATCACATTTCGTAAGCATCTGTAATTTGGTCCAACTCGAGAGATAGGGAATTTTTTATCTCAATTTGACCCGATAGGTGGCGCTGCTATCGGTATGTAAGCAATCAAATTTGGTAGCTGTTTTCCGGGCAGGACAACGTCTGCCGGGTCCGCTAGTTTAATATAATTATTTTGTTGCTGTTTAAGTTTTTGTAAACACTATTTATCTATATAAAAATTAATAAAAATGGAGTGTCTGTTTGTAATATTACGGCTTCATAATTATGTATGTATATATACACGGTACATATTACACCAAATTAACATTTTTGAAGTGAAACTTCTTTAGGCGCATGAGGGGTAAAATCTGAGCGACCGGTAACGCGTCAGTGTCACGACGAGTACTTGGATGGGTGACCTCTTTTTTTTTCAATTAGATTTTTGAAGTAAAACTTCTTTAGGCGCACTTAACTTGGAGAGTAAGCAGGCGTGACGAGAGCGTTACGAAAAGTGTGATCGGTCGAGGCGAACGGAAGTTGAGAGGGAGATATTTTGGTTAAGATAAAATTTGATCGACCGGAAACGCGGCAGCATCACGACGGTCAGTTCTTGGATGGGTGACCGCTTTTTTTTCAACTAGTTTTTTTTAAAGTAAAACTTCTTTAGGCGCACTTAACTTGGAGAGTAAGCAGGCGTGACGAGAGCGTTACGAAAAGTGTGATCGGTTGAGCCGAACGGAAGTTGAGAGTGAGATATGTTAGTAAAGATAAAATTTAATCGACCAGAAACGCGGCAGCGTCACGACGGTCAGTACTTGGATGGGTGACCGCTTTTTTTTCAACTAGTTTTTTTGAAGTGAAAATTCTTAAGGCGCATTACATACACATGAGGTACATACACATGAGGTACATTTGAGCGACCGGTAACGCGGCAGCGTCAGGTACTTGGATGGGTGACCACTTGGGAACACCGCGTGACGTTGCCATTTTTTTTCTTTGTTATAATAAATTATATTTAATTAATATTAAAATAAGAATTATTAAATATAAAAACCTACTGTGGAATTTTTAAGGAACATACAAAAATAAATTAGAATCGGTCGAGCCATTCTCGAGTTATGCGCTTAGCAACATTCTTTTTTATTATATAGATTATAATAATAATAATACATAGCAACAAAATAGAGTTTTCAAAATAGAGGTAAACCATTTTTTATATATTATCTAATATATATACTAAATTTATTATAAAGTATGTTTCATTATATTATCAGCTCGGTGAAGATCGATTTAGATTCGGATCTTAGACCACTAGTACTAAGCAGCGCTTCATGACAAACTTTACATTCGTATGTTACACAGCTCAAAATGAATAATTTAAATTATATTTTTATTTCGAGTTAATACAATTAGGTACAAAATTCAAAAGTATAAGTGTGTCTGTTACATTTTTACGCCTATGGCGATGTAGCAAATTAGCAATTTTAAAATTCATCAACATCGGAGAGCTAATACCGCCTACTGTATACAGATAAATTTTATTTAATAATAATTATTTTAAATTTAATATGTAATTTGTTTCATTTAATAGCCTTTATTCCATTTATGTCCAACAGTATTTATACTAAACTAGCTGCTGCCCGCGACGTCGTCTGCGTGCGTTCACTGCTCGTTCCCCGTAGGTGATAGCGTGATAATATGTAGCCTATGTTCTGACCCGACTTCTTAATAATATTCGTGCCAAATTTGAAGTAAATCCATGCAGTACTTTTTGAGTTTATCCCGGACATACATTTGAAGAAATAAAGGTTCACTGCTCTTTCCCCGTAGGTGATAGCGTGATAATATATAGCCTATGTTCTGACCCGACTTCTTAACAATATTCGTGCCAAATTTGAAGTAAATCCATGCAGTACTTTTTGAGTTTATCCCGGACATACATACAGACAAACAGACAAAAATTCTAAAAACTATATTTTTGGCTTCGGTATCGATTGTAGATCACACCCCAAGTATTCTTTTAAAAAAATATTCAATGTACAGTTTTGACTTTTCTACCATTTTATTATATGTATAGATAACCCTGAAATCCTTTACTTATTTATTTACGAAAGTATTATTATTTTATCACTACTATAAAAAATGATCATTATATATGCATTTCTATTTTAAAGCCAAATAAAATTTCATGACGGTCAGTACTTAGATGGGTGACCGCTTTTTTTTTCAACTAGTTTTTTTGAAGTGAAACTTTTAGGCGCATGAGGGGTAAAATTGGAGCGACCGGTAACGCGGCACCGTCACGACGGTCAGTACTTGGATGCGTGACGCTTTTTTTTCAACTAGTTTTTTTGAAGTGAAACTTCTTTAGGCGCGCTTAAATTGGTCAGTAAGCAGGTTAATGCGTGACGAGAGCGTTACGAAAAGTGTGATCGGTCGAGGCGAACGGAAGTTGAGGGAGATATAAGTTAGTTAAGATAAAATTTGAGCGACCGGTAACGCGGCAGCGTCACGACGGTCAGTACTTGGATGGGTGACCGCTTTTTTTTTCAACTAGTTTTTTTAAATATTGTAATTGTATTGTGGAATTTATTGAGATACGTTTTATTGAATAATAATTATTTTAAACTACCTATGCCCGCGACTTCGTCCGCGTGGAATTTAACAAAATAATTATTGTTCAGTTCGCAGTTATAAAATAATAATAAAAAATCTAAAATAAAAGTAGCCTACGTTACTCCTTATTACATCAGCAACTATCTGCCAATGAAAGTCCTGTCAAAAACGATCCAGCCGTTTCAGAGATTAGCCGGAACAGACAGACAGACAAATTATAAAAAATGTTATTTTGGTATTTGCACCATGTATATTATATATGTAATTTAGTTAAAAGCGGGTATTACAATATTACAAACAGACACTTCAATTTTATTTATTTGTATAGATTTAATATGTAATTTGTTTTATTTTATATAGCTTATTCTATTTATGTCCAACAGTCTTTATAATAAATAACCCTGAAATCATTTACTTATTTCATTTATTTACGAAAGTATTACATATTTATCACTACTTTAAAAAATGATCATAATAAATGCATTTCTATTTTAAAGTCAAATCAAATTAGTTCGCTTTACAGCCACTGACGCTTTCAGGTCACGGACTGAGTTCAACAGCATCGAGTTCGCGCGACGTGTGTCCAAGGGGGACGGGGTAGACGTTAAATGCCTACTTTTGTCATGCGACGGAGCCTTAAGAGCTCAACATTTTAATTTAGCAATTGGTGGGCGTGTCGATCGCGACATGCCGTCTAATTACAAAGCGGCTCGTTGGCTTTCCGATATTCAAACGAAAGCGGGGTCGGTAATGTGTGTCCTTACCCTGATTAACATTGTTTGATTTTTATTAGTCGATATGACAATGTGCGTTAAATTCAATGCTTTATTGAACATGCCTGTTTTAATGCTATATCAAGTCTAAACCATGAAGATAATACTTGCAGGTGACGATGTCACGTTTAAATCGAAATCTACTTTTTCAAAACTAAAATTATATTTGTCTTAATAAATTATTTATATGTAGTTAAAAGTGAAGCTACCACCGATTCGGAATGTAGATCCTGTAGAGATGTATCGGCGAGAAACTCCGCAGTTACTCCTCATAAATAAGTGCGTGTGTTCTTACGTAAGAATTTATACTATATTGGCTAACTTGCTTTACGTTGCTAACTTCTTTTTCGTTGACTAGCTAACTTCAGGGTGTCGGTTTTTTTTTTGTGATCGTGTGCGCGCGCGTGTTAATTATTCAATAGTCTACACTTGGAAATGATAGATCAGTAAAGACATAATTATCTTAATAATTGAACATAAAATTTTAGGAATTTGTTAAAGAACAGTTAATAAAGTATGTTTAGGACGGGACATGGCATGAATTGATCCCACAAACCTGGAGCGTACTTATTTCTTTTTTATATAGAACGGGACAGGAGTTCAAAAATAATTATGGAAAACATATTACGACCAAAAATGCGACGATGTAGGTACCCACGCTTACCCGATCACACACACGTTTTAATCACACCTACCGCAAAAAAACTGTAACAATTACAAATTCGACGAGCACTCAAAATGCGAACTTTAAAAAACTTCAGGAACCAAATCACCACCACGAGAACGTAATAGCGTTATCGAGAGCGAGAGGCGATCGAATCGAGTGTTTAATTCGATTGTTCAACTCGATGCCATTCTCCTCGATCGAGAGCACTCAATATATCCTTGTACCCTTTCACGGTCGTAATTGCGATTCATTGATTTTACGATTTGTATGATCATTAAATCGATTGTATTAGTCGCCGAGCATAAGGGCGAAATAAAAGTACTGACGCCGCGTTGGCGCAGCGGTCACAGCAATGGATTGCGATTGGCTGTTGCGCGAGCGGTTGCGGGTTCGATCCCCGCACACGGCAGCATTTCTATTGGCCATACAGATGTTTGCCGTGGTCTGGGTGTTTGTGTAGTCCTTGTTGGTCTCCCCGCCGTGCCTTGGAAAGCACGTTAAGCCGTCGGTCCCGGTTGTTATCATCTACACCTTATAGCGATCGTTACTCATAATAGGGAATATATCCGCCAACCCGCATTGGAGCAGCGTGGTGGATTAAGCTCCGATCCTTCTCCTACATGGGGAAGAGGCCTAAGC
Organism: Melitaea athalia; assembly: GCA_905220545.2. Taxonomy (NCBI): domain Eukaryota; kingdom Metazoa; phylum Arthropoda; class Insecta; order Lepidoptera; family Nymphalidae; genus Melitaea; species Melitaea athalia. Next base: position 2,250,212 of record HG992198.1, read on the forward strand.
CCAACAGTGGGATATTACAGGCTGAATCGTAATCGTGATCGTGAAAAGTACTAAGGGTGAATTTCAACCAGTTGCTGAAAAACCGGCAATTGTGAAACAGACTCTTAGGGCCAAAATTTATAAACAGCGAATTTAAAAAAATTATTAAAAAATATTAGGGATGATTGAAATTTTGGTTAACGAATTTTTCGTTGAAAATTTTCGATATTCAGACAATCTATACTAATATAATAAAGCTGAAGAGTTTGTTTGTTTGTTTGTTTGTTTGTTTGTTTGAACGCGCTAATCTCAGGATCTACTGGTGCGATTTGAAAAATTCTTTCAGTGTTTGATAGTCCATTTATCGAGGAAGGCTATAGCCTTAGCCTAGAGATGATATATAGCCTATAGGCTATATATCATCTCGCTAAGACCAATAGGAGCGTAGCACCAATGAAGAATGTTTCAAAATCGGGTTTTTTTCCTTTTGAAAGCTTCCGCGGCGTAAACGGTTAAAGTTTCGCTCAAATCATGTATGACAAAATTGGTCCTATTCCACGACGACGAAGTCGCGCGCAGAAGCTAGTACCTAGATATACTGAAATAATTTAAAACAATTAACAGAATAGATTTCTTTTATAACAATCTATACTATTATTAAAAAGCTGTAAAGTTTGTTCAAACGCATTACTCTCAGAAAGTAATGTTTCGAATTGAAACCGAGAAAGGCTATTTGTTTCCTCAAATTAAACCGCGGGGCACAGCTAGTAATTAAATAATCCTCAAAGCATTTTTCCCTCCATTTAAAATGGCATCAATTGTCAAAATGTAACGAGAACACCTCGTAACGACCTCTTGAGACCTCTCGATAATGAACGAAAACTTTTTAAACATCGAGTACTTGAAATTAACTTTGCATTAACATTATCATTTAATTGCAAATCGTCACTTAGCGGACTAAAATGAAATACTAAAAGCTCTTACTTAATTGTTAATTATACTTACAGGAAACAATATAAATGTGTATATAACTATATGCGCCCCGTGGTTTCGCCTGCTTTAGTTGTTGAATTAATGAATCAGCCTGGGAATGTCCTCCCTACGGAAGATTATAACTGAGGTAGGGCACAGCAGGAAATTTCCTGCTCAAAATATGGAGCAGCCCGACTGGGGTAGTACCTCTACCTTACAGAAGATCACAGCTAAATAATACTGTTTTCAAGCAGTGTTGTGTTCCCGTTGGTCAGTAAGGTGACCAGAGCTCCTGCGGGGAGGTATTGGCACAGCGGTCACAACACTGGCTATTCTTACTGAAGGCCTTTGGGTGTGAGATGTTTAAGAATTAGGAGTTATTCAAATCTTAGCAATTGTTGAGATGAAGACTAGTTTGAGGTACTAAAACTGGAATTTGAAAGCAGATATCCACGACAGGGCCCAGCAAGGATATGGTCAATGGAATCCTATAGAGAACACTAATCAATTTTAAAATTAATTGAAGTGGAAGAAACAGTATGCGGACCCAGAGATCGATTTAAATGGTACATCTCAATGTAACCATGCGTCATTACGTCACAGAATCAACCCTCACATAATGTCATCCCCAATCCTAAGTGTATCAGATTTGAGTGATAATCGCTTGTAATCGCACGCACATCGATCTCTCATTTGGGGAACACTGTGTATCAACAATTTTCAATTAAGCGCCAAAATGGCTATTTTTCTTACCGAGCGGCTATAATATTTTGTCCGTTGGCTATAGGTGGCCAATGGCTATCTTTTTTTTTTCGTCGGAAATCTTAAATTACCTGCTTATTTCAATGTAGAAAAATATATCTTTAAAATTTCCCGGTTGGGGCTATCTCGGGGCTACAATCGGCTACATTCGCACTAAGGCCAGGCTACTTCGGATAAAAAAGTCTGGCAACACTGTCAACGAGATACTTCTTACGACTTCAAACAAATGGAGCAGGTTCTCGATTCGATTGTATTTTTGTATGTATTACCTACCTCATAACTTTTTACAGTGTGTACCTATTTTGCTGATTATCTTTTGAATCCAATCCAATTTCCGTCCATCATCATTCGTTGCAATGCTTATTTAATTGATTACTTTTACGACTACTGGTCGATGTAAATTCAAGTTACTTTTTTCGATGGTTTTTTATATGAGTTTAAAAGGATGCGACATTTTTATTAACAATATATTTCTTTTCAGTTTATATTTACAGTATACATAGTTCGTAATAAATTGACCATGAGAGAGAGTATGACCAATACTCTCTCGTCTCGAGCGGAAAGCTTGTTAATATATTTTGATGAATCTAAAATTCTCTATAAATATAAATACACTTATTTACATTATACACATGTTAAACTGCAGGTAAATAATACACTAGAATTTCCACCCTGCGTCGCACAAACCAAACAATAATAATAACGTTGCAATGAGCCAATGTGCGCATATGTATGCACACAAAGGCGCTGCACGCTGTAGGAACGACAATCACACATGCTCGCGACTCGAGAGCGGCGCTCGACTAATGTTTACTTTCATAATTACTAGAAGTCATAACATAAAATAAAGATCTATGTATTTGACTATTTAGTTGTTAGCCTGAAGAGACTGAAGTTACTTTGATGTTGAGAAGCTATTCGTAGCGACGCAGCACGGCGAAGTACAACCAATTTCCAATAAATGAAGAATAACCTTTGACGATAGGTGGGGAATAGCTACAGTTAGTTTCCTATAAAATTGTATGACAAATGTAATTTAAAAAATATATATTTTATTAATATCTTACTGTTTTATAATGTGAAACATATTACAGATAATATTTCATACCCACAGGCCTCCCCAACTTCGCGCCAGACATCCCAGTTTTCCGCAATTATCTTCCAGCCCATACCAGATCGTCGGTCCAGCGCGCTGGAGCGGGCCGGAGGATACACGCTGTGTGGTTACGGCAGTCTAGAATTTAGCCGACCCATTTCTTCCCGTGCGGTGCGTAAAAGGCGACTAAGGGATAACAAAATTCCACTACCACCTTGGAACTATTGAAGCCAACCGATGACGGGTAACCATCCTACAGCTGGCTTTGAAATAAACAGACTGTAGACGGGCAGCAGCGTCTTCGGTGCGACAAAGCTAGCCCTGCGGTCACCAACCCGCCTGCCTAGCGTGGTGACTATTGCCAAAACCCTAATGAGTTCGCAGCAGAAATAAATTTGATATCCAACACTTAAATAAATACGAGTATTTTAGATAGATGCATAAAAAAATCGAATAACTCCAGACCCCTAAAACCCGTCTCGATATATTCTAAAGCAGTGGTCGGCAACACGCGGCCCGCGGGCCGCGTGCGGCCCGCGGAGGTCTTACTTGCGGCCCGCGAATGTTTTGTAAATAAGTTATAAATATCAACATAAATGCATGAACGAACCGCGATCGCGTAACACGTAGAATTAAAATTTAAAACGAAACTGGCAGATATATGATGTGACATTTTTCATTCAGCGACAGATTTGATGAGTTTGAAAAGTTTCAAGCAAAGAAGATTTTTGCAAACCCTTTTTCCTGTGATATTCAGGAAGTACCGAGTCATTTACAAATGAACGTGATTGATCTGCAATGTCTTTACATTTCAGATCAATCACAACATGCGTCTAGAAAGACCTGTGTAAACAATCCAAATAGATTTTGTTACATTTGTGGCAAATATACATTCAAAAAATTCTGTTTAAATGTGTCAGACTTCGTTAAAAATGTTTACATGGAGTACTATCAAGGGCCATTGGAAACAAACAACAAGCACTGGATACCCAATATAGTGTGTAAAACGTGTGAAATTTTTTTCTGAATAAAGTTTGAACGTGGTTTGAACAAAATTTCACAGAGCTTAATGTTTTCATATTTCAAGTTTTATTGTTAAAAATTTTCGGCATTGAGGCAAAAATAATACTAATTATTAACATATTCCTTGTGCATAGCGTTTTTAGAATCCAATGAGAAAAAAATATCAAAAAATCTTGTGTAGTAAGGTCCGGCAAATTCGTGAATTGCGGTGGCCCAATACTTTTGCACACTGTTGAAAGTCATTTACCGTTGTACAATATCCTCTCAAACAACTCGAACAAAGAACAAGTGAAAGAAAAAAATATTTTGTCAGTTATACGGAAAAAACAGGGTGGCCCAAAACTTTTACACGCCACTGTATATCCAAATCGTTTCCAAAATTGAGTGCTGAGAATTTAAAAGCTGGAATTTTCGATGAACCACAAATTAGAAAATTAATAAACGATGTAAATTTTACTGAAAGTATGACAACTGCTGAAAAAATACCTGGAATTAGTTTTTTTGGCTTGTAAAAAACTTTTCGGGAAATAAGAAGTCAGTCGACTTTCCTGACCACGTCAAGCAGTTACCATTGTACGTTCAGCACCTTGGATACAACATGAGCAGTAAGATGCATTTTATTTATAGCCACCTTGATCGATTTTCTGTAAATCTTGGACATTTAAGCGAGAAGCAGGGAGAACGCTTTCATCAGGACATTCGCTTCATGGAGGAGCGCTACCAGGGCTATTGGAGTGAAAGTATGATGGCTGACTACTGTTGGATTATCCAGAATAGTTGTAAAACTCCAACTTATTCAAGAAAGTTACATAAAAGAAAATGTTGTTTAAATAAATTGTTATATGACGGGAAACCATGTTTTTTTGACAAAAATAGCTACCCTTTATATCTCAAAATGTAGAGCTGCTAGCAAAAATCTGAGTACAAATTTAGAATTAGGGTAGAAAATGGATCTAGATCCATAAAAAAATTCCATACAACAAAATTGCTGTTGTGCTGTATAATGTAAGTATTACGTGTACGTATTAAATTCCATATGTTTTAAAAATTTTAATAGCATTTTCATTTTTTCTATGGGATATGACCAATTATATTGTAGGTATCAGGTAGAGTCTAGGGTTTAAATCATAAGTGCGGCCCGCCTTTAGTTTATTTGGCCACCTCGTGGCCCTTGCCTACCAAAAGGTTGCCGACCACTGTTCTAAAGCGACACGTCAAAAACATCGCTGCAATAGAGAACCGTCAATACTCCTCTGTTGCAGGGAATTGTTTTACGACAGAACAGCACGTCTTATTGTTCGCAGTGATTAAATGGGACTCTTGTGGAGTTCGATGGGGCGTTAAAACATCGCGATATTTGTATTGACAGATTTTTATTAAGCATAAAAAATATATTTGATAGGTACTAGCTGTGCCCGCGACTTCGTTCGCGTGTAATTTAACAAAAAGGTTTTTGTTCAGTTCGCAGTTATAAAATAAATAAAAGTTCTAAAATAAAAGTAGCCTAAGTTACTCCTTATTACATCAGCTATCTGCCAGTGAAAGTCCAGTCAAAATCGGTCCAGGCTTTTCAGAGATTAGCCGGAACAAACAGACAGACAACAATTGTAAAAAATGTTCTTTTCGTATATGTACCGTGTATACATCCATATGCATTCAGTTAAAAGCGATTATTTTAATATTACAAACAGACGCTCCAATTTTCAACCGACTTCCAAAAAAGGAGGAGGTTCTCAATTCGACACGTATGTTTTTTTTTTATGTATGTTAGCTCAGAACTTTTGACTGGGTGGACCGATTTCGATCAATTTTGTTTTAATTGAAAGGTGTTGCGTGTCATGTGGTCCCATTTTAATTTAATTGAGATCTGACAAGTACTTTTAGAGTTATATCTAATAATGCGTATTTACGTGACTACTTTTTCGTCGACCTGCGTTATATATACCGCATAACTTTTTACTCGGTGTACCGATTTCGATGATTCTTACTTTAATCGAAAGCTAATACTTGTCTTGTAGTCTTGTTTAAATAAGATCGAAAACTGATTACAACTTTTTGAGTAATCTTTAATAGCGCGTATTTACTTGACTATTTTTTCGTCTTATTACGTTGTATTACTTGTCGAAGTAATCGAAGTCGGTTTTTTTTCGTTTGCGAGTAAACACAATTATATTGATTTGTATAGATGACTGAATATTACGACGCGTTGCGCTGGCGGTTGCGGGTTCGATCCCAAACATTTGTATTGGCTATACAGATGTTTGTCGTGGTCTCGGTGTTAGTGCAGTCCTTGTGGGTCTCCCCACCGTGCCTCGGAGAGCACGTTAAGCCATCGGTTCCGGTTGTTATTATGTACACCTGATAGCGATCGTTACTCATAGTAGGGAATATTTCCCCAACCCGCATTGGAGCAGCGTGGTGGATTAAGCTCTGATCCTTCTCCTACATGGGGAAAGAGGCCTATGCCCAACAGTGGGATATTATATACAGGCTGAAGCGAGTGAATAAATTAAAAGAGGTAAAAAAAATCTTTTGCTTTTATCTTCATAATTATGATGTATGTTCTGTTAAGTTTACTGACTGTTAGAGAACTTGGAGTTGACTGTTTGTTTGTTTGTTTGATTCTTGTATAAATAACAATTGATCACCGAATGTAGGTAAGTACGCGCATAACTTCAGAACAACTGTATAAAACTGTATAATCCTTTTTTGTTAATTTTTGTTAGGACAACGATTGAAATACAATAAAGTAAAAAAAAAAAACAATAATTCACGAAAGAAAAATTAATTGTACAAAATTAGCCGAAAAAGCTAGTTCTACGTAAAATTTTTACACAGTTGACAAAATATATCAATATACATATTTATAAACTATCACTTTAAAAATAACAAATGAACAAAAAACTAAACAAATAAACAAAATCATATTCACGTCAAACATTTTTCTATTACTTTGACGAAAAATCTGCATTCGGAAAAATTCGGCACAGACCGTAGCAAATTCGTAAGCGTATTGAGAGAACCTCCCCAAACATTTTTTAACTCACCCCCCCATAACGGAGGGCGGTGAGTGCTAGTGCATTAGACAAATTAGATTATGACTAACCCCGTGGGGGTGCTGCGCGAGATTAACCCTTATTACTGTAGCATAAATAATATTTTACCATTTAGTAACGTCCGTTAGTTCGCGTGTCTTCTTGTTTAGACGAAATAAGCGTCTTGGGATTGGGTATTTTATTGCTTAAAAAGATTATTATTTAAAATCTATACTATAATATTATAAAGCTGAAAAGTTTATTTGTTTGAACGCGCAAATCTGATCGGAGTACCAGTAAATAATGTTTCAAAATCGTGGTATGTTGAGAGCTTCCGCTGCGTGCGCTGCACAAACAGTTAAAGTTTCGAAAGAATCATGTATGACAGAATTGTTCCTATTCCACGCGGACGAAGTCGCGAGCAGAAGCTAGTAACTTATAGTATTAAGAAATTGTATGTATGTGTCATTAAATCCGCAATTCAAATGGTGGTTGAAGTTATAATACAACACATGTGAAAATTATTGTGTCTTTAGGAGAGCAAGAACATAATAGACAACGGGACAACCCAACATTTGCATTTTCTACATGATTTATTCAGTCTGTAGGTATTAATATTATTCTTGAAACTAAATTTTAAGTTAAATATAGCCTGGCCAGGAAATTTTCAGCTAACCCTTTCGCGATTACTTTGCCAATATACTAAAATAAATACAAAATATTATTCATCCATTAAGCAGATGGGTGAAGTGCGTCTCTAGTTCGGATCTCCTACTATACTATACCTACTACTATAATTAATGAAAATTACTCACGTTAACTTCAATAAGAACATAGAAAAATTACATCTATTTTTTATTTATTTTACGTATTACGATATAAAATATTAAATATAAAAACTTTTATTAAACATAAAACGAAATTTCCGAATATTTATTCCTAATTATTCAGTAAATATATGAACGCTTTTTTTTTCTTTATCTTTAGTCCAATCGAACATACAAATGAAATTATCTGAAATTTAAAATTAACAAAAAACACGATATACGTGAATATTACTTTTTCTCAAATTTAAATATTTCGATATTTTTCAATCAAGTTTTTTTATACATATTTAACATTAACACACCGATTTGATACAATTGCTTGTATACAATATAGTTTTATAACTGTATAAAGTATTTGCTTTATCTATACAAATAAATAAAATTTGAGTCTGTTTGTAATATTAAAATAACCGCTTTTTAATCTTAATATATATAAATCTCGTGTCACAATGTTTGTCCTCAATGGACTCCTAAACCACTTAACCGATTTTAATCAAATTTGCACACCGTGTGCAGTTTGATCCAACTTGAAAGATAGGCTATATTTTATTTTGGTATATGTAATTATTATATTTAAGAAAAAAAAAGGCGGTACGAAGTTCGCCAGGTCAGCTAGTAAATGCATATGGATCTATACACGGTACGTATACCAAAATAACATTTTTTACCATTTTTGTCTGTCTGTCCGTCTGTTTGTTCCGGCTAATCTCTGAAACCGCTGTACCGATTTTGACGGGACTTTCACTGGCACGTAGCTGATGTAATAAGGTGTAACTTAGGCTACTTTTATTTTAGTTTTTTTGAAGTGAAACTTCTTTAGAATCGTTGTGATTTCAAACCGGAAGGCAACAACAGGGAAGGCCGCGCTACACGCCGCTAATTTTAAATTAGTTTTTTTTTATATTAGAAGTCGCGGGTACAGCAGCTAGTTAAAAACTAAAAACGTACTTAGGTACCTAATAATTATAGTCTTTTATATCTTTTGTTATGTGTTACCTCATAACTTTTTTACTGGGTGTACCGATTTTAATAATATTTTTTATTCAAAGACTTTCCCATTTCAATTTGAGCTATACCTGACGAGTGGTTTTTGAGTTATACTTAATACTAGCTGTGCCCGCGACTTAGTCCGCGCGGAATTTAACAAAAAACTTATTTTTCAGTTCGCAGAGTTATAAAAGAAATAGATTCCTAAAACAAAAGTAGCTTAAGTTACTCCTTATTACATTAGCTATCTGCCTGTGAAAGTCCCGTGAAAATTGGTCGAGCCGTTTCAGAGATTAGCCGGAACAGACAGACAGACAAAAATTGTAAAAAGTGTTATTTTGGTATATGTACCGTGTATACATCCATATGCATTTATTAAAAAGCGGTTATTTTAATATTACAAACAGACTCAAATTTTATTTATTTGTATAGATAAAGCAAATACGAACTTGTGGAGGCCTATGTCCAACAGTGGACTGTGATAGGCTGTAGTGGATACATCCATATGCATTTATTTGTATAGATTGTGTAGTGTGTGCCTACTACAGATATTGATGTAAATAAATAAAAGATTTTTTTTTAGAAAAAATATAATTATTACATACCTATAGCTGTGAAATGGTAAGCACTAAATATTGTTTTTAATTTAACGCCTCAATGTAAAGTTTGTATAAACATGTAATTTACATTAACTTAACGGTCAATTAGCAATTACAATATGCGTTTCACGTTGTATTTTGCGATTGTAAATCAAGATAATTTTTTTTTCATTATAGATTTATGTCAACATATCGATCGACACGGAGTAATTTAATGAAAAATAGCAATTTGCAATAATCGCGCTCTTATCGCGTAGCAGATTGCTCTAGGTCAATTACTCGAGTAAGACGTCAATTGTTGATCGCTTGTTGTAGCATACACCAGAAACTAATTGCTTATAATTATGATGTAGCTCTATTCTTTTTAAATACTTATTTTCGAACTAGCTGATCAGTTCCCAATTCGTTGGGCGTTAATTATTATTTTTGTGATGCAAATATATAGATATAGTAAAGTTATCATCTCACTCGCATTTCTCCGACTTGATTTACATATACTATTATTTTTCACTAATTTTTTTGTTAAATAACAATAAAATATAGCCTATATCACTCTTGAATAGTGTAGCTTTCTGTTAGCGAAAGAATTTTCATGATCGGATCAGTATTTGCGAAGATTACCCTCTACAAACAAACAAAGTTATAAACTTTACCTCTTTATAATATGAGTATAGAATACAAATGAACAACAATTACGAATTACACTATTGCTGAGCTATTGCAAGTTATTTAAGAGTAGGATTTTTCTTTATTAAACTTTGTTGTTCACCACAAACATATTTCAAACACAGCTTACAAATCATGTAGTTCGACGGGCAGTCTTATTATATTAATTAGCTTTTTTCTTCAAACAACTCAAAGTGCCTATCATTAGCAAAATTAAAACAAATGTTTAAAGGTACTGACAACTGGACAATTTTAATCAAGCCTTAAATAGTAAATATACTTGGTCTACAAACGAGAACTAATCTTATATACAAAATTCTCGTGTCACAATATTAGTTACATGCATGCATACAATGCTCCGAAACGGCTGCACCGATTTTTATGAAATTTTGTGTGCATATCAGGTAGGTCGGAGAATCGGCCGACATCTATTTTTTATACCCCAAAGTTATAAGGGAGGGCTTAAGGGGTTTAATAACATAATATGTATATGGCAAAACAACGTTTTGCAGGGTCAGCTAGTAAAACCATAAATATATGATACATATCATACAATATACCTGGCAATAATAAAGTGAATTCAAAGCCGACTTACCTAATGATCTGATGCGCCCTGTTCCTCAGCAGCACGAGGACCTCGACCTCATCCCTGGGCTCGTTCCCTTGCTCGTCGTGTATGCGCGTGGCGCACAAAACTGAGTCCAGGGCAACCGAGAGGCAGTCGGCTAGCTGCTTCGCTAGGTCCATCTCTTTTTGGTCCGATTGTAGGTCTTTTTCCTGAGTGACAAATATGGGATAATATTAACATTAATACTAGTCATATTACAAATTATAATTTAATTCGTTTTTGATAAATTAATGTGAAGCTACCGCGGATTGTTTGATTTAACTTGATTTTGTTAATTGTTTTATTTTAAATTATAATACATTGACATTGTGTAGCTAAGATCTTATTCAATTTAATTAAATAATTTATCTTGATTTAATTAGATTTAATAAATTTAAATATACATATATTTTAATTTGATTTCATTTCATTTAATATTGTGTTATAATTCTTATTTTTAATTGTACATGCATAAAAAAGAAAACAGTTTTTAAGTTTTGTGAAACTAAATGAAATTACAAAATACTTAAGTTCTGTTAAAAAAGTCAAGATCTGTTAAATTTATATGTCATTTAAGCAAAAATAGGTTAAAACATCTTTGTACAAAAATGACAAAAAACAACTCAAATCGATCAATATACAAGTGTTACAATATAAAATGAATTCGTGGTTCATAAAACCATCATTCGAAAATACAGCCTAAGATCGTGAGTATAAAACAAAAAGAAAAAATATAGAAAAGTTCACGAATGTAAAAATGCAACGCACGCCGGCCATTAGGCGAGGTTACGTAGGTATGTGCTGTATCAACGTAGGGCATTAGGTATCGGGAGCGTTCGAAATAGGCGAGTCACTCGCTCGTTCATGTTTAAATTAAAATAACATGCTCGAAATTTTGGAATACTTTTGCAGCCTCAATTACCTAGTACATTTTTAAATTATTTTAAAATTTTAATCGATATAAAAATAATTTTCCTTTCTTAATTACATATTTAAAAACACAATTTTGTTACATTCGTACAAAATGCGACATTATTATTAAAATGTACTGGCAGTTATTGGTGCAACATTGTATTTTTTCGAAAAATTTTAAACGTAACTTCGTTATATAAAATATCTGGTAAAAAAGGGAACAAAACGATACCCGAAATAACAAATTTGGCGCGTACCGAGATTTTATCGCTGAGATGTTCCACCGCGGTCCTCGTAAACAACTAGATTTACCGCGTGGTGCGAAAAAAATGTACAATAAAATTAAAGATGGCGTCATCGATAAGAACAATTAACACGGCAGCCAGAGGCTGTACGTTTTAATAAGTCCTTTTTAATGAGAAAAAATAAATTATTTTTAAACAAGATCAAAATTTGAATAGCGGGGCTATTTTTTATTTGTTTTATTCACACCGATATTAAGCTTGATTATAAATTATTAATATACTTTTATAAATGCATCGCTTATCTATCAAGGTATTTAAGATAATCATCGAGATAAAATATTCAAGAAATTGAAACTTGTACGGATTTAGCGTGTTGTTCAAAATTTGGGATTAACCAAATTTGATTAAAAAATTATTATTTAAGTTATAATTAATTACTTACATTATTTCAAATTACCAAGAATTATTTAAGGATATATGTATAACTGAGATAGGATACAGCAGGTAATATCCTGCTCAAAATATGGAACAGCCCGACTGGAGATGTACCTCGACCTTACAGAAGATAACAGCTAAATAATACTACTTTTAAGGAGGTTTGTATTCTTGTGGTAAGTGAGGTGACCAGAGCTCTTGGGAGGAATTGGAGATAAGTCGCTGCTTTAGAACGAAAGTGACCTAATTCAAATTTTCAACTTTTTGGGAAATGGCAAAATAAGATTTCATGTTTAGTCATTTTTGCATTAGTTTAAGTATATATCCGAAACCAAGTAAGTTAATTGCCCATTGATTGTTGATATATTTTAACTAACTATTATGCTTGATAATTATTGTAATTTTTTATTATTATTTTGATAAACAATATTTTAAAATAACGATTTTCAAAAACTAGTTACTTCAAGGTCATTTTTTGAGCGAACATCTTTATTATCGTTTGACTTAATATTAATTAGGTCAGTTTCGTTTTAATAACTTAAAATTGATGTATGGCCTTTTGAGTATTATGTCATTTTTGTATTAAAGTTAGAGTAAGTATTTGCTAATAACTCACTTCGATAACAACTGTTCACAAATAAAACTGTAGTTTGTGTTCAAGTTATTTATTTTATTTAGAGAATAATTAACATTTCTTTCAGAGATCTGCCTACATTGGCATATTTATTTCTAAAAAACTATTAAAAAAAATATTATATTCCTCCAACCTTATGATAGCAATTTTTGGTATCGAAATAAACTTGTAAAAAACCTAAATACTCTTATGAAAACAAAAAATATAACACCTATACCTAGAAAATACAAGATTTTTTAACACCTACTACAAAATATATATTTATGAATAATTATGAGATCGCTTTAATATGAGGAACATTTTGTAAGTCAGTATTCATAATACCTAATTCTCCGAGACAAGTCTTTGATAGTAATCTACATAATAATTAGGTATTAATTTTTTTCTTAATAGCTCCATAAGACCTTTTCTTGTATTTTCCGATAACTTCAGTTTTTCTTGAAATACTCGTTTAGTATCTATTTGTTCAATACAAGGCATCTTCTTCCTTTTATTTCTCATGTTTACGCGCTTATATTTGTCTTGTGTGTAACTGGTCTTATAATAAAAAACGAAAGGTTCATTTTTTACAAACCTTAAAACGCGTATATCACCCCATGAAAACTGCTCCCTGTCATCATCATCCTCATTGAAGTTGTACCCCCACTCGTTTTGCAAAGCTTTTAAATCTATTATAGCATCATAACTTAATTCGTGAACCTTGAAAGGTGTCCCAGATTTTTTAGCGCTCTTAATTAGGCTGATATATTCATAAGGTGAATAAATGGGGCCCGATTTTAGGCTTTTTTTAATTTCTTTTTCAATGAGAGAGTGGACATTATCTCCCTCGTTTTGCGTATGCCCAGTAATAAGGAATTTATGTGTTATCGACCCAATGTTGGGCAGTTTAGCTACCATATATGCATAAAGAGACGTAATATATTTATTTTTATTCTGTCCTGAGCAGTTATCCGAATAAAAAGTTATGTGTAATATATTTTGGTCCGATGATTTCTCACTGAGATTTTTTATGTATTCATAAACACATGAGCCTATCTCGTTGGAGCCTCTTTTGGCTTGAGTCTCGTCCCAAAAGTAACAGTACACATTATTATATGCACCTAGGTCCTCGGCGTCGCTGTTATTTCTCATTTTTAAGGTTTTTTTTTGTTAATTCAGCTATTGTAAAATTTATACAGTTTAATTTAGAAACATAATAAAAAGAACTAGTTTCCCCTTTTGGGCATTGCATAATCGCTTGCAGGTCATAAACAGCACAAATATTTGTTTCATTTATATTATTGCGATCTTCCTTTTTTTCGAGACGACAGATTGTTTTTTCTGTTATATGCATATCATAGGTCTCTTGTAACATTTCTTTTTGCTGTAAACTTGCTAACTCATATTCTAAACAAAAATCACATTTATCTTTCTTCGGTTGGTAGAAGCTTATATTAAAGTTAGTGGTAAAAATGTTATGGTACAACCAGTACGGTAATTCATGTTTATTTTGCTTCTCCCTTATATTTAGTAAATCACGCCACAAATCTTTGATAGTTTTTCCACCAGCAATGTATTCTCTCTCGGAATCAGCCCTAGTCAAGTGGGATGGGATTCTCGGAATGGAATTTATATGTGCTTTTATGTCTTGTATATCTTTTTCATCAGTAGTCTTTCTATTCTTATGTTTTCCTCTTTGCTCTGCGTCTAAGAACCCTGTACTGTTGGATTTTGCCTTGACTGTTCGTATCTGTCTATCTGTAATGTCTAATGTATTTATGAAATATTTCTTGCAAACTCGAATTTTACTTCCGCCAATACTGAAAAAGAATGCATTATTTGGAGCTCTAGGCTTTTCTGCATTAGTATATTTATACTTTGGTTGAATTTCCATCATACACGATTTAATAAACATTCTTTGTAACTCAATAGATCCTAACTGCCAAAAAGAGTTAAATATTTCTTTCCGACAGGTTTCGTCAATTTTTTCCGAACATTTCATAAGACACGTGCACGGTTCTTTCATGCTACGCGCAGGAAGTTCTCTTTTAGATTTTGACTGGGATATATAAGATTTTCCGCTATTTCTTAATGATTTTGCAATATTCTGCTTCCATTTCTCGGGATTACGCGGACGTTTTTTAGGTCTTCTATTTGCAACATTTGATTCATAAACGACACTGCCTGAGGGTTGTTGTTCTGGATCAGCTGATGATTGAGACTGGAAACTAAAACCATTTCCTAAAGTCTGCTGATCTTGTTGTGTTTCATTTGTAGCTGAAGAATCGACGGAGTTTAAGTAATAGAAACTTCGAAAAGTTTTACTTTTAACTATCTTAAATGTAGGGTCATCATCGCTAAGATCTGGGTCACTTTCAAGCTCATTAATAGGTGATACACGATAAGAAGGCACTGTTGTCTTTGCCAGTCTATTACAAGGTAATGTTTCGTCGTTAGTTGTAGATAGTGTCATAGTTGTTCCATTATTGTTTTGTATATCTGAACAACTCCCTGAGGTGCTAGAACTGGATGATGATGAATTGCTGCTTGATGAACCAGAAGATGATGAAGAAACGCTACTGCTCCTGACTCTTATTTGTGGTACAAATGAATGAATGTATTCCGTCTCTGATTCTTCAGCTAAAATGTTTACATTTATAGGCGAGGATATTGATCTTCGATTCTGGAAAAAAAAGTTTAATTAGCCTATTACAAGACATACCTTATGACAACGCTTTATGAAATATAAATATTTTACTTACAGCCTTAATCATATTCAAACGGCAAGGTTTTTCATGATTTTCACGATCAGGCGTGTTTTCAATAAATGATGCATTCGGGGAAATGTTTTCAATATTAAATTTTGTTTCCTGAGAAAGCAAAAAATAAAGCTCATAATTATGACCAAAAGCAGCAATATAGCATACTATACTATCATAAGTAAATTTTATATTCCCTGTTTAATTCGTGCTTTTTTCCATATACTCTACATCTAGCCTCCACTTAAGGGAAGAAAAATGTAGCTTACGCTATGTCAGCGAAACTAAGAAAATAGGAAAAATAAATAAATCATTCATACACATATTACATGCTCAAAATCAGCAAAGGCAATAAGAATACACAACGAAATATTATGCTTACCTGCTGGTTTGGTTTATGCTCATCTTCGTCCACATTCTTCCTTTTTTTAGCGTTTTCCAAAATCATGAGAGTTCTCTTTTTCATCTTTAACGAATTAAAGAAACAAATGGCCTAAAATAAAAAGCGTAGGCTAGCATTAGAATAAAATTGACTGAAAACCAATATGGAAGGCATTAGCAATAACCGTTTTAATATAAAAGAGATTTAATTATTAATAGAACATAGAACATGATAAAAATTTTAATAGTAAAGTGACTTAATTGTTGTTAAGTCTAGACGTCCAAATAATTTTTAGTAATAAAGTGGCGTAAACATGAATAAGTCGTAAATGTTATAAAAATATTCGGAAGAGTATTGAGTTAAAACCTATTATGTTACTTTAATTACAAAAACGAAAATGTAATTCTTACCTTTTTTCGGAATAAAAACGACTCAAATACGAATTGGTCACTTTATTTGCGTTTGGTCAACGTGTTGCGCTTGCGGCTGCGGGAATAATACTAAAAGGTGCTTTAGCGTTCCGACCCAGGACCCCCCCGCGCCCAGTAAGAAAGTGACCAAAATAGCGCGTTCACACTCTTCTAATACAGTTGGGACATTTTCTGATTAACTAAGCGATAGATTACGGTGTGTAAAGTCGTTCAGTGACATTAACTCAATTTTGAGATTTTTTGCGTTAAGTCGGTTTCGTTCTAAAGCAGCGAAGTGTCGGCAACGCGTTTGCGATGTTTGTAGTGTTTCATGCGTCTAAAGGCTACGGTAATCGCTTACCATTAGGTGAGCCGTACGCTTGTTTGCCGACCTACTTGTATAAAAAAAATATTTGCAGCATTGATGTTAAAGTATTCTATTAAACTTCAAAAATACTAATTACCTCGATTTGCTGCAAGTATAGCCAAAATTAAATCAATTACGAAAACAAATAAATCCCCACAAAAATAAAAATACAAAAATCATTTGTAATTACAATCAAGATACGTTATCAAATATTTTTAACGAAAGACCGTCTTAAGGTTAATTATCTTTCGTAAATTTAAACTCCGTATAACATACGGCGCTGTCAAAAAAATTAGATAAAACATTATCGTGTTTCTCTGAGCGAGAATTTCAGACATACTTCGCATTAAAAGAAATCAACGCGCTCCAACATTAACATACGAAATTAGATATTGAACTTGACTTTTAAAAAAATGCTATACAAATATACTCTTATTTTGATGTCAAAGATTTACCGGAGATAACGTCAACCCTTCACCGGAGCTGTGTTAATTAAATATATAAAATAACCGTACAAAAATCAATTAAGAACGGAATCAATTGAATTAGAATTTCTGAAATTTATAATTTGAAAATGTATTTTAATTTAATACATAATTAGTAAAAATAACTTTATATATAATATCATGAAGATTTATACATGTACATATTATTATTTTATAAGTTTGAAATATAGCACTAACTCATAAAATAGTTAACTACTAAAAATTATTTTGAATTGGCGTCGTTATTATTAGCAATTTTATTGCTTACTTATACATTTTGAAAAATTCAAAGAACATTTTATAAACATGAATTGGGAAAAGTGCTATTCAGAACTCATGATAGTAGGTACACAACATTTCATGTTCATAATTACTATTTCAGGGACAAACAATCTATTTCAGGGACCATTCAAAACACAGTCCCTTTAAAAAGACTATTATATACCAGCAAAATATCTTGATTGTACAGAATAATGTTATATGTGCAATTATTTAGAAACTTTATAGTAAAAATCATTTTTTTTAATTAAAACATTAATATTGAGTGACGTCAAGAATCTAGCAGAAAATTTATTCATATCTATGCACCATTATAACTAAACCCTATCGAAAAGCTCTCTGAGATTTTAACTCTTCCTATAAAAAAGAATCTTGTGATACTTTTCTGAATACGTTTATACGATATTCATAAATTCATTAACGTGTTATCTAATTTTAACATTTTTTTAAAGAAGCTGTATAAAAATTATATAATGTTACGAGTAACCCGAAATACATGTTACATAATATCAATAATAGCACCAATACACGACAATTTTAAATATTGTTTCCCACAAGCACGCAAAATTATAATATATAAACTAAACTCATTTTATATAAGAACATAACTGTTAACAAAATATTCTAAATTATTAAACAAAAATGCAGCTACCGGTACTTTATTTATGTATAAACTAGCTGACCTGTACCCACTTCGTTGGGCGTTACTTATTTTTGCGATGCAAACATATAGTAAAGTTTTCATCTCGCTTGCATTTCTCCGACTTGATTAACATATATTATTATAATTTTTCATTGAATTTTTTGTTTAATAATAGTAAAATATAGCCTATATCACTCTTGAATAGTGTAGCTTTCTGTTAGTGAAAGAATTTTCATGATCGGATCAGTATTTGCGAAGATTACCCCCTACAAACAAACAAAGTTAAAAACTTTACCTCTTCATAATATTAGTATAGATTATAATATTAGTATAAATAAAAAATAAAGTAGATAAGCGAGTCTACTTGATAGCACAAACGCTCCCTCTGGATGCATTAGCGCCGCTTTTAAGGCGCCCGCCCACTCACCGCTACCGGGAATGTTCAGGGGTGTCTATTGTCGATATAATTCGATTATTACTATAAAGAATCTCTTAAGAATAATTCGAATTGAAAAATTAAGTTACGCCTTAATTATAATTTAGTTATAAAAATTCTTTTTCGTTATTTTCATAGATAAAAGAACATATTGTTTAATTATTTCTGACATAAAATATAATTATTGATACTTGCTATAATTATTTATCATGAACTAAAAATGAAATAAAAAAATTTATCTATACTAATATAATAAAGCTGAAGAGTTTGTTTGTTTGTTTGTTTGTTTGTTTGTTTGAACGCGCTAATCTCAGGATCTACTGGACCGATTTGAAAAATTCTTTCAGTGGTAGATAGCCCATTTATCGAGGAAGGCTATAGGCTATATATCATCACGCTAAGACCAATAGGAGCGGAGTCCACGCCGACGAAGTCGCGCGCAGAAGCTAGTAAGGAATAAAAATAATAATTTCACTGTCGTATAGTGGTAACCCTAAAACGTTAAAGGCGCGGCCGACGTGTACTTTATACGACCCCGCTGTTTAACCGCACACAAGCTTCTCTAGACACATAACAATATTTCTACAAATGTACCTATAAAATTATTATATGAAAAAAAAAACACAGTCGAATTGAGAATTCGTTTTTATGAACTTGGTTAAAAATATATAAAGAATTTGAGATAGAAATTCTTAAGTGTTCAAACACAAAATACGTCCTTTAACATTTAAATAACTCTAATTAAATTTGAACCCTCCTCATAAAGCCCAGCAGCCCAGAGTATAAACGACTAAGGGCAGTTAAAGCACCTTGTTACTGCTTGATGAAAAACTGTTAATTTCAAGACAATAAAATTATAATCAAACAATACAGAAAAAAATACACTACTATACTACTACTTTGCGTGATTACTTAATTATTTCATTTTCGAAACACTTAGACCTTGGAGTAGCAGTGCTAAAAATTTTTTTAAAGACATAACTCCTCGCCTTATTGCCTCCAATGGTAATAGGGCTGGTGCATTTTTTGCCCAGAGAATCGGCATAGCGATTCAACGGGAAAATGCTGGTAATATTCTTGGCACCATTCTACGCGGACATCATTTGTACCAAAACTATCTTTAAATATTTAGTTCTTAAGTTGTGAATTGTTAATATGTATAATATTTCAGTAAACTTAATTATAAAACATCTACAATACAATGAAATATTCAACATTACTAAAAATAAATATTTCAAACAAAATTTAAAATAGTATTTTTGTACCAAACAAATTAAGTTTAAGCCAAGTACAAATTAGTTTTAATCACTTATTTACTTTATTGTACACCACCACTACATACATAATAGACATTAAACATAGTTCTTACATAGTTACAGATTGTTTAGTACAATGAACTTAAAGCTATTTATTTACCCATTTCTTTCAGACAACCCAAAGTTTCATTCATCTAATCTTAACAACCCTCGTAATAAAATAACAAAACTACTAAAAACAGTAAAGACAGTCGAAAGGTTGACGACGTCTGATCGAAGGGCATCAAAACTAACAGCGCGGAAAAATGTTTTCGAACCCTTTCAAACTGATAGAAAAAGTTACGTAAAGGGCGGTTCTTTACGGTCACGACGACGTTTATTGAAATTACGTAAAACTGTTTGGTTTATGATCAAATTTTTATATTGGACTAGAACTAATATAACTTTGTAATTTTTTTACGACTTATTTATTGGCCCAGCGGGCAAAAGCACTGTTTGTTATCAGTCATCTATCTAACTATCTATATAATAAAAATGATTTTTGCTCGAAAATGGCTCGACCAATTCAGCTAATTTTTTTTTTTGTACGTTTCTTAAGGCCCACGGAAGGTTTTAATACTAAAAAAATTAAAAAAAAAACTTCCGTTCCGTTTTCGTAACGTTATCGTCACGCATTCACCAGCTTACTCCCCAAGTCAAGCGTGCGTTAAGAAGTTTTACTTCAAAAAATTATTCTACAAGTATTTGCTCGTAATGTCAAGGAACCCCGATTCCTATCAGCATGTAACAATGATGATCACTCTTGGTAGTAAAATTATTATCCAGCTAGCAGTCACGCAATCAATGTGACGCCGCGTTGGCGCTGCGGTCACAGCACTGGATTGCGATTGGCTGTTGCGCGGGCGGTTCCGGGTTCGATCCCCGCACACGACCACATTTGTATTGGCCATACAGATGTTTGCCGTGGTCTGGGTGTTTGTGCAGTCCTTGTGGGTCTCCCCACCGTGCCTCGGAGAGCACGTTAAGCCGTCGGTCCCGGTTGTTATCATGTACACCTGATAGCAATCGTTACTCATAGTAGGATACATATCCGCCAACCCGCATTGGAGCAGCGTGGTGGATTAAGCTCCGATCCTTCTCCTACATGGGGAAGAGGCCTATGCCCAACAGTGGGATATTACAGGCTGAATCGTGATCGTGAGTCACGCAATCTAAAAAATATACCTTTATTATAAAAATAGAAAAAAGAAAAAGTCGGGTAAAACTTAGTAGTCTGATGTATCTAGTAAACCCAGCTATAATACTATATTAACCAATCTGATAGGTAACTTACGGATAAGGCCACGAAGAATTTTTAACTATTTAAGAGGTAACCAAATTTAGACAAGTAACGCCATCTCTATTTCCACATGCAAATCAAACGCCGACTAATCTGTTCACATAAAGATATACAGAGGGTATAGAGTACGCAAACTTCCGAATAGATGTCTCTCATTAACTATTTTCAACTTTACCAAAGGTTTAAATATAAGCACAAGATGTTTGCAATATGTGCTTAAAACGTTTTTGAAATTGGTCTTTCAAAATTGAAATTTTTTCAGACACTTCTACTAAGGGTTGGAATTGGAACAAATTAACTAATTTTATTTGTAAAAATTTATTTTAAGCTTATAAATGTCATATTCCAAACGAGAATGCTTTCAATTGTGTAGTAGGTGCACAGATCACCCCCAGGTGGTATTAAGAAAAATCAATTTAAATATATAGTTTAGGAAATTACATCTTGATATGTGGTTTTTTTTTTTTTTTTTTTTTTTATACCACGACGGTAGCAATCAAGCATACGGCCCGCCTGATGGTAAGCGGCTACCGTAGCCTATGGACGCCTGCAACACCAGGGGCATCACATGCGCGTTGCCGACCCTTCAAAAACCTATTTACTCCCCTCTTGAAGGACCCCATACTGTAGCATTGTGGGAAAACCTCGGCAGGGAGTTCATTCCACAGCCGAATGGTCCGTGGGAGGAAGTTCCTCTGAAACCGAACTGTACGGGACCATTTGGGCTGCAATGTGTGAGCATGAATTCCCTGTCGATGGCGAGCGGTGCGATGGTAAAAAGTGGCCGTGGGCATCATCTCGAACAATTCTTCGGAACACAACCCATTGTACAAACGATAGAGCACGCATAGGGATGCAAGATCTCTTCTTAGACTTAAGGGCTCAATATCGCTCGTCAGTATTGGATCGTCGACAATTCTCACAGCTCTCTTTTGAACCGAGTCGAGAGGACCAAGCTGGTATGCCGGTGCTCCCGCCCAGAGGTGAGAGCAGTACTCTATGTGGGGGCGGACTTGCGATTTATATAAAAGCAGTCTTTGCCCCGGCGTGAAGTACCGCTTCGCTCTATTGAGCACACCGAGTTTTTTGGATGCCAGCTTGACCTTGTCTTCCAGGTGACATCGGAACTGGACGTCGCTGGATATGTCGACACCAAGGATACCAATACTGCTAGAGATGATAAGGGGTGTGTCCTGGAATTGAGGGGCCACAGTGAATGGGGTTTTCTTAGCGGTGAACGCACAAACTTGTGTCTTGGAGGGGTTAAATTGGACTAGATTGTCTCGACCCCAATCGGAGACTCTGGAAAGAATACTCTCGATTTGAGACACAAGTTGTTCGCGACTTTCTACCACAGCGGAACGAGGGATGTTTGCACGGCCTGTATAGAAAGCGTCCCCAGTGCTGTCGTCCGCATAGCAACAAATGCCGTCAATAGATAGTAAGTCGTTGATATGCAGAAGAAACAGCGTTGGAGACAGCACAGAACCTTGCGGGACGCCAGCGTTTAAGCCCAGTTTTGCGGAGCAGCAGCCATCTACAACGGCTCTTATGCATCGACCAGACAAAAAACTGGCAACCCATTTGCACAAACCCTCGGGTAGTCCGTACGATGGCAACTTCGAGAGAAGACCCCGGTGCCAGACCCGATCGAACGCCTTCGCCATATCTAAGCTAACTGCCAATGCCTCACCTTGACTCTCAATGGCTGAAGCCCATCGGTGTGTCAGGTACACCAGAAGGTCACCAGTCGAGCGACCGTGGCGGAAGCCGTATTGCCGGTCGCTGATCAAATCGTGTTCCTCTAGGTACCTGAGGAGCTTGGTGTTAATAACACGCTCCATAACCTTGGAGAGAAGGGAGGTAATAGCGATAGGCCTGTAATTCGATGGATCTGATCTATCGCCCTTTTTGGGCACCGGGTGCACATGGGCAGTCTTCCACGAAGACGGTACTTGCCTAATGTGGTAGGAAAGTGCGAAAAGTCGCGTAAGTACAGGGCACAGCTCTGGAGCACACTTTTTCAGCACAATCGCTGGAATGCCGTCGGGCCCACTCGACTTATGAATGTTGAGAGCAAGCAGCTCACGCCGGACATCTCTTTGTGAGAAATTTATTTCCGGCATGGAGTATCCACACCGCGGGGTGGTTGGCGGTACGGCGCTCCCATCGACATTCAAAGTCGAGTTTGAGGCAAAGAGTGTGCCTAAAAGATCGGCTTTCTCCTTGGCGCTATGGGCCAGGTTGCCGTCGGCATTTTTCAGTGGTGGTAAGGACGACAGGCAAAAGTTCCCTTCGGCAGCTTTGGCGAGCGACCAAAAGGCACGACTCCCGGAGGGGTAGTTAACAAGCCTTTCGCCAATTCTCCCGATGAACTCGAATTTAGCTCTGGCAATTGCTCTTTTACAGGACCTCGAGACAGCATTTAGTTTGCGTTTCACATCAGATATATTCGGGTCGCTATTACTCCGAGCCGTGGTCCAAGCCCTGAATGCGGCTTGCTTAAGGCGTTTCGCTTCCTTACAAGGCCGATTAAACCACGGTCGTTTCCTTGTCCCGGCAGCAACTAGCGAGTTTGGGATGAAATATTCCATACCCGCCAGTATCGTCTCAGAGACAGCAGCTGCGCAGGTGTCGGGATCTTCTGATGTGAAGCAAAGCTGCCTCCACGGGTACGATGCATAGTACTCTCGCAATCCATCCCAATCTGCTGACTTGTACTGCCATAAGCGCCGCAAACTAGTTGGCCGAAGTGGGTCTGTGCGCGTGCATGGTGCAAGAGTCCGGATGAGGCAGTGGTCGGACGAGCCAAGTGGTGCATCCACTGAGATGGAATATCCATCCGGACGTTGAGTCAGCAGTAGGTCCAGTATAGAGCTCGTATGGTCCTCAATATCTGGTATTCTTGTTGGAGAATCTACCAGTTGTGAGTAACCATAGGCCAGAGCAAATTCGTGAGCACACCTCCCCGCGTAGTCAGTGGACCGAGAACTAAGCCATTCAGCGTGGTGGGCATTAAAGTCTCCTAAAATCACCAACTCCGTAGAGGGGTATTGCTCAAGAACTTTGTCCGTCGTCAATTGCAGGTGCTCGAAGAGTCGCTTTGTTTCCCTGTCACCGCTATGAGACCTGTATAGGCACGCGTAAACACGGGTGTGGCCGCCGCAGTCCACGCGCACCCACAATATCGACAGGTCCCTGTCCTCTAAATGAAGGAGACGGCGGCAGCAGATATCCTCCCGAACGAACACACATACCCCGGCACGTCTCAGGAATTTATGTTCGAGTTTGTAGCCGGGATAGTGTAAGTATGAAGTTTCGGCCGGGCAAGATATCTGCGTCTCCGTTAGAAATAGTAGGGTCGGCTGCGCAGTCTCCAGGTGTTGATGGACTGCGTTAAGGTTTGCATGGAGCCCCCTGATATTGCAGAAGTCCACTTGTGTGGAGAGGGCATTCGCTGTGTATACCTTACTTTTCTTTTTATTTTCCATTTGCGGGAGAGGATTATAGGTTTTTTTTGTGAAGATTTGTTGTGTTGATAGCTAAAAAGGCAAATTTGCAATGCCGACCAGCCACAGGCTGGCACAGGTACTGTGGGTTGTCGGCGCAGCGTACGAGAGGGCCCCCAGTCCCCCCCTACTGCAACAGCCGGGTCCACCCCGGTCTCCTTCTCCGGCACGACGCTACAGTAGGGATTTTTCGCGGGTTGGCAGTTCAGCCTCCCAGGGCGGAGATTAAGTGATCCCTGGGTTCGGGAACTCTACTGACCCGCGGGCGGCCAGCGACAAACCGTTTCACTGGGTCTCACTGACCGCTGCGCCCACACTCCCGCGCCTACGCCTGCCGATGACTGTATCATTCGCATCACCGGCCTTCCGCTACCAACACAACAAATCCTCGGGAGCTCTGGATACCTTACTCACCGCAGGAACACAACACCGTCAAAGAGCAGTGTTATTTGGCTGCGATCTTCTGTAAGGCGGAGGTACCACGCCAGTCGGGCTGCTCCAATTTGAGTAGGGTTTAAACCCCACTGTGCCCTACCTCTCTCCTGTGCCCTACCTCTCTACTGTGCCCTACCTCTCTACTGTGCCCTACCTCTCTACTGTGCCCTACCTCTCTACTGTGCCCTACCTCTCTAAAGGTTAAAGGTAATGCCTCATTCTTGTATACAGGAAATAAATATATATCTGTATATTGTTTTCTAATATTAACGCGAATCTCACTAATTATAATGAAACAAATTTTTCGGATATTATCGCGGTTTATAAGTATTTTACATGTCCGACGTTTCGGATACTTTACAGCAACCACGGTTACGGTAGGACTACAATACTATATCTGTATACTCTGATTAATGTAATTGTTTCTTTAGGAAATATTAGACTGGATCTTTGAGTACGAGTGTCAGTATCAGACTATGAGTGTGAATGAAAGTGTATCATGAGTGTCTGACATTAAGAATTAGCGTATATGAGAGTATGAGCGAGCGTGTGAGAGAGTATTAGTGAGAATGTGTAAGAGTACGAGTGTGCGTGTGAGAGAGTGTGAGTGAGCATGTGTTAGAGTACGAGTGTGCGTGTGAGAGAGTGTGAGTGAGCATGTGTTAGAGTACGAGTGTGCGTGTGAGAGTATGAGCGAGCGTGTGTGAGTATAACAGCTTGTGTGAGAGTATGAGCGAGCGTGTGTGAGTATAACAGCTTGTGTGAGAGTATGAGCGAGCGTGTGTGAGTATAACAGCTTGTGTGAGAGTATGAGTGAGCGTATGAGACTCACCATCTGGCGCGCCAGCAGCGTGGCGAGGTGCACGCACGTGTTGGTGGCGAGCAGCTGCGCGGCGCTGGCCGTGCACGCCGCCATGCAGCGCGCCACCAGCGCCGCGCCCGCGCACACGCACCTGCGGGTGCACGCCAGCTACTACACGTGGACTGAACGAACATATATACCTGGTGCGGGATCCTCACTCATCATCATCATCACTTCGGCCTATCGCAGTCCACTGTTGGACATAGGCCCCCCCAAGTTCGCGACAAAAATGGCGTGAACTCGTGTGTTTTGCCAATAGTCACCACGCTGGGCAGGCGGGTTGGTGACCGCAGGGCTGGCGCCGTCGCACCGAAAACGCTACTGCCCGTCTTTGGCATGTGTATTTCAAAGGCAGCAGTTGGATGGTTATCCCGCCATCGGTCGGCTTTATAAGTTCCAAGTTGAACTTCTAGTAGTCCACAAATGCCATATACGTCGGCTAATAATACTTTTTAGTCTTTTGTATGATATAATATTCTGAACAGTATGGATATGGATTTGGTCCAAGCCATTTTGAAACCCAGCCTTTTCGAGTGGTCGAAATTCGTTGACTTCGTGAGATTCGTAACGAACCTAGAAGATATTTTATAGATTTGACTCAGAAGAGAAATCGGTCAGTAATATCCCGAGAGCGTTTTATCAACCACGGCTCTGGGATGGTAGTCTGGTGAATTAAGTGGGCATTAAAGTGCTTCGCTAAAAATTTTAGGACATGACGTTCTGTGGCCTTAAAAAACTCAGCTGTCACGATATTTCGAAGGCGTCGACAATGCCGCGTTTCAAAATTACAATCGCGATAAATAAGCAATTTACCTATTTATATTGGGAGAATTTTTAATAAGTAAGTGTACAAAAACCCTACATAAAAAAATAAACTTACTTGGCAGATATCGGTGGATTTAAGTCTTCCTTCTCAGCAGCCACGGCTAGCAATTGTGCGATCACTTTTACAGCTTGGAACCGTTGTATTGCCATTTTCTCTGTTATATTTTGCTGTCGAAGAATTTCACTCGTCAATTATTAAATAATAATGACAAATATTAAATATACAACGCATTTCGAAACAGGTTTCCTTCTGTTTATGGGCATATAGATATACAATTATACATATAGGTAATAGGATGTAGGCATACCACAGCCAAAATTATAAGTGAAAAAAAAATGAAAAATTTAAAGGTGATAATTTTAAAAAATATTATAGATTATAAAAACATTTGTGAATTAGACATTAGGCAAAGTAATTCTTAGGCTAGGCACACCGATAATTAAATATTTAATCGCCGTTTTTGTTTCTATAATAAATTTAACACTCACTTAGAGCCAGAATAGATAAGTGCAATACAATCAGAACTTCAATTCTTAAATGATTAATGCATTTACAAAATAATAAAAAGCTATAAAACATACGCACCTTCTCGAATTTCTCCATTATCCTGTACAATTCGTTCATCTGCTTCTCCAAGAATGGCAAGTCTAGATCTACCTTAGTCTTCCTATCACTTCTACCACTGGCCCTACTCATATCACTCGTGGAACTACAAACAGAACTAGCTGTACTAAACTTCGCCCTATCTTCTGCATTCTTCTTTTTCTTATTCTTCTTTTTAGGTTCCTTCTCAACTTCTTCTGGAACTTTGTCTGCTTGAGTACTTGTGTGCGGTTGCTCAACTTTAACACTATCTTTAACTTCTTTATTAACATTTGATTCAGTACTTGAATTGACATTATCTTTCTTCTTTTTACCATTATCCTTTTTTTGTTCTGGTTCGGAATTACCGTTAGCTACTTTTCCTTTTTTCTTCTTACCGGGTTTCTCTTCTTCGACTTCTAAGCCGTTCGAGTGATTTGAATTGGTTTCCGGTAGCAGTGGCGCTATGATGTTCCTTATGGAACTTATCACTCGATACACTTTACTCGTCACTGGATTTAAGTACGTATCTAGTGTTGTTATGTTGTCGTCGAATATAGGATTCGAATTTCCACTGTTGAAAGTATGAATATATTAAATATATCTTAGACAACAAAACAAACATTCTTAACTTATTGGGTAGTTGGTAGTTTAAATCGGATTCATGGAGAGATCATTTCAAGAATAAAATAATAAGTAATTTTAATATTAAAAGGATCTTGCTATTAATTTTACTACCAACAAACAAAAGAAGTTATCCTGTCTGTAAAGAAACTCTTACAAGGAAATTACAACGTATTTACTAACTTTAAGCTTACTCATTCAGAAACCCTTATAACCACATAAATATATTATTAAAATTAGGAAAGAAAGAGTATACAAAATATCTTACGATGCTAGTAATTTTTGCTTCAGTTTCCTAGCTTTCTTCTTAATCGCCTTCTGCTTTTCTCTATCTTTTCTCTCTTGGTCAATTCTCGCAGCTTCCTCTACTTCTTTTGGAATTTGATCTTGACTTTCTGACGATGTCTAAGATTAAAAAAAAAAAACTTTTGTTATAGAAAGAACTACCTGTGAACCAGTTACGTAGTAGTTAGTGGTTCTGACTTAGTGCAAATTTCTTGACAAAAGATGGCCACCTTCTGTCTCTCTATATAAATTCTACTATCTAATTCTTACTCACAAAAACTGGATCTGGAAAATTTAACTAAAAATACTCCTTTAGCACAGATAGCATAACTAATTACAGCTCCCTAATTCTGTACTTATTCAAACTTATAGGACCAAAAATTAATAAATGTAATAATATTTATTTTAGACCATTAATCCACATTTTTGGTTGAAAAAAACTTAACTAAACTTGGTACTTCAAAAAAAAGATGTTAGCTACACTTACGGCTTGTCGAGGGCCGGTGGCTTTTTCTCTGATGGCTTGTAAGTGTGATTCAAGTCTTTGTTGGCTTGCGTCTTGCTTGTCTCGTATTCGAGACCGAAGGGCGTCCGCTTCTAGCTCAGCAGCGGCTGCTAATGCTGATAGACGGGACTTTACGCCTTCCGCCTGTATACGTAAGGTCGAAAATAAATTGATCGATATCTTTTTAATATTAACCGTCTATGTACTTATGTTATCCTAATACTTCTCAATAGAAAATAGGAGTTAATTTATTTGATATGATAAAGTATCTTTTATTTAAAGTTTATTTTCTAACGCTGATAGACGGGATTGTACACCTTCTGTCTATACACATAAGGTTGAAAATAAATTAACTGAATGCTTTTTGTTCTTAACTATTTGTGTATTTATGTTATCCTGGTACTTTTTCTTAGTTGGCAAACATTTATTTTTACGTTTTTTTTTTTTGGATTGTAATTAATTTTATTTAATTATTGTTATGGTTGTACAAAATTGGTGACTAAATTAAAAAAAATACTTAGCACCATTAATAGTAGATTAGTAGCCAAGGGCTGTAAGGCATCAATTGCAGCCCGAGATATTTAGGCGCACGAGCGCAGCGAGGGCGCCTATAGTTCGAGGGTGCAATTGATACTTACACCCGAGCTAACTATTCTGCTTTACATCTCGATTGTGAGGTAAGTAGAGAAAAAACCGGCATTACAAGAATAAAACATTTTATTTGTTGAAATTTATAGTGAAATGAGAACAATTTTCAAATTGAGCTTCGTCGTTCGATATTTAAAATTGATGACTATTATACTCACACGAAGACAAGGCTGAATAGCAAAGCGACCTCTTTGGTCATTGGGCTGAATGCATGATGATGTCTATTGCCAGTATGATGGTTAGATGTACGCTTAGGATGTACGCGAATTTTTTGAAAGAAAGAAGTGTTTTTTTTTTAATTACTTACCGCCCTAGGGCGTTTCTAGCTACATTATTACCCTAGAGCGGTAATGAGTCACCTACAAGCCCCATTTGGAGGTAATAAGAACCTACTTACCGAACATGAGTGATGTAAAATAACTTACGACATTTTTCAAAATGATCTTTGCTTTGCTTAACTAAAACCAAGAGTTGCAACTATAACATTGATACATGACAATATTTTTATATAATAACGCGATGTAATACTTTTAAGTTTTATATTTATAAAATGTGTCTTTGTGTGCAATAAAGTTGTTATTATTATTATTACTAGCTTCTGCGCGCGACTTCGTCGGCGTGTACTCAGCTCCTATTGATCTGAGCGTGATGATACATAGCCTATAGCCTTCCTCGATAAGTGGGCTATCTAACACTGAAAGAATTTTTCAAATCGGCCCAGTAATTCCAGAGATTACCGCGTTCAAACAAACAAACAAACAAATAAACAAACAAATAAACAAACAAACAAACAAACAAACAAACTCTTCAGCTTTATATATTATTTTATTATTATTATTAGATGGCCCGGTGAACTTCGTATCACCTACGTATATTTGTAAAAAATATACACAAAACACTTTCTGAACGCACCTATAAATATTTGACAACCAATTGACAACGTTTTTGACAAAAGACATCATATTTCCCCGCTAGGAACATTTTGTATTGGAAAATTAAATCGTCATTTTTGGTATTTTCCGTTACATATTATTTGTGTTTCTCAATATAATATTAATTTGTTATTATTTTATAGGATCTATTTATTATTCAAATCATAATTCTCAGAACATTAGCGCAAGTATAACAATACAACCTACAAATTCACAAGCTTCTCAACAGCCCGGCTAGCTCAGTCGGTAGAGCATGAGACTCTTAATCTCAGGGTCGTGGGTTCGAGCCCCACGTTGGGCGAAATATATTTTTCAATCTTATTTTTACAATTTTAACTAGATATTACATTTCTTTGTCTTTTTTTTTGAAGTGAAACTTCTTTAGACGCATGAGGGGTAAAATTTGAGCGACCAGTAACGCAGCAGCGTCATGACGTTCAGTACTTGGATGGGTGACCGCCTTTTTGTTTTTTTCTACCAGTTTTTTTGTATTTTAAATTCGTTTTTTTTAATTAGTGTTAGTTCCCAAACTTGGAACAAAAAACTTAAACAAAAAAAGAACTTAACTAATTGTAAGTTTTACTTTTGACATGTGTACTTTGTACTCATGTCAGAAGTCAACTGTCAATTGTCAACAACAACAGAGCAAATCCAGTTGGATTTTAACATTTTATTAAGTAGGAAAACAAAAAAAATGTGGAAAGAGCGTGACCGAGAAGTGTGCAGCAAGCGCAGCTTAAGCACGCTGTCAACCACACTAAACGTCACGTCACGTCACGTCTCGTTTCGTCACGCCACGCCCCGTCACGTACCTTCTCCCGCGCCGCGTCGTCCCGCTCCTGTCGCCGCAGCTCGCGCAACTCTTCCACGCACGCGTCCCACTCCTTGCGTCGCTCTACACTGCTCCACACTACACGTCACGTCACGCCCCGTCACGTACCTTCTCCCGCGCCGCGTCGTCCCGCTCCTGTCGCCGCAGCTCGCGCAGCTCCTCCACGCGCGCGTCCCGCTCCTTGCGTCGCTCTACACTGCTCCACACTACACGTCACGTCACGCCACGTCACGTACCTTCTCCCGCGCCGCGTCGTCCCGCTCCTGTCGCCGCAGCTCGCGCAGCTCCTCCACGCGCGCGTCCCGCTCCTTGCGTCGCTCTACACTGCTCCACACTACACGTCACGTCACGCCACGTCACGTACCTTCTCCCGCGCCGCGTCGTCCCGCTCCTGTCGCCGCAGCTCGCGCAGCTCCTCCACGCGCGCGTCCCGCTCCTTGCGTCGCTCTACACTGCTCCACACTACACGTCACGTCACGCCCCGTCACGTACCTTCTCCCGCGCCGCGTCGTCCCGCTCCTGTCGCCGCAGCTCGCGCAGCTCCTCCACGCGCGCGTCCCGCTCCTTGCGTCGCTCTACACTGCTCCACACTACACGTCACGTCACGCCACGTCACGTACCTTCTCCCGCGCCGCGTCGTCCCGCTCCTGTCGCCGCAGCTCGCGCAGCTCCTCCACGCGCGCGTCCCGCTCCTTGCGTCGCTCTACACTGCTCCACACTACACGTCACGTCACGTACCTTCTCCCGCGCCGCGTCGTCCCGCTCCTGTCGCCGCAGCTCGCGCAGCTCCTCCACGCGCGCGTCCCGCTCCTTGCGTCGCTCTACACTGCTCCACACTACACGTCACGTCACGCCACGTCACGTACCTTCTCCCGCGCCGCGTCGTCCCGCTCCTGTCGCCGCAGCTCGCGCAGCTCCTCTACGCGCGCGTCCCGCTCCTTGCGTCGCTCTACACTGCTCCACACTACACGTCACGTCACGCCACGTCACGTACCTTCTCCCGCGCCGCGTCGTCCCGCTCCTGTCGCCGCAGCTCGCGCAGCTCCTCCACGCGCGCGTCCCGCTCCTTGCGTCGCTCTACACTGCTCCACACTACACGTCACGTCACGCCACGTCACGTACCTTCTCCCGCGCCGCGTCGTCCCGCTCCTGTCGCCGCAGCTCGCGCAGCTCCTCCACGCGCGCGTCCCGCTCCTTGCGTCGCTCTACACTGCTCCACACTACACGCCACGTCACGCCACGTCACGTACCTTCTCCCGCGCCGCGTCGTCCCGCTCCTGTCGCCGCAGCTCGCGCAGCTCCTCCACGCGCGCGTCCCGCTCCTTGCGTCGCTCTACACTGCTCCACACTACACGTCACGTCACGCCACGTCACGTACCTTCTCCCGCGCCGCGTCGTCCCGCTCCTGTCGCCGCAGCTCGCGCAGCTCCTCCACGCGCGCGTCCCGCTCCTTGCGTCGCTCTACACTGCTCCACACTACACGTCACGTCACGTACCTTCTCCCGCGCCGCGTCGTCCCGCTCCTGTCGCCGCAGCTCGCGCAGCTCCTCCACGCGCGCGTCCCGCTCCTTGCGTCGCTCTACACTGCTCCACACTACACGTCACGTCACGTACCTTCTCCCGCGCCGCGTCGTCCCGCTCCTGTCGCCGCAGCTCGCGCAGCTCCTCCACGCGCGCGTCCCGCTCCTTGCGTCGCTCTACACTGCTCCACACTACACGTCACGTCACGTACCTTCTCCCGCGCCGCGTCGTCCCGCTCCTGTCGCCGCAGCTCGCGCAGCTCCTCCACGCGCGCGTCCCGCTCCTTGCGTCGCTCTACACTGCTCCACACTACACGTCACGTCACGTACCTTCTCCCGCGCCGCGTCGTCCCGCTCCTGTCGCCGCAGCTCGCGCAGCTCCTCCCCGCGCGCGTCCCGCTCCTTGCGTCGCTCTACACTGCTCCACACTACACGTCACGTCACGTACCTTCTCCCGCGCCGCGTCGTCCCGCTCCTGTCGCCGCAGCTCGCGCAGCTCCTCCACGCGCGCGTCTCTCTCTTTGCGTCGCTCCAACATGCTCTCTACGTGGAGTCTGCGCGCCGCCTCTAACGCCTGCCTTCGGGCCCCCACTGCCGCCTCCCGGGCCGCTTTTTGCTCCTAAACACATATTCACTGTATATCATACCGTAGAGACTACCAAACGACGAGAAAACGCATGTATCGACTAACACCCAGTTCCTATACTCAAAAAGCGATTCGTTTTACACACGAACCGTTCGAATGCAAACACGGCATGTACGTAATTTATTGAAAAATACATAAACTAAACGAAAAGTATGTTCAATACATATAGGAATCGGGCTGATGTAACAGACAAAAAGATTGCCGCCAGATTGGTATCAGGAAAAGGCAGATCGTGTGCAGTAGGGGAGCCCAAACATATATAGTTAGTTCAAGTCATCTTTGCGCGCGGCTCTATGTGTGCCTGCGCTTGTATACAACTTTAATTTATTTGTGTAGCAGTGACGCGACCGCCGTCATTCGAATCTTAGACCAATATACAACGTTTACCCACACATATACCCGCGCGCAAAGATGAGTTGAGCTTAGTATACTTTGGTATTTACTCGAGGCCAATAGAAGTCATTCAGACATAAGGGGGTAACATCACCTCACATTTAACGATTTATAATTCAGTTTTGCATATCTGATGAGGAATGAGCTAATCGAATCACTGATTTAAATCATTCATAATAGAAAGCTGTTGACCAATAAAGATTGAAAATTGGAAATGAATGATATGAAACTTCTAAAAAAAATCGTCATTCTTTTAAATAATTCTTAAGTTACTTGAGGGTTTACTTAACGACGGGGTGCATGTCGGTCACCTCCTCGTGGTGCACCCTGGGCAACGGGACGGGCAGCAGTATCGCAGTCGCGGTACTGCTGCTCGTCGCGGCTAACGACTGACTCGCGGGGTGCGCTCCGGGTACTGCTCGACCCGTGAGCGCACTGGAGGGGCGGGGTGGGTGGGGTCGCTTGCCCGCCCTGTAGCGCGAAGGCGCGGTTTGCCGGCCGGGTTGTGCTGGCTCCCTGGAGCCTTGCTCGGTTGCTGGTGCAATCCGGCAGACGTGGTGTGTGAGGGCCGGGCTGTGCTGGCTCCCTGGAGCTTTAAGCTCGGTTGTTGGTGCAGTCCGGCGGACCCGTGGGGTAGTTGCCGGGTCGTGCTGGGCTCCCTGGAGCTTTGCTCGGTTGTTCGGTGCGATCCGGCGTTGGAGGTCGGGCGGGCCTGGCTTGGAGGGTGGACGCTCCTGGACAAGTGTCCCCATTCTGCAGACGGTAGACTGGTCCGGTTGAGCGTCCCTTAAGTGGGGTGGCCGGCTGGGGTTCGGGGGATCTTCGGCTGGCTTGAGATCCCACGCGTCGTCGGGAGGGGTGGTCTTGTGTGTGCCGCCCCTCTAGGTGCCGGGGCCCGGATGTTTACATTCGGGCCAGCCGCCGGGGCGGGGTGGAGACTGCTAACGCGAACCCATGTCGCCCCACTCAGGCGGAGATCTGCTCACACGTGGATAGTTTTTGGTCAGTAGGAGTCTGACATAACCCTCTAGTGCCCCCGCGCCGGAGAGTATTCATGATGGATTTTCCCCGCGTAAAAAAGGGTTTACTTAACGACCCTACTCAATGTATGACGCACGGCAAAAAATTCTCCCATTTTGTTATTGTTTCTACACACTTTTGACATCTTTTAGTCACCGCTATAAGTTCTACCAGATAAACAGCGTTTTGGCAGAGAGCAGAGAGTGAGTACCTTCCCCTCCCACCTCGGAAGCAGTTCAGTGCCATGCCAAACATGTTTTAAGAGTTATAGCCGTTTAGAAAAATAAAAAACATGATTTATCAATAAAATGATAAGAGAAAATACTAATTATGAAAATTTCATTATCTCAGCTTTCCCATTAGTTATGGGAATAAAAAATACACAGTTGTAAAGCCCGTAACATTATCTAAAAACTTTTATAAGTTTCGTTTGTGTCCGCTAGTAGGGCAAAAGTGGGGAAAAAAGTTCCCAATGTCATTTTTGGGATCAAAACAATGCTGAGGTAGTAATCTAGTTGGGCTTTTCTTTTTATTGTTGTCGGTGTGTTCCCTTATCCTTTTTTATCATATTCTTTTATGATTATGTCATTATTATATTAATTTACCCCCCCCCCCTCCCCCCTATGCATAACATTTTTCCGTTATCAAAAACACGCGGGACACTTACACTATTAATATCTAAAGTGCTACCATACACACACCCCATCACCAGTTGAGGTAATACACCATTAAAGGGCATATAGCCTTATTTCTTTTTACCACCTAATCTTCACAATCCAATAGGTCCCACGACGCCCGAGTTAAACCTTATTTGGCCTTTAGCGCTCCCCTACTACAATGGCCAGATAATTACTATGTCAGTCTTACCAGTTTATGGAGTCTATCTCGCCTCATCTGTCTTAAACGAGTCGTATGAGAGCGACACTGCTCTAAGAACTCATGTCGTCGATTCTCAGCTTCCAATTGCTTGATGAAAGCTATCTCACGTAACTTTTCTTCTTCGTCATGAGCTTTGCGGACTATATCCTAAAAATACAAAAATCTTTAAGACTTCTATTTCCCACCAACATATGTATAATAATCCTTAAATTTACAAACGTAAACAAAATTTAATTGATAAAAATTACTTGAATCACATAATTTTGAAAACTTAACGGACCAAAATTCTAAATATGTCACAATTTTTAACATACCTTTAAGTGTTGGTCGCGATTTTCAGTCGCCTTTTGGAGTCTCCTCTCCATCCTAATTCTTTTTTCTTCTATCAATTGATTTTTGGCGACCTGAAAGCAAAGAAAGAAAACTTATTTATTAGCCATACATAACGAGATTACAACTTATAAAATGAAATCTATACTAATATTATAAAGAGGTAAAGTTTATAACTTTGTTTGTATATACGGGGTAATCTTCGCAAATACTGATCCGATCATGAAAATTCTTTCGCTAACAGAAAGCTACACTATTCAGGAGTGACAAGATAAAAGGAAAAAGATAAAAATATATAAAGATTTTAAATCAGCAGGATTTGAACCTACGCCCTCTGACGTGCCGTGTCAACAATTCAATCTAATCAAGCATTATTATTTGCCTTAGAAATTAATTGGTGATTTTAAAACATTTATATTTATCTGATTTGCTGAAAATAGTGAGAGTGTATTGGAACATATCAAATTTCACCGTACCCTTCTTATGTGAAATGGATTATAACGCCCAACGAAGTGGGCACGGGTCGGCTAGTATTATAATATAACAATAGCGCGGACATACAATAAAAAACCGGCCAAGTGCGAGTCGGACCGAGGGTTCCCTACAAAAATTATTAAAAATATTTTTATTATATGATGTAACTAAAAAATTTATGCTTTTCGCAATTTTTTCTTTATCTGTGCTATAAGACATTGCTTCGTACCAAATTTCAAGATTCTAAGTTCACGGGAAGTACCCTGTAGGTTTTGATTCCCTTTAGTCTTGACAGACAGACGGACAACAAAGTAATCCTATAAGGGTTCCGTTTTTTACTTTTGAGATACGGAACCCTAAAAAGGGATAGGGAACACAAATACAGCAATAAAAAGAAAATGCCAACCAGGACACTACCGAAGCATTCTTTTTGGCAGTAAAAATTTGTTGCTTTTCTGGCGGCAATGTGGTATTAGGATAAACAAATGAAAGACAAAAATAATTACTTTGACTTCCTCAACGCGAGCCAGTAATTGGTGTATCTTCTTTGCACGTTCAGTTTGATATTCCAATCTTTGGCGTTCGGCCCTCGCTTGCTTAGCTTGGAGTCTGAAAATTTCCACAAAACTTTGTCGTTTCGTATTGAATTAAACAAAAACAACAGATATCAAAAACGTTTTATTTACATTTTGAAGTCGCTAAGCTTCTTAACAATTTTTGTTGCTGTTTTCATTGTAGTAAAGTTTAGCACCCTAGAATGTAAATAAGGCATGTTTTATATGAAGTGAAATATTAGTAATGATATAGCCTGGCGGGATGCGAGTGAAGCCACGAGCGACGGTTAGTTCAATATATGTGTGACTGATACCTGCGTAAAGCGTCTTGCAGGCTGCCTCTACGTTTGATACCTTGAGATAATTTAGCATGCAATTGTTGTGCTCGTCCTGTAAAATATTTTTAAATTTTTCGATTTTTATAAATTGGCTGATTTCAATCCTTATCAACAATATTGATTAATTGTAACAAAGCAGTAAAAAGAATTATATTTGTATAAAACACATGTATCGAAAACATAAAAAAAAGAATAAATCGAAATTTGATCATGATGATAAAATAAGAAGTGGTTTACAAATGCAAATTATTGGTATACAAATTTACAAATTGTAATTTAACCTAAAAATCCAAAATCTATCAACATTTTACCTGGATCCCTAGCAACCAAAGCTTCTAAAACAACCAATGTGTCAACGCGTTCGGCCCATGACATCCCCGCAAGTGCGGTTTCATACTGATCTTCTAAACTAGCAGCTAACGAACCCAAAGTTTCTGTTGGAACGACTTGGGTAGCCGGATCTTCGAGGAGTATTTCTGCGTCTGTCTGTAATTTTAGACCAAAAAATTCAAAAACAGTACTCATTGATATAACGATAACTCTGTATATTAACAGTCTTGTGTATATCTTTCTTGTAAAAGTCAATGTCGGTATATAACTGTGGGTACTTGGTACCTAAATTCAGAAAAACAGGAAAGTTGACAGCAGTGTGATAATGGAAATTTGTTGAACATGCTATAAATTTGAATCTATACGTACAGCGAATCAGTACTAAGTATAAAAAAACTATAGATTCACCTAAGAAATAAAATAACTCAATAAAAAAAGTTACCTCAGTATCGTCTGTTTCGGTGTCGATATCAATATCTGAAACTTGTTGAAGCTCCAATATCTGTCTGTTCAATAGATCTTCTTCTTCACAAAGCTTCCTCTGGTCAACGTCCGATTGAAAATCTAAGGCCCAACTAATTTTTCTCTCGTTTTCTTCTATTTGTGAAGTCATCTCGGCTATTTCGGACATTTCAGAGGGATCTGCCGCTTTTAATATTTCGTTTTGATCAGACATTTGATCGTCATCGTCTAGATATTTAAAAGTAGTCTTGAATTCCGCTTTCCATTTGTCAAAGTCGAATACGTCTTCGGTGCTTTCCTGAGATCTGGCTAAAGCGGTAGTTAGACTTTCTAGTGAAGAATGTAATCGATTTTTAGTCAATTCAGCGTCATCATCTTTTTCAGAATCTTTAATTTTTTCGGCTCTCTTTGTAAGTACTTTGTTCCGAGACGATTTAGTACGTAAACCAGTTACATCCGATTTTTGTCGGATCATCGAAGGGTCCTTTGGTTTGTTTTCAGATTGCGGCTTAACAGCAACTTTAACCACCTTTTCAGGTCTTACAACTTTTTCAATTTTCTCATCGGATTTCTCTGTTTCTTTTGGCTGCTCCGACTTTGCCCGATCAATATTTGGCACTTTAGGATCAACAAATTCTTTAGTCTCCTGTTTAGGAGATTCCAACATATTCAAAGTGGGCAAACTCGTTGTAGCCGACGGCTGATGAAATCTATTCGCCCAGTGTGACTTTGAGTGCTTCTTTGATTCACGACTTAATCGCCTCGATTTCACAGTAAGCCAACCTTCGTTATCGTTTTTATTATTATCAACGTTAAGTACTTCAATTGAATTTGCTACATCTTGCAACACCTGTTTATCGTCTGGTACAAGAGTTTTCAAACTTTCGCTCGATTCTATTCGTGACATATCTATCTGGGTGACAACCGTATCAGAGCTGCTGTAATCTTTTGAATCTTTATATTTTTCTAATGCAGCGTTTGTCTTTTCTTTTTTATCGCCTTTTTCAGCTACCCTCAGAGAAGTGGGTCTCGGAGGACGCTTTTTAAGAACTTCTTTACCAGACAATGGTTTGGCATCACCAGACGCTAACTGAGTGTTTCTACTCATTGGTCTTTTATATAATGTACCTTTATTAGTAGAACCAGCAGGAGTTGTGTCAAAAAGACTAGTTCGACCAGTTGTCAAATTAAACGGATAGCTGCCTTTATGTGTTTGGTGTTTCTTTTGGAATGATCGTTGAGTCTTAGGTACAGTGGTGGGACGCATTTCTACAACAGAAGAGCTTCGAGCTAATCTTGTCGGTGTTTTCACTTCTATTTTTGTTGCGTTTAATGACTTGGGTTTAGCAGCTGCTTGTGAGTATGCTGGTTTTACGACTTGCTTGTTATCTGTAATAGGTTTTACGTCACATTTTTTTGAATCATTATCCTTTTTATTTTCATCTTTTTCAATAGCCAACGTGTCTTTTGGAAGTTCTTTTAACCGATCAATATTTTCAACCTTTTCTGTAGCTATACTTTTGAAAATTTCTTTTTCAATGTCACCGATCGTTTTCATTAGCACTTCAACTTTTTTCTCCTGTTCGTTCTCTTTTTTATCAATTTCAACTGTATTTTGTATAACTTGCAAAATTTCATCATTTAAAACTTTAAGTTCACTATTAATTGTGCTATCTTTGACACTTATTAAGATATTTTCTTCTTCATTTAGATTAATTGTAGGAGAATCCTTAAAACCCAAGTTTTCGACATTCGTGCTGTCTTCCATTTCAGTTGTGTTGAAACTTCCAATGTTTACAGTTTCTATTTTTGGACTATTATCTAATGACGTTTCAGGAAGAACCTCTTTGTTTTCAATATGGTTTTTGTCGATTTCTAACTTAGGTGAGCTTTCATTCGATACATCAGCAAAATTATCTTCAGACTTCGTTGGAGATTCAGTGGAAAACCCATCTTTTTCTTCGACATTCTGTTTTACAGATTGTGTATCTGGAACGTTTTCTGTTCCTTTCTTTTCTTTCTCGACGTCTTGATTAATTATATTTTCATTTATAGCTTGAGTAGCTAAAATTTGTTTTTGTAAAAATTTATCTTCCATGTCATTTAACTGGGCAATAGTAGCTTTAGCTTGGCAAGACATTTCTTCAGAAACTTGTTTTGTATTTACTGTATTTGATTTTGAATGTTTAGGAGACTTTATTATGACTTGTTTAGGAGAAACATTTTGATACTCCTTCACTGTCCCAATTTCAACAGTTATAGACTTGGGTTCTTGTCTATTCGAAGTAACATCTATATTACTAGGCGGGGTTTCTTCAGTCACGACCTCCTCACATGTGTCTTTTATATCTTTTTCTTTAATGTCTGATAATCTAGTGGGTTCTTTAGCAATTTTAGCTTCCGGTTTTGCTGTTATTTTTGATGCAGATATTTTATTGCTAAAGAATTCAATACTAGCTTTAGGACTGGAGCTAGGGATTGCTGATATCCTAGGACTTATTTTACCACTTCCTGGGCTAGCTTTGCCAGTTAGATTAGGGCTATGTTTTCCACTTGGTGTGGTATGTCCCGAAAGAGATGGGCTGTTTTTTCCGGATACGGATGGTGAACTCCTAACGGAATGATTTCGTCTTGACTCTGGTCTTACAAAGTCAGTTTTTCTAATTTCCCAAGCTAAGCTCTGTGGTCTTTGCGGTGGAGGTGTATTATCGTATTCCCATTTCAGTCTAAACCACTCTCCTAAAGATTTAAAATCGCGCATGTAATTCTCTAGCACTAATATGACTTCTTGGCACTCATTTATATTTTCGTGAGCTTCAACAGTGTTGTAAATTTCACCGATCTGAAAATAAATATGTCCAATGCATTATTCACTAACATTTAGAACACAAATTTTAACTTTTCACCAATGACCAATAATAATTACAAAAGTTTTATTCTTCTAAAAATACCTGGTAGAAATTTTATTAAACCTGCCTATTGCATTAGAACAATTAATAAAAATAAAAAGTGTTTTTACATTACTTACAGCTCTCTGTAAGTCTCCGAAAAGCAAAGCCCAATATCGAGCTCTTAATTCGGAGCGTTTATCTCGGCCAGCTGATGCCGAGCGGAGACGCGAAGCTCTCGGCGGCGCTCGGCGAACAGGAGGCAAGGCACGCGGAGGCTTGCGAGAAACTCTAGCTGTGGAAGATAATAACAACTTAAGGCCAAGGCAACGGGTAATAAAACGAATCCTTACCAATATTTTAAATGTAATCACATTTTTACTATGCCTCAGTTTAATAGCAATTTACCTAAGCACAAGTACCTATATAAGTAAAGGTACACATAACAATGTCCATGATTTTATATAGTTAGGTAAACC
Source organism: Melitaea athalia (assembly GCA_905220545.2). Lineage (NCBI taxonomy): Eukaryota > Metazoa > Arthropoda > Insecta > Lepidoptera > Nymphalidae > Melitaea > Melitaea athalia. Next base: position 2,291,679 of record HG992198.1, read on the forward strand.
ATATCTATATAAAAAATCTTCGACACGGAAAAATACCAAATTTTGAATCAAAACGCTGACTTGTGGTCAATCAATAGAATGTACCTGTATGCTGAACTAAACGTCTAGTATATTATAACCACAGAAGACCCTTATTTCATCTAATAAATAACTTATCGGAACCAAAAAAATAGGCGAACGTTATAAATAAAAGAACTAAAATTACTAAAAGAGATATTGGGCACTTCCACGTCTGCCTCTATTCCCTAAATCTGATCAAACATACCGGAATGTTCCGAGTACTTCATTCAGAAAATAACAGCAACATTTATATTTACATTCGATTTATTTCTGAGCCTTTAGAAACATTAGCTTCGTAAATGATTAATAGAGAAAGTATCGGAAATTTACTCCAAGGTCATTTTGTATCGATTTAGGGCTATATATGAAGCACATAACGAAAACATTACAGGCGTCTTTAACCAACAACCCTAAATGAAATTAATGACTCAATCGGCATACATGAAAAACTTATCTTTTATACTTTTTTTGCATTAAATATTTATGTTTTGTAGTGATGACAAGTTACTGTATTGATGATGTAAGATTAAAAGCCGAGTGAAACTGTGAGGAAGGTTTAGTATAATATAGAATTATAGAGGTTATGCCTTGCGATTCCTATCTCGATCTTAAAATGACAATATTTTATATAGCTTTTTTTTTTAGTAAACTACTTATTACAAAACTAAACATTTTTACAGTTGGCGAGTAAAACATTCTAGTAAACTCAATTGAAACAGTAAATTATAATGAAACAACTTTTTCGGATTTTATCGCGGTTTATTAAGTTTTTTAGATGCCCGACGGCTACAGCTAGATCAACAGCGTGTTTCTAATTTTCTTATTTTTTATTAATTAAAATCATTTTAATTAAAAGTATTTGGAGGCACTTTTTGACTGTCACCCTGTTATTGTATTTACTTATTCATAAAGGTTTGCAGAAATTTAGATAATAAAATAATAACAAATAAAAAGTTTGATTATCTACGAGATGAACATAATGATTTTGTAGCGGGATCTTCGACTAAGAGAAACGATAAAGCTTTCGACACACTGGACGCTTACTTAGCGTCTCGATGTGACGTCATAGCATTGCTGTGCTCCTTAACTCCAGTCATTATGTCGTTTTGATAAGTTTGGACTACTGAAGTGGAATACAACACGAAACTTATAGAATTCTACGCGAAATTAGCGAAACCATCTGTTCACTTTTGACGACATTGAAAGCCATTAAACCGAAGAAATTAATAAATGAAGGAACGAAACTTACTAGCGCCAGTACCTACGCGAAATCATAACTGCTAATTACCTTAAAGGTAAAAGTTTTAATACGTATATAATTGTGTTTGCTCGCAAACGAAAAAAACCGACTTCAATGACATCGACAAGTAATACAACGTAATAAGACGAAAAAGTAGTCAAGTAAACACGCGCTATTAAAGATTACTCAAAAAGTTGTAATCAGATCTCGATCTAATTTAAACAAGACTACATGACAAGTATTAGCTTTCGATTAAAGTAAGAATCATCAAAATCGGTACACCGAGTAAAAAGTTATGAGGTATAATACAACGTAGGTCGACGAAAAAGTAGTCAAGTAAATACGCATTATTAGGTATAACTCTAAAAGTACTTGTCAGATCTCAATTAAATTAAAATGGGGCCACATGACACGCAAAACCTTTCAAATAAAATAAAATTGATCGAAATCGGTCAACCCAGTCAAAAGTTCTGAGCGAACATACATAAATAAAAATACAGTCGAATTGAGAACCTCCTCCTTTTTTGGAAGTCGGTTAAAATGAGAACTGACAAGTATGTCAAACCTAACGTCAGGTTCATTAACATTTTAGGTAATTTTTCATAAGTCACAGCAAGATATTTGCCTTTCTACGTTCCTTAATTATTTATTTAAAGTATAGATCTAACTGATGTTGTACTAAATTAGACTGTAGACGAACAGAAGTGTCACTAACATTATGCGACTACTAGCGCCCATAAACTCCGCTACTAACATAACAAGGGCTGAAGGCATAAATGCATAGAGAAAGAGGGGAAAAAAATGGCTCGGAGATGGCAAAAAGGGAACCTCGATTTTAAAGCATGGCTCTTATTTACGCATTTCGCATCTTTCGACTCTAATCTAGAGTAGCTATTTTATGGCGTTTTTCTTCAAGAATGTCCTAATACCCGATCGGACCACATACTAATAGGAAGTATACCTACAGCTAGTTCATACATAAATATAATACATTTGAATAAAACATCACAAGATTTCAGTTTTCAAACGGTGCATAACAATAAACTGTCTGCGCACAGAATTGAAAACATCGAACAAAAGGGGACCAAAAAATGATCCATATAAACTCCAGAAGACCATACAAAAGACTTATAGTACATAGCGACGATTACATTGTATAGAATGAAATGAAAATAGAAACGTAGACGACCGACAATCGATAAAGCTCGCCGCAACTCTACACGTGCCGTTTTTGTACATCAAATATTCAAATACTTTATTGATTTAAAAGCGATTATATCAGAAACTAGGCTCACTTTGCGGATGTACCAACGCCGATTCTATTGAAATTTAGGGTCAATTCTTCCATATTTTAACTTCACGTATTTTTGATTTTGCTGCATCGCTGTTAGTCGTAGCTAGTGGGGTTATAGCCTACTAGCTGTGCCCTGCGGTTTCACACGCATTTGAAAAAAAATAGTCTATAGCCAGTGGCGGATTTAAGCAGTAGGCTGGAGCCTAGGGCGGCAAATTCTAGGGTGCGGCAATTTTATTTTTTAAACGTTATAATATAGAACCAGAAAATGAATGGCCAAGGCCATCATGCCCACAAGGTCAGCCGAAATAATCGCTTGGCCGTTTTAGACTGTACCAGGATATAGGGTATCGGGTTTTAGAGCTTGGTAGGGGCGGCAAAAATTGAATAGCCTACTGGCGGCATATTTGTAAATCCGCCACTGTCTATAGCCTTTCTCGATGAATGGGCTATCTAACACCGAAAGAATTTTTCAAATCGGACCAGTACTTCTTGAGATTAGCGCGTTCAAACAAACAAACCATCAAACTCTTCATCATCATCATCATCATATCAGCCTGTTGCAGTCCACTGCTGGACATAGGCCTCACCAAGCTCGCGCCAGACATCCCGGTTTTCCGCAATCCCCATCCAGCCTACACCGGCAATCTTACGTAGATCGTCGGTCCAGCGGGCCAGAGGGCGTCCTACACTGCGTTTGCCAATACGCGGTCTCCACTCCAGGACACGTCTGCTCCAACGGCCATCGGTCCTGCGACACAGATGACCAGCCCACTGCCACTTCAACTTGCTGATTCTGTGGGCTATGTCGGTTACTTTCGTTCTCTCACGGATAGTCTCATTTCTTATTCTGTCCTTGAGAGAAACCCCAAGCATAGCCCGTTCCATTGCACGTTGAGCGACTTTAAACTTGTGGACCAGTCCCTTCGTCAGTGTCCACGTCTCGGCTCCATATGTCAACACAGGCAGGACGCATTGCTCGAAGACTTTTGTCTTCAAGCATTGCGGAATTTTCGAAGTGAAGACTCGACAAAGCCTGCCAAATGCCGCCCAGCCCAACCGAATCCTCCTATCAGCTTCCTTCTCGAAGTTGTTTCGGCCCAGCTGAATAATGTGGCCAAGGTAGACATAATCCTGAACAACTTCAAGAAGGATACCGTCAACCGATACCGGTCTCGGTATGACTTGGTTGTTAAACATAACTTTCGTTTTGTCCAAGTTCATACCGAGACCGACTCGTCGGGAGGACTCGTTTAGGTCGGCCAGCATTTGACCTAGCTCATCCAACGTCTCCGCAAAGATGACGATATCGTCAGCAAAACGAAGGTGAGAGATGTATTCGCCGTTGACGTTGATGCCTCGTTCCTTAAACTCTTCAGCTTTATAATATTAGTTTTAGATGTGTAACCTATATTCAAGGGCGGATCCAGCTTTGGCGCCAGGGTCACAGTCATGGTCAAGGCGCCAGGGGGGTCACTAGTCGTGGTCAAGTAAAAAGAAGTTATAATTTAATTTTTATAATGATAGATACAGGTAAAAAGTAGGTATTTTATTAATCTATGTAGGTAATGTACTTAAAAGTACCTATATTGTGACAAAAATCTTGTTTAACAATTTTTATTAGTGGTCTACCTAGGTCCTGGACACAGCCCGGGGGGTCATGACCCCGTGCCCCCCCCCCCCCCGGATCCGCCAGTGCCTATATTGTACACATCGCAAAAGCTTATAGGAATTAATATTCCAAATTATTCTCGTTTATATTGCTGTTACGTATATTTTATCAAGTTTTTATCATCTATAATAATTAATTAATCCCAACTTTTTATTGTGTTTTTGTGTGTAGGGAATTACATTGTTTTGAGTGTATTTTTTTAATTATCTAATGCAGTGGTCGGCAACGCGCGGCACGCGGGCCGCGTGCGGCCCGCGGAGGTCTTACTTGCGGCCCGCGAATGTTTTGTAAATAAGTTATAAATATCAACATAAATGCATGAACGAACCGCGATCGCGTAACACGTAGAATTAAAACGAAACTGGCAGATATATGATGTGACATTTTTCATTCAGCGACAGATTTGGTGAGTTTGGAAAGTTTCAAGCAAAGAAGATTTTTGCAAACCCTTTTTCCTGTGATATTCAGGAAGTACCGAGTCATTTATAAATGAACGTGATTGATCTGCAATGTCATTACATTGCAGATCAATCACAACATGCGCCTAGAAAGACCTGTGTAAACAATCCAAATAGATTTTGTTACATTTGTGGCAAATATACATTCAAAAAATTCTGTTTAAATGTGTCAGACTTCGTTAAAAATGCTTACATGGAGTACTATCAACGGCCATTGGAAACAAACAACAAGCACTGGATACCCAATATAGTGTGTAAAACGTGTGAAATTTTTTCTGAATAAAGTTTGAACGTGGTTTGAACAAAATTTCACAGAGCTTAATGTTTTCATATTTCAAGTCTTATTGTTAAAAATTTTCGGCATTGAGGCAGAAATAATAGTAATTATTAACATATTCCTTGTGCATAGCGTTTTTAGAAACCAATGAGAAAAAAATATCAAAAAATCTTGTGCAGTAAGGTCCGGCAAATTCGTGAATTGCGGTGGCCCAATACTTTTGCACACTGTTGAAAGTCATTTACCGTTGTACAATATTATATTTTATATAATTATTAACGTTATAATCTTTATTATGGTCCTCTCAAACAACTCGAACAAAGAACAAGTGAAAGAAAAAAATATTTTGTCAGTTATATGGAAAAAACAGGGTGGCCCAAAACTTTTACACGCCACTGCATATCCAGATCGTTTCCAAAATTGAGTGCTGAGAATTTAAAAGCTGGAATTTTCGAAGGGCCACAAATTAGAAAATTAATAAACGATGTAAATTTTACTGAAAGTATGACAACTGCTGAAAAAATACCTGTAATTAGTTTTTTTGGCTTGTAAAAAACTTTTCGGGAATTAAGAAGTCCGTCGACTTTCCTGACCACGTCAAGCAGTTACCATTATACGTTCAGCACCTTGGATACAACATGAGCAATAAGATGCATTTCATTTATAGCCACCTTGATCGATTTTCTGTAAATCTTGGACATTTAAGCGATAAAGAAAATGTTGTTTAAATAAATTGTTATATGACGGGAAACCATGTTTTTTTGACAAAAATAGCTACCCTTCATATCTCAAAATGTAGAGCTGCTAGCAAAAATCTGAGTACAAATTTAGAATTAGGGTAGAAAATGCAGCTAGATCCATAAAAAAATTCCATACAACAAAAATGCCGTTGTGCTGTATAATGTAAGTATTACGTGTACGTATTCAATTCCATATGTTTTAAAAAATTTAATGCTATTTTCATTTTTTCTATGGGATATGACCAATTATATTGTAGGTATCAGGTAGAGTCTAGGGTTTAAATCATAAGTGCGGCCCGCCTTTAGTTTATTTGGCCACCTCGTGGCCCTTGCCTACCAAAAGGTTGCCGACCACTGATCTAATGAATAAAAAATATAGTTCGTAGATAAGTAATGTTCTGCAAAATTTAAAATAATTAAAAATTAGATTAATATTAACCAAAACTCTTAATATATGGTATTATAATAGTAGTATCGATACACAATATTGACAACTGACTACTTATCGCTCTCAGGTTATGAATTCGATTCTTACCTCATGTCCAGGTGTAATTTTTAAATACGAATATTTAGTCCATTGAAATGTTACAATTTAAGGACCAAGTATTGCATTTGTTAGAGGACGCAATTTTATTTTTGGGACATGTGTGGTGGGTTAATAGAAGCTTAACCCCAAGTTTGTGGGGTTGCCGCGCTTGTCCCCCGGCCGCCATCTTGGAAAAAGTGGTGCAAACACCTTTATCGAGATATCTAGGAAACTATGCGTCCTACAAAAAATTTCTGAAAAAATAATTTGTAGCAAATTGCTTTGCCTACAAATATGTTCATATAACTTTTTGCCCTAAATTTAAAATTAAAGAAGTTATAAGCAAAAAAGTGAGAAAATTTCTATAAAATTTTTCTTTTTTGCTCTATAGCTTTTTTTAAATACATTTTACAAAAAAATTACTTCAGACCAATCTTGTAGATGGTCTTTTGAGGAAAATTTTTCATTAAATTTTTTTTTAATTTCATTTATTTAAAACGCTGTTACAGCGCTCCAAAGTTGACCGAGTTCGTCAATGCGAATGAGAATCCGGTCAAAACGAAATGTTTAACTTAGTTTTATGATATTTTTTTATATTTAAACTAGCTTCTGCGCGCGACTTCGTCGGCGTGGACTCCGCTCCTATTGGTCTTAGCGTGATGATATATAGCCTATAGCCTTCCTCGATAAATGGGCTATCTAACGCTGAAAGAATTTTTCAAATCGGACCAGTAGATCCTGAGATTAGCGCGTTCAAACAAACAAACAAACAAACAAACTCTTCAGCTTTATTATATTAAGTATAGATACATTCGTAATTTTTTTTTTTTTTTTTTTGTTAAATCCGTGCAACTTTACTTATTCATTTCTAACTGTTTTATATCACAGAATTTGCTGTTTCTTCATGCTTTCTCAGGATGTGGTACAGCATCAGCAGCCTATAATATGGGGAAACTAAAATTTTTAAAAATTATGGAGAAACATTCTGAATTAGCTGGTGGTAACGCGCTATTCCTGAGTGAGAAAGTAGATCCATCTTTGCTCACTCTTGTTGGTGAACGTTTTTTCGTAACTTTATACAGCGGTAATAAAGACGACTCACTAGACGGCATGCGATACAAAAGATTTGCCAAGACAGTGACTAAAATTTCATTTCGTTTATCATCGCTGCCTCCAACACAAGATGCAGCTCGTTTTCACAGACTCCGAGTATATCACCAGATCCAGTCGTGGCTCGGAAGATATCAAAATCCTGAAGATTGGGGCTGGAAAAAGCATGCAAACATTTGGATGCCAATACAAGCTTCCAAGCCTCCAGCAAAACTGGAATGGGACCTTACTATTCATTATGTAATCAAAACAAATAATCATCCACGTATATGTATGTTTCAGATCAGTTTTTTTCACAAAATATATCTTTTTTAGGCAGGTAAATATTACTACTTTACGTTTTTAAATCAATCGCATTTAGGTAAAAATTACTAAGTGCCAATGACTACATAATTAAGGTGTGTTAAAAAGTCTTAAACGACGAGAGAGAAAAAAAAATAATCAGGTAAAATACTTTATGTTAAAACACATTATTTCGAGTCTAGGCAAAAATTACTAAGTGTAAACTGTAAAAATAGAATACATACTAAGTGAAAGTTATTGATAAATCGGTAAAATTATTTTCGCTTGGACGCCAAAAACTGTGAAAATGTGTTTTTTTTTTTAAAGTTACCAAACGACAACAAACTTCGTCATAGCGCCATGAGAGCAATCGATGCAGATTTTTTTTCTGATTTCAACGGTATATAATAACTCAATATCGCCCAAAATGTCGCTTGGTAATTATTGCCTTTCAAGCGTCGATATTAATTTAATATTTAAGCAATTTAAAAAATGTATCTTATAATTTTTTTAGACTCTGTATGATATCCAAAATCATTAGTAGTTTCATTTGTTAATAAATTGTCATGATCTTCATATTTGTTCTTACAACGAAACAATAACATTAGCGAGCACTTTTTAGTTTTTTTATATTTTTTAGCACTTTCACTAGATTCTAACTAAGGCAGGGTTTCTTAACCTGTGGTCCATGGACCCCTAAGGGGTCCGTGTTATGAAAGCTGGGGGTCCATGGCAAGCCTACTTATGTTGTGAGTAAATATTTTCACTTTGCGCGTAATCAAAACAACTCCTCAATTTGATATTCTAATCCAGCATAAGCAGCAGCAACCGTCACACTAGTTATTTATATGTAAAGTTTGATCGCAAACAATAAAAGGTGATTAAAGTAAAGCATCGTTGTGTTTTTATTTCTATTTTATTTTTTTGGAAAGGGTCCGTGGACTCTTTGAAATTTTTAAAGGGGTCCATCACTAGAAAAAGGTTAAGAAACCCTGAACTAAGGTATATAGGTAGATTTTAACTGAGGTAGGGCACAGCAGGAAATTTTCTGCTCAAAATTGGAGTAGCCCGATTGGGGTAGTACCTCGACCTTACAGAAGACCACAGCTAAATAATACTGTTTTCAAGCAGTATTGTGTTCCTGTTGGTGAGTAAGGTGACCAGAGCTCCTGGGGGGGGGATTGGGGATAGGGTCGGCAACGCGCTTGCGATGCTTCTGGTGTTGCAGGCGTCTATAGGCTACGGTCTTACCATCAGGTGAGCTGTACGCTTGTTTGCCAACCTAGTTACATAAAAAAAAAAAAAGATTCTCAGAGGCAAATAATGCTATTAAAAAGATTTCTGTTTAATTAGCACCCTAAATAAAATAGTACAAACAAAGTAGTGTAGATATAGTAAGTGAAAAGTAATATTATAAAAACATTCCATTCTTTCATTTGGATTAATTGATTCTAACAGTTCCAAAATTGTACAAATGATTTCGCCAATGTCACATAATATATTGGATAGTAAAAATATTATTATTGTCATTTAAAATCAGAATGTATTGCTATATACTTATTTTAATCCTCAAATAAAGTCCTTGATTGTTATGTTTGGTATATGAAATAGCAGTTACAAATTTAATAAATAGCTGAAAGTTTATTAAGAGATCAATATAAATATGACATTAATATATAAACTACCCACATTAAACATTTGTTGATATAATAAAATATATGAGTACAAATCATGTTTTAATCTTCTCTCAATAAATTCTTCTTACAATAATAGATAAGCAAGACAATTTAATTCAATTTTATTTTAATTTTTTTCCTTTAAGTAAATGTTATCTCATTGTTTTTACTAAGTATAATCAAAAAAGTGTAATAAATTCTATTTTATTAATTATAAGGTGATAAAAAAATAATGTAAATACATTATCAAAGTAAGGCTAACTTCATCTTATCATATTCTTAGTTATGTTTTAACAATAAAACTAATTTAATTTTGAAATGAGCATATTGACTAAAAGAAGTAAAATATAATTTCCTCATACATGTTTTCCTCATACATGTATTACGTTCGCAGAATTTTATATGCGTTATTATTTTTATTGTATCTACTAACGCCCACGGCTGTTACCAACATCGACCTGAGGATATAAACCTACCTTCATTCATACATCTAAAAAAATAATATCGATTTACCTGGCGTGTCCACGGCGACGTGGAAAGCCACTAGGTTTCTTGCCTCCCTGCCTTCCTCCTGCACGAGCTGCCTTACTTCTTCCATAACAAATAAACGAATAATAGTATTTGCTAACGAAAAACAAATGGTAAAAGTGAACACATCGCTCTCACAAATACGTTCGAATTAAACGATAAAAATACATGAAAATATAGTAAATAACAATAAATAAAAAATAAAATATGAAAAAAACACTTTAGAAACTGAATTATTTCTCAAAAGCGAAAAAATTGAACGTTAAATATTTTCATAACAATTCGCGATTTGACAATTTGATTTGTTTTTTAATTTATTTTTTTTACACAGATCTAAAGTACGCAGTAGTTGAAGTTTATAGAGTCTATACTCTATGTGTAATAAAAATAATATGTATGTTGATTATGTAGTAATCACAATTATTTAATTAATTCACTACTACTAATTATTTTTAACCATATTTTAATTTGAAACATAGTTTAATAAATAAAAATGTATATTTACAAAAAAGGCATATGAAATGATAACTCCTCGCCTTATTGCCTCCACTGGTGACAAGAGGGCAAAACTATCTGTAAATATTTATTTCTTAAGTTGTGACTTGTAAATATGTAGGTATAGATTAGTTAAAAAAATAAAGTCAGGTATTAGTAAACTAATATATTTAACTCATTGTGGATTTTATGATATTTTATTAAATGAATAAACTTTAATAATTACAAATAGAATAAGTAGGAATGTGTAACGAATGTTAACTTTTTATAAGCTTATTTATAAGCCTGCCTGCTGCGAAAACTCACAAGAGCCTAACTGGACAAGCCGATTATATTATTTTATATTAGTTTTGGAACACTGATAAAATTATTGGGATTTTCATTTGTTGTTATATTTTACATTTATGCTAGTTATAGTGCGTTTTCCAATAACAGCACTAAAGCGCATTATGCGGTATAATGCTCAATGCTCAACGTTGAAAGTTCCAAAGCTACAGCAACGCTTCACACAACGAGCTCTCTCAAAAGTAGGGCTTCCGTGTGCGTGCTTGCAATGGATAGTGGATACCAACTCAGTGGTGGCTCAGTGGTTTAGTATTGTGCGCCACTGAGTCGCATTATGCTCTGTAATTGGAAAACGCACATACATACATCAAGTCAGACTACCTGTCTTTTTTCCTCTTACATAAATAGGTGAGACACAGACAGGTGGTAGCTGCTTGCTTGGCTTCATCAGGGAGTTCCCCGAAAATCCAACTACGATTTTATCCTTGTTTTACATATATTGCTATTTCATTTCTTTTTCGTACTAAAGTATTGAATTGTTGGGATTTTCATTTCTTATTGTTTTGACTATATTAGTTAGAATCAATCAGTGATTCAGAGAGATTTCTTGCCTTTCTTAGTGATATTACGTGTGCAAATTGCAAAAATGGACGTTTCTTTAAAAAAGAAGACTAATTACGCTCAACGTTACAAAAAAGAATGGGAGAATGACCCTGCATTTAAAAAATGGTTAAAACCAGTTATTGGAAATTAATCCAAAGCTATGCGTATTCATTGTAAAATTGAATTTACAGCAAAATTATACGAAGTGAAGCGTCACTCTGAGTCGACAAAACATATAAAAAAATTGAAACCATTCTCGACGGGCCAAACTACGATATCTATACAAAAAGAAGCTGAATCCAAAGGTAGTGTACATAATGCAGAAGCACTCCTTTCGCTCTAGGTACATCGCAGAGCACGTAGCTGTTGTCCTAGTCGATCATCTTAGTCAAATGTGTGCTAAAGCTTTTCCAGACTCCAACGCTGCTTGTGCCGTGAAACTATACATCGTACTAAATGCAGTGAAATCATAAGAAATGTGCTAGCGCCCCATTTTAAATCGGTGCTAACGGAGGATATTGGTGATACCAACTACAGTCTTGAAATTGATGAGTCAACCGATATTTCAGTTCAAAAATATTTAGGCCTTGTAATCAGGTACTATAGTAGATCTATGGAAAAAATTAACACAACATTTCTTTCAATCACAGAATTAGAGACTGCAGATGCTAGAGGAATCGTAAATGGGATCGTGAAAACTATTCAAGATATTGGTTTAAACCTTCAGAAAATGGTAGGCCTAGGGACCGACAATGCTAGTGTCATGGTAGGAATAAATAATGGCATTTACCAAATTTTAAAAGAAGAATTTTGTCTAAAACACTTCGCTTTGGTAAGATGCGTTTGTCACTCGTTGCAACTCGCCGTCAGTCATGCTTCCGAGAAAACGATTCCGCGGAACATCGAGTACCTAATAAGAGAAACTTACAATTGGTTTTGTTTGTCGCCCGAACGCCGTCTTCAGTATGCAAAAATTTATGAAACCATAAATTGCGGAAAAAAAACCATTAAAAATTTTGAAAAAGTGTGCCGGTAGGTGGCTTTCTATAGAACCTGCCGTGCAGCGAATTTTGGACCAATGGGATGAATTAAAGCTGTTTTTAAATTGCCAAAAATAAAAATAATTGTTTTACGGCCGAAACGCTGTTTAACATCTACAACAACCCATTCTCGAAGGCATATTTGGTTTATATAAAAGCTATTCTTGCACAAGTACAATACGCGATAAAGGCATTTGAAGGACAAAACAGTGCAAAACCCAACAAAACTGCTGCAATCTTTAGTGAAATTGTTAGACGTCATGTGCGATAAAATTGTGATTCCTGGATGACAACACTCCATTGATATTTTCAAAGACAATATTGCCAATTATTTAGATCCGATGCCATAACTTGGCTATAACTTTGAAAAGTCAATTGAAACTTACAGTTTAAACGATAAACAGATGATTAGAAAACGTTGCATTGATTTCACCGTCAAACTGACTAAAGAATTGCAGCAACGGCTTCCCGACAACATACAGACACTTCAAAATATGAACATTATGTGCGTTGATCATGTATTAAAACCAGACAAGGGCATGGAAATAATTAAATTAGCTGAACATTTTGGATTGAATGGATACAATTGACAAAATTCTTTCACAATGGAAAAACATACAAACTAACAAATGGGAAAGCACTAATGACACCGTAAAATTTTGGCACGAAGTATCGCAATATAAAGATGCAGGAAATGATAATCCGTATCAAGAACTTTGCCACACTCAAACGCAGATGTTGAAAGGGTATTCAGCTTAATGAACGTAATTAAAAATAAATTACGGTCTTAAAAAATTCGGTCAAACTTGCTACACATATGATATCCCAATAGATGTCTTAAAAAAGATTGGATGTAAAGAAAAATATAAGTTTATTCTGAACCCCTTTAAGGTGTATCTTTAATTAAAAAAGTTTTTTTTTTTATTTTTTTGTTTAATATTAAGTAAACGATTGTTAAAAAATTACTGATTTTATTTGATTTCAATAAAAAAAAAACGAACTTTTCCTATTTTAATTTTTTAGGCCAAATCTAGCCCCCATCTAGCCCTTTTTAGAACTCCATTTAATTAAGGTGCGTTTCAACGAATAGTTCCTTTGGCATCATGTTGCCAGCAATGTTTTCCAGTGTTTCCACATTGAACTATAACGTCTATAACAACCTACCTCAAAGTAAGGGTGATTTTAAACACGTGTTTTAGTTAGATTCTTATATATTTACAAATTATTTGATTGTTATAATTTTAAAAATCAGGACAGTAATAAAAAGCATACATAATTTGTTTTTACTTTAATTATGATCAAACAAAAAATGCTCATGTAACGGACTTATACCCAAGATATCGTCATCTGCATCTTCCATATCATCCTCGTCATCAAAAATGTCTCTTATCGTCTCCCACTTCAATTATGAACCTGTCCATCTCGCTATCAATATCGGCCATCGGCGTAATATGATTTTAGACACGGTTTTTTCGGATGCACTTAAAACAAATATTTCGGTTTATTTGTCTATTGTCAAAGTCGTACATAAACTAATAATACACACAATACAAGTCACTGTACACAAAAATGTACACTACCGTTTAAAAAAAATAGCAGTTTAAGTAAGGAATTATTATCTGCTACTGGTAACCCTATTTGACTAACCTGTCACACATATTAAAGGTATTAATGGGACATTATTATGTTTTTCACGTTCATAAAATGTCTTCACTGTTAATACCATCATTCTTTTACCACTTCTCAAAGTTTTGGGCATGATTTCAGTCATAAATCAAATGAAAATAAACAAAATATGTTGGAGCGTATTCTCGTGTCAATAACTTTGGGCTTTGGCAGACAGTCGAGCCAACATAACGCCATAGGAACTATTCGTTGAAACTTGAATTTGAAACGCAGTCAAATTTGGCAACACTGTTTCTTTTCATTGTCAAGCAAAATGGCGGACCAGGTACGTTACAGATTTATTGAAGAAATAAATAGTTTTTGCACAGTTTACTTCTTAATTTTAACATTATTAACATAAATTAATCATACCTCATGGATATGATAATATGTTTATGCGAAATTGTGCCTGAATGTTATGAAAATGTGCTCGAAAATATCCACGTGGGATTCGGCTAATGTATCTTACTTAGGACTACTTACTAATTAATTACCTTATTTCTGAATATATTAGACCTTCAAAATGTTACAAAATTCCTTAAATAACTGTTATTCAATTAAATATTGTAGTAAATCATACTATTATATGTATGAATAAGATATATAGGTTAATTTTAAAGTTATGATTGTGTGTGCTTCTGGAATGGATGGTATGTAACCTTTAATAAATTAGAAATTAATAAATTTAAATAATTTATTGAAACTGTCATATCATGTATGTCATATCATGTTTACGTTTCAAACGTTTATTTCCTCCAGTACAACTTATCTTTAACCAAACTTGTAGTAGTCATTAACATGCTTTATCAAACTTTCTCGTTTCAAAGTCTCTCAGGTACCTAATATACATTGCCAATTCCAGACCGAACGCTCATTTCAAAAGCAACCGACTGTCTTCTTGAACCGTAAGAAAGGCATCGGTGTGAAAAGGAGCCGAAAACCACTGAGGTACCACAAAGATGTGGGCCTCGGTTTCAAAACACCGAGAGAGGTAACGGCATGGAGTGGTTATTAATGTTTTGTGTTTTCTTTCCGTAGACTGAGAAAGCGTTTCAGAAACAGGCGACGGTGTTCCTCAACAAGAAGGGGGGACTCAAGAGGAAAGATATGCGACATCATAAGAATGTCGGTCTAGGTTTCAAGACACCACGAGAGGTCTGATTTTACCATTTTGGTATCGGTGGCAGGCGGGCTTCTACGTCGCTAACAGTGGTTTTGTTACGGAGTAGAATAGTCAGCATATGATAATTACGTCTATTATTTCATTTAATTTAAAATATTAAATTGTTTTAATAATGTGTTGACTGTTTTATCTGTACTGGTGCTAGTCCACGTTGTTATACATATATAAGCTAAGCTTAATTAAGATTATTATAGATCACAAAATAATAATTTCAGTTTTCCAAAATAAAAAAAGTTTATTACCTCAAAATGTAGGTATGTGCAAATGCACAGTTTGTTGTTTTTTCTATATCTTTATAGTTTTATAACATTCTGTCAAATAAAATTTATTTTGTGATCTATAATAAATTTCAACTATGTCACAGGTAAGTCTGCATGTTTACAAATGCATGTTTTTTAATTTAAAAAATACTTCATTCATCCAAAGCTGCTGTGATAATAAAATGAGTCTACCAGTACTTGTATTTATATGTTACGGAGCTACCCCTTTTTCTTGGTGTGACGACTACTTGCATATAGCCCATCAGACCATTAGCCCTGTAACAAATGAATATAAATTTCAAGAGACAAACCCTGGGTAATATGTGAAGTGGTATGCCATCAGTATGTGTATTGTACATACATTTCAATTATATAAGTATATATTGCTAGGAATATAAGGCTATGGGTTCTAACAACTATTGGGACGCTCGGAAGGCTATTGCTTGATGTTTCACGTATTCATTTTATATGTAAATTGTTTCCAAAATGATGAGACTCACACGACGGTCTTCTGATTTACTGAATGATGAAGACAGTGTTTCTAAACCCATTTTCTGATTATGGATTATGAAATGATTGCTAGAAAAAATATGAATTGGAATATTGTATAGAATAATTCAAAATTTTGATATTAGTTATTCAGTTTGATACCAATCATACATAAGTTTTTGTTATATTTCTCTGTTTATTGAAATAACAATACCTACTTCAAGTTTAAAAAAAAGTGCAAAGGTGGTCTTATAGTTGTCTCTTACAGACAAGAGCTTTTATCAATATCTGATGAAATTTATTTATTTATTTATTGGTTTACCAGCAGTTATTACACTAAAACATTCATTACAAAACGGAACATACATTATGCTTAAACTAAGTGCACAACTCATGTAGGTAAACACCACATGCATATAATTAAATACAATTCAGTAGACAAACAGAAAATATGATATGCAATACAGTGACTAAACAAATGCTACAAAACCTACACCAAGTACATCTATATATCTAAAAAGCACGGCGACTAGCAGGTGGTAAATCGAAAGTAAGATTATGGACTTGGCTCCTAAAATGCGGAAATGTTGTGCCAAATATATCAATCTGTTCGCTGTAGTGATTGTATAACTTACTTAGCTGTGAAACTGGCGAGTTAGTGCCCAAAACTGATCTTCGAAAAGGAGGATAAAGGAGCATAATTGGTTTTCTAGGATATAAACAATAGAGTATGAAAATCATAAAATTATTTAACCACATTGCTATAACTAATATTATTATCGTTAAACATTTTATACACTATTCCAAAGCAATTATATTAATCCATGTTCAAACGGACACTACACATAAAATATAGTACATACATCATTTTAAACTCTAAAATGTTTAAATTCCAGGCGATTGAAGGTACATACATCGACAAGAAGTGTCCTTTCACTGGCAATGTATCGATCCGTGGTCGTATCCTCACTGGAGTCGTGCAGAAAATGAAAATGCAACGAACAATTGTCATCCGTCGTGATTACTTGCACTATCTCCCAAAATACAACAGATTTGAGAAGCGTCACAGGAATATGTCTGTACATCTGTCGCCGTGCTTCAGGTATTTTATTTTTTATATATGTATAATTTTTGAGTAAAAGCATAATGAGGCCCAAGTACAAGTTTTTATGGAGTAAAGCATGATTTTTCAATGCATAAAAGGTCAAAAGTAGTTTACACATTGAACGCCATGGGGGACACCAGTTGGGCCTCACTTGTTTAGTCAATGGGGCCAGTTTAAGTCCTTATTTACAAAATTTTTTATGATAAGTTTTTATTGTACAACCATACCCATTCTTAAACATCTTACTTATTTTTCGTTAAACTATATGACATATTTTTCTAAGATATATTCTTTTTGACTCTGGCTCCCGGTCATGTGGTTTTCCCTCACGGCATCAACGGAACAATTGTGTGTCGACTACACGGTGTCCCCCATGGCCCAAACAAAAAAAAAAAACTAAAAAATCAAGGCTGCGTCTAACGTGTTAAATGTATTTTTACGAATACTCCTAATAGTTCCACTTAGCGATTTTACCAGCGTACCTTCTGAATTTTGTTGAATCAAGATATAGAGTAGGAGGATATATTGAGACTTTATTCTCAATCTTTGAATCTCCAGCCTTACACATAACCAATAGCTTCAGTAGTTTTTGTGTCAAAGAGTAATAAACAATATCTAAACTTAAAAATTTATTATTTAGTATAAAGTAGGATATTTCTAAATGATGATACCCACACGACGGTCTTCTGAAAACCATTTGATGAAGAACGTGTTCTAACCCAACAACTGATACAAATTTCTTTTTAAAATAGTTTTAAGAACCCAACAAAGATAATACAGCATGTGTCATTTCTATTTCCAGAGACGTTGAGCAAGGAGACATCGTAACAATTGGAGAGTGCAGGCCACTGTCCAAAACTGTAAGATTTAACGTGCTTAAGGTTTCCAAGGGCAAGGGATCCAAGAAATCCTTCAAAAAATTCTAAAATAAAAATACTTCATAAGTATTATGTGTATTATTTTACTGACTTGTGTAAGTTCCCACATTTATTTTAATGGTGTTGTTATCCATATGAATATTGAGCGCTAAAATCTTGTCTTAGTCTTCAACACTTCATGGATATTCATATTATAGTTCTTTAATTAGAATTCTTCTAAAATTCCATACTTTTACATTTTATCTGTCGCCAAGCGCTCAATATCCGTGCCTATACATTTGCTAATATGTCAAAAGCTTGATTTGGAAAGGGATAGTTCTAAATGTAAACATGCCTAATTTTTGATAAGTTAATTGCATATCTAATACTAAAAATAAATAGTTTGTCTACATGATTGGATTTGCTTGTAAACGAAAAAAACTGACCTTAAATAAATACATTGACAGTACAACGTAGGTAGACGAAAAAGTAAAGTACATATTACTAAATAAATAAAAAAGTAATTCAAAAAGTGGGTACTCTAGATCTCTTACTATTTAAATGGGACTACATGACAAGTGCCAGCTTTCGAGTAAAAAAAAAATTAACAGTCGGTACACCCAGTTAGACTTGCAACAAGCTATATTGATACATCATAATTATATCATCATCAGGACATCACTACAAGTTACAAATTCCATTCATGTCCAACGTCCATCTTGTTGAACTTGGCGACTTACAAGTTGCACGTAAAGGAACGGCAAATGTAAAGCCCGTGTACATAGTTCCATAATTAT
This sequence comes from Melitaea athalia, assembly GCA_905220545.2. NCBI lineage: Eukaryota > Metazoa > Arthropoda > Insecta > Lepidoptera > Nymphalidae > Melitaea > Melitaea athalia. Next base: position 2,310,321 of record HG992198.1, read on the forward strand.
TGTAGATTTGTAGAGTAGGTAGCAGGGATGTTGCGGATTCGAAACTCGACATCTACGGATGTTAGGATTTATTAACTTTTAATTTCGTTATCATAAAAATTGTTATGGCACATTAATAAATCACGATTACGATTCAGCCTGTAATATCCCACTGTTGGGCATAGGCCTCTTCTCCATGTTGGAGAAGGATCGGAGCTTAATCCACCACGATGCTCCAATGCCGGTTGGCGGATATGTATTTCCTACTATGAGTAGGTAACGATCGCTATCAGGTGTATATGATAACAACCGGGACCGACGGCTTAACGTGCTCTCCGAGGCACGGTGGGGAGACCCACAAGGACTGCACAAACACCCAGACCACGGCAAACATCTGTATGGCCGATACAAATGTTGTCGTGTGCGGGAATCGAACCCGCAACCGCCCGCGCAACAGCCAATCGCAATCCAGTGCTATAACCTCTGCGCCAACACGGCGTCACATTAATAAATGATACTATATAAATATTGGTTCGCTGGAAACGCTGGCTGGTGGAGGTGATAAATATCTCTGCGCAAATCTAAAAAGTTAAAACTTTGTTTTGTTTAAAAAAATTTGCATCAATGAATAATATTTTTGTATTTCGATTCATTTCATATGGAGAAAAGCTTCAAGGCTATAATGTCAGGCTCTCCTTCATATTCATCCAGTAAATCTTACGTTATGGCAAATCGCCTATAAGCAAGTCTGCCTATCTATATCGTACATTTCTGTTTCCGGAAGGAATCTTTCATTTATATTTTTGTAGTTTTTCAATATTATAAGAAAATCAGAGGTACATAATACTGTAATAGGCTCCTAGAGTAGTTAATGTTCTGTGGTAATAGGACAGAAGGTAGCTCGTTAGATATTATCAGCTCCTATACAATTTAAAAGGTTGTTAAAAACTTCCAGTTATAAATTGTTTTTACTAATATGCTCAAATTAAATATAATACGTAACTAACTTTCACATTTCTTTGATATTGCATAAAGTTTTAAAAGGATTAAAAGTCATTATTGTCGTATCCTTTTTATACGCGAAAAATATGCTTGAAACAAAACGTAGGTACATGTGTCATCTGTCTACGTGTGTCATATTTAATCTGTTTAAACTTTAAACATAAATAAGGATGTCCAAGTTTAAATATCGACAATTTTTTTCCAAGAAACCGTTTTTTCTTTGTTCGAATATCAAGTAATTATAAATTAAAAAAATCTAACACTATTGGTAATTATTAATCCAAATAACGAAAAAAATACTTAAATTATGACTGTAACATGAGTTCTTGGAATAGGTTACTGGTAAGTTAGTTTCTGCAAATAATCAGAAGTAAATATTTGATACGTTATTAGAAAATAGGTTGTGATATTGACAAAGTGTTTGAGATGCAGTAAAATTTACCCATCCACTTTCAATTTCATAATTTAATATTATCTATGATACTTATTTAGTTTCTTCTGTCTTACCTATTCGTTATTTTGTAATAAATATACTTTGTTCATTTCATTGTAGGGAACTTTTACATTCTTTATTAAATTTGGTTATGTAAGCATGTGTTTGAATTTTTTATATCGTTCGTTACTGGTGAGTAACGATAATGAAATTAATATAAAAAAGTTATGAATATTTAGGAAAGGAAAAAATAATAGTATAAATTTACTATTTTAATTTTAATAAGAAATAAATATTTAATTTGAGGTAAAAATATACCTACATGTATATTTTTCCAATAATTTAAATCTATCGATAATATTTTTGTAATAAGGACATCACTACAAGTTACAAATTCCATTCATGTCCAAGTTCCAGTGTGACCAGATTTAGCAGAATTCTGCGGTTTTAGCAGAATTAGATCCCCAATTTAAGGTTTAGCAGATTGTGTCGCAGTTCTGAAAATAAGGAAATTTTTGGTGGAATCTTATAAACCTCCGCAGAATTGTAGCAGGATTTGACAGTTAACTGTGTTTCAGTTGGTTAGTAGCGCTAAAAATATGCAGGGTGTGTCGTAAATAGTGGATAATCCGTTAACTGGGGGGTAGCCCTCATGTCGAGTTTCAAGAAAATATTCTTTTTATGTCAGGGTTGCCAACACTGTGAAATTTGTGAATATTTATGTGTTTTTTTTTAAATCTTTGGCGACTAGTAATTTGGTCATGATTTTTACAAATGAAGGTTTTAAGTGTACTTTTTTTATTTTACTCCGGAATACTTGTACTATCTAATGAAATTACTATTTCAGGCATCATTTGTTCTATCGAATATATATTTATTTGTTACTTTTTGTCAAGATTTAACAATTGATTGTGAAAAAAAAAATGTACAGCACTAGAATTGCCCAGTATATGAATATGTTTGTTGCAATTCTAAATGTGAAGCAGGCAGTTACAGAACAAAACATATGGTAAAGGCAGTACAAAGCTCGACAACTTTATATAAAACATTGACGCCGCAGAAAATTAGAAGCTATAATTGGTTGATAAATATTTGAAATAATTAACTTGTCCTTTTTTCTTTTAAATCCTCGTACGAATTATGACCTCATCGATTAGCAGAATTTTAAATTTTTTTAAAAAACCAGATAGCAGATTTTAGCAGAATTTAGACGAGTAACTGGCATAATGTTCGATTTAAATCTGGTCACACTGACTGTGTCCAACGTCCATCTTGTTGAACTTGGCAACTTACAAGTTGCACGTAAAGGAACGGCAAATTGTTTCACTACGATATGATATCGTTCTTCTCGAAACTTTCATTGAAGAATACAGAAAAGCCGGTTGAAGAGTTAGCTAAACCTGCGTATATGGACAAAAGTGCGACCTTACAGGAGCTCGGGTATAAAGACGATAATGACCTGAGAGAAACAATATACGGTTTGTTTTGAGCATTTTCGAGTGTTTTGGACTAATTTAAAGGGTTTTCTTTCGTGGTTTTAATCAGTGTTGTGGTGTTCTAGACTTTTTGCGGACAATACGAGATCCGGAGAAGCCGAATACGTTAGAGGACCTCAAGGTTGTTTACGAAGAGGGAATTTTTGTTAAGGAACCCACAGCGGACAAAGTACCAGTACTGCGAGTGGAGTACAACCCGACAGTGCCACACTGTTCACTTGCTACACTTATTGGACTGTGCATAAGAATAAAAATTCTAAGATCCATACATCATCCTGTAAAACTAGACATTTACATCAAGAAGGGAGCACATACCACTGAGGATGAAAGTGAGTACAAAGTCTTAAATATTTTATAAATATTAATTTTTAGAAATAGAGAACAGTAGGTTGTGTTCATTTGTCCTTTGATCATGTATCACAAACAACTGTAGAATGTTGAGTCTTGTACTTATCTAATGTAATTTATATAAAGGCGATTCTTATTGGAATTATAAAGCAGACAAAAATAGTTATCAAAATAGGAAATTACCATAGCTATTTAGTTTTAGTTAATATTTTATTACAAAATAAGTAGTTCAAAAATTAATCGCTATATGTGGAAAATAATTACATTTAATATAATATGAGGTACCAGAAAAATTTGTTAATAGTTAAGAATGTTTTTATTTTATAAATAATTAATTTTATAAATAAGCAACTTAATGGCAATGAGTTAAAACAATGAAGGTCAAATATAAAGAGATTAATAATAACAGCGTGTGATTAGATTAAGCTACAATTAACTCAAGGTTTTATTGGATTTTATTATAAAATAGTTTTATGTTACTTAAATGTTAAAACTAGTTCAGGCTTATTTCATAGTCAAAAGACATTTTGATTTATTAAATGAGGTACAAATACAATTATTATATATCATACACAATAAACATTTGAACATTAATCTTCTTCTTCTTCTATATAAATAAAAATGAATGTTACTAAGCGCATAACTCGAGAATGGCTCAACCAATTCAGCTAATTTATTTATTTTGTGTGATAAGGAACACCAGCCCACAGAAGGTTTTAATTTAAAAAAAATTACTATTAACTTTTGACTTTGTCTGTCCGGGCAGCTAGTAATAAATTAAAAATACATAGGTAACAAAAACATTCAATGTGTAGTTATTTGTCAATATTTCTATGGATAGTAGTTAATTTTCTTTGATAGACAAAATTATTATAATCTATATAAGCACAGAATAAAAAATCCCTGTGGTTTGCATGTTGTAGTTTTAAATCTATTATTTCAATAAATAAATAACTATCTTATAACATACACACGGTCATCTGTTCCTATGTTAAGCAAATTAATACTTATGTTATAGGTAACAGCGACTGTTAAAGCTATTTTTTTTTATTTGATATATATACATAGAAATAGTTAATATATAGATATACTAGCGACCTGCCCCGGCTTCGCACGGGTGTTTATTATACATATAAACCTTCCTCTTGAATCACCCTATCTTTTAAAAAAACCGCATTAAAATCCATTGCGTAGTTTTAAAGATCTAAGCATACATAGGGACATAGGGACAGAGAAAGCGACTTTGTTTTATACGATGTAGTGATAAATACAAATATTACACCCAGACAGACAGAGAGCAGGTTCACTACAAACTGCACCAACGGGCTAGTCATCAATATTGTGTAATAATGTGTCTACATACTCCTAAAAACATGCTTAACAGTTATCATTAGGCCTAAACAAACACTTTAAGTAGGAAGTAGTAGATTTTATCTTCTCTAAATCATTGTAACAAAATTTCATTATGAGTGTCTCGATGCATGACTCATCAAAAATTCCAATGTGTAACGCTAATAGTAGCTAGTTGTACTCAAGGAAAACAAACAATACCTTTATTTCTGTTAATTGAAAGAATTTGATCTTTGAAATATGACCAAAGTTCATTAGCCCAAATCTATACTATCTATACTAATATACAGGGTTACTTGTAATTCGATACATTCCTTTAAGGGCATGATAGTACATACCATAAGCTATGAATTTAACCCTATATTGCCTTATACAAATGTTGACGGTTACTGAGAAATTTTGAAATTTTGTAATTTTCAAAAAAATCCAGAATTTCGACTTTAAATTCAGATTTGAAAAAATTTCGTGAAATTTTATTCTTTTTTTTGCTTTTGGTACTGAGGCCACATGCCAATTCATTTTTAAAACAAATAAAACGGTGAAATTTTGCAATGGTTTCGCCACAATATCTTAAAACTCGCGACACTTTGAATTATTTCTTAATTTTCTTGTTTTTTAGAAAGCCAATAAAAAAAAAGTAATACATTAAGAAGTGTACAAAATCTATCAAAAATTCCTCATCTATCTAGCTATCTAATGAGGTAAAAACGTCCCAAAAAAATCTCAACACATGTGGAGAATAAGTCTTAGAAACGGGACAAGTCGCAATTTGTTAAAATAACATTTGAAAATAATTTTTTACAAAAACACGTATAAGCTTAAAAATAAAAATTGGAATTGGTTTTAAAAACACATTTATTAGTTATACACATGTTGTTCAAATTGTGCCCCCCTATTTCTTATGCATTTTCTACATCTACGCCGGATTTCACTTTAAGTGACTCTTGGTGTAAGATTATTCCTCATAACGCTTGTTGCATCGATTATTCGCTGCCTTAAATCTTCTTGCGAGGATACAGGGCCTGTCAGATTATCGTAAACCAAGGCCTTTATGTGCCCCAAGACGTAAAAGTCTACGGGTGTAATATCTGGGCTTCTTGCCGGAAACGGGATCGGATTACCTCCGCCAATCCATCTGTTTGGAAAAGACTCGTCTTGCCACTGTCCCACAGATCTTCGGAAGTGCGCTGGACGTCCAGTGTGCTGATATATCATTTGTCGCCTTGTCTGTAGCGGAATATCCTCTAACAGAGAATACAATTCCTCTCGTTGAAAGTTCTCATAATTTTCCGCTGTTTAACATATTTGGGAACAAGAGTGGCCCAATTAGACAGTCTTCAACAATACCTATCCATACATTAATCCGAATCGCCTTTGAGACCCTGTTTCTTTCTTTTTATTGAGATTTCCATCCACTTTAGGAGCCCAGTAATGGATGTTATGGTAGTTATCTAGAGCATCTTAGTCGAATTTCGATTCATCCGTCCACAAAATACTTTACAAAAAATATGGGTCCTCGGCATCTCTATGGAGAATAAATCTACAAAAATCTACGCACCGTATCGGATCTCCTTCGTGCAAAACTTGGACAGGCGTAAAATGGTAGGGGTACCCTCCATTAGAGTGCACTGTAAACCACACTTTCCATTGACTGATACCTAACCGATTAGCTACAGTGTTTGTGGATATCGATCGATCGATCTTCAAAAAAATGTTAAAGAATTTTTTCCTCGTCTTCTGGAGTGTAACGCCGAGGTCGACCAGCATCACGTTGGCGTCGCTGAACGGTACCCTACTCATGCATTCGTCTGTACGTATTACTAAATACTCTCAAGTTTGGTGGTCGCAGATTCGGGAATCGACGTATGTATTCGCACGGGCTTTCGAAGAATCTCCGTCACAAAATCCATACACAAACAAGATTTCGGTATACTCAGCGTTCGTAAATGATTGCTGGGAACTACCGCGTCCCCTTGGAGGAACCGCCACCATTTTGTAAATACTCGCGAAAATTTACGTAGCTCGGATAACAATACTTTAACGCACGCGCAGTCAGTAAACGAACTGACGTGAGACGCCAGCGAACCCGAAATTTAGCAGCGAAGTCGGTCACGATCATTCCCGAGCCCTACCGCAACTTGCCGACCTCTCATTATACGCATTATCGGTGCATAGGCACGTTTTGTGTAAAAATAATTTTAAATGTTATTTTAACAAATTGCGACTTGTCCCGTTTCTAAGACTTATTCTCCACATGTGTTGAGATTTTTTTGTGACGTTTTTACCTCATTAGATAGCTAGATAGATGAGGAATTTTTGATAGATTTTGTACACTTCTTAATGTATTACTATTTTTTTAATTGGCTTTCTAAAAAACAAGAAAATTAAGAAATAATTCAAAGAGTCGCGAGTTTTAAGATATTGTGGCGAAACCATTGCAAAATTTCACCGTTTTATTTGTTTTAAAAATGAATTGGCATGTGGCCTCAGTACCAAAAGCAAAAAAAAAGAATAAAATTTCACGACATTTTTTCAAATCTGACTTTAAAGTCGAAATTCTGGATTTTTTTGAAAATTACAAAATTTCAAAATTTCTCAGTAACCGTCAACATTTGTATAAGGCAATATAGGGTTAAATTCATAGCTTATGGTATGTACTATCATGCCCTTAAAGGAATGTATCGAATTACAAGTAACCCTGTATAAAGCTGAAGAGTTTGTTTGTTTGGTTGTTTGTTTGTTTGTTTGTTTGTTTGTTTGTTTGTTTGTTTGTTTGAACGCGGTAATCTCTGGAACTACTGGGCTGATTTGAAAAATTCTTTCAGTGTTAGATAGCCCATTTATCGAGGAAGGCTATAGGCTATATGTATCATCACGCTAAGACCAATAGGAGCGGAGTCCACGCCGACGAAGTCGCGCGCAGAAGCTAGTTTTATTATAAAGAGGAACGATTTGATTTTGTTTGCGTTGAATAGGCTCCGAAACTACAAGATCGATTTGAAAAGTTATTTCACTGTTGGGAAGCTACAGTATTCGCGGGTGACATAGGCTACATTATATTTAAAAAAAATAGGCAATTTTTTTGGAACTTTTTGTTAAATACCCGTGCGAAGCCAGGGCGGAATGCTAGTAATCTATAAAATAAAAAATTGAATCACTAAATTTATTGCTATGTATTAAATTTAAGAACAACAGGACCAAATATAGCAGAGTTTTTCCTTTATAAGTTTTCTGACATTTTGTACGAAGTTCTTAGGGTATGAAAATTTAAGAAAATTGCACAGAAAAGTGGAAAAATTCAGAAAATGTAACTATTACTTAAACTACATGCTTTTGTAGTTTCGTGAGACAAGACTGTCAGTCATGTCAGCTATTATACAACAAATTAAGTTAAAACTATTAATCAACAAATTAATCAAGTCTATTTAAAAAGTGTTTAAAAGCATAGCTGGGCATTAACTCGTTAATCCGTTAATCGTTAATTAACGAAGTTAACATTATGATTAACGGTTTAACTTTTAAGTTAATTTTTAAAAATGTTAACGGACACGTTAACTTCCGTTAATATGCAGCTAAGTCCGTTAATCGTTAATCCAATGCCTACTATTTACCGCACAGCACCGCGACGCGAAGCGAAAAACAGGTTCAGAGTTCAGACAAGTATGAAACGACAAGTGCCGGGTGGCGCGTGGCAGCGAGTGAAACAAAAACAAAACTAGATATATTTTGCCAGCGCGTGTGAGTGAGAAAAGAACTGCAAAGAGATGTGTTTCGTTTAATCATCCCATTACTTAGCGCCGGTGCTTAGAGGGACGAGTGTTTTGTTTGTTGTTATTATAAATTACTGTCACACGTCAGTGATCATTTGCGTGTTGAAAAATCACAAAGAAAAGTGAAGAAAAACCAAAACGAACCTCGCTTTCAGACGAGGACTTCAACATGTTAATGTTCATGAAGGGGAATATGCACCTTATGCCCGACGATTAAATTACACATTACATATTACACAAGTATTTTACACATACAATTATACAAGTATTTTGTTTTGTTCCTAACCTGTTAACTTCCAGAACCTAAATTAACAGGTTTTATTAGTTCACTAACGCAACGATATAAAAATGCAATTTTACACACATTAACGGATTAACGATTAACGTTAACTTGCGTTAATTCTTCCGAAATGTAACGCTTTAACGTTTAACGAAGCTAACTTTTTTTGTAGCGGATTAACGATTAACGAAGTTAACTATTTGATTAACGGTGCCCAGCTATGTTTAAAAGCAAGTTTTAGCAGTTAGCATTAGTAATGTTTAAATAACAATGTACATTAATTAGGGTTCAACAGCCTCATAAAATTGAGTCATTTATGTTAACCTTCTTTAATTGTAAATTATTTTAATAGTTTCACTATAGAAGCCATGCTTACTCGGTGTATTATTTGATATGCATACCAATTGTATTTGATTTTATAGACATAATTTTGTAACAGATAGACAGATGGAACAGCCACTTTTTTGAAGCAATTTTATTCGCTTCAGCCTGTAATATCCCACTGCTGGGCATAGGCCTCTTTCCCCATGTAGGAGAAGGATCAGAGCTTATGCCAGCCACCATGCTGCTCCAATGCGGGTTGGCGGATATATTCCCTACTATGAGTAAAGATCGCTATCAAGTGTATAATATGATAACAACCGGGACTGACAGCTTAACGTGCTCTCCGAGGCACAGTGGGGAGACCCGCAAGGAATGCACAAACACCCAGACCACGGCAAACATCAGCATGGCCAATGTTTGTCATGTCTCATGTACTAGGATTGAACCCACAACTGTCAGCGCAACAGTCACAAACCAGTGCTGTGACCGTTGCGCCAATGCGTCGTCATATAAATAGTAATGATAATGAAATAACTTTTTCAGATTTTATCGCGATTATTAGGTATTTTAGATGCCCGATATTCCGGATACTTTACAGACATACACACATATCTAGGAAACCTAATAAAACCTAATAAACTGCGATAAAATCCAAAAAAGTTGTTTCATTATAATGAGTGAAATTCGCATAAACATTAGAAAACAATATAAATAGTAATTATTCATAAGATTAATAATATGACTTAAGTTCCTTAAAATACTGTTATGAAAATAGATAATTACTAACATAATCACTTCTATGTCATTTACATAAAAGTAAATATTTTATTTTATGCAAGGGTTATCAGAATATTTTCATTATGTAATAGAGACTAAAATAATATTGATATAATCATAGGAAGGAAAGACTTAGATAGGGACATGTTTTGTTACATGTGTATAAATATAACTTCCCTGTTTATTATATAACTAGCCGACCTGTGCCCACTTCGTTGGGCTCTAAATATTTTTGTGATGCAAATATATAGCAAAGTTTTCATCTTGACTTGATTTACATATACTATTATTTTTCAGTTAATTTTTTGTCCAATAACAATAAAATATAGCCTATGTCACTCCTGACTAGTTTAGCTTTCTGTTAGTGAAAGAATATTCATGATCGGATCAGTAATTGCGAAGATTACCCCCTGCAAACAAACAAAGCTAAAAACTTAACCTCTTTATAATATTAAATATAGATATACTTTGTCTAGGTATACATAAAATCTATACTAATATAATAAAGCTGAAGAGTTTGTTTGTTTGATTGTTTGTTTGTTTGTTTGAACGCGCTAATCTCAGGATCTACTGTCCGATTTGAAAAATTCTTTCAGTGTTAGATAGCCGTTTTATCGAGGAAGGCTATAGGCTATATATCATCACGCTAAGACCAACAGGAGCGGAGTCCACGCCGACGAAGTCGCGCGCAGAAGCTAGTGTTAAATAATTTTATAACAGGATACTACCACATTTGTTACCATGTTATCAAGTTACCAGTTAAAATATGTAGCAATTTCAGTCGTTCGTTACCTATAACACAAGCATTAAGCTGCTTTCCTGAGGAACTGACGACTGTGTGTGGTACATAAACAAAAAAAAGTCAGTTTTTATATTACTAAAATCATTATCAATGCTGTGTAAGGGCTGATATTTTTTATATCTTGTGATAACTCACGTCAGTAGTTATAGTCATTAATGATAATGAATTTACTACTTACTACTTGACTAGCCCGTTGGCGCATTTTGTAGTAGCCCTGCTTTCTGCTCCGTGGGTTGTTGGTTCGATTCCCGCCTGAGTTTGGGTGTGATATTTGTATTTATATATGTCTTATTTCCATGTATATTTACAAAAAGAAATTAGCTATAAAAGTTGACTGTTACCTGTAACAAGAATTAAGTGGCTTACCTTAGGAACAGACGACCGTGTGTCTGTTTATAAGATATTTATATTTATTTAAATTTAAGGATGAGAATAAAGCTGCATGCAGAAGCAATATTACTTAAAATTAATAAAAAAATTTACATTGTAATATGATGTGTTTATGAAGTTGCCAAATTTTCCTTTATTCGATTTATTTGTCTAACATTTCAACAAGTCAAGAATGTTGTCCGTTAAAAGTGATGCTGTCTTCATTTATTTTAGATTAAATAGCTCAGATTTTAAAATATAACAAGCATCAAATTTGTATAAAAAATATTTTCAATTAGCATGGGACTTGAGATGGTTTAGTGGATTTACTTGTGTGTGTTGTAGTGGTCGCACTTTCAAATCTGGTCATGCCAGGCCGTACTTGACACATCAAGTACATTTTTTGTACATAGTGCACATAAACATCATAAGCGTTCTTTTTTCTTTTTAAAGTGAAACTTCTATCGCCCCAAAAAATATTCGTTTAACTATCGCATGTCGAATTACAGCTGGTCAGGGAGTAGGGATAATGTGAAAGGCGCATGGCAGAGCAGCCAAAATGGCGGCGCCCATAGCTCGCATCAGCTGACCGTGTAGCATTTATATTCTCACTTGTTCGTGCAAGTGTTTCGCGGTATTTAAATTTTTTTTTATTTTATTTTTTATATCACTAAGTCGGCAAACAAGCGTACGGCTTACCTGATGGTAAGAAATTTCCGTAGCCTATAGACGCCTGCAACACAAAAGTATCGCAAGCGCGTTGCCGACCCTACCCCCCATTCCCCCCCAGGAGCTCTGGTCACCTTACTCACCAACAGGAACACAACACTCCTTGAAAGCAGTTTTATTTAGCTGTGGTCTTTTGTAAGGTCGAGTTACTACCCCAGTCGGGCTGCTCCATAGTTTGAGCAGGAAATTTCCTGCTGTGCCCTACCTCAGTTATAATGTCTACAAAATGTCTACAAACCGAAAAAAAGTTTCATTTGCGTTGTGGTTTCATAAAACCCCACAATTAATTTTTCATTTTGAAGTCAGTTTTAATCAGCAATGAAGCGTTTAAACTAAAGACTGTTACAATATACATACATAATTGTAACTTCTGTGACTCGGTGGGCAACCGTCATTAATATGTGTTTATACGTACTGCGTAGCTTGCAACTCGTCTATCTATACAAATGGAATCGTATCTCATTTCACGTGTCTATTCCATCGCAAAAAAACTCCTTACATATCAATAATCAATAATAATTGTGTTTGTTTGCAAACGAAATAAACCTACTTCAATTACATTGACCAGTAATACAACGTAGGTAGACGAAAAAATAGTCACGTAAATACGCATTATTAGAGGTAATTCAGAAAGTACTCCTCAGATCTCGATCAAATATAAATATTACCACATGACAATTGCCAGTTTTTGATTAAAAAAAGAATCAACAAAATCGATACACACAGTAAAATGTTATAATATAACGTAGGTCGACGAAAAATAGCCAATACGCATGATTGGAGATAACTAACCTTGAAAGAGATACCTCATCGATGACTCTTTTAATTGACTATTTTTCGAGTACCTACGTCTGGGCCAGATTTAGAGGTGTGAAAGCATCGGGGCAACAAAGGAGTGGAGCCCCAAATTATTTTCCAAATAAAATAGTCAATTTTTGAAGTTATACTTCTTTTCGCGCGTTAGAGAAAAATGATGATAGTAAATTTTTACAATGCGCGTGTGGATACGAAGTAGTTTAAGCATGAATGAATAGATAACTGAGGTAGGGCCCAGCAGGAAATTTCGTGCTCAAAAAACGGAGCAGCCCGATTGGGGTAGTACCTCGACCTTACAGAAGATCACTGCAAAATAATACTGCTTTCAAGCAGTGTTAAGTTCCTGTTGGTGAGTAAGGTGACCAGAGCTCCTGGGGGGAATTGGGGGTAGGGTCTGCAACGCGCTTGCGATACTTCTGGTGTTGCAGGCGTCTATAGGCTACGGTAATTGCTTACCTTCAGGTGAGCCGTACGCTTGTTTGCCGACTTAGTGAAATTTAAAAAAAAAAAATAGATGCCGCTAGTTTTGCAGACAGGAAAGTAGTCTTTATCATTTCTAAAAGATGGCGTTGTGTACTTATTGTGGTAGGTTTTTTTTGGAAGAATTTTAATACCCTAGCTTGAAGTATAACTTCTTACGTGCGTACATAAGTACACACACTTTTTTAAAGGTAAAACGCAAAAAAAAATGTTCTTTACTAGTGTTTACTAGTCGGAATTTCAATTTATTTTTCCGAAGTCTATTGTGGGGGCCCCCTATTTTGTGGAGGCCCCGGGGCAGTAGCCCCGGTTGCCCTCCCCTTAAATCCGGCCCTGACCTACGTATTACTTGTCGATGTAAATTCTTAATTCAGTTTAAATTGACAAAGTTGAGAGAAACAGCTTGTTTTATAAACAATTATTATTTATTACGTAATTCGTAGAAAGCGACAATTGCACATTGTACTTTGTATTACTTTGTAAAATGTATTTATCTAAAAACGGTATTATAAAATTCCATTAGATAATATTTTCGAACAACACGGTCTATTTGGTTAGTGAACTTTGTTGCCAACTTATTTTATCACTGTGATAGGAAAACTACTTTCATTTTATTTGCAACCACATTATAGTTTGGTTTGTGTTTTTGTACGGTGTGAAGTTGAATGTAAATATTAATGTTTGATGTAACAATAATGTTTATTATTTGGTAAGAATATGATATTATAAATATTTTTCTCGTTGTCTTTTTTTGTACTAGTAACCGTAATGAACTAGATTTACTTCGCTGTTTTGCTTGTGTTTTTTCGATATTTGTCTAATTGTTTGACATTTAACACTTACTAACGACCCGCCCCGGCTTCGCACGCTTGCAAAGACTATCAGTGTTCCTCTACTGTATTATGCATGTATATACATATACACCTTCCTCTGGAATCACTCTACTAAAGAAAACCGCATCAAAATCCGTTGCGTAGTTTTAAAGATCTAAGCATACAGACAGCGGAAAGCGACTCTTTTATACTATGTAGTGATGAGCAGTTCTAATCTAGGATTTCTAGGAAATGTAACGGTTCTAGGTAGGGATCCCTAGTACATTTTTTTCACCTGATTAGTATCAAGCTAATTTTTTGGGAGTGGCTTCATTTTGATGAGGCGAACAAAAAATTCCTCTTCGAAAACTCTCGATTGTGGTAGCTAACAGAGATAGTAGGGGGTAGAGCAGCAGTGAGCGTAGGACCGGGATAACGTACCACGCAATTTGTAGGACAATATTACTATTAAATTGTATAGATATTAACTAACTAAAAGCAAAAAACAATCAGAAAAAAAATTAATTTTTGATGACCTTACGAGACCTCCCAAAAAATTAGCTTGATACTAATCAGGTGAAAAAAATGTACTAAGGATCCTTACCTATTCTACTTTATGAATGAAAATAGTTTAATAATAATAATATAGTTTTGATAGAGAATAAGATAAGACTTAGCTCCATCTAACTTATGTACATCGCCCTCTCAACTTACTTTCGTCTCGCCCGATCACACTTTTCGTAACGCTCAATATTTAACATTAATTTTTAATTTTGAAGGAATTAGTATTGGAGAGTTATTTTTGCAAAACATTTAAGGATCTCAGATCCCTTATATTAGCATTAGACCGTAATAAACAATCTTCCTTGGACAAAAAGTCTATTTTTAAACAGAACTCGTTATTCTTGAGATTAGCCTGCACAAACAACTTATGTTTAGTATTCTAAATATACACTGATATTTTATCTCGTATAACTCGTATAGTGTGGGGGAAACAGACGACCAATATGCAGGTAAAAATCTTAAGAAAAATTAAATACTTGAATGAGTGTATTTTGGCTACATTTTAATGAAGGTTAAGCAATGTTTATTATAAACTAGCTGTGCCCGCGGTTTCACCCGCGTTGATTTGAGGGAAAAAATAGCCTTCTCTCTTCTTAAAGCATAACCTTTCTCTTTAAATAGGCTATCCACCTCAGAGGAATTTTTCGATTCGAATCAGTAGTTCTTGAGTTTAGCGCGTTTAAAAAAAAACAAAAAAACAAAACAACTTTCAGGTTTATAATCCATGCTATAATATTATAAATGCATAAGTAACTGGGTCTGTCTGTCTGTCTGTCTGTCTGTCTGTCTGTCTGTCTGTCTGTCTGTCTGTCGCGGAATCACGCGAAAACTACTGAGCAGATTTAAATGAAATTTGGTATACAGATAGTCTAGAGTCTGAGAAAGGACCTAGGCTACTTTTTAATGCGAAAAAAGGGTGTAAGGGGTTGAAAGGTTGTAATGAAAATATGTATTTATTTATTTAACAATTTATCTACACTGGAAAACAATACGAAATAGTACTTATAAACCATGCTGGCACAAAGGCACTACTGATCCCATGATGGAATCTCTTCCAGTAGTCTTGCCACAGGAAAATTATAAAATAATGGTCTAAGAGACGTGGAAGAGCGACCTTCACCGATCTGATAACTCGATGAGACATATTTTTTATGAAATATAATTTATAAATAAATATGCCTATGATAACTTGCCTATCGAAAAGTGGTCATAGCTACTTTTAATTTAAATAATTTTAATCAATTTTTTTTTCATCACCTTCACTCATATGATAACCGAATGAGTTTTATCTCAATTGATAGTTTTTAACACACAGAATATGCCTACGTAGGCTTGCCTACTTATTTTTGGTCACGGCTACCTCCTGGCAAGTATATGTGAACAGGTAGGTCAATATATACCTATATTCGATACTACATCGATCTGTTCGAATCAAAATTGATATCATAGGTAAGATATTGTAATTACAAAACCAATCATATAGGCTTGCCTGCAAAAACTAAAAAAAAAATAATAGCTATGACCACTTTTCGTTAGGCAAGTTATCATAGGCATATTTGTTTATAAATTATACTTGATAAAAAATATGTCTCATCGAGTTATCAGATCGGTGAAGATCGATGTTCCATGTCTCCTCTACTATAATGGAATTATGATGTATAACGTTCGTGTTTCGCAACTGTCAAACATTTCATGTTCATCCCATCGATATGGTAAAGTCTCCCTAAAATTAAAGAACGTATTAAAATAAACGTTTCGAATCGACAACATATATCCACAATATACGGAAAGTGGCGTATTTTCGATTTTAAAAATGTATAATAATGTCTAATGAAAACGGATTGACATAATAAATATTGTTTGTCAAATATTTATGCGTGCGGTGCGTTCAGAAATGTATTTAGAGTAAACTTAGAAAAATATATCAAGCTACTTAAAAATACGATAAATGATAAATGTAAAAATGAATTAAATACAAAAAAAAAACCGTTCAATTGGTTGGTCTCATTGAAACATTCCAGATTATTCTGTCAACCCAGTTAAAGTCAATATATTATATAAATACTTTATAGCTTTTAGTAGCTTGATATATTTTCCTTAGTTTACACTAAATAAATTTCTGAACGCACGCATATATTTGACAGCCAATATAAATTATATCAATCCGTTTTCATTAGACATTATTATACATTTTTAAAATCTTAAATACGCCACTTTCCGTATATTGTGGATATATGTTGTCGATTCGAAACGTTTATTTTAATGCGTTCTTTAATTTTAGGGGAGACTTTACCATATCCACGCGATGAACATTAAATGTTTGACAGTTACGAAACACGAACACGCTTCCATACAAATTTTCATTCCCACCTTTCAACCCCTTACACCCTTTTTTCCGCATTAAAAAGTAGCCTATGTCCTTTCCCAGGCTCTAAAATATCTATATACCAAATTTTATTTAAATCTGATCAGTAGTTTTGGCGTGATTGCGAGACAGACAGACAGACAGACAGACAGAGTTACTTTCGCATTTATAATATTAGTATGGATGTACACAGGCACATGACAGTTACTTTATGACTTATTTATATATTAGTATAGATTTATATATCTATACTAATATATAAAGCTGAAGAGTTTGTTTGTTTGGTTGTTTGTTTGTTTGTTTGAACGCGGTAATCTCTGGAACTACTGGGCCGATTTGAAAAATTCTTTCAGTGTTAGATAGCCCATTTATCGAGGAAGGCTATAGGTGATGTGTCATCACGCTAAGACCCTGAGATAATGAGATATGAGAGGAGCCCACGCCGACGAAGTCGCGCGCAGAAGCTAGTTAAGTATATTATAAGATTAAAAAAAAAACAATTATTTTACTGTCGATTTTCTTTTTCCCAAAAAATCTTGTTAAATTAAAAAAAAGATAATAAAATAATTTAAATTTTTTTTACCTCGAAAAATATATATATATTTTTTATTCAATTCGAAAAAATTTAAGTAATATTTACATATATTTTCTTTGTTTATAATTTAGTCCTTTTCTCGTCTTTGTTTTACTATAATTGTTTCAAATTTACACACCAGAAACTTACAATATTGTGAGTAGTAATTTGGGTCATCGAATTGTTTTATCAAACGAAACGCTTGCGCAAACGCATAGAATTGTACCCTCATTGACGTCTAACGACGGCTTTCAATAATCTATCTATCTCTGGTTTCGCCTACTAGCGATAGATTTTTGACACAATGTGTATGGAGCTTACGTCAAAATTCTATCTCTAGTAAGCCAATTCAACGATAGATAGAATATTGAAATTGGCCGTAAATAGACAATTACTGTGTATGATATTCGCTTTTAATAATATTATACGTTATTTTATATTTTAACAACACTTTTATTAAGAAAGAAAGTACCTTTATCTTATGGTCGATTTACATCAGACGAGCGAATGCTCATTCCATCCCCACTACATCATATTCTTATCAAATTCTTTTAGTGTAAACAGGCGTAGAGTATTTTTTCGTTGTTATATATATAACAACGAATATTCATATATATGAATACAAGTTTTCGAAGATCAAGAAAGAATGCTCTTGTTCTAGCTCTAGCTCTTTGTTCGTTTGGTCTAAATCCACCCTTACAGAAGATCACAGCTAAATAATTTCTACCTGGAAGTGGTGTTGCGTTCCTGTGTTGATGGCAGACAGAACTGCTCGGAGAGGTCAGGAGTCGGGTCGATAACGCGCTTGAAACGCCTCTGGTGTTGCAGGCGTCCATAGGGTACGCTTACCATCAGGCATCAGGTGGCTCGTACGCTACGCTTGTTTACACTGGTAGAAAATAAAATCAAAAAAAGTAATCTAGGTACCTAATTATTAAAACGTTTTCATACGGGTTTGGTTCGAATCTCGTCTTATGAAATTTGTAGATATATTCACAAACTCACAGCAGAAAACAATATGGACTATCGATCTCCAGACCTCTTTACAGGAGAATTATTTCTTCTAGTGAATGAACTTTTTCAATCCGTCAAAGTAGAGTATTTACCGACTAGGAATTAGTACACAACGTGTGTAGAGTATTTACCGACTAGTAATTAGTACACAACGTGTGTAGAGTATTTACCGACTAGTAATTAGTACACAACGTGTGTAGCGTATTTACCGACTAGTAATTAGTACACAACGTGTGTAGAGTATTTACCGACTAGTAATTAGTACACAACATGTACGAATACGCTGTTTTCAATTCGTGTTGTCATCCGACTATATACTAGTATTAGTCAGTTCAGTCTATTGCAGTCCACTGCTGGACATAGGTCTCCCCAAGTTCGCGCTAGACATCCCGGTTTACTAGAATACTAAAGAGCAAACAGGAAAACGAATGAGGAAATGACATTCGTAATGTGTAGCCTTCACCCATTAGTCGAGAACTTTTTTGTTTTTTATTATGTTGGTTTTTACTTCTTGGTAAATGTATTCAAATTTAAATTACATGGTTATGTAAATTAATGGCAATTTCCGATTTTGTCTCTTTTATCATTCATTGGTTTGAAAATATACCATAATTATGGAAATGATATAGGGATTATAATTAATGATACAAAAATCGTAAATACCTACATGTATGGAATTTGGGCTGCGTCCGCAGATGTCTAGATTTTAAAGAGCAACAATATTTTTATTAGAACAAATCGTTAGATTTTATGAAGTTCATCCAAAAAATTAACGAGACAACGATCCAATCCAAAAAATAAACGAGTAATTGTTACAAATTTCATATATTAAAAAATTCGGGACATACTTTAAAAAAAATATTTTCACTTTAAATGAGATCGTTAGTTCGTTGCTTTAATAAAATATGGGTATGTTTTTTTTTTAATTTTAATATAAGCGAGCATATTATGCTGGCTTATAATAAAAACTAATAAAGCTAAAAAATATTAGGGCATATCAATGGTCCTTCGAAAATAATTAAACCTAATTACGGTAATTTTTAATTGGTTATTTTTACTAAGTACAGTTAGTCTTGACTATTATCGTGTTTTCTCACGCCAATCTAAAGGCTAAGCACGATGACTCAGAGTTCTAGAATTATGTCAGAGGTATTTAAACGTGTATTAGATAAACATACCAAAGGTCGTTTTGAAATGCTACAAACGAATTTGACAATAATTATCAGTTCATTAGTCTACTTATTGTTTTATTATGGTTTATGAAGTAAAACTTCTTTACGCACGCTTGACTTGGGGAGTAAGCAGATCAACGTGTGACGAGAGCGTTACGAAAAGCGATCAACTAAAGTGGGCAACTAAAGAAGTTTTACTTCAGCGTGAAGTCTAAAGCACACTCTTTTTAACCGACTTCCAAAAAAGGAGGAGGTTCTCATTATTCGATTGTTTTTTTTTATGTATGTTACTTCAGAACTTTTGACTGGGTGGACCGATTTCGATAGTTTTTTCTGTAATCGAAAGGTGATGTGTGTCATTTGGTCCCATTTAAATTTATTTGAGATCGAACAAGTACTTTTAGAGATATCTAATAATGCGTTTTTACTTGGCTATTTTTTCGTTTCAGTTCAGCCTATTGCAGTCCACTGCTGGACATAGGCCTCCCCAAGTTCGCGCCAGATTTTTTCGTTTACCTACGTTGTATTATATCGCATAACGATATGACTGTAGGTCTGGTCTGGTAGGACTCAGGTGTCTGTAGACACCTGAGTCGCAGTTCCCAGGAGCTCTTGCCACCTTACTCACAACAAGAACACATTACTACTTGAAAGCAGTATTATTTAGCTGTGATCTGCTGTAAGGTCGAGGTACTTCCCCAGAAGCGCTGCTCCAGATTTTAAGCAGGATAATTCCTGTTGTGCCCTATCTCAGTGTAATGAAAATAAAGATCTTTTAACATAGTTATTTCGTAAACATTATCATAAATTATTGGCGTGCTAAATAATTTTTTGCCATTGCCATTAGTTCGCAATACAGTTTCTACGGCGTTAACGACACCCAATTTAACAAGATCGATGTACCGTGACGTTGTTTCCTATCCGATATTGAAATTGTTAATTATTGGCAAAAGGTTTTGTCGTAACCACAATAAATATATCGACAAATTCAATATTGGCAATTTGCTACATGAATAGATATTTCAGTATTATTTCTTCAAAAAGTTTAATTTAAATTTAGAGAATCAAAGAAAAATGTCCACAATATAAAGTAAACGTACCTACGTCTGAAAATAACCAACTAGGGATACTCTTCTAAAGCTTTCATCTTTAGAATCTATGTTTAACGTTACGGACGTTTTTTGCCCGCTAGGGTACCCCTCCACACCGCCCCATAAGGAACTTCGTTCCAAAAAAAAAAGGGCTCTGTGTCGTAGAAGTGAAGAAGAAAGCGGAAGTTGTGTATGTGGTTAAGAAAAGAAAGCTTGAGTACTTTGGCCACATCATGAGAAACTCTAAATACCAACTGCTTCGACTTATTATCCAGGGCAAGATCCAAGGAAAGCGCAGTGTGGGTCGTAGAAGAACATCTTGGCTGAAAAATCTATGCCAATGGTTTGGGAAAAGCACCCGTTCGTTGTTCAGGGCCGCAGTATCAAGGGTACAAGTTGCCAAAATGATCGCCGAACTTCGAGAGAAGATGGCACTATAAGAAGAAGTGTCGTAGAAAACCTAATATGCGGTCGCTGCGTTCGCACCGTCGCTAGAGCCTCCCCCTTAAGAACAGTTTTGATTCTACGGGACCTATTACATCTGTCATTTTGAAACTTCCGATATAATTATCGGCAACGATACAGAGGCCATGGTCACGGGTAATTGGGGAGCTGTGTAGTTAAATGTAATTTTGTGGGTAGTCCGCAACAATTTTGTCTACTATGTCTACCCACCACGACCATGGCGCCTGCAACGTTGAATCAAAATTTTGTCATAATATCCCTAGGAGGCCTCGATAAGTAAACATATGATATATATCTTAGTCTTTTTATGATAAAGTAATGTAATAGATATGAACGTTTTGTTTTACCAACCGTTTGATAAGAATTTATAAATAGTCTGTTATTATCATCGCGCTTTTAGATTGTTATCGGTGGCAATATTTTATTTGTTATAAACGCTTCATAAACGCTTCACACTCAATTTAATTTAATTTAAAAGCTTGCTCGTTATAGTGTATTGTATTATTATTAAAAATAACGACAATTTACTGCCTAAATTCTGGAGAAAAAATACTTAAGTTTTCTCAACACTGCGAAAAGTTTCAATGTGTTTTTTTTCTTCTAAATATTAATTTTGAATTGTATTGCGTCCACAGACTACAGTGACCGTTTACCATTAGGCGAAACGTACCACGTACGCTTGTTTGCAATTATTTTTGTGTGAAAATCTGCACAATTTCTATACATCTCTTGTCATGAAGGTAGCTAAATTAACAATTACATGACTAATGTAATAACGAACTTTAAAAGCTCGATTATACAAAAGGGTCCTCTGCCTGCCAAAGAACCCCATTTAAACAGTACAATGTACTTACATTATTATTTTAAACTGAGCACGTTTTAACAAAGAGACATTTTTCCTTGACTTTTCAAGTGTGGGTTGTGTGGTGCAGCCACGACTAGGGATGTGACATGTAGCGGGAAAAATCTATTAATAAATAATCGATTATTATCTTTTAAAAGTAAAACTATGAATAAAAAGCAATTTATTAAAAACAACAACGCTTCAGCCTGTAATATCCCACTGCTGGTCATAGGCCTCTTTCCCCATGTAGGAGAAGGATCAGAGCTTAATCCACCACGCTGCTCCAATGCGGGTTGCCGAATACATTCCCTCTATGAGTAATGATCGCTATCTGCCGGGCTAGCATACGCGCCACGACAAAGTTTGTCTACCCCTTTTCTCGTATTATCTCTTTATGTCTACAGTAGCTAGCATGCGTGCACGCGATACTCTTCTCGTCACGACAATTGAAGAGATAACAAGAAATTTTAGTTATCGTAGTTTTGTCGAATTTTGACGTGATTTTGACGTTTTAAGAAGATAAACTACTCTATAAACGAAATATATTAAAATTATAAATATTATTGTAATATCTTTTGTATACCATGGCGTTTCCGTTCCGTTTTGTCTTCGGAAGAGAATTATGTCTCTCGTAGTGCGCATGCTAGGGTAATCGAGAAAATACTCGATGTAGACATTATCTATCTCTCTCGTCAAGAGATTATCTCGTTGTACGCATGCTAGCCCGGCAGGTGTATATCGATACCTTTGGGTAGAAAGGTCGTATAAACCATTTTGGCCAAATTGAGTTATATATACCATTTTTCTCAGAATTTTTTTCTCTATCGATCTGTATATACGAAATGCAAAAATTCGCACAAAAATGGTTAATACGACCCAGAAATTTTCGATCATAGCATCTTAAAAAAGGTAAATTTTCAATGTAAAAGCCGAATGTTTTTTTTTTTTGTAGTTTTGTTATGATGTAATGACCATAATTTATTTTAACTTAGGGCGTAAAAATAATCGTTAATTGTAAATGGTTTATACGCCCCAATGTGTTAAATGCATTACCTAAACATAGTTTAAATTCGACGTCGTATATCCAAAGGCAGGTCGGGACGTTGGTGTATAAACCGTTACTTCTTAATGAAATTAACGCATTTAGAAGTGATTCAGATAAATTATCCTTTACCAGGGCACACTTACATGTCTGTGGACTCTGTTTATGCAACTATCGAACGTGAAGCTAAAAAATTTACTGTCTGAAGTCCAACACAATGGCCATCAACATCATACATTGAGGCTGCGAGAAAAAATCCTAGGTCTTATAATGTTAATGTAATGGAGTATTCTGATTTTCTCAATTGGAATCAAATAACTGATGAGACATTTACAAATGAAACTTCTAAAACCCTGAAAATGCGAAACATCCGAATTATTACGTTGGAGAAAAAGAATCCAAATGAAATGTACATTAAATAGGAAAGAAAGAGACGTCACCTGATAAAGTAATATTATTTTAAAAAATCTGGCAATAAAGAAAAAGGTGAAGGTAGAGCTGATGACTGTCCCCAAATGCACTTTATAAAAACAAATTGCAAATATCAGATGTAAAATATAGGGATTTAAAACGTTTATTATGTGATAATGGAATTATACCAAAAGGGTACCACCATGATTAATTTAACTTACCCCATGGAAATGTGGCTGACTCTCTTACGCTAACCGACGAAGAAGACAAGGAAGAGCTAATTGAATCGTACAATTATTATTATAAAAGAATAATAACTTTTCGTATTTACGTAATTTCACATTTCGTTCTTTAGCAAAATATTATTTACTTAGTAAAAAAACGAGACTATGTTAAATGATTGTATTCTTTGTCGCCTAAATTTATTTTTTGAAAATTTGTTTGTCAATTCATAATTCGTTTTAAAATAATTTATAACAATAATTAAAATAATTTATAGTAACAATTCATAAATTATTTTAAACTAATTATGAATACAAATTTATATTATAAATAAGTTACTTTTTAGTACATAAGTTAGTTAAGTTTAGTGCTTGATCGTTTTTTAATTTTTTAATTTAGTTGTAATTCAATAAATTACGTAGCAAGTAAGTAAGCATTAGTAATTTAGTACAAAGGGTTACCTAATTCAATAATTTATTGAATTACTTTTAAATATGTACAAAAATTTAATAAACGATCGAGTCATAATTTTATAAATAATGATTAAAATTCCTGATTACTTTAATTTAGAAGAAGGTTGAATAATTTTTGTGTTTTTATGACTAAGTACATTTTTTTATATCACTTTTCAGTTTAAGATGTTATAATTATTTTTTCAATTTAAAAATGTTAAACCTTTTAGGTATGTTGTACCATTACTGAAATAATAGTAAATGTTGATTAAAAGGTATTATAAATTTTATAATACCTAATAATTAATGCTGATTTCGTATTTCAGGTAGTTTTATTTTATTTTAATCGACCATTATTGGGTATTAGAATAATAATAATGAAGTTCCTGCTAATTATAGGAGTAACAGGATTGTTTATTTGTCAGAATTCAATTGATCTATGATTATAAATGGTTTTTAAAACAAAAAAAACTACATCTATGGGTTTTTACGACCGTAAATGTGACTATAAGCTTACCAAAAATGGATATACGACATATACAGCTTTTTTTAAGTACATTTTCATGGGGTGTATTAACCAAGAATTGGTTTTTTCTTAGACGTAAATCCAAGCTAACTTTAAAACTAAAGAAGATAGATAGGTTTTGATGATTTAACCTTTTTCATTCGCAAATTGTAAGAACCTTTCTCATACATCATTTTTTTATAACTTCAAAAACAAAAAAGGTATGAATTTTTATGTAAAAAAAAATTTGTTTTTCTGCTCTCCTGAAAAGTCGTGTTTTGGTTTATACGACCTTTCTACCCAAAGGTATCGATATGATAACAATCGGGACCGACAGCTTAGTGTGTTCCAAGGCACGGTGGGGAGATCCACAAGGACTAAAAACCAGACCGGAAATAAATATTTGTATAAATACAAATATCCAATGCGAGCGGGAATCGAACCAGCGACTGTCGGTGTTTAGGCGCGCCGCCGCCCGACACGGCACACGTAGACGTATCATTATACCAGAGCGGTCGTCTAAATAAATATCGATTAAAATTAAATATAATAAATAATGATCGATTTAAGTTAAAATAGTTAATTAATATAAAAAAAAATTTACTAAAGTATTTATATTTTTAGGCCACCTCACGTGGTGCCGATTTCATAAAGTAATCGATAAATTAAAAAAAAAAAAATTGACATCCCTAGTTACGACTTATTCAATCAGTTGCAAGGATACTCTTAAACGGACTGTCGTACAGGTTTTCTTCCGTAAACAATTTTAATAGTCACGTCCTTCTGTCTTGAGCTATGGTAATTATATTTTGTTTGTTATTGAAGGTTGTTTTCATTTCATCTATATAGGTATATGAAAATCAATTGCTGTTCGTTAGTTTCGCTGAAACTCGAGAATGGCTTGACCAATTTAGCTAATTTTGATCTTGAAATGTTTGTGGAAGTTCAGGGAAGGTTTAAACGGTGAGAAACATAAATAATAATTAACAGAAAATATTAATAACAACAATTTAATTTTCCAATACAAAATGTTCCTAGTTGCGGAACATTTGATCTCTTTTGTCAAAAAAATGTCTTGGTTATCAAATATTTATAGGTGCGTTCAGAAAGTCTATCCACCACTACACCACTACAGCCTATCATAGTCCACTGTTGGACATAGGCCTCCACAAGTTCGCGCCCGACATTATTTTTTTTTTTTTTTTTTTTTTTTTTTTTTTTTTTTTTTTTTTTTTTTTTTTTTTTTATTATGGACAACCAGTAGCTAATACAGCAAATCTTATATCTAATATTATTACTAAATAACTAATAAGGTAACTGTACAGCCTATGAAGGTGTCACAGCATGCTTAAATCTATGAAATTAATTATCTAGGTATATTTTACTTACAATTTCTGTTTTGACTTAATTTTTATTGGACTCTTTTAAAAAGGTTAACACACTCTTCCTGAAGCTCTGGACACTATCACTATAAATATCGACGAATATTATGACGCGAACTCATGTGTTTTGCCCATAGTCACCACGCTGGGCAGGCGGGTTGGTGACCGCAGGGCTGGCTTTGTCGCACCGAAGACGCTGCTGCCCGTCTTCGGCCTGTGTATTTCAAAGCCAGCATGGATGGTTATCCCGCCATCCGTCGGCTTTTTAAGTTCCAAGGTGGTAGTGGACCTGTGTTATCCCTTAGTCGCCTCTTACGACACCCACGGGAAGAGAGGGGGTGGCTACATTCTTTAGTGCCGTAGCCACACAGCACCTTGCCTATATACTTTTGCCTATATTCTTCACAAATATATGTAGGTGATACGAAGTTCACCGGGTCATGTAGTTATTAATAAATATGTTTAAAATACACACACGGCCATCTGTTAGATAAGCAACCTAATACCTGTGTTATGGAACAGCTGACTGGTGCAGCTAAAAAGTGATTAGATGATTTGATTTAAATGTGATGTAGGTACTTACACTGCTATTTTGAACTATATTTATTTCTTATTACAAGTTTTTACCCTTGAGTTTGTACGTCTGGTACTTATTTAGAATATGGTATTCGAACTATAGGTTCTAACTTTCTAAGTTTCATGTGTATCAGCTACAGCAGGTTCTATGTAATGTCTGCAAATAGGGACTACAAGACAAGTCATATAATAATACTCTGTATTTTAATATGTATGTAATAAAAAAACAACCTCACGCGGTGTTCCTAGGCGGTTACCCATCCAAGTACTGAACGTAATGACGCTGCCGCGTTTCACTTCAGAAATCTCGGTAGATTGGCGTTAAATGGTACGAACCTTAGTAAAGTTTTTCAAACACGAGCTTTTGCAACGCATACTGCCTGCCATTAGATGGCGCTAGTAGTACATTGAATCGCGCTAGCGTTGTGTCTTGTTCGAGTGTATAAGGTGTCATTCCAGCGTTTAGGAAATCATACTTACCTGGCGTAGGGGATACCGTGATCATGAAGGCGGTTCCCCCATAGCGAGGCCTCACTATTGCACTGCGGTGGGGTTGACCTCTGCGATTATCCCTAATGCGGATAACTCGGACGCGTAATTTTTGCTAGTGGGGACTGCGTACGCGCTGTCCCCCATAGAAACAAATATTATTTCTATTTTTTTCCATTTTTTGTATTTCTATTATTAATTTAGTTTCTGAAGAGTTTGACTTTTGACGATGATATCGTTATAATAGTCCGGTACTTTTGAAGGATCATTCATTAAAATTACAGCACTATGAAGGCCACTAAAAAATAAATGTGTTTTGGGGGAAATTATGTATTTTATTGCTTCTCACCTTTTTCACATTATAACCTTTACGTTGGTTGTACGGAAAAGGTTGCTGTACCTGTTGTATTTTGTTGTTTATTTTATACTAGCCAACCAAACAGACGTTGTGTTGTCTTGTGAATTGTCAAAAACTTTGTTAAAATATTTGTTACATTTTCTGAATTGATTAATTAAGAACTTTCTTCAAAGTATTAGCAAAAATAATTACTCGAATTAGTCTATCCATTTTCGAGTTTTGAACATAACAACACATTTAGCGATTCTTTTTTATTTATAGAAATGTAAACTGTATGTTTCTTTTTGTGTAAAATTAAGAGTAAATAAATAAAGTTATCATTTCTTTGTTACAGTTAACAAACAGATCAATGATAAAGAGAGGATTGCAGCAGCGATGGAAAATCCAAACTTAAGGAACCTCGTGGAAACTTGCATCGCTGACGAGGGATAGAGAAAATATTTAATTAAATAGACTTTAGATTGTGTCTTTAGTGTGGTTTATGTTCTATTCTTATAAATAATAAAAAAAATATGGCACCCGACGCAGGCTTTTCAAACATAAGTGACAAGCACGAATTTATAAAGTTCGCAAAATTCCTTGCGTATAAAGGAGTTCAAGTCATCGTCGAATCGAGAAAAGGAGTCAAAATAGAGCCTAATATAAAAACGAGTACATCCGATTCGGACTGGTTTAACCTACAGATACCAGATGCACCAGAAGTCATACAGGCTACTAAAGAAGCGTTACCGTCGCATCTAATTCTAGAAACAATAAGGTCGCAACTGCACGTAGAAATTTCTGTGAAAACTGAAGATGGAGACGATATGGTTCTCGAATTGTGGACGTTGGGACTGGATGATACACAGTTTGATACTTCACTTAAAGCTATGAATACGGTATACTTCCGAATGGGAATACTCCTCAAGTCCCTGATAACCATCACAAGAATAACTCCTGCATATCATTTATCAAGGAAACAGCAAACCGAATCTTTTACTATATTATACAGAGTATACAACGGAGAACCCAGACTTAAGTCACTCGGCGACTCAGTTAGGAAACTAGAGGCCGGTTTATTGAAAACCCCCTTGGGAGGACTTTGTTTTTCCGTGTCCTTTAGAACAAACTTTTCGATATCTCCTAATCCATCTGTAACTGACACTTCTGCGCTTCTGGTCAAAAGCGACCACTTCGAATTGAGTCCCAAACATGTGATTCTTGAATCTAAAAAGAAAAGAGAAAAAGAACCAAAGGACACGGAAATTGATTTGAAAAAACCTCTACGATTAGCAGCGTTTGTGGATGAGAATGTTATCAAGGGTGTTGTAAAAGATTTTTTTGAGGATATACCGATACCCGTCTACAGATGCCGACCGAGACCAATAACACCCGAAGATACAGTGACAGATTGTAAGAGTACCCAAGATTTAGATAGGAGTGACATTTCAAAGAGCCCAACTACGTTGGAATTACCACCGAAGAAATTTTCTGGACTTCGAAATGAAAATGAACCGCCTTTGAAATTATTGCACTTTCCATTCGCCGATGAACATCCCATTCGCGATTTAGCTGAATTTTATAAGGAGCTATTTAATGCGCCTCATTTGAAATATCCGAATGCTAACCAAGAAAAAGACATGACAATAGATTTTCAGGAGTCTGTTATTACGAGCGAAGAACTTTCAAAAGATCTAGCCGAACACGAAAGCTCGTTACAGGAGTTTGACGAGTTGCTTGCCGATATGTGTAGGTCAGCGGAGTGGAGCGGAAATTAGAATTCAGAGGGATTGGAATGGTGCAGGATTGGAAGACTGAATGTTACTGATTATCTTAAATATATGTATTTATTTGTTCCGATAATTGTATTTAATTCACAACGTAATCACTCATAATACCATACTTTTCATGAACTCATTTAGGATTGTTAGTACCTGACTGAAATGAAATTTAGGCTTAACGAAACAAATGATTGATGAATTACATATTGTTAGTTGTCATGCTATTGTATTATTCAGATATTTAACTTCCTGTATCTTAGTTTATTGTCCATAATGTTGCAGAATTCAATAAAATAAATTGATAATTAATTAGATCTCAATATATTTTGCTCATTTAATTTACTATTTGTATATCTGATTTGTTATTATTACGACTTTATGATAATATTATTGATAATTAATTTGTAAATTGATACATAAATTCCATACAATTTTTCTAAAGTGGGTAGTAAAATGGGACCAGAGCCTTTAACGTTAGTACGTTGACTGGTCACAGCGAAAATTCGGGTATAGCCAAATGATAAATTAAAATTGTTATTGACGGGTACTTATACTAGGTAAGGTATTGATTGATTTACATTATGAATTGAAATAATAAAATATTTATATCGGTAGCTTTGTTCTAAAACAAAATGACATTCATAAAGCTATTAATAAAACAGATTCTCAAATTAGAAACAGTGGTATAGAGTTTCTGCAAATTGAGATTGGAATAAATATACTTTATTCTATATTAGACAAAAAAAATTTAAATGTTGTTTTCCTTGATATTTATATTGAAAAGTTGCTGTATTGAATAATAGACGAGATAAATAATAAAATTAATACAATCTATCAAGTTATACAGGGTGTCCCGCGATAAAGTGCAACCCCGAAAGGGGGTGAAACTAGACCATAAATTATCGCCAAAAAACAGAAAAAAATTAAAAAAAAATTTTTTATTTTTTTTATTGACGAATTGAGATTTTTATATAGCTTACGTAGCCTCTTTGTACAAAAAATGATGATTTTTGTACGTGTTTTTTGGGATACAGGCGTAAATTTTTTTTTATTTGAATGGCAATATGGTAAGAAATAATAATAAATCATAAAATTTCCTGGTATTGGGGGCATAATTCTGAGAAAATTAGAGATCATTGAAAAAAACAGTCATAAAAATTGGATTTTTTTTCACAAGAAGCATAGTTAAAGACATATTGCCACTTTTTTGCGAGCTAATTTTTATTTTATCCTTACCGCCAAGTACGTGGCGTAATATTTTATTTTATTTTAAAGTAATCGACCCACTACTTTGGAAGAAATCATCATTTTTTGTACATAGAGTCTACGTAAGATATAAAAATCTTAATTCGTCAATAAGAAATAAAATATTTTTTTAAAAAAGTTTTTTCTATGTTTTTTGTCCATAATTTATGGTCTAGTTTCACCCCCTTTCGGGGTTGCACTTTATCGCGGGACACCCTGTATAATATATTATCTAAGGTAAGTTTCACAAAAACTCACAACCAAATCACGGTCGCTAAATATTCGTCACTCGCATGACGTCAAGAACTACTATTTTCTTTTCTAAGGCAAGTTTCATTCCAAAGATTTTTCGATTTCCAAGTGCCCCTGGACAGATGGACATTGAAGTTTTACAAATGGGGGTTTTTTGGCATCTCTTAGTTATGAAATTCTAGGAATAAATAGCATCAATTTTTGAAAAAAATTTTTAGCGATGTGTGCATAAATAACAGGTAGGGCACAGCAGGAAATATCCTACTCAAAATCTGGAGCAGCTCGATTGGGGAAGTACCTCGACCTTACAGGATATCAAAACAAAATAATACTGCATTCAGGCAGTTTTGTGTTCCTGTGGTGAGTAAGGTGACCATAGCTCCTGGGGGGATTTGGGGTAGGATAGGCAACGCGCTTGCGATGATTCTGGTGTTGCAGCGTCTATAAGCTGCGGTAATCGTCGCTTACAATCTGGTGAAAGAAATCTGTTTGAGGTTTACTTAAACTTTGGCAATATGTTCTAAATGTAAGTTATAGGTTTGAACTGCTCAATGTTAGGATATATCTTTGCAGTTATGAGAAAATGCCAGTTTTTATAGATACTGACGTCATAATTGTTTTTGACATATTTAATGTAAAAATGTTAAGTTCAGTTTGGTGATAGTAAAAACAACTAACCATTATAACCGTAATTGTCTACCACTGATCTATCATCGTGATGCTATTCAATTGTAGTCCACTGTTCAGTTTTTGACAGTCTTGTTTTAGTGACAAAGCAAGTATGAATGTCATGTCATGTCAGAATGATATTCCGATCTTAACTGTGTAATTAAAAATTCAAATATTATTGTAGAATGCCGTTCAAATAGAATAATGCCCATGATGTATGTGTTAGACCGGGAGATAGTGACACAAAATATTTGGTCATTTGTACCAGTATGGCGGTTCGTCAGGGGTCTAATTACGTAAAGGCAAAAAGGAAAATGATGGTCATAGCGCTCGCACCGGCGGCCCAATCGCGTGGGCGTTAATCGAACGCGTCGGATAAATAACGAGTGTCGAACGATTTGTTCCACAAAAATGCTTGTATTTTCAGATCAGTGGCGTAGCGTGGTTGTCGGCCGCCCGGGGCGGAAGAAAATTTTGCCGCCCTTATTTAGGTATTTCAATTTAATGTATACTATACATTAAATACATTATTATAGATAACTTTTCGGCAAGAACAGTCATCATTATTTTACATTGTACATGTTATATTTTAAACAAAAAAGCTTATAAAGCTGTCCCTTGCACCCTGTATGTAATAGAAGTCATTTTCGCTGATTATTATTAGTTTATCTCCTTAATCGTTCACTCTTGACAGAGTGGTCGTGGTTGCTGACGATTTATTGGCTAAAGCAGCCCCCGCAATACGCCTCCACTTGATGTGGTTTTCAGCGTCTCGAGAACTCTGGACTATGGAGATCTGTGTTGCAGCTTTGATGAGGTCTGTTTGTCCAACGCGTAGGTGATCGACCGCGTGACCGCTTGTCCTCTTCCGGCCCCTGGACAACGAGTCGCGCCATGGATTGTTCGTTTCGAACAAAGTGTCCGAAACATTTGTCGACGATAATCTCTGCTTGATATTTAATTCCTTCAGGATCGAAATGTTGGTCCTAAATGCTGCCAAAGGGATCCGCAGCAGTCGCCGCCAGCACCACATCTCGAGTGCATCGATTTTGCGTCGGTCTTTGAGTCTAACAAAATAAAAATAAAACAAAATATCGGGAAGACTAAGCTTCTCATCAGGCGGACTTTCGTGGCTTTGGTGATATTATGGTTGCACCAGAATCTTTTCAACTTGTCAACGGCAGATCGTGTAATAGCACATCTCCTTCGAATCTCGTCTTCGCACCCTCCGGTGCTTGTAATAGTGGAACCGAGGTACACATAAGATTGAACAACCTCACAGTTGCCAATCATAGAGATGTCAGGAATTCAGGATGGCTTAGTTCAGCTCGATCCACTATCATCATCTTGGTCTTGTCTCTGTTGACCGGCGTAAGTCCGAAGAAGAGGCTTGTTGTCTCGAGAAGTCTCGAGAAGTCAGTAGGTGTTCCATGTCCTCTTTTGTTTAAGTAAGAAAAGAGTATACCTAGTATGACTAGTATCATCGGCATACCTTAAGTTAGATATCTTTCTACCTCCCACTGAAATTCCCTTGTCCCCTTGTTCCAGAACGATTCTCATAACACACTCCGTATAGATGTTGAACATGAGTGGAGAGAGAATGCACCCCTGACGAACGCCAGCTGGTGTATGAAAACTTTCCGAGTCAACGTCGTCTATTCTAACAGTCGCAGTTCAATTCTCGTAAAGTCGGCGTATGAGACGAACCATGTGAATCATTTGAATGAGTACGTCCCATAATATATGCCATTTCACGGTGTCGAAGGCCTTACGAAAGTCGACAAAACCGATATAGAATGGGATGTTAAACTCTAGACTTTTCAAAATATAGACCTTATTGTAGACTTACAAACGGTGTGGAAAGCTGTATAAAGAGATAGACATTAAAAAAAAAAAAACTGGCGTGGCAGTAATTGAAGAGAAGTGTTGATTGAGTCCTAAAAAGTATCCTATTATAAAAACTAACGATTTGGATGTGACCAAAAATACCCAGTTGATTTTTGAAAATGCAAAAAAAAATCGTTGCAACAAAATACTCAAGCGCATCAGATTTTTATACAGACGTTTCAACTCGATATACTAGTGGTACCCAACCCTTAATTAGACAATTTTTGATGTGAAACTTCTTTAGGCGAATGACGCGTAAAATTTGAGCGACTGGTAATGCGGCAGCGTCAGGGACAGTCAGTACTTGGGTGGGTGACCGCCCGGGAACACCGCGTGACGTTGGCTTTTTCTTTTTTTTTTCAATTAGTTTTTTTTGTATTTTAAATTAGTTTTTCTTTAATTCGTTTTTTTTTTAATTAGTTTGACAAAGAAGTTTCACTTCTGACATGACGTGTACTTTGTCCGCATGCAATTTTTTTTCAGTTTTTTTTTATTTTTATTGTTAATTTTTTCATGTAAAATCAAAAAAAACTCATCAAAAAAATATATACTTATACATATTTAAAGAGAGACGTGGAGCGGGAAAAATATTGTATTCGGTAGTTGTACGTATTACACTCTATTGATAATTTTAAATAGAGAAATCGGTAGAATATATTAATTCTATAATTTTTAAGTAATTTTCTTTAAAATAAAAATAAAAATTAACTGCGCTCGAATATTTCGAGGGAAACATTTTTTTTTGCAACTTTGTGACTCGCTTAATTTTTTACGTCACGTTCAAATCGTCAGATTATTAAAGTAATTTTGTTTTCTGCATGTAATTAACTTATTTTGTTCAAAACTGACGCGCCCCACTTGTTTTGTAGATCGATTTTTTTTTTGCTACTAATCTGACCGACTGCTCTGAACGCACACCACTATTTTGAGGGATCAAGACTGGGTAAAAGTATCTAACAGGGTACAAGGATTCTCCTCTCATATTAAACTGATGCGCTGGAGTCACATCAAAAATCCCCGCTTGGGCTCCCATATGATAAGAATTAGTATATGCTCTCTTGTTCCTCGACCCTTGACCAATCCCGCTTGCTCGATAGCTATTTCGGAATTCATAAAAGCTTGCAGTCTGGTATTGATGACATTATTAGTCATAAAACGGGAAATCCCACAAATATAGACATTGCCAGTCGCTACAAAATATCATTCAAAGAAAAGGGATTCCCCGACTTTGAAACAAAATAAGTAATTACCTTGCTCCTTTCATTGGGTTTGAATTTGTAGTTGCGATAAAAATAATTTATAATGGTTCAAATATTTACAAAATATTTTTATTATTTAAGTATCGTTAAATTTTGCCGCCCCCTAAAAAGTGCCGCCCGGGGCGGGCCGCCCCCCCCCGCCCCCCATACGCTACGCCACTGTTTCAGATAGTCGGAAAAAAAAGAAATAGGCGGTAGCGGAATGCCATACTTCTCGGGTGTGACTTACAGCCCGCCATACCGACGCGAATACATTAATTTAAATAAAACAATTCAACCATTTGTACCAAGCTAATTTTTGCATAGCTAATCATCGTCGAGTAGCCATTCACGAAAATCACCTTGCCATACTTTTCCGACAGTTCCCAATGGCCGCCATACCACTGCAAAGGAGTAATTTTTTTATATTTCGCCAAACGATTTGTACCAGTATTGCATTTGAATTATTGGAAAGTATTTGACAAAATGTGACCGTTATTATTTATCCCATACTTCTAGTAGGGGGAAAAGTGCTGCCATACTTGAAATACTTATTTATTTGACACGTTTTTAAAATACGACTGTAAAATACGTAAAATCATTTTTTACATCATGGCATCATTGTATTCTCGTCATTTGGATGCAATTGCACCTAAAAAAAATTATTACAGATTGTAACCATATCGGGCGGATGACTTGAGCTAAAAGGTGAAAAAAAAAAAAAATATTTGACGATTTGTACCAGTATGGCATTTCGATTTTTGGAAATTATACGATACACTGTGACCATTATTATATTTGCCATACTTGTAGTAAAGGGAAAAAGTGGCGCCATACTTGAAAAAAAACTCGAATTACGAATAAAATCTTAGGATTTTGAAAAAATATTGTTCACATTCGCCACCTCCCACAGGTATGGCATTATCAAACTTCTATTTATGATCATACAGGGAACTGATAAAAAAAGTTTCAGGGTGGTACAAATCGTTTGGCGAAATATAAAAAAATTACTCCTTTGCAGTGGTATGGCGGCCATTAGGAACTGTCGGAAAAGTATGGCAAGGTGATTTTCGTGAATGGCTACTCGACGATGATTAGCTTTGTAAAAATTAGCCTGGTACAAATGGTTAAATTGTTTTATTTAAATTAATGTATTCGCGTCGGTATGGCGGGCTGTAAGTCACACCTGAGAAGTATGGCATTCCGCTACCGCCTACTTCTTTTTTTTCCGACTATCTGAAAATACAAGCATTTTTGTGGAACAAATCGTTCGACACTCGTTATTTATCCGACGCGTTCGATTAACGCCCACGCGATTGGGCCGCCGGTGCGAGCGCTATGACCATCATTTTCCTTTTTGCCTTTACGTAATTAGACCCCTGACGAACCGCCATACTGGTACAAATGACCAAATATTTTGTGTCACTATCTCCCGGTCTATGTATGATGTTCAATAATATTATTTGATAGTCTCCAAATGTATTTAAATAATAATTACAATTCGATTCCCTACTATTTTAGATGTGGATTATTTTTTTATCGTTTCAAAAGTGTATTATACTAGAATATACATTTATTAATGTATTTTATAATTACTATAATGTTGCTTTGTAAAGGAATTGTTGCTTATTTTAATTGCGATATGTGTAGTACTTTATCTACTCTTTAAAACATAATAAACTTTTATGAAGTTAAATGAAGTTTTACTTACTTTAATAAGCAATCCCAAATAAATATTTCATTTTCGGAGTTTATTGAAGTTTACTCCTGAAGAATCGATTTTCATTTAAGACCCCCGGTACCTATGAAAAAAATATGAGTAGTAAAATCAACTGAACGAATGACCTCGTTACGTTACTCGTAACGCCATCTATCGGAATTCAGCCCAACCGAATCCTATCGACTTCCTTCGTGAAGTTAGCCTAAGTAGATATAATCCTGAATAACTTCGAGAATGGTACCATCGACATCGAACAAAATATACATCCTCGCTTTGAAATTGTGAGAAAAAAAGTTAGAGGCTTAATTACAAGGTTATACTACAACTTTAATTATTAAATTTTATTGACAAAGTTTTCTGCTAAAATACAAATTATCAAGTAAAGAAACATAATGAAAGATTTGTAATTTAGATAAAAATATTATTAAAACAGTTATTGAAATAAGCACATAATTATTTTTCGTAAAAAAACTGGTTGACTTTACTTGGACTGTAATATTTATTTATTAATGTTAATGGAATGTGTGCATAAACCGGAACGCATAGTTAATAATTTCTGCCAAGTGTAGCACAGGCAGTGTTGCCAGATGGGGCTATTAAGCGCCAAAATGGCTATCTTTCTTACCGAGTGGCTATCATATTTTGTCCGCTGGCTATTGGTAGCCAACGGCTATCTTTTTTTTTTCGTCGGAAATATTAAAATACCTGCTTATTTTAGTGTAGAAAAAAAATTATTTAAAATTTCCCGCTTAGGGCTATCTCAGGGCTACAATCGGCTACATTTGCACTAAGGCCAGGCTACTTCGGATAAAAAAGTCTGGCAACACTGAACACAGGCTACACCATATTCAATGTACTCTGTGGGCTACACTGCTGAGTGCTGTGCATATTTCACTTTTTTGACATTTGACATTTAAATGTTTTGGCGTTTGTTTTGTGCCTTAGACACGAATATTTGTAACTGAAATAAAATACTAATATTAGTTAAACTTAAATAACGTTGATAATAATGTAAAATAGCATGCAAAGTGTAAACAGTGTAGTGTTAAGAGTTTGATGAAGTTCAATATTTGGCAACAGTAAAAGAAAAAGTATCCTAACCTACAAAGAAGCTAAGAATTAATTTAAAATGTTTTCCATTTGTCGACAAACTCACCCCGCTACGGGCATAGAACACGCAATTAGTTGTTGTTTTTTCAACAATGATGAAGTGTGCCTCATCACGGCAGGAGCCAATATTATTAAAGTTTTCAGGCTTTTACCAGAGGGACATACAAAGGAGGTTAATGCCGGTTAGTTTTTATATTTTTTACGCCTTTTACACACAAATACATTATTTCTATACATTTTTCAACAATTATAGACTGTTGTAATTAATATTTGAGCTACTATTATAGGTTTTCGAATGTAGATTTTACATAATTCTTCGATCTTTTTACATTCATTTTGAAACTTTGAAATTGATGATAAAAATTTGAAAATTACGTAAAAGTTAAGCGCTACAAAAAAAAAAAAAAAAAATTAAGATAACTTGGAAACTAAATCTTAAAAAAATACATCAAATGAATTTTTATTGTCATATATGCAAAAAATTAAAAAAAGCATATTGAAGTATAGTTTAAATTTTACCCCATTTCAGCTGGTCAACCAATTCCACCTAAAATGAAATTAGAATGTCTAGCAACGTACACACTTTGGGGCAATGTGATGTCCATTGCCTCTGTCAAGTGTCCGAGTGCTGGCCGCGACTTACTGCTAGTCTCATTCAAAGAAGCCAAACTCTCAGTACTGCAGTATGATCCTCAGACTAACAACTTGATCACCCTGAGTATGCATTACTTTGAAGAGGATGATATGAAGGTTTGTTGTCTTGAATGACTTTTCTGTCATATTATACTAGCTGTGCCCGAGACTTCGTCCGCGTGTTATTTAACAAAAAAGTTATTGTTCAGTTCACAGTTATAAAAAAACAAAATTCTAAAATAAAAAGTACCCTCAGTTACACCTTATTACATCAGCTATCTGCCAGTGAAAGTCCCGTCCAAATCGGTCCAGCCGTTTCAGAGATTAGCCGGAACAAACAGACAGATAGACAGATGGACAAAAATTGTAAAAAAAATTATTTTGGTATATGCACCGTGTATCATACTTCCATATGCTTTTAGTCAAAAGCGGTTATTTTAATATTACAAACACACACTCCAATTTTATTTATTTTTATAGATGATCTATGAATAGAACTTATTCATCAAAGGGGAAATGCTGCTAGCAAATGCTACTATTCTTCTCTTACGTGATTTATACCAAAATTATATGTAACTATATGTTTTAGAGTTAAATTTTGTCTGTTTTCTGTTTATGTATAAGTGTAGACAAAATTTTATTTAGTCTGATAAGTATTGTAATGTGTAAATTGATTAATCAATGCAAATATAATTTTTCAAATTGAACCAACAGTTCCCGAGATTAGCGCATTTAAACAAAGAAACTCATAAGCTTTATAATATTAGTCCAGATGAGTTGATATACAATACATCAACTTATCAACAAATCCTTTATAAATCTTTCAGGGTGGCTGGACTACTCATCCTCATATACCGTGGATCAGAGTTGATCCAGAATTTCGTTGTGCGGTGATGTTGTTGTACGGACGTAAGCTGGCAGTGTTACCTTTCCGGAAAGACATAACTTCAGAAGAAGGCGATCCCTTGGAGGCTAAACCTTTAGTTGATAGTAAGAAAAATGTAAGTGTAATTTGATGTATTACCTAATTTACTTCATTATGTATTTTTAAACGTAAAACTACATAACGTACTAAACTAGCTGACCTGGCAAACTTTGCACTACCATAAATGTATCAATTTTTCTTATATGGGAACCTAGGTCTTCAGAAGTAATGTAAGGTACATATAGTTTTGCTTTTCATTTTATTCATACCGTAAAACATATTTATTACAAGTTTTCAAAGACGTCTAACCTGGAAGGATCACATAAAAGCCAAAAGAGACGAAACTAACCAACGATTCAGAAACTTGCTTTGGTTACTCGGTAGACAGTCAACTCTATCCACTAACAACAAACTGCTCGTTTACACTTCCATCCTAAAACCGATCTGTATATATGGCATACAGATTTGGTCTACAGCCAGCAAATCTAATATAATGTGTCTCCAAAGAGTACAGAACAACATACTGCGTGTCATTGCTGGCGCCCCGTGGTTTGCTCGTAACTCTGAAATCCACGACTATCTTGGGATTCCAACTGTAGCGGCGGAAATTGAACGTTACAAGGAAAACTACATTGAGCGTCTTTCTGCACATCCTAATCCACTAGCCTACCAGTTGACGACCTCAAGGCCTGTAAAAAGACTGAAGAGAGCTCATGTGCTCCCTACCTAAAAGAGGGCTGCAGCCCAATCCTGCAGTCACTCTAAATGCCATTCTCCTTCCAACAAATTTACTTATAGTCTGGCGACTGATTGTAAATTACAAAAAGTATCAAGTTTTCAAAAACTCAGGATGGTTGTTACAAAATAAAAAATGAAGAAACATGCATTTTACAGTTTGCAAGATAGAGCAACATCTGTTGGCTCATCCGGCATTTTAATATAAATACTTGAATATAAATTTATCTTTTTAATTTATTCAATTATAGTTGGCTATCTTCAATCTTTTTTATTTTAATAAATATTTTTCTCAATTACAGCAACCCGCACAAACAATGACAAGGGCGCCCACTCTAGCGTCCTACGTGATTGTTTTAAAGGATTTGGATGAGAAGATAGATAACATTCTTGATATACAATTTTTGTATGGATATTACGAGCCGACACTGCTTTTGTTGTATGAGCCTGTCAGAACATTTGCTGGGTAAGTCATTACATACTACAGCAGAATCTGTAGCAGTGTTATGTTGATAGCTTCAATAAAAACTAATTTGTAAATAAGGGATCGTTCGTGATGTTTTTGAGCATCTTTTCTAACCCTCTTGGTGATAAGTGGTTCGTTTTTAGACTGACCCCCCCACTCACAAAAATTACGTAATTTTTTTGGTAAAAAGTAAATTGAATTTTTCAGAATATTACCTTTAAATGCAGTATAATCTGATTTTGGTAATTAAGCATGGTGATAACAATGTTTAGACATTAAAGTTGTAGGGTCTTTGATGGTAGTTTGTTTTTTTCGTTTAGAAATTGTCCGTCCCTTGATTAACAAGGGTTAAATTATATTTTAATAAATGTAAAAAATTTGCTGCATTACATTTAATTTTTATTAAAATATATTGTTTATTTCAGTCGTACAGCGGTAAGAAGCGACACTTGTGCTATGGCAGGTGTAAGTTTGAACATGAGTGCTCGAGTGCATCCGGTTATCTGGGCCACTGGGGGCCTACCGTTTGATTGTATACAGGCTGTTCCAGTTCAAAAGCCGCTGGGTAAGTGATTTAAAATACTACTTGCAGACCCATAAGACATTATCCTATTTTACGGACTGCAAATGGGTATACTGCTGGGCATAGACCTTCTTCTACATGGAGAAAGAGGCCTATGCCCAGGAGTGGGATGTTACAGGCTGAATCGTAATCGTAATCGATGGGTATAATTGAAATAACCGTTACATTTTCTGAAATCATTGCAATTTTTCTAATTTCTCATTTCATAAGAACCTTCTAAAGAATATTTAAAGACTTAAAAAATGGAACTGGCCCTGAAATTTTAGAGTTCTCACTTAGGACATTTAGTTTACAGAAAAATATGTTTACGGACTGTACATAATTATATGATGCCTAAAACCTAAACCAAAAAAACCTAACCTAAAAACCAAAAACCAACTTCTCCTTTTCTTTCACTTCCTTAATTCCTACAGACTTCTGCTTTTTACTTTCAACTAAGAGTACATTTGTGGTTCTTCTGGTGCTTCAAGTGTTTATCGACAGCATAGAAAAAGTTTCTTGTTACATTCTAAGTATGTACACTTGTACAGTGCACTTGGATATTTAATTCATTTAATATGTCGGCGCGAAACTGCGTATTTAAGAAAAACACGTGGCCGGAATTTTTTATTTTTTGTTTGTAACTAGGTTGGCAAACAAGCGTACGGCTCACCTGATGGTAAGACCGTAGCCTATAGACGCCTGCAACACCAGAAGCATCGCAAGCGCGTTGCCGACCCTATCCCTAATTCCCCCCCAGGAGCTGATGATGAGGAAATGATTGTTTTAATTAATTTAGTGATTGAAAACTGTTTGATTATTAAATTAATGATATTTAGTGAGTTCTAGAGATGTTAAATTCGTCTGAAATATTTTACTGTCCATATATAGGTGTTATTTTGAGTGATTTGTTCCCCCACCCAATTTTGTTATAAAAGGCAGAGCGCTTGCCGATATCAATAATTCTTGTTGGAGCTGTCGAAGCGATTGGACCTCCTCAACTTGGAGAATAAATCAACGAAGAATATCTCCTACGTTTCATTTCATACCTTCGAGGATGATTAGTAATTTACACCCTGACATTCGTGACGTAAGCAATGCTGACGTCATCTTTTTTAAAAACTGCCTCGGTCAAGCTACTTTGACAAATTAATATTATTTTATTTCAGGTGGTTGTTTGATTATGGCGGTGAACTCATTGATATATCTGAACCAGTCTGTCCCACCGTACGGAGTCTCACTGAACAGTATCGCTACACACACGACTAATTTTCCATTACGTGAGTAACTAAGTATTGTGCTAAAACTTTAAAAGTATTACGCATGTTTTGTTTATTTTTAACTGATTACAAAAAAAGAGGTTCTCAATTTGACTGAATTTTTCATTGCTGTGCTGATTTTGATGATCCTTTTTTTTAAATTGAAAGCTTATGTTTGTCATGCCGTCCCATTTAAATTTGATCGAGATTTAATGAGTAATTTTTGAGTTTTCTCTAATAATGCAAACACAATTATAATCACAATTAAATTAGGTAGAAGCAAGGTAAAGAAAGTAGGAGGTAGAAAGATCAGAATGAAACATGAAATTCTATATTAGTACTCTCGTACTAACTTAAGAAATATATACCGTCCAATGAGCGCGTCCCTAACCATGGCATTAACTCGTTAATCCGTTAATTAACGAAGTTAACATTATGATTAACGGATTAACTTTCAAGTTAATTTTTAAAAATGTTAACGGACACGTTAACACGTTCACGGACAGAACGCCTCTCGACGTCGTCACTGTAAAAATTAATACGACAGTACGCCTGTCGACGTCAGATATTTTATTTGTATACAATCAGTACGCCTCACGGCGTTCCATTTTCTATACTGACACAAGGAAGGGCATTCTGTAGTGTCACCATAGAGAGAATTTTAGCCTTTTACTGTCATATCGTGGCTTTAAAAAAATCACTAAGCAAAAGTGTGCCTTACGCACACATGGGTAGTTTGGTCACGCACACTACGCCCGTGGACGTCGTTATTTCATACATTTCGTTGAGTAGTGTTCGGCGGGTAGCGCGCGAGCATGTTAGTACACGTTTTGACGCGTAAAACGATTTCTAGAAGGTAAGTAAGTGTTTATTTTGCGTATTATATTAATTTTATTTATAAAAATAAATAACAAGGGTTGCTCCTTGTATAAGCAATACAATTTTAGTGTAAATTTATGTTTTGAA
The DNA here is from genome assembly GCA_905220545.2 of Melitaea athalia. NCBI lineage: Eukaryota > Metazoa > Arthropoda > Insecta > Lepidoptera > Nymphalidae > Melitaea > Melitaea athalia. The sequence goes on from HG992198.1 coordinate 2,353,041, forward strand.
GACGATTACATCATATTGAATTCGAACTAATATTTTTATAGATGTCGTCGAAAGATTCATACGAAGAGCGTCAAAAAAAGCTTCAAGCCTTGTTCGACGATGTTTCTTCGCCTGAATCTAGTCAAGACCCTTATGTTGACGATGGGACATTTGGTTCTGATCAAGATTATGAACCATCTGACGTTGAATCGACGAGTTCTGAAGAGACAATTCGTGCTTCACAAAGCAGGCAGGTAGACAGGAATACTTCGGTTTTAGGTTTTGATAACTCTTTGTCATTAGTACCCAGTGATGCAAATGATAATGAAGATAACAAATCAAGTTCTCCATCCGAGTTACATTTCGAAGATATTGATAATATCCAATTTTCTGATGAGCCTGTAAATCAGATACAAGCATCTGTTTCGTTGTCAACTGATGAGGCTAGAGACTATGCAGAATGTCCAGCTGTATCCCAAAGAGCCTCTGGTGAGCCAAATTCAATAAATATTACCCCTAGAAGACCAGCCACTCCTGTTATAAATGAATCTTGGTCTAATACAGTTATGAACATACCTTATTTTGACTTTGATAGCTCGGCATGTGGTATAACAGTGAATATTGATAACATGGACAAAGCTATTGATTTTTTCCAACTTGTGTTTCCTAAAGAATTTATAGGGTATCTAGTACAATATACTAACAAATATGGGAATGCTCTTTGTTGCACTAATCGACCACATACCAGACACAGCCGAAAGACAGTTTACCGTGAAACCACTTATGAAGAAATGTTGCATTTTTTGGGTCTCAGCCTTCTCAAAGGTCACATAAAATGTCCAGAGCAAAGACGTTTCTTTTCACAAGCTGATCCACTATATTTTCATCCAATATTTAGTTACGTAATATCAGGAAGAAGATATGAGCAAATTTTGCGCTGTCTCTGTACATCGGAGTTGGGTGAGAAAGGTGAAAACAAAATTGTGAAATTTATTGACTTGTTAACACACAATTTTCGAAAAATTTACAATGCTGGTGAAGAATTGTCTCTAGATGAGTCCCTTCTTCTATTTCGGGGCCGCCTTCACTTTCGACAGTATATAAAATCTAAAAAAGCTCGGTATGGCATTAAATTTTACGAGCTTACTACACACGACGGTTATGTGCTCAATATCATAATGTACTCTGGTAAAAAAGAAACACAGAACTCAGATGTATCAAAGACAGAAAAACTTGTGTTAAGGTTGATGCGTCCATATTTACTTCGTGGTCACCATCTCTTTATGGATAACTTCTATAATTCCATCAACTTAACACAGAAATTGCTCGATTTTAAGACTCATTGCACCGGTACTTTGCGTGCAAATCGTAAGGGCACGCCTACACATATAGTCAAGAAGAAGCTCAAAAGGGGTGAGCATGTTTGGGCATGTAAGAATAGAGTTTATGTTTCCAAGTGGATGGATAAGCGTCCAGTCCTAATGATTACCACTAAAACACACCCAACCATAGTGGAAGTAAGCAACAGATTTGGTAAGACGAGATTAAAACCTGCTGAAGTTGAAGTATATAACAGATTCATGTCCGGTATCGACCGTTCAGATCAGATGGTCGCCTATTACTCGTGTCCTCGCAAAACCATAAGATGGTACAAAAAGGTGTTTTTTCACCTTTTAGACATTGCTGTGTGGAACGCATTCTATCTTTTTAAGAAATATAAAAAAGGAAACTCCACCGCATACAGCTACATAAAGTATCGCGATGAACTGATCAAGGATATGATTGGACTTGACAAAAATTTGACAGGAAAAGACATGTGTAGAAATACCAGAATAAATGATAGCAGACGATTTCGACCTTCTCATCCTCAACCAGAGAATGTTTCTGCAACTGAAAATAACAACAGTGGTCATTGGCCAGAACAAATGCTAGCTCGGCCAGGTACATCAAAAAAATTTGCTTTTTTGAAATGCAAAGAATGCTCCAAACAAAATATTAGAAAAGAAACAAGCTACCGTTGCAAAGGGTGTCCAAATAAACCACCATTGTGCCCAGGCTGTTTCGAAATTTATCATGAAAGCTTAGGTCAATAAAAATTATATGTTCGTTTACTACTAATAATTTAAAATTCTAATAATTAAAAAGTGCAAGACTGATTATATTTTTTTTTATATTAAAAATTATGTTGATTACTCAGAAGATTTATAAAAATATTTTTGTAATTTGTTCTAATCTAATGATTCAGACTGATGGCATAAGTAACTTTCTGTGATTTAACGTTAATTTCATAATAAATATTAAACTAAATTACTGTTTTTTTATTTACTTATCATAACAGAACAGTGCCGCCCAAAGGCGTAGTGTCACAGTGCACAGTAAAATAAGCAGCACAATGTGACAGAACGCCTTACGACGTATACGCCTATACCTGTACTGTCACATCATATCACTTTTTTACTCTTGCGATGTGACACAACGCCTCTAGGCAATGTATGAAATTTTTTAGTGACATATCACGATCAACCATTGACGTGATACTGTCCGTGAACGTGTTAATTTCCGTTAATATGCAGAAGTCCGTTAATCGTTAATCCAATGCCTACTATTTACCGCACAGCACCGCGGCGCAGCGCGAAAAATGCGTGGCGAATGCCCTCGATCGTATCCAAGGAGAAGCTCAAGCATATCTCGGATCACTACTACCGACGATTGCAGCAACTGTCTATAAATTAAAAAATATTAAATATAAGGGCCTAGCAAATTGCACAGCATTGAGAGAGTGGCATAGAGAAAAGGTTCGGACCACTCCTGAATGATGAACAGTGCCAACTTGCCGCGGCATTTCACCCAAAGTTCCGGTTGATATGGCTGGAAACGTATGACAGTAGTAGAGTGGATGCAGTAAAAAAGTGCATGGAAGAAAAGGTAGAAGATGCCTTACGATAAGAAGCAGCGGAAAATTCGAAGGACAGAGATAGTTTAAGTGGCGGAGGGAGCAATGCGAGTAACAATGATGATGACGAGGAAGATTTTTTCAATTCTGTTACTCAGTCTACAGAAAAACCAAAGAGCTCCAACTCTTTAAAAAGTAAAGCGCAAAATCTCGTTAAAATGTGGCTGATGGACATGAAATCAAGACTTGTTCAACGATGCTGCATTCCTCGGCGAACAGATATTCATAAATCTATTCATTAAATACAATACTGCTATATCCTCAAGCGCTGCAGTGCTGCACACTGCACCAAAACGAGCCCGCTTTCAGACGAGAACTTCAACATGTTAATGTTCATGAAGGGGAATATGCACCTTATACCCGACGATTAAATCACACATTTGAATTATACAAGTATTTTGTTTTGTTCCTAACCTGTTAACTTCCAGAACCTAAACCAACTTAACCAACAGGTTCATTAGTTCACTAACGCAACGACATAAAAATGCAATTTTACACATATTAACGGATTAACGACTAACGTTAACTTGCGTTAATTCTTCCGAAATGTGACGCTTTAACGTTTAACGAAGCTAACTTTTTTTGTAGCGGATTAACGATTAACGAAGTTAACTATTTGATCAACGGTGCTCAGCTATGTCCCTAACTTACATGTGTTTAGGTATGAGGTTAATGTAACCCCTGAAGGTCAAATAGAGGTCAGTGTGTAAAAAACCAAAAATGTAATTTGGTTTTGTAACCAAAAAAAAAAAAAAAGAAAAACTGAAATATTTGACGAATTTGTCGAGTTAGTTTAACTACAAAGCACTATTTGTGTTTTTTATTCGTCGTTTTTTTAGGGTTCCGTACCCAAAGGGTAAAAAGGGTTCTTTTCGATTCCGGTATGAAAAATGGGAGTTTCCATTTTAAAAAAAACCTGCTAAGTGCGAGTTGAACTCGCGCACCGAGAGTTCCGTACAAAGGAAATTATTAAAATATTTTTATTGTATGATGTAACAAAAAAAATGCTTTTCGCAATTTTTCCTTTATATGTGCTATAACACGTTGCTTTATAACACGTTGTTTGGGAAGTACTCTGTAGGTTTTAATTCCCTTGTGAGTGTCGAAAATTTGCACCATAAACCAGTGTTCCGCAAAGTGTATACCGCGGCACACTGGTGTACCGTAGTCGTTAATTTGTGTGCCTCGGAAAAATAAGGTTATCTTATAAAATTATTTTAAGTAAATTGTTTCGATGATTAATAAATAAATTTTGATTAATATTACTAAAAAAACTTATGTGGTTTTATGAAACCACGTTAAAAGTGAAACTTTTTTCACATTAAAGACATTTTTAACTAAAAAATTTTGGAATAATATTCCATTAAGGGTATAAAAATCGCTTTATCAATCTTACCGCGTGGCCGATCGTCACGCGACATGTAACACGCAGATGAAAAAGTTTGAGACGATGTAATAAAAGATTCACTTTAATTTTTAAATGAGTTTGCCAAAGAAGATTCGCTTCTGATATGTGTACTTTGTACGCAAGCAATTTTTTTAAAAGTTTGAAGTGTTACATGCTCTAAAGATCTAATTTACTTCCTCTGACAAAGCCTTTTATTAATTAATGTGCAAGATAAAATTTATTGGTAACCAGTGAAATATAAAGTACAGAATGACGTCGGTGTTGGTGTGCTAGTGGTGGGTCGGTGTGTCTGGAGTCTGTCTCGATACAATCTAGCGACTGTCTCGGTACAGTCTGACGTCTGTCTCAATAGAGTCTGGCGTCTGTCTCGGTACAGTCTAGCGACTGTCTCGGTACAGTCTAGCGACTGTCTCGGTACAGTCTGACGCCTGTCTCGAAACAGTCTGACGTCTGTCTCAATACATTCTGGTGTCTGTTTCGGTACAGTCTAGCGACTGTCTCGGTACAGTCTGACGTCGGTCTCAATACAGTCTGACGTCTGTCTCAATACAGTCTGGCGACTATCTCGATACAATCTAGCGACTGTCTCGGTACAGTCTGACGTCGGTCTCAATACAGTCTGACGTCGGTCTCAATACAGTCTGGCGACTATCTCGATACAATCTAGCGACTGTCTCGGTACAGTCTGGCGTCTGTCTCGGTACAGTACAATAATAAAGCACAAAGCTACTTATCCCTAATCTTATACAAAAAAAAAAATAATAAAATAAAATTAAAGATGATAAGCGATTCTAATAACGGGTAATGTTAAACAATTACTGTAATCTCTAGACACTAGTAACAGCGGAAGCATCCACAAATTAAGGGTATAAAAATCGCTTTATCAATCTTATCGTGCGGCCGACCGTCATGCGACATGCAACACACAGACGAAAAAGTTTGAGACGATGTAATAAAAGTTTCACTTTAAAATGATTTTTTATTTTTGGTGTCCCTCCATTTTATCTTTTCCTAGGTGGACCTTGAACACAAAAAGTTTGCGGAACACTGCCATAAACGGCTATCTTTTGTTTGCCTTGGCTTTAGAATTTTGATTTTTTCATAGCTCTAAGAGGCAGTAGTCCTGAGTATTTGATATGAATTTTACCTTGATACCTCCATGCGATCCTGAAAAAAAGTGTCTTGACAGACAGACGGACAACAAAGTGAACCTATAAGGGTTCCGTTGTTCCTTTTGAGGTACGGACCCCTAAAAATGAGGTTTACCTTGAAATAACCTTGAAAATGAGATTTAAGGTCAAATCAGAGGTCACCGTTGGATTCCTCGTTGAAAGTTACCTAGGGTATGACCATTGTTTCATGATTAACCTCATGCGATTACCGAATTTTCCGGGGTTTCTATACTTTTTCCTCACCCGGTATGTCAATATGTATATTATCTTGCATATTTACTGGATCATTATCATTAAACACATTAGTTTATAAAATTTTCAAGCCAGATCTCGGATGACATAGCCGTAATAGTATAACGATCGATTTCATGAATCGAATTAAATTGCCACTTTTTTCTCTCTCATTTCAAAAATCCTCTTTTTATTAGTATTGGGCAGCATATGCTTACAATTACAATTTTATGTACGGTATATTTAAAATTATTCATGGTATTTGCTTTAAAGTACCAGATATTGTGGTAACGCGAATGAGTGAGGTGATGAGCCGAATGAAAATCCTTCATAAGTGTGGGTGTCTCTCACCAGTACGTGTCCTCGGCAGGTATCCAGGAGGGCGTGTGCGTGACGCTGGACGGCGCCCGCGTGGCCGCGTTGGGAGACACGCGCCTGGCGCTGGCGCTCCGGGGGGGCCAGCTGTACGTGCTGACGCTGCTGTCGGACTCCGTGCGCAGCGTGCGCAGCTTCCACCTGGACCGCGCCGCCGCCTCCGTGCTCACCTCCTGTGTAAGTACCGCTGGGCGACACGCGCCTGGCGCTGGCGCTCCGGGGGGGCCAGCTGTACGTGCTGACGCTGCTGTCGGACTCCGTGCGCAGCGTGCGCAGCTTCCACCTGGACCGCGCCGCCGCCTCCGTGCTCACCTCCTGTGTAAGTACCGCTGGGCGACACGCGCCTGGCGCTGGCGCTCCGGGGGGGCCAGCTGTACGTGCTGACGCTGCTGTCGGACTCCGTGCGCAGCGTGCGCAGCTTCCACCTGGACCGCGCCGCCGCCTCCGTGCTCACCTCCTGTGTAAGTACCGCTGGGCGACACGCGCCTGGCGCTGGCGCTCCGGGGGGGCCAGCTGTACGTGCTGACGCTGCTGTCGGACTCCGTGCGCAGCGTGCGCAGCTTCCACCTGGACCGCGCCGCCGCCTCCGTGCTCACCTCCTGTGTAAGTACCGCTGGGCGACACGCGCCTGGCGCTGGCGCTCCGGGGGGGCCAGCTGTACGTGCTGACGCTGCTGTCGGACTCCGTGCGCAGCGTGCGCAGCTTCCACCTGGACCGCGCCGCCGCCTCCGTGCTCACCTCCTGTGTAAGTACCGCTGGGCGACACGCGCCTGGCGCTGGCGCTCCGGGGGGGCCAGCTGTACGTGCTGACGCTGCTGTCGGACTCCGTGCGCAGCGTGCGCAGCTTCCACCTGGACCGCGCCGCCGCCTCCGTGCTCACCTCCTGTGTAAGTACCGCTGGGCGACACGCGCCTGGCGCTGGCGCTCCGGGGGGGCCAGCTGTACGTGCTGACGCTGCTGTCGGACTCCGTGCGCAGCGTGCGCAGCTTCCACCTGGACCGCGCCGCCGCCTCCGTGCTCACCTCCTGTGTAAGTACCGCCACCACCAGCCCAGGGCCTTGTTTTAACATTCACTCTCCGGCTAGATAAAGATTGATTAAATTGTCCAGGCCGCCAACAGTAGCCATTATATTTCTGGTTGGTGTGTTTTTTTTAAGACCGCCCATTCCATATGCGTGCTGTGCATTGGCCTCTTTGCCCATGTAGGAGAAGGATCAGAGCTTAATCCATCATGCTGCTCCACTGCGGGTTTTCGGATATATTCCGACTATTTGAACGATAACTTAACGCCCACCTCCTGTATGTGTACCGTTTCCGACACTAACCGTACACTTGAACTATGAATGATATGTAAAAATAAGAATTACCCTTTTCCAGATGTGCGTTATCGAAGAAGATTTTCTTTTCCTCGGTTCTCGTCTCGGTAACTCTCTGTTGCTAAGAGTGACAGAGCGAGAAAATCGAATGCTCTTCACTGTGGACAAGCCTTTAGAAGCAACAGTCGATCTCACAGTGTCTGAAACAGGTGAGGTTTTGAAGCATTATTGTTTTTTTATATGACTAGGTACAGGTATTTTATGGGACTGGGACAAACAAACATACCCGGATATCATGTGGACGGCTGCAACACTAGAAGCATCGAAAGGACTCTGAATACCTTACAACAGGAACACAACGTTACTTAAGAGTTTTTTTTTATCTGTGATCTTCTGTACTTCTACAGTTGAGTTGCTCCAGATTTAGAACAGTAAATTTTCTGCTGTGTCCTATTCTAATGATATTCATATTAACTTTCATTTATTTAATTCATTGGTTTAGATAAAGAGAAGGATGTTCCCGCTCCTGCCAACAAGGAACCCCCCCAGAAGGAAACAGCAGATCCAGCTGCAAAGAAACGTCGTATGGACACGATCAGCGACTGTGTTGCCAGTAATGTTATCGAGATTTCTGATAAAGACGAACTTGAAGTATACGGCTCTGACATACGAACGTCCACTCAGCTCACGAGTTACGTTTTTGAGGTGGGTAATAAGAAATCATTAATTGGGGTTGAAAGGGAGAGTTAATAGTGTGAAAGAGGACATATAGAAGAGATAAAAACTAGTTTTCATGTCCCTTAATGCCTAAAGTTTTAGGTTAATTTGTTAACAGTTTTAAAAGTTAACTAGTTTGCTTAGTGCCCAAAGTTTCAAAGTCGACCCGTTAACCGTTGAACCTTTTTAAAAGTTAACTCGTTTCTTTAGTGTCTTAACTTTTAAAGATGACTCGTTAAGCGTTTTTAAAGTTGAACTGTTTCTTTAGTGTCTAAATTTCTAAAGAACCTGTTAACCATTTCTCAAAACTAACCCGTTTGTGCATTGTCTGAAGTTTAAAATATGACCCGTTAACAGTTTTTAACGTTAACTCATTTGTTTAGTGTATGAAGTTTTAAAATTAACACGTCAACCATCTTCAAAGTGAACCTGTCTGCTTAGGGTCTGAGTTTTTTGGATTGAATGTCCGATTCGCTATTAACGCGGTATCGCTCGGCGTGTGTCCAGGTGTGCGACTCGCTGCTCAACATCTGCCCGATCGGCGACGTGTCGATGGGCGAGCTCCAGCTGGTGACGGAGGGCGACGCGGTGGAGAAGTCGCACTCGCTGGAGCTGGTGTGTTGCAGCGGGCGCGGGAAGAACGGCGCGCTCACCGTGCTGCAGCGCTCCGTGCGCCCGCAGCTGGTCACCGCCTTCGACCTGCCCGGTGAGTCCCCTTCACTGCTGCACACTGCTGCACGCTGCTGCACGCTGCTGCACGCTGCTGCACACTGTTGCAGCGGGCGCGGGAAGAACGGCGCGCTCACCGTGCTGCAGCGCTCCGTGCGCCCGCAGCTGGTCACCGCCTTCGACCTGCCCGGTGAGTCCCCTCCACTGCTGCACACTGCTGCACACTGCTGCACACTGTTGCACACTGTTGCAGCGGGCGCGGGAAGAACGGCGCGCTCACCGTGCTGCAGCGCTCCGTGCGCCCGCAGCTGGTCACCGCCTTCGACCTACCCGGTGAGTCCCCTCCACTGCTGCACACTGCTGCACACTGCTGCACACTGTTGCACACTGTTGCAGCGGGCGCGGGAAGAACGGCGCGCTCACCGTGCTGCAGCGCTCCGTGCGCCCGCAGCTGGTCACCGCCTTCGACCTGCCCGGTGAGTCCCGGCGCTGCTGCACACTGCTGCACACTGCTGCACGCTGCTGCGCACTGCTGCACACTGTTGCAGTGGGCGCGGGAAGAACGGCGCGCTCACCGTGCTGCAGCGCTCCGTGCGCCCGCAGCTGGTCACCGCCTTCGACCTGCCCGGTGAGTCCCCTCCACTGCTGCACACTGCTGCACACTGCTGCACACTGTTGCACACTGTTGCAGCGGGCGCGGGAAGAACGGCGCGCTCACCGTGCTGCAGCGCTCCGTGCGCCCGCAGCTGGTCACCGCCTTCGACCTACCCGGTGAGTCCCAGCACTGCTGCACACTGTTGCAGCGGGTGCGGGAAGAACGGCGCGCTCACCGTGCTGCAGCGCTCCGTGCGCCCGCAGCTGGTCACCGCCTTCGACCTGCCCGGTGAGTCCCCTCCACTGCTGCACACTGCTGCACACTGCTGCACACTGTTGCACACTGTTGCAGCGGGCGCGGGAAGAACGGCGCGCTCACCGTGCTGCAGCGCTCCGTGCGCCCGCAGCTGGTCACCGCCTTCGACCTACCCGGTGAGTCCCAGCACTGCTGCACACTGTTGCAGCGGGTGCGGGAAGAACGGCGCGCTCACCGTGCTGCAGCGCTCCGTGCGCCCGCAGCTGGTCACCGCCTTCGACCTACCCGGTGAGTCCCAGCACTGCTGCACACTGTTGCAGCGGGTGCGGGAAGAACGGCGCGCTCACCGTGCTGCAGCGCTCCGTGCGCCCGCAGCTGGTCACCGCCTTCGACCTACCCGGTGAGTCCCAGCACTGCTGCACACTGTTGCAGCGGGTGCGGGAAGAACGGCGCGCTCACCGTGCTGCAGCGCTCCGTGCGCCCGCAGCTGGTCACCGCCTTCGACCTACCCGGTGAGTCCCAGCACTGCTGCACACTGTTGCAGCGGGTGCGGGAAGAACGGCGCGCTCACCGTGCTGCAGCGCTCCGTGCGCCCGCAGCTGGTCACCGCCTTCGACCTGCCCGGTGAGTCCCCTCCACTGCTGCACACTGCTGCACACTGCTGCACACTGTTGCAGCGGGCGCGGGAAGAACGGCGCGCTCACCGTGCTGCAGCGCTCCGTGCGCCCGCAGCTGGTCACCGCCTTCGACCTGCCCGGTGAGTCCCGGCGCTGCTGCACACTGCTGCACACTGCTGCACGCTGCTGCGCACTGCTGCACACTGTTGCAGTGGGCGCGGGAAGAACGGCGCGCTCACCGTGCTGCAGCGCTCCGTGCGCCCGCAGCTGGTCACCGCCTTCGACCTACCCGGTGAGTCCCAGCACTGCTGCACACTGTTGCAGCGGGTGCGGGAAGAACGGCGCGCTCACCGTGCTGCAGCGCTCCGTGCGCCCGCAGCTGGTCACCGCCTTCGACCTGCCCGGTGAGTCCCCTCCACTGCTGCACACTGCTGCACACTGCTGCACACTGTTGCACACTGTTGCAGCGGGCGCGGGAAGAACGGCGCGCTCACCGTGCTGCAGCGCTCCGTGCGCCCGCAGCTGGTCACCGCCTTCGACCTACCCGGTGAGTCCCAGCACTGCTGCACACTGTTGCAGCGGGTGCGGGAAGAACGGCGCGCTCACCGTGCTGCAGCGCTCCGTGCGCCCGCAGCTGGTCACCGCCTTCGACCTACCCGGTGAGTCCCAGCACTGCTGCACACTGTTGCAGCGGGTGCGGGAAGAACGGCGCGCTCACCGTGCTGCAGCGCTCCGTGCGCCCGCAGCTGGTCACCGCCTTCGACCTACCCGGTGAGTCCCAGCACTGCTGCACACTGTTGCAGCGGGTGCGGGAAGAACGGCGCGCTCACCGTGCTGCAGCGCTCCGTGCGCCCGCAGCTGGTCACCGCCTTCGACCTACCCGGTGAGTCCCAGCACTGCTGCACACTGTTGCAGCGGGTGCGGGAAGAACGGCGCGCTCACCGTGCTGCAGCGCTCCGTGCGCCCGCAGCTGGTCACCGCCTTCGACCTGCCCGGTGAGTCCCCTCCACTGCTGCACACTGCTGCACACTGCTGCACACTGTTGCAGCGGGCGCGGGAAGAACGGCGCGCTCACCGTGCTGCAGCGCTCCGTGCGCCCGCAGCTGGTCACCGCCTTCGACCTGCCCGGTGAGTCCCGGCGCTGCTGCACACTGCTGCACACTGCTGCACGCTGCTGCGCACTGCTGCACACTGTTGCAGTGGGCGCGGGAAGAACGGCGCGCTCACCGTGCTGCAGCGCTCCGTGCGCCCGCAGCTGGTCACCGCCTTCGACCTACCCGGTGAGTCCCAGCACTGCTGCACACTGTTGCAGCGGGTGCGGGAAGAACGGCGCGCTCACCGTGCTGCAGCGCTCCGTGCGCCCGCAGCTGGTCACCGCCTTCGACCTGCCCGGTGAGTCCCCTCCACTGCTGCACACTGCTGCACACTGCTGCACACTGTTGCACACTGTTGCAGCGGGCGCGGGAAGAACGGCGCGCTCACCGTGCTGCAGCGCTCCGTGCGCCCGCAGCTGGTCACCGCCTTCGACCTGCCCGGTGAGTCCCGGCGCTGCTGCACACTGCTGCACACTGCTGCACGCTGCTGCGCACTGCTGCACACTGTTGCAGTGGGCGCGGGAAGAACGGCGCGCTCACCGTGCTGCAGCGCTCCGTGCGCCCGCAGCTGGTCACCGCCTTCGACCTGCCCGGTGAGTCCCCTCCACTGCTGCACACTGCTGCACACTGCTGCACACTGTTGCACACTGTTGCAGCGGGCGCGGGAAGAACGGCGCGCTCACCGTGCTGCAGCGCTCCGTGCGCCCGCAGCTGGTCACCGCCTTCGACCTGCCCGGTGAGTCCCGGCGCTGCTGCACACTGCTGCACACTGCTGCACGCTGCTGCGCACTGCTGCACACTGTTGCAGTGGGCGCGGGAAGAACGGCGCGCTCACCGTGCTGCAGCGCTCCGTGCGCCCGCAGCTGGTCACCGCCTTCGACCTGCCCGGTGAGTCCCCTCCACTGCTGCACACTGCTGCACACTGCTGCACACTGTTGCACACTGTTGCAGCGGGCGCGGGAAGAACGGCGCGCTCACCGTGCTGCAGCGCTCCGTGCGCCCGCAGCTGGTCACCGCCTTCGACCTGCCGGGTGAGTCCCGGCGCTGCTGCACACTGCTGCACACTGCTGCACGCTGCTGCGCACTGCTGCACACTGTTGCAGTGGGCGCGGGAAGAACGGCGCGCTCACCGTGCTGCAGCGCTCCGTGCGCCCGCAGCTGGTCACCGCCTTCGACCTGCCCGGTGAGTCCCCTCCACTGCTGCACACTGCTGCACACTGCTGCACACTGTTGCACACTGTTGCAGCGGGCGCGGGAAGAACGGCGCGCTCACCGTGCTGCAGCGCTCCGTGCGCCCGCAGCTGGTCACCGCCTTCGACCTGCCCGGTGAGTCCCGGCGCTGCTGCACACTGCTGCACACTGCTGCACGCTGCTGCGCACTGCTGCACACTGTTGCAGTGGGCGCGGGAAGAACGGCGCGCTCACCGTGCTGCAGCGCTCCGTGCGCCCGCAGCTGGTCACCGCCTTCGACCTGCCCGGTGAGTCCCCTCCACTGCTGCACACTGCTGCACGCTGCTGCACACTGTTGCACACTGTTGCAGCGGGCGCGGGAAGAACGGCGCGCTCACCGTGCTGCAGCGCTCCGTGCGCCCGCAGCTGGTCACCGCCTTCGACCTGCCGGGTGAGTCCCGGCGCTGCTGCACACTGCTGCACACTGCTGCACGCTGCTGCGCACTGCTGCACACTGTTGCAGTGGGCGCGGGAAGAACGGCGCGCTCACCGTGCTGCAGCGCTCCGTGCGCCCGCAGCTGGTCACCGCCTTCGACCTGCCCGGTGAGTCCCCTCCACTGCTGCACACTGCTGCACACTGCTGCACACTGTTGCACACTGTTGCAGCGGGCGCGGGAAGAACGGCGCGCTCACCGTGCTGCAGCGCTCCGTGCGCCCGCAGCTGGTCACCGCCTTCGACCTACCCGGTGAGTCCCAGCACTGCTGCACACTGTTGCAGCGGGTGCGGGAAGAACGGCGCGCTCACCGTGCTGCAGCGCTCCGTGCGCCCGCAGCTGGTCACCGCCTTCGACCTGCCCGGTGAGTCCCCTCCACTGCTGCACACTGCTGCACACTGCTGCACACTGTTGCACACTGTTGCAGCGGGCGCGGGAAGAACGGCGCGCTCACCGTGCTGCAGCGCTCCGTGCGCCCGCAGCTGGTCACCGCCTTCGACCTGCCCGGTGAGTCCCCTCCACTGCTGCACACTGCTGCACACTGCTGCACACTGTTGCACACTGTTGCAGCGGGCGCGGGAAGAACGGCGCGCTCACCGTGCTGCAGCGCTCCGTGCGCCCGCAGCTGGTCACCGCCTTCGACCTACCCGGTGAGTCCCAGCACTGCTGCACACTGTTGCAGCGGGTGCGGGAAGAACGGCGCGCTCACCGTGCTGCAGCGCTCCGTGCGCCCGCAGCTGGTCACCGCCTTCGACCTGCCCGGTGAGTCCCCTCCACTGCTGCACACTGCTGCACACTGCTGCACACTGTTGCACACTGTTGCAGCGGGCGCGGGAAGAACGGCGCGCTCACCGTGCTGCAGCGCTCCGTGCGCCCGCAGCTGGTCACCGCCTTCGACCTGCCCGGTGAGTCCCCTCCACTGCTGCACACTGCTGCACACTGCTGCACACTGTTGCACACTGTTGCAGCGGGCGCGGGAAGAACGGCGCGCTCACCGTGCTGCAGCGCTCCGTGCGCCCGCAGCTGGTCACCGCCTTCGACCTGCCCGGTGAGTCCCGGCGCTGCTGCACACTGCTGCACACTGCTGCACGCTGCTGCGCACTGCTGCACACTGTTGCAGTGGGCGCGGGAAGAACGGCGCGCTCACCGTGCTGCAGCGCTCCGTGCGCCCGCAGCTGGTCACCGCCTTCGACCTGCCCGGTGAGTCCCCTCCACTGCTGCACACTGCTGCACACTGCTGCACACTGTTGCACACTGTTGCAGCGGGTGCGGGAAGAACGGCGCGCTCACCGTGCTGCAGCGCTCCGTGCGCCCGCAGCTGGTCACCGCCTTCGACCTGCCCGGTGAGTCCCCTCCACTGCTGCACACTGCTGCACACTGCTGCACACTGTTGCACACTGTTGCAGCGGGCGCGGGAAGAACGGCGCGCTCACCGTGCTGCAGCGCTCCGTGCGCCCGCAGCTGGTCACCGCCTTCGACCTGCCCGGTGAGTCCCCTCCACTGCTGCACACTGCTGCACACTGCTGCACACTGTTGCACACTGTTGCAGCGGGCGCGGGAAGAACGGCGCGCTCACCGTGCTGCAGCGCTCCGTGCGCCCGCAGCTGGTCACCGCCTTCGACCTGCCCGGTGAGTCCCCTCCACTGCTGCACACTGCTGCACACTGCTGCACACTGTTGCACACTGTTGCAGTGGGCGCGGGAAGAACGGCGCGCTCACCGTGCTGCAGCGCTCCGTGCGCCCGCAGCTGGTCACCGCCTTCGACCTGCCCGGTGAGTCCCGGCGCTGCTGCACACTGCTGCACACTGCTGCAAACTGCTGCACACTGCTGCACACTGCTGTACACTGCCGCCCACTGCTCTGTGAGTGAGTGGCACCGGCACTGCTGCACACTGTGCTCAGTAAGTGAGCCTCACCGCTGATACGTCTGCACACTGCTCAAGACCACTATCGAGTAAAACCCAAACGCCGAATATCTTCTGATGTATTCCGATTCGATGTCGTGTAAGATTTTTGTGTGGTGGCAATCCCGTTCGTCTGGGCCAACACCAGTAGTGCAGCATTTTGTGCAGTGGAGTGTGTAACGCTGTCGTGAGGCCTAGGGAAACCCTCGAAGGTTGTCCCGCTGCCATAAAAAGACCGTTAATTAATCTGTGTCGGAGTAGGAAAAGGAGGAGTGATCGGAGATTCTTCCGATCCTCGCGCCAGTGACACACCGCTCTTTCGTCGAAACCGTGTTATGCCCGGTGTACTCCTTGCCCATAAGACTGCCGTAGTTGCCACGTCGTTTCCTTTCATATCACTTTTCTGTACATTCCACCAATGAGTCAAGAAAAAGAAAAGCCCCGTCCATATTTAATGCGGATTTCTACAACATAAGAGGTCTTTATCGTAATTTAAATGCCGTCCACTACCACCCTAGACACGGTTACGTCGTCATAACTTTATCACATTGAGATATCTACAGTCAATACTTCGTACCGCTTCTATCCGGGGAACAATTTTGAGCACGCTTTTTTGGCTAATTTTATTTTATTTGTCGTATTAACGTTATACGTTTGATGGCCGCAGGCTGTGTGGACATGTGGACAGTGATTGGCGAAAGTGAGACGCGCGACGCTCATCGCGACATGGATGGTTCCCACGCCTACTTGCTTCTAGCGCAAGACGATGGCACTATGGTAAGTAGCCCTGATAACTTGCTGTGTGCCATTTTAAGTACTACTAATTACTCGAAACAGCTGCTATGGTGTAGTGGTGTGAGTAGTCGCCTAAAACATAACCGGTTTGCGGGTTCGAATCCCGCTCGAGATGAAATTTTGTATTTGTACAAATATATATTTCTTTCCGGTTCGGATGTTTGTCCTTGTAGCACGTTACTTGAAAGCGATCGTTACTTATAGTAGGGAACATATCCGCCAATCCGCGGTAAAACAGCGTGGTAAGCTCCAATCCTTCTCCTACATAGAGAAAGAGGCCTATGCCCAGCAGTGGGATGTTAACAGTCTCAATGCAAGTACTCTAAAAGTTTTATACCATTTTCAATTAACAAAATATTAACAGTTAACAAAATATCCTTAACCCATATTTCCTAGGTCCTCCAAACAGGTCAAGAAATCAACGAAGTGGACAATTCCGGGTTTATGACGAGTTCGCCCACGGTGTTTGCGGGGAACCTTGGAAACAACAAGTTTATGGTACAAGTCACCACTTGTGCCATAAGACTTCTAAGGAGTAAGTTGAACTAATTTTTTCTTCTTTCTTTATTTGTGAAATTTTTTTTACACTTAACCAACATTTTCAACTAACCTTTTAAAGACAATGTTACCATACGACTTGCCAAGATAGTATTTTGAATATTAGTTTGATGACGAGTAATAGAAAGTTGGAGGCTTCAGAGGATCGAGAGGATTCCGAAGCAAGCCAAAAGCTTGAGAAAGGTTGCCAAATAGATAATTAGATAGTAGTATTATATAATATTTATTTTTAGCAATCCGAAGCGGATTTAATTCAAAAAAAGATATATTTTAAAATAATTTCCCAATAATAATATGAAAACATGAAAAGATCAATAAGTAACAATGATTTAATAAATAAAGATGATAAACACGACCGTCCCGCACGAAGTCAGTGCAGAAAAAATGGCACAGCTCGGCTGAGCTGTTCTATATATACACTTCGCCACCATATTAAACGTTGTTGGTAAAACTCTCATCCAATAAGATATTATTGGAAAATCGCTGTACTTTAACTGTTAAATATAAAATTTGTATTAATTAATAATACGGTGTCATGTACATTTTTAGTATTTTAAACTATATCAAGCTTAGAATTGAAATAATGTTGGCACTAAATATATGGACCGACTAGTCTGTCTACGCAATCCTCAGTTATCCTACTTTCTGCTTTAGGGTCGTGGCTTTCATTACTGGTTACTGTATGCTATAATAGAATTGTTGTTAGTTCGTATATTATTTGGTCCTTTGAGCCGGATCAAAGGGTAGATGACCCAACCTACAATTTGTACAATATATATACGATAGAGGCTACATAAAATACAGGCCTTAAGTTCACTAAGTAGCAGAGACCGTGTACTGTAAATATGTAAATTAACATATTTTGTTCACTAGATGGCGTGCTAGTGCAGTCCATATCTCTGGAGTGGACCACTCGTACGGCGTCCACAGCGGACCCCTACCTTTGTGTGGTGTCCACGTGCGGTCGCGTGCTGGTGCTGGCCCTCAGGGAGCTAAGGGCTAGGGACGCCACGGTAAGTGGGGGGGGGGTACTCCCTAGACCTAGTTTTACTCTTCTTAACCATCACAATATTCCAAATTCCTTGAAATATTTGATAATAGCCTAAAAATTGAAATTTATCATACTTTAACATTTTATTATGTTTTTTGTCTGTCTAGTGTGGTATGAAAAAAAAATTACCCATTTTATTACGAATGTAATTCTCATTAATATTTCAGTCAGCACGTCTGGCGCCGACCCGTCAAAGCGTGGCCTCGCGGGTTCGTCTCGCGGTGCCCTATCGCGACCTCAGTGGACTTTTCTCACATGCCGATACCGCGCAGGTACTATTTGTACCAGTACTAGTAAGTAGTACTACTGGCTAGTACTAGTACTACAAGTGTACAGTTAAAGCCAAATTTACTATTATTACTTTTTAACAGACTTAAAAAAGGAGGAGGTTCGCAATTCAACTGTATTTTTTATAAGGTAACATACCTTAGAACTTTTTACTGGCTGGACCGATTTTGATGATTCTTGTTTTAATCGAAAATGGTTGGTGGTTGTTTGTTTTGACTATTTTTAACACCCATATCTCCAAACAGGTGAAAGGCGAATTCTCCGGTAAGACAAAGGGGAAGAACGTGAAAGCTGAAGGCTTTAAACCGGATACAGTTTATGAACTAAACGATGAAGACGAGTTATTGTATGGCGGTGACCAGACACCTGCTTCTATGGCTAGTGTAAGTATTCCATTTATTGATGGCTATCTCATCAACTTTTTACTGGGTGTTTGAAAGCTCTTGTGTGATCCCATTTAAATTTGATCGAGATCTGACGACTAATTTTTAGGTGTCCCTAATAAAGCGTATACTTGACAATTTTTAGGGTTCCGTACCCAAAGGGTAAAAACGGGACCCTATTACTAAGACTTCGCCGTCCGTCCGTCCGTCCGTCCGTCTGTCACCAGGCTGTATCTCAAGAACGGCTATAGCTAGAGAGTTGAAATTTTCACAAATTATGTATTTCTGTTGCCGCTATAGCAACAAATACTAAAAACAAAATAAAATAAATATTTAAGGGGGGCTCCCATACAACAAACGCGATTTTCTTGCCCTTTTTTGCTCGATATCAATAATGGCAACAGGTAGGCACTTAAAATATTCACAAAATACTCAGTTGTATTTTTACTTTAATAATAAATAATAAAATTAAAATAAAATTAATATTTAAGGGGGGCTCCCATACAAAAAACGTCATTTTTGCCTATTTTTGCTCTCATACAATAAAAGTGATTTTTAGCCGCTTTTTGCCCGTTATTACAATCAATGTACCTAGTCAATGGTACGGAACCCTTCGTGCGCGAGTCCGACTCGCACTTGGCCGATTTTTTTGTCTACCTACGTTGTATTAGTTGTCGATATAATTGAAGTCGGGTTTTTTATTCGTTTGCGTGTAAACATAGTTAATTATATTATCGAAATGTTTACTTTATTTGAGTTTATTTTTTCTATTACCTAGTCCATTGATTGGGTGTTTTGGGAAATATGTTATTTGTAAAATCTATGTTTTTGTATAAATTCAACCTAAATTGCTATAAAAGTAATAAATACGTTTTAAATAAAATGGGAGATTATTTATATATATTAGAAAAAGGAAAGGCTCTAGAGTTCATCCATTAGGCCAGTCAAATTGTACATTAAAATCGCAAATGGTCTGCTAGTTCTGCTTTTTTCATATGTTGTTAGGATCAGTACCAGTAGTGTAAATCCAGTTTTGCAACTTCGAAAGACCTGTGCTAACTTTGGGGCGCTCGAAAAACCACGAAATTTTGGCACTTGTTTCGGTTTTTTCACTATATCTTCTAAAGTATGCATTTTTAGAGAATACATGTAGAATATATTTTTAAAGTAGTTTAAATTAACTACAATTTGAGCCCAAAACCAGCTCTGTAGATCAAATAGAAGCCGAGATACAGCTCTTCAAAAGTTGATCGTTTTTTCCGAAAAAGTGAAGTTTACAGTTTTGACCAACTTTGGACCCAAATTTCGGTGGGAAATACTCATCCTACGACGAACGTCGAATCAAAAGAGAGTTGTAGTAAATTTCATTACCTTTAATTTAAGGACAAAACGGCGTCTATAGGCCCTATATTTCCCACCGAAATTTGGGTCCAAAGTTGGTCAAAACTGTAAACTTCACTTTTTTGGAAAAAAACGATCAACTTTTGAAGAGCTGTATCTCGGCTTCTATTTGACCTACAGAGCTGGTTTTGGGCTCAAATTGTAGCTAATATAAACTACTTTAAAAATATATCCTACATCTATTCTCTAAAAATGCATACTTTAGAAGATATAGTGAAAAAACCGAAACAAGTGCGAAAATTTCGTGGTTTTTCGAGCGCCCCAAAGTTAGCACAGGTCTTTCGAAGTTGCAAAACTGGGTTTACACTACTGGTACTGATCCTAACAATATATCAAAAAAGCAGAACTAGCAGACCATTTGCGATTTTAGCCCTTTTTTGTGTACGATTTGACTGGCCTACATGGGGAATGCCTATTTTAAGCACAGATCTTAGAGAAGCTGACTTTATTCTGTATATTGATTCACGTCCTCCTGCTTAAACACAACATACAGTCAGAAGAAGAAGAAGAATACAGTCTGGTTCCCCCCCCCCCCCCACCCCCCAGATGATGCTATCAGAACCGGCGACGAGTGCTAGCTAAGCTTAAACATATGACACATGCTACTTTGCCTATCTTTCTAAAGTGCCTGGACCTCCCTCCTAAAAATACCCTACTCAAAGTAATCTTTTAATTGAGGTAGGGCACAGTAGGAAATTTCCTGCTCAAAATGTGGAACAGCCGACTGGGGTAGTACCTCGACCTTACAGAATAGACCGATTTCAAGCAGTGTCGTGTTCCTGTTGGTGAGTAAGGTGACCAGAGCTTCTGGGGTGTGTTGTTTCCCGACATAGTTGTATATAAAAAAAAAATTGCGTGCGCACAAAGTACACATGTCAAAAGTGAAGCTTCCTTGGCAAACTAATTGCAAAAGTAGGCGGTATCATAATTAAAAAAGTAATTGAAAAAAAAAACAAACAAAAAGCCAATGTCGCGCGGTGTTCCCAGGTAGTCACCCACCCAAGTACTGCCGCGTTACCGATCGCTCAAATTTTACCCCTCATGCGGCTTAAGAAGTTTCGCTTCAAAAATCTTGTGCCTCCCCCCCGCTCCCCAGATACTGCTAGCGGAACAGGCGACGGCGGGCGCGGTGCCGCGGCGCGCGGCCCGCTGGTGGAGGAGCGCGCTGGCGGAGCGCAAGCCCAGCTACTGGCTGTTCGTGGTGCGGGAGAGCGGCAACCTGGAGCTCTACTCGCTGCCCGAGATGCGCCTGTCCTTCCTGGTGCGGGACGTGTGCGCCGGCGAGCGGGTGAGTGCAGGGGGGGGGACGAGTTCATTGACGACCGCTCCGCTGGTGGAGGGGCGCGCTGGCGGAGCGCAAGCCCAGCTACTGGCTGTTCGTGGTGCGGGAGAGCGGCAACCTGGAGCTCTACTCGCTGCCCGAGATGCGCCTGTCCTTCCTGGTGCGGGACGTGTGCGCCGGCGAGCGGGTGAGTGCAGGGGTGGGGACGAGTTCATTGACGACCGCTCCGCTGGTGGAGGGGCGCGCTGGCGGAGCGCAAGCCCAGCTACTGGCTGTTCGTGGTGCGGGAGAGCGGCAACCTGGAGCTCTACTCGCTGCCCGAGATGCGCCTGTCCTTCCTGGTGCGGGACGTGTGCGCCGGCGAGCGGGTGAGTGCAGGGGTGGGGACGAGTTCATTGACGACCGCTCCGCTGGTGGAGGGGCGCGCTGGCGGAGCGCAAGCCCAGCTACTGGCTGTTCGTGGTGCGGGAGAGCGGCAACCTGGAGCTCTACTCGCTGCCCGAGATGCGCCTGTCCTTCCTGGTGCGGGACGTGTGCGCCGGCGAGCGGGTGAGTGCAGGGGTGGGGACGAGTTCATTGACGACCGCTCCGCTGGTGGAGGGGCGCGCTGGCGGAGCGCAAGCCCAGCTACTGGCTGTTCGTGGTGCGGGAGAGCGGCAACCTGGAGCTCTACTCGCTGCCCGAGATGCGCCTGTCCTTCCTGGTGCGGGACGTGTGCGCCGGCGAGCGGGTGAGTGCAGGGGTGGGGACGAGTTCATTGACGACCGCTCCGCTGGTGGAGGGGCGCGCTGGCGGAGCGCAAGCCCAGCTACTGGCTGTTCGTGGTGCGGGAGAGCGGCAACCTGGAGCTCTACTCGCTGCCCGAGATGCGCCTGTCCTTCCTGGTGCGGGACGTGTGCGCCGGCGAGCGGGTGAGTGCAGGGGTGGGGACGAGTTCATTGACGACCGCTCCGCTGGTGGAGGGGCGCGCTGGCGGAGCGCAAGCCCAGCTACTGGCTGTTCGTGGTGCGGGAGAGCGGCAACCTGGAGCTCTACTCGCTGCCCGAGATGCGCCTGTCCTTCCTGGTGCGGGACGTGTGCGCCGGTGAGCGGGTGAGTGCAGGGGTGGGGACGAGTTCATTGACGACCGCTCCGCTGGTGGAGGGGCGCGCTGGCGGAGCGCAAGCCCAGCTACTGGCTGTTCGTGGTGCGGGAGAGCGGCAACCTGGAGCTCTACTCGCTGCCCGAGATGCGCCTGTCCTTCCTGGTGCGGGACGTGTGCGCCGGCGAGCGGGTGAGTGCAGGGGTGGGGACGAGTTCATTGACGACCGCTCCGCTGGTGGAGGGGCGCGCTGGCGGAGCGCAAGCCCAGCTACTGGCTGTTCGTGGTGCGGGAGAGCGGCAACCTGGAGCTCTACTCGCTGCCCGAGATGCGCCTGTCCTTCCTGGTGCGGGACGTGTGCGCCGGCGAGCGGGTGAGTGCAGGGGTGGGGACGAGTTCATTGACGACCGCTCCGCTGGTGGAGGGGCGCGCTGGCGGAGCGCAAGCCCAGCTACTGGCTGTTCGTGGTGCGGGAGAGCGGCAACCTGGAGCTCTACTCGCTGCCCGAGATGCGCCTGTCCTTCCTGGTGCGGGACGTGTGCGCCGGCGAGCGGGTGAGTGCAGGGGTGGGGACGAGTTCATTGACGACCGCTCCGCTGGTGGAGGGGCGCGCTGGCGGAGCGCAAGCCCAGCTACTGGCTGTTCGTGGTGCGGGAGAGCGGCAACCTGGAGCTCTACTCGCTGCCCGAGATGCGCCTGTCCTTCCTGGTGCGGGACGTGTGCGCCGGCGAGCGGGTGAGTGCAGGGGTGGGGACGAGTTCATTGACGACCGCTCCGCTGGTGGAGGGGCGCGCTGGCGGAGCGCAAGCCCAGCTACTGGCTGTTCGTGGTGCGGGAGAGCGGCAACCTGGAGCTCTACTCGCTGCCCGAGATGCGCCTGTCCTTCCTGGTGCGGGACGTGTGCGCCGGCGAGCGGGTGAGTGCAGGGGTGGGGACGAGTTCATTGACGACCGCTCCGCTGGTGGAGGGGCGCGCTGGCGGAGCGCAAGCCCAGCTACTGGCTGTTCGTGGTGTGGGAGAGCGGCAACCTGGAGCTCTACTCGCTGCCCGAGATGCGCCTGTCCTTCCTGGTGCGGGACGTGTGCGCCGGCGAGCGGGTGAGTGCAGGGGTGGGGACGAGTTCATTGACGACCGCTCCGCTGGTGGAGGGGCGCGCTGGCGGAGCGCAAGCCCAGCTACTGGCTGTTCGTGGTGCGGGAGAGCGGCAACCTGGAGCTCTACTCGCTGCCCGAGATGCGCCTGTCCTTCCTGGTGCGGGACGTGTGCGCCGGCGAGCGGGTGAGTGCAGGGGTGGGGACGAGTTCATTGACGACCGCTCCGCTGGTGGAGGGGCGCGCTGGCGGAGCGCAAGCCCAGCTACTGGCTGTTCGTGGTGCGGGAGAGCGGCAACCTGGAGCTCTACTCGCTGCCCGAGATGCGCCTGTCCTTCCTGGTGCGGGACGTGTGCGCCGGCGAGCGGGTGAGTGCAGGGGTGGGGACGAGTTCATTGACGACCGCTCCGCTGGTGGAGGGGCGCGCTGGCGGAGCGCAAGCCCAGCTACTGGCTGTTCGTGGTGCGGGAGAGCGGCAACCTGGAGCTCTACTCGCTGCCCGAGATGCGCCTGTCCTTCCTGGTGCGGGACGTGTGCGCCGGCGAGCGGGTGAGTGCAGGGGTGGGGACGAGTTCATTGACGACCGCTCCGCTGGTGGAGGGGCGCGCTGGCGGAGCGCAAGCCCAGCTACTGGCTGTTCGTGGTGCGGGAGAGCGGCAACCTGGAGCTCTACTCGCTGCCCGAGATGCGCCTGTCCTTCCTGGTGCGGGACGTGTGCGCCGGCGAGCGGGTGAGTGCAGGGGTGGGGACGAGTTCATTGACGACCGCTCCGCTGGTGGAGGGGCGCGCTGGCGGAGCGCAAGCCCAGCTACTGGCTGTTCGTGGTGCGGGAGAGCGGCAACCTGGAGCTCTACTCGCTGCCCGAGATGCGCCTGTCCTTCCTGGTGCGGGACGTGTGCGCCGGCGAGCGGGTGAGTGCAGGGGTGGGGACGAGTTCATTGACGACCGCTCCGCTGGTGGAGGGGCGCGCTGGCGGAGCGCAAGCCCAGCTACTGGCTGTTCGTGGTGCGGAAGAGCGGCAACCTGGAGCTCTACTCGCTGCCCGAGATGCGCCTGTCCTTCCTGGTGCGGGACGTGTGCGCCGGCGAGCGGGTGAGTGCAGGGGTGGGGACGAGTTCATTGACGACCGCTCCGCTGGTGGAGGGGCGCGCTGGCGGAGCGCAAGCCCAGCTACTGGCTGTTCGTGGTGCGGGAGAGCGGCAACCTGGAGCTCTACTCGCTGCCCGAGATGCGCCTGTCCTTCCTGGTGCGGGACGTGTGCGCCGGCGAGCGGGTGAGTGCAGGGGTGGGGACGAGTTCATTGACGACCGCTCCGCTGGTGGAGGGGCGCGCTGGCGGAGCGCAAGCCCAGCTACTGGCTGTTCGTGGTGCGGGAGAGCGGCAACCTGGAGCTCTACTCGCTGCCCGAGATGCGCCTGTCCTTCCTGGTGCGGGACGTGTGCGCCGGCGAGCGGGTGAGTGCAGGGGTGGGGACGAGTTCATTGACGACCGCTCCGCTGGTGGAGGGGCGCGCTGGCGGAGCGCAAGCCCAGCTACTGGCTGTTCGTGGTGCGGGAGAGCGGCAACCTGGAGCTCTACTCGCTGCCCGAGATGCGCCTGTCCTTCCTGGTGCGGGACGTGTGCGCCGGCGAGCGGGTGAGTGCAGGGGTGGGGACGAGTTCATTGACGACCGCTCCGCTGGTGGAGGGGCGCGCTGGCGGAGCGCAAGCCCAGCTACTGGCTGTTCGTGGTGCGGGAGAGCGGCAACCTGGAGCTCTACTCGCTGCCCGAGATGCGCCTGTCCTTCCTGGTGCGGGACGTGTGCGCCGGCGAGCGGGTGAGTGCAGGGGTGGGGACGAGTTCATTGACGACCGCTCCGCTGGTGGAGGGGCGCGCTGGCGGAGCGCAAGCCCAGCTACTGGCTGTTCGTGGTGCGGGAGAGCGGCAACCTGGAGCTCTACTCGCTGCCCGAGATGCGCCTGTCCTTCCTGGTGCGGGACGTGTGCGCCGGCGAGCGGGTGAGTGCAGGGGTGGGGACGAGTTCATTGACGACCGCTCCGCTGGTGGAGGGGCGCGCTGGCGGAGCGCAAGCCCAGCTACTGGCTGTTCGTGGTGCGGGAGAGCGGCAACCTGGAGCTCTACTCGCTGCCCGAGATGCGCCTGTCCTTCCTGGTGCGGGACGTGTGCGCCGGCGAGCGGGTGAGTGCAGGGGTGGGGACGAGTTCATTGACGACCGCTCCGCTGGTGGAGGGGCGCGCTGGCGGAGCGCAAGCCCAGCTACTGGCTGTTCGTGGTGCGGGAGAGCGGCAACCTGGAGCTCTACTCGCTGCCCGAGATGCGCCTGTCCTTCCTGGTGCGGGACGTGTGCGCCGGCGAGCGGGTGAGTGCAGGGGTGGGGACGAGTTCATTGACGACCGCTCCGCTGGTGGAGGGGCGCGCTGGCGGAGCGCAAGCCCAGCTACTGGCTGTTCGTGGTGCGGGAGAGCGGCAACCTGGAGCTCTACTCGCTGCCCGAGATGCGCCTGTCCTTCCTGGTGCGGGACGTGTGCGCCGGCGAGCGGGTGAGTGCAGGGGTGGGGACGAGTTCATTGACGACCGCTCCGCTGGTGGAGGGGCGCGCTGGCGGAGCGCAAGCCCAGCTACTGGCTGTTCGTGGTGCGGGAGAGCGGCAACCTGGAGCTCTACTCGCTGCCCGAGATGCGCCTGTCCTTCCTGGTGCGGGACGTGTGCGCCGGCGAGCGGGTGAGTGCAGGGGTGGGGACGAGTTCATTGACGACCGCTCCGCTGGTGGAGGGGCGCGCTGGCGGAGCGCAAGCCCAGCTACTGGCTGTTCGTGGTGCGGGAGAGCGGCAACCTGGAGCTCTACTCGCTGCCCGAGATGCGCCTGTCCTTCCTGGTGCGGGACGTGTGCGCCGGCGAGCGGGTGAGTGCAGGGGTGGGGACGAGTTAGTGGTGGGTGGGGTTCGATCCCCGCTCCCAGTGGATATTTGTGTTTATACATATATTTATTTACGGTCAGGTCGTTAGTCCTTGTGGGTCTCCCCACCGTGCCTCGCAGAGCTCGTTAAGCCGTCGGTCCCGATTGTTATCATGTACACCTGATAGCGACTCTACTCATAGTAGGGAATATATCCGCCAACCCGCAGTGGAGTAGCGTGGTGTCTTAAGCTAAGACCCTCCCCTACATGGGGAAAGAGGCCTATGCCCAGCAGTGGGATATTCCAGGCTGAAGCGTAAATTGATGATTGAATGATAGTTTTAAAAATTGTAATGACATTTTTTATACATATATGACACTCGTGGTTTTCAAATGTTTATAGGATATCTTGGACGTTCCCTGCTTTCTAGCCTTTAGTATCGAAGACCAAATTTGGTGATGTTAATCTAAAATTAAAGCAACCTTTCAGTTATCCAAATAACTGGAAGCTAAGCCTTAGAAGCTATATTTAAGCCTAATTTCTCACTAAAACCATTTTCAATAAGGGACCAGTTTTAACAAATGAATAAACATTTTAGATACTAGCGGACAGTTTGGAATCCGTTCCAATCATGTCAGAAATGACCGATGAAGAGGAACTCAACTCGGGTCACAGTAATAATGTGGACAAGCTTCAAGAAGTTCTAGTGGTGGGGCTCGGATACCGAGGAACGAGACCGCTGTTACTTTTGAGGTGTGATGACCAACTCATGATTTACCAGGTGAGGGTAGTTTCCGTTTGTTAGTAGTCTGGAGCGTTCCTGTGATGAGTGACGTGGACAGGGCCCCCCGACCCTGGGTAGAATCGGCAACTAGCGATGCTTCTTGTGTTGCAGGCATCTATAGGCTACGGTAATTGCTTAGCGGTTACTCCGTGGGCCGTAAGCTTGTTTGCCGACCTAGTAGTATATAAAAAAACCTAGCTGATCTAACTAAATTGGCTAGTTCAGGCCCTGGCCATACTCTATTCAAGTTGGTTTATCGGTCGTGAGAGCCTCATTTTTATTGTTCGCTAGGACAGATTTACACTTCGTAACCTTCTATAGATACTCCTAGGTATTACATATTTTATTTAATTCTTTCTTATACGAACAAAAGTTTCACAAATTTAAGTCATCAAATCTAATGTGACACTTTAGTTTTTATTCATTTAAGCGTGTTACTATTTCCAGAAAACGTTTCGTTTAGCGTACGAACAGTTAAATTTAAAACATGGGGGTCATTAATAAATTACGTCACACGTCTGAGTAGTAGGGGGTCGACGAGGTGTGACATTGTGTGACAAGAGGTGGGGAGGGATTCAAAATTTTGTGTTATGACTTATGACATTCAAAATATAATAAATCTAATATTTAGTTAAATGGAAACAATAATAATGACGGAACCGATGCTTTAATTAAAGAGGGAGGGGGTCTCGTAAATGTGACTAGCTGTGACAAAGACGGGGGAGGGGTACAAAAATCGTGAAATTCGTGTGACATTATTTATGGATGGCCCCATGTCTTCTTCGAAGTTTAATGGTTCTTAAGTAAAACGAACCAAACTAAAGTGTTACTATTACCCACAGGCCTACAAATATCCTCGAGGTAACCTCAAGCTACGTTTCTCAAGAATGTCGGTTCCGTTTCCCTTCGGCTACCGTGGAACACCGCCTCGGGCGCCGGATATTCCGGATATAAAGCAGATGAGATATTTTGGTAACATTCTAATTGGAACATGTTAATAATACTGCTCTCAATTTTTTTTTATAGGATAGGGGGAAAACGGACATTTGGCTCACCTGGTGGTAAGTGAAACCAACATCCATAGACACCCGCTACATCAAAGGATTAGCGGGCGCGTTGCCGGCCTTTCAAGTGGGAGTATGCACTTTTTTGAAGGTCCCCAAGTCGTATCGGATCGGAAATACCGTAGGTGGCAGCTGGTTCCATATACTGACCATGCGAGGCAGAAAATGGCGTAATAATCGAGTTGTTGTAGATCTGTTAGTGTTGTGTTCCCGTGGTGTGTAGGGTAGGCGCGTCTACTATTTTGTGAAGTAACGGACCGTGATAGTTTTGCCACTATTGTGGTATAAGAATACATACAGAAAAACACAGTTTATATATTACTAGCTTCTGCGCGCGACTTCGTCGGCGTGGACTCCGCTCCTATTTGACTTAGCGTGATGATATATAGCCTATAGCCTTCCTCGATAAATGGGCTATCTAACACTGAAAGAATTTTTCAAATCGGACAAGTAGATCCTGAGATTAGCGCGTTCAAACAAACAAACAAACAAACAAACAAACAAACAAACAAACAAACAAACAAACAAACAAACTCTTCAGCTTTATTATATTAGTATAGATTTTTAAAGCCATAACTGCAGAGTTTCTCGCCGATTCTTCTCTGCAGAATCTACAGTCTAAATCGGTGGTAGCTTCACTTTGAGAAATAATAATCACTTTTAAAATTTTAATTTGTAAAATGATGATACGAAAGTGCTTTTGAAGCTAATTTAAAAAAAGTAATTTCTGTTTTTGTTACGTATATAACCCTTCCGTC
Organism: Melitaea athalia; assembly: GCA_905220545.2. NCBI lineage: Eukaryota > Metazoa > Arthropoda > Insecta > Lepidoptera > Nymphalidae > Melitaea > Melitaea athalia. The sequence goes on from HG992198.1 coordinate 2,381,423, forward strand.
CGTAAATCCGCCAACCCGCATTGGAGCAGCGTGGTGGATTAAGCTCTGATCCTTCTACTACACGAGGAAAGAGGCCTATGCCGAGCTGTGGGATATTACAGGCTGAAGCGAATCCCTGTATATAGGGTATAAAAAGACGTATTAAAATATCCAAAAACATTTTTTACAAGAAAGTATTTGCCACAGGTAACGTCGGAGGCTACAACGGCGTGTTCATCTGTGGTCACAATCCGTATATGCTGCTACTAGGGGCTCGGGGGGAGTTGAGATTGCATCCCTTATGCCCAGACGAAGGGCCAGTCGCGTCCTTCGCTTCCTTCAATAACACCAATTGTCCTCAGGGATTCTTGTATTTTAATGCTAAGGTGAGGATTATATGATCTGTACAATTTTATTTGTGTACTCGCTGACCCGGCGAACTTCGTACCGCCTAATAGCCAATGAATGTCGTGTTATAGATTAGCTGAACTTAATTTATGATTTTATGAAAGTAATAAAATGAATACAAAATAAATATCAAGGTCACTACTTTATTAAGATCATAACACAAAAAGAAATAACTGAATAATTATCATCATGTGGAAGCAATTTTTTGCGCTAAGAACGGTCCTTATTTGAGGGTAATAGATTTTACTTTTATGTCTTGTATTAAATGCTATAACATTACCACGAGTATCATAATAGTCATGTCCAAACCTCTTCATAAAACATCCTAGCTCATATTTATAGATGCATGGCAATGTTAACATTTTTAGGCGCATGAAATGAGGTTTACAGGATTGTATTGGATTCATGTTGCAGATTGCCCTTATACATTTTTTTTGAATAAGAAAGATTTTATTTATATCCGAGCCATTTCCCCAAAATCAGAACACCGTAGCCAATATTCGATGCTACGTACCCGTGATATGCCAATAACGCTGTGCTCTGGTCAGCAATCTTCGATACCTTTCTTAAAGCACATACGAAATTATTGATTTTATTCCACAAGAATTAAATGTGAGGAATGTAATAGTTATTCTGCTTGCTACTTGTTTTTTGTGCAGTGCTTTATTTTTAATTTTAATTTTATTAGGAAACTCTTCAGGGTGATAATACAATATAATATATGTATAACATTGTTTTTGCATATACATAGCTAAACTAGGATTATACTGATATAATATAACATCTTAACTGTTATCTACTACTTAACTAGTTACTTATAAATGTAATATTTAATATACCTGTTTAGTAATGTAAGTTCACTTTATTTAAAATTTTGCTGCGTTAACAGTGATACGATTTGTCAGGTAGTATCTGTATAGATTATTTTGGCTTGTATTTGATCAATGGCATCTGAGATTTTAATTTATTTTTTAAATTATATTATCATCAGGAAATATTTTTGAGTATACATGACCCAATATCATTGAGATAGGAATTGTACAGTAATGGCCCCAGTGTAGAACCTTGAAGAACACCAGAAGTAAATGTAACATAGAGACTGCACAGCTTACGGCTTGATTCCTAGTTGTTATATATGCTATATAAGTTTATCCGTCTAAAAATGTCCTTGCTTTTATCTAGAGCATCCATCTTGTGCAATAGAATAATGTGGTATAATATCCTATCGAACGCTTTTGCAAAATCCACTCAACTTAGGTTCCTCTTTCATGCCCATATTTGATAGGTTCATTAAAATAAAACCTTTTAACTGTTGTTTTTGTTAAAAATTTACCCGTTTTATTTATTTGCCTGTACATTATGACAAATGTTTAAGTCTGATTATGATCACTGTTTGCCTCCATATGGCGTATTTAATACTACAATAGTTTACTTCGATAAAGATCCTTCCTGGTTTTTATTGGTCGTACGATAATTTCTAACATAATCTTCGACATTAAATGTTATTGAGTGAATCGAATCGTTTTTTGAATCACCATCATCATGACTTGAGCTTATCGCAGTCCACTGCTGGACATACAAGTTCGCGCCAAAAATGGCGTGACCTCATGTGTGTTGTCCATAGTCACCACTGACCACGCTGGGCAGGCGGGTTTTTGACCCCAAGGCTGGCTTTGTCGCACCGAAGACGCTGCTGCCCGTCTTCGGCCTGTGTATTTCAAAGCTAGCAGAAGGTTATCCCGCCATCTGTCGGCTTTATAAGTTCCAAGGTGTTAATGGAACTGTGTTATCCCTTATTCGTCTATTTCGACACCCACGGGAAGAGAGGGGGTGGCTTTTGAATACAGGAGGGCTATAACCAAGTGTAATGTCGCCTACAGAACTCGCTCCGCATCAGTGTGCTGCCGACGCACCTGTCGTACGAGGCGGCGTGGGCGGTGCGCAAGGTGCCCCTGAGGGAGACCCCGCACGCCGTCACCTACCACGCCGAGAGCAGGACCCACTGCCTCGTCACCTCCGTCAGCGCGCCCACCACCTCCTACTACCGGTTCAACGGGGAGGACAAGGAGCGCGCCGACGAGAACAAGGGCGACCGGTGAGTGGGGGGGATTAGTGGGGGATGTAGGCAAGGTGCCCCTGAGGGAGACCCCGCACGCCGTCACCTACCACGCCGAGAGCAGGACCCACTGCCTCGTCACCTCCGTCAGCGCGCCCACCACCTCCTACTACCGGTTCAACGGGGAGGACAAGGAGCGCGCCGACGAGAACAAGGGCGACCGGTGAGTGGGGGGGATTAGTGGGGGATGTAGGCAAGGTGCCCCTGAGGGAGACCCCGCACGCCGTCACCTACCACGCCGAGAGCAGGACCCACTGCCTCGTCACCTCCGTCAGCGCGCCCACCACCTCCTACTACCGGTTCAACGGGGAGGACAAGGAGCGCGCCGACGAGAACAAGGGCGACCGGTGAGTGGGGGGGATTAGTGGGGGATGTAGGCAAGGTGCCCCTGAGGGAGACCCCGCACGCCGTCACCTACCACGCCGAGAGCAGGACCCACTGCCTCGTCACCTCCGTCAGCGCGCCCACCACCTCCTACTACCGGTTCAACGGGGAGGACAAGGAGCGCGCCGACGAGAACAAGGGCGACCGGTGAGTGGGGGGGATTAGTGGGGGATGTAGGCAAGGTGCCCCTGAGGGAGACCCCGCACGCCGTCACCTACCACGCCGAGAGCAGGACCCACTGCCTCGTCACCTCCGTCAGCGCGCCCACCACCTCCTACTACCGGTTCAACGGGGAGGACAAGGAGCGCGCCGACGAGAACAAGGGCGACCGGTGAGTGGGGGAGGGGGGTGGGGGCGGTGCGCAAGGTGCCCCTGAGGGAGACCCCGCACGCCGTCACCTACCACGCCGAGAGCAGGACCCACTGCCTCGTCACCTCCGTCAGCGCGCCCACCACCTCCTACTACCGGTTCAACGGGGAGGACAAGGAGCGCGCCGACGAGAACAAGGGCGACCGGTGAGTGGGGAGGATTAGTGGGGGATGTAGGCAAGGTGCCCCTGAGGGAGACCCCGCACGCCGTCACCTACCACGCCGAGAGCAGGACCCACTGCCTCGTCACCTCCGTCAGCGCGCCCACCACCTCCTACTACCGGTTCAACGGGGAGGACAAGGAGCGCGCCGACGAGAACAAGGGCGACCGGTGAGTGGGGGGGATTAGTGGGGGATGTAGGCAAGGTGCCCCTGAGGGAGACCCCGCACGCCGTCACCTACCACGCCGAGAGCAGGACCCACTGCCTCGTCACCTCCGTCAGCGCGCCCACCACCTCCTACTACCGGTTCAACGGGGAGGACAAGGAGCGCGCCGACGAGAACAAGGGCGACCGGTGAGTGGGGGGGATTAGTGGGGGATGTAGGCAAGGTGCCCCTGAGGGAGACCCCGCACGCCGTCACCTACCACGCCGAGAGCAGGACCCACTGCCTCGTCACCTCCGTCAGCGCGCCCACCACCTCCTACTACCGGTTCAACGGGGAGGACAAGGAGCGCGCCGACGAGAACAAGGGCGACCGGTGAGTGGGGGAGGGGGGTGGGGGCGGTGCGCAAGGTGCCCCTGAGGGAGACCCCGCACGCCGTCACCTACCACGCCGAGAGCAGGACCCACTGCCTCGTCACCTCCGTCAGCGCGCCCACCACCTCCTACTACCGGTTCAACGGGGAGGACAAGGAGCGCGCCGACGAGAACAAGGGCGACCGGTGAGTGGGGGGGATTAGTGGGGGATGTAGGCAAGGTGCCCCTGAGGGAGACCCCGCACGCCGTCACCTACCACGCCGAGAGCAGGACCCACTGCCTCGTCACCTCCGTCAGCGCGCCCACCACCTCCTACTACCGTTTCAACGGGGAGGACAAGGAGCGCGCCGACGAGAACAAGGGCGACCGGTGAGTGGGGGAGGGGGGAGGGGGCGGTGCGCAAGGTGCCCCTGAGGGAGACCCCGCACGCCGTCACCTACCACGCCGAGAGCAGGACCCACTGCCTCGTCACCTCCGTCAGCGCGCCCACCACCTCCTACTACCGGTTCAACGGGGAGGACAAGGAGCGCGCCGACGAGAACAAGGGCGACCGGTGAGTGGGGGGGATTAGTGGGGGATGTAGGCAAGGTGCCCCTGAGGGAGACCCCGCACGCCGTCACCTACCACGCCGAGAGCAGGACCCACTGCCTCGTCACCTCCGTCAGCGCGCCCACCACCTCCTACTACCGGTTCAACGGGGAGGACAAGGAGCGCGCCGACGAGAACAAGGGCGACCGGTGAGTGGGGGGGATTAGTGGGGGATGTAGGCAAGGTGCCCCTGAGGGAGACCCCGCACGCCGTCACCTACCACGCCGAGAGCAGGACCCACTGCCTCGTCACCTCCGTCAGCGCGCCCACCACCTCCTACTACCGGTTCAACGGGGAGGACAAGGAGCGCGCCGACGAGAACAAGGGCGACCGGTGAGTGGGGGGGATTAGTGGGGGATGTAGGCAAGGTGCCCCTGAGGGAGACCCCGCACGCCGTCACCTACCACGCCGAGAGCAGGACCCACTGCCTCGTCACCTCCGTCAGCGCGCCCACCACCTCCTACTACCGGTTCAACGGGGAGGACAAGGAGCGCGCCGACGAGAACAAGGGCGACCGGTGAGTGGGGGAGGGGGGTGGGGGCGGTGCGCAAGGTGCCCCTGAGGGAGACCCCGCACGCCGTCACCTACCACGCCGAGAGCAGGACCCACTGCCTCGTCACCTCCGTCAGCGCGCCCACCACCTCCTACTACCGGTTCAACGGGGAGGACAAGGAGCGCGCCGACGAGAACAAGGTCGACCGGTGAGTGGGGGTGGGGGGAGGGGGCGATGAGGTCAGAGGGGAGGGGAGAGAGGAAGTGGGCGTTTTGATGTGTTTAGGAGGGTGTGTGAGGTGGTACGGTGAGTGGGGCAGTGGAGGGGGGAGTGGGCGGTGCAGTAAATGAGGGAGAGGAAGAAGGAAGTATGCGGTGCAGTGAGTGAAGGGAGAGGAGTGGAGTGGGGAGAGGAATGGAGTGTGGGGTGGGTGTTGCGGTAAGGGAAGTGGCGTTAAAAGTGTACTGTCTTCTGATATCTTATGCTGTATCATTTCTCACTACTAGTTTAATAACAATAAGTACAAATTGACTTGTGCTAGTTACAAAAGTCTGTAATAAACTTGCAAAAGTCCAATTACTGTAAAATATCAATTTTATGCAGCCTTATTTTGTCACTAGTTTATTATTTTACCTCAACGATTTAAAATAGCTTTTCTTACGAATACAGTTAAAATTTGAAAATTTGTCCGTTCCAGGTTCCCATATCCGATGACGGAGAAGTTCGCCGTGATGCTGTTCTCGCCGGTGTCCTGGGAGGTGATCCCCAACACACGGGTGGAGTTCGAAGAATGGGAGCACGTCACTTGCTTGAAGAACGTCTCTCTGTCTTACGAGGGGACTAGGTGATTGTTGTACCTGATGATTAAATAAAATAAATAAATAAACGCTTCACACTCAACGGCCCTCAGTAGGGTTTTTTCCTGTGTCGGGAAGTCCGGAAACACACAATACACAAGCACAAACGTCCAGACCACAACAGATATATGGCCAATACAAATGTCTGTCATTAGTGGGGATCGAACCTGCGACTGCAAGCGCAACGGTCAGTCCTGTGACAGCTGCTCCATCTGCGCCATCTGCGCCAAAAAATGCTTATATTCGATCATCTTTGATATTGAATTTGGTTTCGTGCTTTTTGGAAAGTATTATTTTAAAAGCTGCGTTTAGAAATTATTTTAAAATACTTGCTATATATTCGATGTTTCGTAGTTAAGACGTATTTGAGATACTACACACATATACTTAACACAATATACTTGAGGATTTGATTCTGATCTCTTTCCGTAAGAGAATTGATTGGTCACTTACAGTATAGAGCAGTACATCACAGCCATGACCCGCAGTTTCATCTGAATGTGTTAATTTAGATTTAAGATTGTGTTTTTAAACTTTTTTAAAAAATGAAGAGATTGATAAAATGAATTAACTAACTCCTTAAAATTAATTAATTAACGATATTTAAAAAATTGCGTGCGTACAAAGTACGCATGTCAGAAGTGATACTTCTTTGGCAAACTAGTGAAAAAATTAAATAAAAAAGAATTTAAAATACAAAAAAAAACTAGTTAAAAAAATAACAAAACAAAAAGCCAACCTCACGCGGTGTTCCCAGGCGGTCACCCAACCAAGTACTGACGCGTTACCGGTCGCTCAAATTTTATCCCACATGCGTCCAAAGAAGTTTCACTTCAAAAATGCTATTTCCATTATCTGTTTATAAGAATGTAATTGAAATAATGTTTTCGTAAACAGGTCGGGTCTCCGAGGCTACATTGCGATCGGTACAAATTACAACTACGGAGAAGACATCACGTCTAGAGGAAGGGTACTTCTTACATTATTCTTTTGCTTAATCACCCGCCTTGTTGGTTTCATGGTTGGTTGGTATATTTGTGTTTATACAAATACTAGCTGACCCCGCAAACATTGATTTGCCATATATGTTATTAAGCCCCGCAACCCCCTCTTCTGGATGGAATTTCGTAAAATTCGTTCTTAGCTGACCTCTACTCGGTGAAAGGAATATTCCTACCAAATTTCAAGTCTCTACGCCTCATGGTTCCAGAGATATCGTGATGAGTCAATATATAAGTGGAAATGTCATATATATACTAGCTGACCCCGCAAACGTTGTTTTGCCATATATGTTATTAACCCCCGCAACCATAACCATAAGCAAAATAAAATAAATAAATAAAATAAACCCCCTCTTGTGGGTGGAATTTCGTAAAATTCGTTCTTAGCTGACCTCTACTCGGTGAAAGGAATATTCCTACCAAATTTCAAGTCTCTACGCCTTATGGTTTTAGAGATATCGTGATGAGTCAATGGATGGAAATCTCTTTTATATATATATATATATATATATATTTATTTCCGGTCTGATGGTTAGTCCTTGTGGGTCTCCCCACCGTGCCTCGGAGAGCACGTTAAGCCGTCGGTTCTGGTTGTTATTATGATATATCCGACAACCCGCATTGGAGCATCATGGTGGATTAAGATCTGATCCTTCTCCTACAACTATGTTCACGGGAGTCCTCCCGTATAACCGCGAAAAAATCCGAAAAAGTTGTTTCCATTATAATGACTGAAATTCGCGTAAACATTAGAAAAACAACGTGTAGTATAATCTGTTTCAGATAATAATCTACGATATAATCGACGTGGTGCCCGAACCCGGCCAGCCTCTCACCAAGAACCGTTTCAAGGAGATCTACGCCAAGGAACAGAAGGGGCCCGTCACCGCGCTCACCCAGGTGTTGGGCTTCCTCATCTCAGCTGTGGGGCAGAAGGTAATTATACCATCATTAAGATTTCAGGATATCTACGTCAAGGAAAACATTTTTAAGTGAAACTTCTTTAGGCGCATGAGAGTCAAATTTTAGAGAAAGTGTGACGCGGCATCTTCGGGCGCGGTCAGTACTTGGATGGGTGAACGCCTGGGAACACCGTGTGATGTTGGCTTTTTGTTTTTTTTTTAATTAAAAGAAGTTTCACTTCGGTCATGTGTGAGTCATTCCACGTCAAATCAACCAATAAAAAAATGTTTTCAACCTGACCCTTTCAGATTTGGCTGAAATTTTGTTTATTTATACTCTCTTACATCCTGAACTCAAATATAATTTTCAAAGAATTTAATTCCTGATAGTTTTTTAATTATAAATTTTTAAAAATCACAAAATCCGCGTTTTTTGACGTGCACTAAAATCTAAAATCTGCAATAACTTTGGTTCTATTAGAGATAGAGAGCCGAATGATAGCTCATTTTAAAGAGGGTTTATTGGGATTCAATGTGATACCCAACTTGAACACTGTAATGTACAAAATATTTTTTGAGTAAAACTCAAAAATCGTTTTTGAAAAATCTTTGTGTTGGTGTTTTTTAATTTTTTTCAAATTTATATATATATTTATGTATAATTTTGTGAGTACACCATAAAAATTTCAGAGTGGGACCATGATGGGATCGGGAGATATATTAAAAATACATCACTGAAGTACCTTCCACAAAATTTTCAGTGCTAATAGCCTGGTTCTGATACATAGGCTATATGAAACAAAACTTTTGAATTGAAATACAAAGATATTTCTTTATTTTTAACCGACTTCCAAAAAAGGAGGAGGTTCTCAATTCGATTGTATTTTTTTTAAATGTATATTACTTCAGAATTTGACTGGGTGAACCGATTTCGATAACAAATGTTTTAATAGAAAGGTGGAGAGTATCATTTGGTCCCATTTAAATTTATTTGAGATCTAAGAAGTACTTTTCGAGTTATATCTAATAATACGTTTTTACTTGACTATTTTTTCGTTGACCTGCGTTGTATTATACCGTATAAGATTTTACTGGGTGTACCGATTTTGATGATTTTTAATTTAATCGAAAGTTGATGTTTATCATGTGGTCACATTTAAAAATCATCGAGATCTGATTACAACTTTTTGAGTAATCGTTGATAACGCATAATTACTTGAATATTTTTTCGTCTACCTACGTTGTATTACTTTTCAATAAATATAATGTGTAATCTATTTAAAACACATTATTTTTGTATTTAAAACATAAGAATTAGGCCTGCATAACTTAAATTATTCAACATTAAATTGAAATAAAAAAATTGTGATACTTCAGTGATGTATTTTTAATATATCTCCCGATCCCATCATGGTCCCACTCTGAAATTTTTATGGTGTACTCACAAAATTATACATAAAAACATATATAAATTTGAAAAAAATTAAAAAACACCAACACAAAGATTTTTCAAAAACGATTTTTGAGTTTTACTCAAAAAATATTTTGTACATTAAAGTGTTTAAGTTGGGTAGCACACTGAATCCCATTAAACCCTCTTTAAAATGAGCTATCATTCAGCTCTCTATCTCTAATAGAACCAAAGTTATTGTAGAGTTAAAATTTTAGTGCACGTCAAAAAACGCGGATTTTGTGATTTTTAAAAATTTATAATTAAAAAACTATCAGGAATTAAATTTTTTGAAAATTATATTAGAGTTCAGGATGTCAGAGAGTACAAATAAACAAAATTTCAGCCAAATCTGAAAGGGTCAGGTTGAGTGCCTTGTTGGTTTGACATGGAATGACTCGTGTACTTTACACGCACGCAATATTTTTTGTAATTAAAATTTTTTACGCACGCTTGACTTGGGGAGTAAGCTGGTGAATGCGTGACGACATTGTTACGAAAAGTGTGAAGTTGAGAGGCAGATATAAGTTATGTGGAGCTAAAGAAGTTGTACTTCAGTCGTACGGTCTAAAGCACGCTCGTTTCTTTGTTTAGATTTACATATGGCAACTGAAGGACAACGATCTGGTGGGCGTGGCTTTTATCGACACGCAGATATACGTGCACCGGATGTTGGCGGTTAAGAATCTAATATTAGTGGCGGATGTCTACAAATCGATATCTCTATTAAGATACCAAGATCAACATAGAACGCTGTCTTTAGTTTCGAGGGATTTTAGAACCGCACAGGTGTGTATTTTATTATTTATTTATAATTACCTACTGATCCCTTATCATTATATAACAATTCAGTTTTAAAGTGTTTTACTAATTGTCATATATATATTTTTAATATTTTTGTTACAATTGGTTCGTCTTATGAAAATTTACATTTTAGTACTTTAACTGACTTTCAAAAAAGGAGGAGGTTTACCATTCGATGGTATTTTTCTATGGTTTTTTTTTGTGTATGCTACCTCGAAACTTTTGACTGGGTGGACCGATTTGAATTTTTTTTTTAAATCGAAAGTTGGTGCGTGTCATGTGGTTGCATTAATATATTAATTAATAATAAAAACGAATTTAAAATTAATTGAGATCTGACAAGTACTTTTCGAGTTATATCTAATAACGCGTATTTACGTGACTTTTTTTCGTGTACTTACGTTTTATTACTTGTCTTGTGTTTTATAACAAAAATGTCGACAAATACTTGTTTTTGGGACAATTTCATTAACTAAAGCCTGTAGTCGCTGTTAAAAGCTTCTAATATTATCATCGAACTCCACTTTACCAGTCAGTTATGTTACTTGTAACTTATGCAACAAAAATATACAATTTTTTAGTTGAGATAAAACAACTCTTAAGCTCATTTTTATCTCCTACTGATGAAGTATTCTGATAGCCTATCAGTTATAAATTTGTCTCATTCCCTCAGTGGCGTAGTGAGGGGGGGGGGGAAACTAAAAATTGCTGTATACATATATGGTTTTCGATTGAGGGGGGCGCTAAAAAGGTATTGTGCCCCAGGCGCGAGTTAAGCTCGCTACGCCACTGCATTCCCTCAACTTTTATCCGCAAGAGGTAAGACTGGCCACTAACGTTCAAAGTCTCTGACAGTCTAGTAAGGTAAACTTTCTCCTTCAATATCGTTGTTTCGTTCCACAGATATACGACATGCAGTTTATGGTGGACAATACGAGCCTGGGTTTCCTGGTGAGCGAAGCGGAGGGAAACTTTGCGCTCTTCATGTACCAGCCGCAGGCGCGCGAGAGTTATGGAGGTGACTGTTTTACTATTAGTGCACCATAGAAGATGTGGGAATTTTTGTTTTAGGCGCATGAGAGGTAAAATTTGAGCGACTGCTAACGCGGTAACGCGTCACGCGGTCAGTACTTGGGTGGGTGACCGCCTGGGAACACCGCGTTACGTTGGATTTTTGTTTTTTTTTTTTCAATTTTTTTTTGTTTTTAAATTCGTTTTTTTAATTCGTTTTTCAAGGAAGTTTCATTTCTAACATTTGTACTTTGTACGCACGCAATTTTTAGACAATTGTTGGAAGTCGATTGTGACCAATAAAAGGACTATATGTATGTATATGCCAATTGTACTAAGCTAATTTTTCTGTCTGTCCGAATGATCTCTGTGTGTGATCAGTTTGGTCATCACTTATTTGATGTTGCACATGTTGTGCGGTAAATCTTGTCGCGATAACTTGTTGTTTTCATATATAATTTTGACCCAATGTCTTCTTAGAAAACCTTAATAAGACTCGTGTACACCGTCTCAGTGTTGTGTTCGCTATCGCGTGTGCAGGTCAGCGACTGATCCGCAAGTGCGACTACCACGTGGGCCAGCAGGTGCACGCCATGTTCCGCATCGCGGCGCGCGGCTGCAACACGCGCCACTGCACCGTCTACAGTGAGTCACACGCACATACTCACATACATACATACTCACTCACTCACTAACGTTGTCACTCACTAACGCACTCATTCACTCACGCACTCACGCACTCACTCATGCCTTCACTCACAAACTCGCACTCTCACTCACGCACTCACGCTCTTACTTACGCACTCATACTATTACTCAGGCACTCACACATTCACATACGTTCACTCAAAATCAAAATCAAATAGGCCCTAAGAGCACTTTCGAATCGTCATTTTACAAAAATTAAATTTTAAAGTTAATTACTTTTTAAAAGTAGAGCTACAACCGATCTAGAATGTAGATACTGTAGAGAAGAATCGGTAAAAAACTCCGCAATTACTCCTTGAAAATAATATATAAACTGTTTTAGTACAAAATTAGTAATATCTTGCATGAAATACAGCGTCACTAAGTCCACACATCTTTATCAACTATGTAATCCTGCACCGAATAATACGCTTTATCTATTAATCTTTTTTTAATAAAATCTTTAAATTTATACCTACTCACGCACGGACTCACTCACTAACGCACTCACTTACGCACTCATACTCTTACTTACGCACTCGAGCACTTACTCAGGTACTCACACATTCATATATAATATACGTTCACTCACTACAGATACTAATATTGACTAACCCGTTGGCGCAGTTTGTGTTGTTTGTGTTTGTGCTTTCTGCTCCCTGGGTTGTGGGTTCGATTCCCACCCTGAGTCTGAGTGTAATATATATATTTATTTATATATTTATATATGTATTGTTAATAAGTATATTTATCGAAAAAAAAAAATGTAGCTATATCAGTCGGCTGTTATCTATAACACAAGCATTAAGCTGCTTACTTTAGGAACAGACGACCGTGTGTGTTTATTTATTACTAGCTTCTGCGCGTGACTTCGTCCACGTGGAATAAGACCAATTCTCTAGGAAGCTCTCAAAAGGAAAAAAAAACCCGATTTTGAAACATTCTTCATTGGTGCTACGCTCCTATTGGTGTTAGCGTGATGATATATAGCCTATAGCCTTCCTCGATAAATGGGCTAACTAACACTGAAAGAATTTTTCAAATCGGACCAGTAGATCCTGAGATTAGCGTGTTCAAACAAACAAACAAACAAACTCTTCAGCTTTATTATATTAGTATAGATTTATATAATAAATACGTACGTCGTACAGCGACGCTGGACGGCGCGCTGGGGTACGCGGTGCCGGTGTCGGAGAAGGTGTACCGGCGCCTGCTGATGCTGCAGAACGTGATGAACAACTACTGCTGCCACCTGGCCGGCCTCAACCCGCGCGCCTTCCGGTCAGGGACGTTTGTATATCTACTGGCCGACCCGTGCCCGCTTCACGATCCAGCCTGTAATATCCCACTGTTGGGCATATCCCTCTTCCCCATGTAGGAGAAGGATCAGAGCTTAATCCACCACGCTGCTCCAATACGGGTCGGCGGATATATTCCCTACTATGAGTGGTGATCCCTATCAGGTGTACATGATAACAACCGGGACCGACGGCTTAACGTGCTCTCCGAGGCACGGTGGAAAGACCCACAAGTACTGCACAAACATCCAGACCACGACATCGGCCCATACAAATGTTTTGTGTGCGGGGATCGAACCCGCAACAGCTCGGCCAACAGCCAATCGCTGTGCTGTGACTGCTGCGCCAACGCGGCAGCGTGCCCACTTCGTTGGGTGTTAATTATTTTTGTGACGCAAATATAGTAAAATTTTCATCTCGCTCGCACATCTCTGACTTTTATACTATTATTTTTTTTTTACTGAATTTTTTGTTCAATAACAATAAAATATAGCCCATATCTCTCCTGAATAGTGTAGCTTTCTATAAGTGAAAGTATTTTCATGATCGAATCAGTATTTGCGAAGATTACCCCCTACAAACAAACAAAGTAAAAAAACTTTACCTCTATAATATTAGTATAGATTATACATATTTCTTTTAATACAATTAGGTTTTCACCCGACGAGGAAAGGAGAAGTAGGATATTCCCTGCTTTGCCCAACCTCAGTCAGTAGCAGTTGTGTTTATTCATATTCTCAGAACATTAACTACAATTTAATTGTGATGTCCTCAGTACATACAAGAGCGCAAGACGCCTTGCGGGCGGCGGCGCGGCGCGAGGGATACTTGACGGAGACCTCGTCGCGCTCTACACCTGCATGCCGCGAGCCGACCAGGCCGACGTGAGTATCTGAGTGAGTGAATGAGTGAGTGAGTAAGTAATTGAATGAGTGACTTATTGAATGAGTTGGTAGATGAGTGATAATTTAACTGAGGTAGGGCACAGCAGGAAATTTCCTGCTCAAAATATGGAGCGGCCCGACTGGAGTAGTACCTCGACCTTACAGAAGACCACAGCAAAATAATACTGCTTTCAAGCAGTATTGTGTTCCTGTTGGTGAGTAAGGTGACCAGAGCTCCTGGAGGGAACTGGGGATGGCGTCGGCAACGCGCTCGCGTTGCTTTTGGTGTTGCAGACGTCTATACGCTACGGTATTTGATTAGTATCAGGTGAGCCGTACGCTTGTTTGTGGACTTAGAAAAAAATGAGTAATTATGTGGCTGACTGTGTGCCTGTATGAGATAATATGAGTGAATGACTGCCTGATTGAGTAAATGAGTAATTTGTAAGCTGTGTGAATGAGTGTTTGACTGTCAGGAAGTATGAGTGAATATGTGACTTATAAACTGAGAGCGTGACTGAGTGAAAGGGTGAATGAATGAGTCAATGACTTGTTGCACAAGTCAATGACTGGTTGAGTTAGTGAGTGACTGATTTAAATGACTAACTGACAAATGGACAATAGGGTTCCGATAGACGGCGTTATTAGAAAACGTCGTAACGCCAACTGTCGGTATCCTATTGGGCTCCCATAGATGGCGTTACAAAATCGTAACGAGGTCATTAGTTCAGTAGATTTTACTCTTAATATTTTTTTCATTACGGAGGCCTTATATGAAAATCGATTCTTAAGTAGTAAACACCAATAAAAAGAATAGCTAATGAAAGCAAAATCAGTGTTACATACAAAGTAACACGTAAATAGAAAAATTAACTAATGAGCGTCCATTTACGTCAACAGTTTCAAACTATTAGTCTGGGTTATTAAGTAAACATTACCTTTCACTGCAAACATGTAACAAAATAAAGTGTGTTGAGCGATTATCTACAATTATTGTCATTATGTCTGATATTATATTTATACGAAAGTTGTTCTGTCTGTTTGTTTGTTGAAATTTGAAGTGATTTTGATGAAAGTAAATATCGGGTAATATCTTTGGGCTATTTCGTGATTCCCCCCCCCCTCCCCTTTAGAACCTCGTGTGATTATTGGACGGCCCCTATGTGCACGTAGCAACGGCAATATTAAAACTAATTGTTTTGTTTCAGATCGCAAAGAAGATAGGTACGAAAGTGGAGGAAATTCTCGGAGATCTCTACGACATAGACAGACTGACGGCTCACTTCTAGTTATAAGATCACTTTGTATATATTATAAATTAAAGTGTCGATTAATACATTTGAGTTGTTTTATTTTACTAAAAATCTTTATTTTAAAAAAATACCCATATTTACTTGGAACAAAATTCAAATCGGCAGAAATAAATATTTGTATTGATATACATATCAATACCGAGCGGGAATCGAACCCGCGACTGTCGGTCTTTTAGGCGGCTACAAGTAACACTTCACTTAAGCAATTGTGGAACCTGTAACAGAAATATAATAGTAATACACTATGAATAATTTGGAACGTAAAATAAAATAATAATTAATGGTATTTGTTATTTACAAGTTAATTACCAAGAACTAATGAGAAATTTTAACTTGATGTTTTTTAATAATTTTAATTATGCTTTAGCCTGTAATACCCCACTGCTGGGCATAGACCTCTTTCCCTATGTATGAGAAGGATCAGAGCTTAATTCACCACGCTGCTACAATGCGGGTTGACTCCCTATGGCTCCAATAATTTTAATTAGTTTGGTCGTAAAAAAAAATGATTATAACACAGAAGTAGAGCAACTCTGATCCAAAGAAACGTAGATATTGCAGTAGGTATATAGAAAATTATTATAAAGCAACGATTTAATAAAAATTGGATATCATTGTTTTCAATACTAAAGTCGTTAATTCATTATTTACATTAAAAGATTAGAAGATACCTAATTTCCTTTTTATAATATAAACATGACTTACCCTTACATACATTAGTGACAACAATTTTACTCACAATCTTATGTAATCTATACTAATATAATAAAGCTGAAGAGTGTTTGTTTGGTTGTTTGTTTGTTTGAACGCGCTAATCTCAGGATCTACTGGACCGATTTGAAAAATTCTTTCACTGTTAGATAGCCCATTTATCGAGGAAGGCTATAGGCTATGTATCATTACGCTAAGACCAATAGGAGCGGAGTCCACGCCGACGAAGTCGCGCGCAGAAGCTAGTACTTATATATAGGTAAACTACGCGTCACGTTGTTTGTCCGCGATGGACTCCTAACCGACTTTAATCAAATTTGCACACCGTGTGCAGTTCGATCCAACTTGAAAGATAGGCTATATTTTATTTTGATATGTGCAATAATTATATTTAAGAAAAAAATAATAAGGCAGTACGAAGTTCGCCAGGTCAGCTAGTACATTTATATAAATAAAATATAAAAAATACTAAGCAATTTATCTACAAAGCTGTAGTCTTAAAATCTAGAGCGGCTTAAACGCTTCAGAGAAGCGGAAATTGAAATGTTTTTGTCATTACCGATCATATCTTGATTAGACAAGACAATTGCTAAGAACAATACCGAGCCACCGTGTACCGACAAACCGACAACGTTATTAAACTATCGAAAGCAGAGAGCGTTCGTATACATGGTTTAATGATTTTTTATTTAAACTACTTCAAAAAAGGAAGAGGTTCTAAATTCAAAAGTATTTTTTTATATTTTTGTTAATAAGTCTTTACTGGTTGTACTGAATGTAATGATTAATTGTTTATTAGAAAGCTGGTGCTTTTTGTGTGGCCCTTTTTAAATTTGAGGAAGTTTTGATGAGTACCTTAGTAGTAATAGGTAGGGATCCCTAGTACATATTTTTCACCTGATTAGTACCAAGCTAATTTTTTGGGAGTAGCTTCATTTTGTTGAGGCGAACAAAAAATTCCTCTTCGAAAACACTCGATTGTGGTAGATAATAGAGTTAGCAGGAGATAGAGCAGCAGTGAGTGTAGGACCGGGATAACGTAACACGCAATTTGTAGGACAATATTACCATCAAATTATATAAATATTAACTAACTAAAAGAAAAAAAATCTGCTGGTTAGTAATAATTTTTGATGACCTTACGAAGTCATCAACTTGATGACCTCGTAAGGGCAACAAAAATTGTTTTTTTTTCTTATTTTTCTTTTCTTTTAGTTAGTTAATATCTATATAATTAAATTTAATAGTAATATTGTCCTACAAATTGCGTGGTACGTTATCCCGGTCCTACGCTCACTGCTGTTCTATCTCCTGCTAACTCTATTATCTACCACAATCGAGTTTTCGAAGAGGAATTTTTTGTTCGCCTCAACAAAATAAAGCTACTCCCGAAAAATTAGCTTGATACTTATCAGGTGAAAAATATGTACTAGGGATCCCTACCTATAATTTTTTGTTTGTGAACAAAAACAGTTATTTTTATGTTTTACTAGTTTTTTTTTTATAGCTGACGTAACGAACTTAGTAAGTGCTGCTATTTTTTTCGTGAACATCGATTTTTTTCTTAAATTATTCTTGTATACAAACCTAGTACAGGCAATAATAAGAAAAAAATAAAATTATATCTGATTTGGTGGCGTCGTTCGCAAAGTTATATCCTAGCTTTACTAGGCAGTCACAGGACTGTCGATCTGTTGTTTAAATAACAAATAATTTTGTTTGCTCGCAAACGAAAAAAAACCGACTTCAATTACATCGACAAGTAATACAACGTAATAAGACGAAAAAATAGTCAAGTAAATACGCGCTATTAAAGATTACTCAAAAAGTTGTAATCAGATCTCGATCTAATTTCACAAAGACTACATGACAAGTATTAGCTTTCGATTAACGTAAGAATCATCAAAATCGGTACACCGAGGAAAAAGTTATGCGGTATAAAACAACGTAGGTCGACGAAAAATTAGTCAAGTAAAAACGCATTATTCGATATAACTCTAAAAGTACTTGTCAGATCTTATTTTTTAAAAAAATGGGACCACATGACACGTAACACCTTTCAATTAAAACAAAATTGATCGAAATCGGTCCACCTAGTCAAAAGTTCTGAGCTAACATACATAAAAAAAAAATACAGTCGAATTGAGAACCTCCTCCTTTTTTGGAATATATAATGCATGCTCAGATTAATAAACAAAAGGCAGATGGAGCGCGCCGAACATGCGAGTGAAGCCACCAAAGCGAATACAAATTCAAAAGCGAATACAATGTCGCAGCAATGCTAAAGAGAGCGTCGTACTGCTTAAACGTCTCGAGTGATTGATTATTTTGTGTCAAAAAATGCCGTCCTGTGTTATTAAACATTGTAAAAGTTGTTCCCAAAAAAAAAGAGGATAGAATATCATTTCACAAGTAATTATAAATTATTTAATTGATTTTATTATTTATTTACCCAATAATAATGATACGGTTGTCTCGAAACACAAAACCTCGACATTAATTGACTGTGTTGCCAGATTTCGGCGAAATATTTTTCCCTTTAATTGGAGAAACTACTTTATGACGGATGGACGGACATATTTTTAGATGATATTACTATATTCTACGGACGTAAATTCAAGTATTTAATGGTACGATTGCACTATATAGCAAAATTAGAAACTAATTCTCAACACGTGGAAGCTAAAATATAAAACAAAATGAAGATGGTTAATTTTTTTTGCAATAAAATTAACTGTGATTATAATAAATATTTTGGATTATGTGTTTTTTTAAATCTTTTGTTTGTAAACATTTTTAAAATCATATCAAAATTTTTCGATCCATCGGGATTTGAACCCGCGCCTTCTGACTTTAATGACATAAATCTTTTGTTTGTATTTTTAATGGTGTGCAATAAAGAATATTATTATTATCATCTGCCTAATAAAATAAATACCTATATGATACTACTGAAAAAAAAACTAAAGTTTTATTATCTACTGTGGTATACAGTGTAAAGTTAATTTAAACCTTAATAAACAAAAACAAAATTAAAACCCGAAACAAAGTGAGGACGGACCGCTAGTTATAAAAATCTTGACATATTATTTCTTTTATTATTTTCACGAAACCTCTTTTAATTTAATAAAACATGCGAGCTCTTGAATTTCGCTCTATGACGTTTACAATGTACATGAAAATTTAAGTGTTTAATAAACAACTTAATTAAACAATCGTTCAATCCACATGCAAACCCAAAGTATCCATTTAGTTATAAACTCATGTATCCAAATAAAACTTTAGAACCTATTGTCGTAAAAGGAAATTTAAAAAATTCAGGGAGTTTTTTTTTTGTTTTCTTTTTATGGTATCATTACACGCACATAGATGCACGTGTCCCTACAGTGCCACTTCTAGTCGTCACGCACACATGAATAAAAAGTGGTTTCATACTTTTTGTTGCGTACGCTCCATCTGCCTTTTGTTTATTAATCTGAGAATGCATGTTTCTAATTCATGATGTTGTGTTGACGTGGATGCTTATTTTAAACTAGCTTCTGCGCGCGACTTCGTCGGCGTTTACTCCGCTTCTATTGGTCTTAGCGTGATGATACATAGCCTATATAGCCTTCCTCGATAAATGGGCTATCTAACACTGAAAGAATTTTTCAAATCGGCTAAGTAGTTTCAGAGATTACCGCGTTCAAACAAACAAACAAACAAACAATCAATCAAACAAACAAACAAACAATCAAACTCTTCAGCTTTATATATTAGTATAGATTATAAAAAAAGTTATGTGCATACAAACATTTCAGCGATTTATTTTAATCTATGTAGATTACTTGCTTGTAGATTTTATTCTTGTATAAATCGAAGGTTAATATAAAACTTCATTATCATCTATTTAGATGACTAATGGAAGCGTAACTAATGAAACATTCAAATCATCGTTTTTTTTTTTTTTTTTTTTTTTTTTTTTTTTTTTTTTTTTTTTTTTTTTTTTTTTTTTTTTTTTTTTTATTTATTTTAATGGAAACAAACAGTATATAATATCCCTTATAAATAGCACATACTTCGATAATCATCACCAGAACAGTTTCCAAAGATTTTTAACACATAATAAGTACAGGAGTAGATGCGCCTTACGTAAACAAGCAAACTCAAATACATTAGTGAGATTATAGAGAGTGTGAAAATCATTCAATTTAACGATTACAATAAAAATAATAATAATAAATTGTATCGATCAATAATACCTTTAGATTATTAACTAAAATTTAAATTAAAAAGATTATAAAATGATAGTAATTATTATAATTTTTAATTTCAATTAACATTACCGTTAGCTAATGTATTTTTAATATGGCAATTAAACGACGTTTTACGAGTTAAATGTGTTTGGTTGTAAATGTTTCGAAATTCTAAGCGTGCACGTTTTTTGCGATGTTTTTATTACCTACACGTCGCGTATTAAACTAATTATTCAATTATTTTGTAGTCGCAGCAGGATGAAAACAGATTTCATATATTATGCTACAATGGCTGTCCGCTTGTTAGCTTCTGTCTATGTACTAAAACTTAAACTAAAAATAAAAATTTATTTCTCTTTCAAATAGGCTTCAGGAGGACTATAAATTCGTCTAAAAATTTTCATCAAAAATTTCTTAATATAAAAACTCAAAAATTAAAAAAAAAGCTGTGACTAGTAGTAAGGTATGGTTAATTGTTAAGATTAGGTATTTCATTATTATATTAATTCGATTTTAATAAATCCTTGATTAAAAATAACTATAATAATAAAACAGTATTTTGCGAACCGTACTTCATCTGTCGAAATATAGTTCCGGTAAAAGTTCTATATTGTTTCTTATGTAAAGCGCATTAGGGATTCTTTTATTTTTCTTATGATAAGTATGTACCTACTTATGCAACTCGGCTGCAGGCGGTCGTTATGTATGTAATACATAATCAGTGATTGTATCAAATAAAATAAGTCAACTTCTTTACGATCTAGAATTCTAGACTAATGATATAGTCCGATTTGATTTTTGAAGTCAAACTTCTTTAGAATCGTTGTGATTTCAAACCGGATGCAACGGAAAATAAGACAGGAAAGGGCGCGCCGTGCTACTTTGTAAATCTATGTAAATAATTTTAAATTAGTTTGCCAAAGAAGTTTCACTTCTGACATGTGAACTTTGTACACACGCAATTTTTTTTGTTTGTAATGGATATACTCAAAAACTACTGGATTTATTTGAAAAATTCTTTCATTAGGAGAATGACTATGTTATCAGTGAGTGACATTTAATTTTTTAATTATAATAGCAGAAAAGGAAACAGTCAAAATTGTTTTTAGAGAACGTGGGCGAAGCCACGGCGGAATGCTAGCGTATAATAAAGTGCAACAATAAGTAAAATTTAAAAATGGGGTTAGGATTAGGGTTTTTTTTCACACGGAACGTGATCAATAACACCTATAGAACCCTCTATTTGAAGAGACACAGTTAGAAGTCAAACATTCTATATATTATCTACTAGCTGTGCCCGCGACTTCGTCCGCGTGGAATTTAACGAAAATTATTATTCAGTCCGCAGAGTTACAAAATAAATAAATTTCTCAAATAAAAGTAGTCTACTATATCAGCTATCTGCCAGTGAAAGTCCCGTTAAAATCCGTCTAGCCGTTTGAGAAATTAGCCAGAACAAACAGACAGACAGACAAAAGTTGTAACAAATGTTATTTTGGCATATGTACCGTGTGTGTACATATGCATTTAGTAAAAAGCGGTTATTTTAATATAACAAACAGACACTCCAATTTTATTTATTTGTATAGATGTATAGATAACACCGACATTAAGTTACTTACCTTAAAAACAGATGATCGCGTACACACGCGAATGATAATAATTAATGATAAAGGTTTTTATTTATTTTATGAGTTTTTTTTTTGTAATTTTACTTAGTTATAAGTAAGTCTTATTTAACACAGAACTTATAGTAATTTTGCCATTTCATCAATAAAGAAAGTACGTTCGTGTCTACCAAAACTATTTCTTTTCTATCTTTTATCTTATCTACCTGTTTGTATATCTATCTTGGGAAATAAAGAGTTAAAAGGATAGTCAAAGAATTGCATTTCTGTATTCGATGCAGGGGCGAAGAGTGTTAGAAGTTTTAGAGTGCTATTCCCTCCCCTCACATAAGTCGAATGTTACAAAAACTACACAAAGAAGAAATATACAATTTATACTTGCACAATTTTAAAATTTGCAAAATTGGTCACAACAGTTGTTATTAATTTTGCTTTGAAAATATAATTGTTTTTAAATAACTATCATCATCATCATCATATCAGCCTGTTGCAGTCCACTGCTGGACATAGGCCTCCCCAAGCTCGCGCCAGACATCCCGGTTTTCCGCAATCCTCATCCAGCCTACACCGGCAATCTTACGTAGATCGTCGGTCCAGCGGGCCGGAGGGCGTCCTACACTGCGTTTGCCAATACGCGGTCTCCACTCCAGGACACGTCTGCTCCAACGGCCATCGGTCCTGCGACAAAGATGACCAGCCCACTGCCACTTCAACTCACTTAAATAACTATCACGATTCACGATTCAGCCTGTAATATCCCACCGTTGGGCATAGGCCTCTTCCCCATGTAGGAGAAGGATCGGAGCTTAATCCATCACGCTGCTCCAATGCGGGTTGGTGGATAAATAACTATATCCAATACTTAATAGAAGACTAAAAAGCTAATAATAAGCTACCAAATATATGTACCTATTTATACTTAAATTATTTAGGTATTCATAATAGGTAATTGCTTAAACAGTGTAACAATATTTTTCTCCAATAACTTCTCTTTATAAATAATATGTCTTACATGAAATAAAAGTCAGAAACTCGTTAGTAGATATATATACAGATTGTATAACTGTTGGTAATTTCGAGAAAATAATGAACCTGTGGCTTGGATTTTTCATGACTACCTAATAATAACTCTGTGAATGTTTGAAACATTTTTGTCACACTTTTGATTGTTGTTACAGCATTTTAGTGAAAAAAATTCGTTATTACAAATCCAACGGCCTTTTCCACGAATTGTGGCTAAACTTTTTAACTGAGGTAGGGCACAGAAGGAAATTTCCTGCTCAAAATATGGAGCAGCCCGACTGGGGAAGTAGCTCGACCTTACAGAAGATCACAACTAACTTATACTGCTTTCAAGCTGTGTTGTGTTCCTGTTGTTGAGTAAGATGACCAGAGCTCCTGGAGGGAATTGGGGGTAGGGTTGGCAACGCGCTTGCAATGTTTCTGGTTTTGCAGACGTCTATAGGCTACGGTAATCGCTTACCACCAGGTGAGCCGTACGCTTGTTTGCCGGACTTAGTTATATATATGTCGGAGAGTCAATGCAGATAGTTATTAATGTCGGTACCTACGTTGTTATTATTATTCATCTACCCGCACTCATTGTATTATTTGAGTATTTCTGACGTGTATGGCGGTACCTGCGCTGTTGTCGATATTCAACTACCCTCATTCTATTATTCGAGTCATTCCTTTGTGCATAAAAGACCGATGCGGCCGCAGCTAGGGCAGTCTTGGCTCTGGCGTGGCACGGTGCACTTGTGTATCCTGCTAGTAGCTTAACCTCGACTCTTCTGATAGTTAGTTTGTGTACACGAATTAATTGTTACTTATTGGGCAACTCGAGCAGTGGAGGCGAGTGCCAATGCGCATTGTTAGGCGGCGCCGCCTTAAACCTACACTCGGGTCACAAGTCCCGGGCACTGCCTCGAGTTGTCCCTCTGCCACGCGATAGACGGTACCCGCTCGGTGAGTCCATTTAATACTTAGTAGTTCGGTCATCCGTCCGTTCTTCTCCTACCTACTTCTGATCTGCGACATCAGAAGTGGGATAAAGATCTCACTACGCCCACTTGATTTGTTGTTTGCTGTTTGCTGTCTTTGAACTTTAAGTTCTGTTTTAGCGAGTGTGCAAGTAAATTGCAATATTTGGTGGCGATTAGTGGGTACATCGATAATTTAGTTCTTTTCGGTCGTTCTGTTTTATTCTTATCGGTGTACAAGTGGTTTTTGTTCAGTGTTCGATTACGTAATTCGATTCACCGGTTTATTTGTTGAATTTAGTTTTATTGTGATACGTAGGTAGTAATGACAGATTTGGAGATTCAGTTTTTGTTTCGATTCAGTCATTGTGGAGCAATTGTAATTGCTCGTTGGATAAGTTTTGTAGTGTTGTAGAAAAAGAGTTTGGTTATTGAAAGTTTTAAGTTTTTGTGATTACTCACTAACTTATTTGTGATAAAGTGTTAAAATCGTCTTAGCTTGAGTATTTCCGATTACCCTCTGTAACGAGTATTTTTGTGTAGTATCGAGGGTTTTCGGTCTTTCTCTACCTTTGATTGATTTGTTTAAACTGTTTAAAAGTTATTTAGTTTTTCTGTTTAAAAAAGTTTAAATAAAGAAGGTTAATTTATAACACCTTGGTACAATCATGGGCCCATTATGGTAGTCGTTGTAGGTAACTGTTAAAGTTTGTTTTGTTACAAAATGAGGAGCGTAATCAAACGAATCTTGATCCGAAGTATCGAGGCCCTTTTCGCGTAATAGAAGTTCTCGAAGGTAATCGGTATACCCTTAAGGCTCTAAATTGTAAACGTACCTATTTTGCTCACGAGTGGTTAAGGAAAATGCTAGCATGTCATGTACCAGACGATGTTGATGAAGTTTATGATCTTGTTGATAATGATGATGTTCAAGTTTAAGTAGATGGAAAGACTCGAGTGAATGACTCTATCGACCGTAATGTGTTCAACCGTACCAGTATAGTTATGCGTAGTCGTAGCCCGGTAGAATTGTCTCTTGGGGCAACCCAAGAGTCCAGGGTGCGCGGCGTGCGTTTAACTCTGGCGGAAGTCGTGGTCTGGTCTGTTGAGAGCGTAGCGTGTAGTCGCAGAAGTGACTGACACGGGCGATCCATTCGGTGGATATGTGTACTGAGAAGTACGTGACTGACACATGTACTGTGATTGCTATTCGTCTAGAGAGCCGTGGTGTTAGAGGTCTTTACTCGAGGATTTTTGGTTGTAACTTGTTTTAGAAGTAGACGTACGGTCTATAGTTTTGGTTGTGATGACGTCGATGGTACATGGCTGTGGTAATTATGTGAAGTGATTAGTTATAATTGGTTTAACGACATTTATGATTCAGATTATTGTAAAGTTCGTGAAATAATAATAGAACCTATAGGTATGTTCACGATCGTTTACGAAGGATTCCTCTTACTGATGTAGCTGCTGAATTAGATTTGTTTAATGTTGTTGATGCTAATTTGGTCGTATCACATGAGGTGATGACGATATATGTTGGTCGTATCACATGAGGTGATGACAATATGTGTGGCAATAGTAGTTGTCACTAGCTGCTGAGGCAGTCGGGCCATGAGCTACTGTCGCTCGATTTAGGTGACAGTAGCGACTCTTTTAGTTGGTTATAGTCACTCGATGGAGGTGACATGAGCTGCTGTCTCTCGATTGAGGTGACAGTGGCGACTCTAGTGGTTATCGTCACTCGATGGAGGTGGCGTGGAAACATGTTTTAGTTGTATTGCTCGATGGAGGCAATATCGTCACTCGATGGAAGTGACATGGAAATATGTTTTGATTGAATTGCTCAATGGAAGCAATATCGTCACTCGATGGAGGTGGCATGAGAAACATGTTTTAGTTGATGGAAGTGACATGGAAATATGTTTTGCTTGAATTGCTCAATGGAAGCAATATCGTCACTCGATGGAGGTGGCATGAGAAACATGTTTTAGTTGTATTGCTCGATGGAGGCAATATCGTCACTCGATGGAAGTGACA
The DNA here is from genome assembly GCA_905220545.2 of Melitaea athalia. Lineage (NCBI taxonomy): Eukaryota > Metazoa > Arthropoda > Insecta > Lepidoptera > Nymphalidae > Melitaea > Melitaea athalia. Next base: position 2,407,260 of record HG992198.1, read on the forward strand.
TGGAAATATGTTTTGATTGAATTGCTCAATGGAAGCAATATCGTCACTCGATGGAGGTGGCATGAGAAACATGTTTTGGTTGTATTGCTCGATGGAGGCAATATCGTCACTCGATGGAGGTGGCATGGAAACATGTTTTGATTGTATTGCTCAATGGAGGCAATATCGTCACTCGATGGAGGTGGCATGAGAAACATGTTTTGGTTGTATTGCTCGATGGAGGCAATCTCGTCACTCGATGGAGGTGGCATGGAAATATGTTTTGATTGTATTGCTCGATGGAGGCAATACATGTGGTTATCGTCACTCGATGGAGGTGGCATGAGCTACTGTCGCTCGATTTAGGTGACACTAGCGACTCTTTTGGTTGGTTATCGTCACTCGATGGAGGTGGCATGAGCTGCTGTCGCTCGATTTAGGTGACAGTGGCGACTTAGTGGTTATCGTCACTCGATAGAGGTGGCATGAGCTACTGTCGCTCGATTTAGGTGACAGTAGCGACTCTTTTGGTTGGTTATCGTCACTCGATGGAGGTGGCATGAGCTGCTGTCACTCGATTTAGGTGACAGTGGTGACTAATATGTGGAAAGCAATAATGGAGTAATGTTTATACCAAAACGATTGGCGGCGCCGCCTTAAACCTACACTCGGGTCACAAGTCCCGGGCACTGCCTCGAGTTGTCCCTCTGCCACGCGATAGACGGTACCCGCTCGGTGAGTCCATTTAATACTTAGTAGTTCGGTCATCCGTCCGTTCTTCTCCTACCTACTTCTGATCTGCGACATATATATAAAAAAAACTTTTTTTCTGTACATAAGTTACGTATACAATTTAACAGTAAACTTACTACAAATTTTACAACTAAAATCTACTCAATCTTTGTCTTATAGATAGTACGGAACGAAGATTATGTAAGAACTGCACTTGACCAATTTTTTACCTCTCATTGCAAGAATGTTCACGCAACGAAGTTATTTGCACCGTCTATTCATTAATGTACTGTATTGAGATCGAAAGTTTGCAGTTTTATTGTTTTTTTTGAGGAACGTTTTTATAACATTATGTATGGGCTATTATTGTATGGGTTATCCAATTTGTATGATATCTTTTGTTAAATTAAAGTTCAGTCTCAAGTCGAATGTATGTTTTGTTGTGGCTTACTTACGCGATATTTTCTGTAATTGTAAACAGCTTTTGAAATTAACTATATATTATTGATTATCGTTGTCGGGACTGTTCAGAGGTGAGCCAGACAGTCCCGATTTAGGCGAAGTCTGGCCTTTTCGCCGAGGCAAGCCTGTCGCTGGAGGGGTCCTGTTGCCTGCAGATCCGGGACCCCCCAATTAAAGCGGCTGAAGGCTCCCGCTGAGGTTTAGTACGGTATTATCACCCCCAAGTGCTGAGTCCGACATACGGTCTAGGACTGCCTACCCGGGCGTCCTGGATATCACATGAACTGTGATAAAAAACTGTTTATAAGACGGTTTTGATTGTGAAAATGTTACTTTTTTCTGTAACATCTTTAGTAAATCTGTCTCTCTTTTTTAGTAACTTAATGGTAGTAATAGATATTACTAGAGATATTTTTTTCTTTTTCATTAAATGCTAGATTACTTACTCAAAACTTCAGTTTACGTGAGAAAATATTTTTAAATTTAAATTTTTACTGGAAAACATTTTGAAACGTTTTATTTTTATTACACTGTTCTCTTTTTTCAATTGCATTTTTTGTAAAAAAAAAACCTATAAATACGTGAGTTTGAAAAATAAATAAAAACATAAAAAACTGAGTGATGAAATTTATATAAAATTAGCTTCTGCGCGCGACTTCGTCGGCGTGGACTCTGCTCCTATTGGTCTTAGCGTGATGATATATAGCCTATAGCCTTCCTCGATAAATGGGCTATCTAACACTGAAAGAATTTTTCAAATCGGACCAGTAGATCCTGAGATTAGCGCGTTCATACAAACAAACAAACAAACAAACAAACTCTTCAGCTTTATATATTAGTATAGATTTTAATTTGATACTGTAAACAGGTAAAGGAATTATTAAAAGTAAACATGCGTTTATATAATCCTCAGCGTCCTGTGTTCCAGTTCTGAGTTTTTGAAGTTATTAATTAAACATGTTAACATTTCAATTATACGAAAAATATTGCAAAAAATATATTCATAGTAGCAGCGTGGTGGATTAAGCTCCGATCCTTCTCCTACATGGGGAAGAGGCCTATGCCCAACAGTGGGATATTATAGGCTGAATCGTGATTTCTTTCAAATTATTTCTATGTAATCGATACTGAAGTCAAATATGTATATATATAATATATATAAGTTAAGGCGACTATTCTAGGCTAAGACCATATTAACCAATGGATCTGGAATGGATTGCACGAATATTTGTCAAGGTGTTAAACCCGCGACCGTTGGCGTATCAACCAGTTGTTATGACCACTGCGTCATTGTCTAATTCTCGATCGTTTCACGAATTCAATAATGCGTTAACAGTACCTTCTCTAAATTTAATTGGAACTAGCTTGTGCGCGCGACTTCGTCCCCGTGGAATAGGACCACCCGATTTTGAACCATTCTTCATTAGAGCTACGCTCCTATTGGTCTTAGCGTGATGATATATAGCCTATAGCCTTCCTCGATAAATGGGCTATCTAACACTGAAAGAATTTTTCAAATCGGACCAGTAGATCCTGAGATTAGCGCGTTCAAACAAACAAACAAACAAACAAACAACCAACAAACAAACTCTTCAGCTTTATAATATCTATATGTAGGAATCAGAAGTGAGGAGAGGATGACCGAACTACTACGTATTAAATGGACTCACCGAGCGGGTACCGTCTATCGCGTGGCAGAGAGACAACTCGACGCAGTGCCCGGGACTTGTGACCCGAGTGTTGGTTTACGGCGGCGCCGCCTAACAATGCGCATTGGCACTCACCACCACCGGTCGAGTTGCCCAATCAGTAACAATTAATTCGTGTACACAAACTAACTATTAGAAGAGTCGAGGTTAAGCTACTAGCAGGATACACAAGTGCACCGCGCCAAGCCAGAGCCAAGACTGCCTGAGCCGCGGTTGCACCGTTCGTTTTATGCGTGACAGAATGACTCGAATAATAAAATGATGTAGGGTAGGTGAATATCGCAGGTACCGACATTAATAACTATCTGTATTCATTCCCCGACACGGCCATTCTGACGTGCGCGCGTCCTCGCGCGCTATTTATTACAACCTTAGGTATTTTTAATCAAAAAAAACAAAATATCGCTCGACTATCCTGACAAAAATCTATTATTAAACACTAGTGGGTTTTAAATCAAATGGCCAAGGCGGTTTTCACAATTTCTATATTCTTGGACAGCGTAACGTCGTTGTTGAGAACTCGAATACTAATGAATGCTTCAAATAATTATCTACCCTTTTTATACAATTTTATCGATGTGTCAAATCAGAGTGAATATTAATTAATTTATAATATTAAACGACGAATATAATACTAAACGAATGTAATTATAAATGAGAATATTAATATTATTGATTTAAGAAATTATTATATGTTGTTACTAAGCTATATTAACATAACAATTAATATGAACTACGTCATAACCGTTGAGCGACTATTGAATACTTGATAATAGTGTCCGACCGAACTTTCGGTTTCGGTTTCGGTTTCGGCCGAGTTTCGGCCAAAATTCAAGTTTCGGCGGCAGTTTCGGTCTCGGCCAAAATTGGCCGAAACTTTTGCCGAAACCGAAACTGATTTTGGGAAGTGGTCGTGCACGCTCGCCTAACTGTTTTCAATTCAAATGTTTACTGTAGCTTAGTAGTGGGTTACTTAATGAGGATCAGTAAAGTTCTAGCAAATTCAATAGAACTAGTATCCACGTTATTCTCTATGACATAAGAATGATATTTCTTTTTGAATTATCCAAATCGGACCATTACTTACGAAGATATTAAGTTATAAACATTATGCCGTTCCTGCCGCTACGTCAGTGTACGCGGGATGCGTGTGACGTCACTCGGACGTTCCATGCCAGTTAGCCCATAGTAGCGACAAGCTGCGATGGTGTTTTCATTTAAACTATCTGTCCTACAAAAAATTTTTAAGGACATAATTTGTAGCAAATTGCTTTGCCTACAAATATGTTCATATAACTTTTTGCCGAAATTTAAAAATTAAAGAAGTTATAAGCAAAAAAGTGAGAAAATTTCAATAAAGATTTTCTTTTTTGCTCTATAACTTTTTTTTATACATTTCACAAAAAAATACCTCTGACCAGTCTTGTAGATGGGTTTTTTGAGGAAATTTTTCTCTACAATTAACTCTCTTTTCTCTACAATCTCTACAAATAAAACTCACTCCGGATCATAAAACTAAGTTAAACATTTCGTTTTGACCGGATTCTCATGAGCATTGACGAACCCGTTCAACTTTGGAGCGCTGTAACAGCGTTTTAAATGAATGAAATTCAAAAAATTGTAGAGAAAAATTTTCCTCAAAAAACCATCTACAAGACTGGTCAGAGGTATTTTTAGTGAAATGTATAAAAAAAAAGTTATAGAGCAAAAAGAAAATCTTAATTGAAATTTTTTTGCTTATAACTTCTTTAATTTTTAAATTTCGGCAAAAAGTTATATGAACATATTTGTAGACAAAGTAATTTGCTACAAATTATGTTCTTACAAATTTTTTGTAGGACAGATAGTTTAAATGAAAACACCATCGCAGCTTGTCGCTACTATGGGCTAACTGGCATGGAACGTCCGAGTGACGTCACAGCCTTCCGCGCCGGCCGGTTAGTAAACTCCGCTAGTAATTTGATCATAACTTCGTCAATTTTTGTCGTAGAACAAAAATTTTTGCACTGTATGTTAAGGATTTCTTAGTTCTATAAATCTGCATTCTCAACTAAAAACGTTACGGATCCTCATTCTAAATGTAAGTATGACTGTCCTACTAATTGTTATCTAGGTATCTTTGTTAATTCTAAATGTGTGATTTGATTATCTTTGTCGAGACTGGAACTAACACCGCGAAACGTTGTCTTTTTTTTCAACTATTTTTTTTGTATTTTAATTTGGTTTTTTTTTTAATAAGGGCGCCTTCAAATTGACAAATTAGCCGCGTGGCGGCAGCGCGTCTGCAGCGCTGCTGACGCGCGACGTTGTAAATGTATGTAAATAACAACGCGCGACAGCAGCGCGGCGCCTTCAAATTTGTCGCGCTGCTGTCGCGCTGGCGCCCTTAGTGTTCATTCCGAAAACCTTGTCCAACACAACTAGGAGCACAAATGAAACCTGTACTAGAGATGCTTCAAATTGTTATATTGGAATGTTCAATAATTACACAAATGTATGGTGGCCATAATCCATATATTATGTACTAACAAGAAATAATTTTGCCAGCGCGATTTAATCTACTACTAGAGCCATCTAGTCTTAGACGTGTTAAACTTCGAACAAAAAACTTAAACAAAAAAAAACTGAAATAATTGTAAGTTTCAGCGTTAACGATTACTTTTTTTTTAAATTAGTTTGCCAAAGAAGTTTCACTTCTAACATGTGTACTTTGTACGCACGCAATTTTTTTTCTTATATTATCTCTACTAATATTATAAAGTTGAAAGGTTTGTTTGTTTGTTTGAACGCGCTAATCTCAGAAAGTACTGATCCGATTTGAAAAATTCTTTCAGCGTTGGATAGCCCATTTATCAAGAAAGGCTATAGGGTATACATCGTCAGGTTAAGACCAATAGGAGCGGCGCACCAATGAAGAATATTTCAAAATCGGGAGGTTTTTTTCCATTTTGAGAGCTTCCGCTGCGAGCACTGCGTAAACAGTTAAAAATTCGCAAAAATCATGCATGACAGAATTGTTTTACTTTAAAAGTTCTAAAAAAAGTCCGCGACAGCATAATATGTCTATCTTTTAAGGTTAGCTCACTATAACCTTTTTTATGCTAAACAAAGTTCTAAATAATGCAATATTTGCGAAGGTGTTTTTATAAACATGATATAAATCCTTATGCAAATAAATACTTTTTTTATTACAAGTATTTAATTTAAAACAAAATTGCCCTTTACACCATTCGATTCCAATAAATATCTCGGGAGATATCGCAGTTTTTAAAAATTATTGCAACAAAAATATTATAAAGCTGAAAAGTTTGTTTGTTTAAACGCGCTAATTTCAGAAACTACTGGTTGGAATTTAAAATAATATTTTTGTTTTGGATAGCCAATTTAACGAGGAAGGCTATTTTTTCTTCAATTAACGCGTATGAAACCGCGGGGCACAGCTAGTATTAAATAAATGATTACAACAAAATTAATATACTGTGTTTCCATTTCATGTCAATAAAAAAATGTGTTTAAATGGGTAAAATGCGCCAAATTTCAGTATTTTAAGGGATTTTATACTTGACCACGTGAGTTTCGGTTTCGGTTTCGGTTTCGGCCGAAACTGTAGCCACGGCCGAATATTCGGTTTCGGTTTCGGTTTCGGCCGGAAACCGACTTTCGGTCGGACACTACTTGATAACACTCGGCCATCCTGTGTAGGCCGTGTCCCACGGCCCTTGTTCCGCTGTTCTCCAGTGCTGATCCCTGAATTCTGGAACGAAAATATTGTACAGCAGTAACATGTCGTTTGTAATAAATACAGTTGTATATTATCTATACCTATAGTACTCTTATTTATTTTTGAATGTATTATCTAATAAATTATTAAGTCAAACAACCATTAGTCTGTTTATATATTATCTATACATATTATACATATTATTTAAAAGAAGTCCCCCGGCTGCGTCTTTCTGTCTGTCTGTCTGAGCACGATAAACTCGAAACTACCCAACGGATTTTTATACCGTTTTCAACAATAGAAAGCATGATTCTTGAGGAAGGTTTAGGTTAGGTTAGTTAATTTATTATGCTTTGTAAATTAGCAGAAATACGGGGATTAATGTTGAAGAGGTCGCAAAAAATCTCGCCAACTGGGAGCTTTCCTCGCGAACGCCGCGTACACTAGAAAGATATAGTTACTTAAGTAATGTACTAGCGAATTCAAAATCTATAAAAATGCTACAAAAGTCCGCAATAGCATCTCTTTCTTATGATTGACTTACAATAACCACTTTTATGTTTAAATTTTAATTAAAACATTACGTTATTTTCAAAGCAATTTTCCTTAGTTCAGTATTAATTCTTATCCACATGAATATTTTAGTTATCAGGCATTTAATGCAGATTAAAATTGCCCTCACACTATATCAAACAGATGAACAGTTTTTGAGATATCGTCGTTAGAAGTAATTAGCAGCGAAACATTTAACGCTCGGCGAGCCAGCGTTCTTTCCTTGAGATGCCTACGGCGAGTCCATTCCATCCCCTCTGCCCCGCATCGCTCGGCCGCCTGCTCATGCTAATAAAGGAAATCAAAAACATCAAAGATCTTTTTTATTGAACTCTTTTTTTTTACTTTTTTGTTAAATTCCACGCGGACGAAGTCGCGGCTACATATTTTTTTGCTAACATATTTTTTTTTTACTTAATTGGACATGATTATACAAGCAATCTTTATTTATATGGACTTCATCACGTAGCCGTTATTATTTATGTAGACTTGATCACACAGTAGTATTTGCTTATATGAACTTGATCTCGTAGCAGTCTTTATTTATTTAAACTTGACCACACAGTAGTAGGTATAATATTCTTATATTAGCTTGATTAAAAACTGTCATTTTATATGTAGACTTGATAACATAGCCGCCTCTATTTATGTAAGTAGAATTTATCACACAGTAGTATATACTTATATTGACTTGATCACAAAACTGTCATAATAATTGTATATAGACTTGATCACATAGCCGTCTTTATTTATGTAAGTAGAATTTATCACACAGTAGTTTATATATACTTATATTGACTTGATCACAAAGCTGTCATAATATAATTATGTAGACTTGATCACATAGCCGTCTCTATTTATGTAAGTAGAATTTATCACGCAGTAGTATATACTTATATTGACTTGATCACAAAGCTGTCATAATTTATGTAGACTTGATCACATAGCCGCCTCTATTTATGCAAGTAGAATTTATCACACAGTAGTTTATATATACTTATATTGACTTGATCACAAAGCTGTCATAATATGTGTAGACTTGATCACATAGCCGTCTCTATTTATGTAAGTAGAATTTATCACACAGTAGTTTATATATACTTATATTGACTTGATCACAAAGCTGTCAAATCACAACAGCCGTCTTTATTTAGTCGTGTATGGACTTGTTACATAGCAATTATAGCTATCATCATAAGTTGATTGTTTTCAAAAAAAAGAAGTCTTGCAACTTAATTTACCAATATTCGTGAAAGCTAAACTCAGTTTAAACTTTTAAAGTTTTTTTTTTAATGTATCATATCATGATTAATGAAGAGCACACATTTGTAACAATCAATAAATAATCTAATATAGTAGAATGTAAAGTATATTATTCTAAACCTTAATTAACTTTCGAGAAGGTCAATCAAATCGTCTCTACTGACTACAGTTTTGTCGGGTGAATACAAATTTAGTAAAATAATATAAGCGTTACCCTTGCGAGTTTTAGCAAAAGGATCTACGAGTAAGTGATGCGCATGCAACGTATGGATAGGTATGGCTGACTTGTTAATTGGATGTAATCGTAATTCGCCTTCTAACGTACCATAGTTGCCCTTTTTAACCGCGTATACAAGAGTTGACAAGATGTCATATCCTTAAACCAAAACTGAGCTTTAATGAAACTTCACATTTTTCGAAACCGGGATGAACTGATCTTCGATATGTGGTAAGGTATATCGATCTTTAATACGAGTACTATTAGCATGTAACGCTCTATAATCAACGCAGTCTGTAATCCCCACCCTTGTTCTTATCCAGGACTACGGAGCTAACATAATAAGACATTGACTCCCTAATAATACCTGCTTCTAATAAATCCTTGATTTTTCTGTTAACAATGTCATTTTCTTTATGCGATTACGGCAAACAGGTTGGTTATTGATATTGTGGATGTGCATCTTTATCAACCTAAATCTTTCTCACTTCTTCCAAATGAGTGAATATACCTATTTAAAGTGATAATAATTTTTTATTTTGCGAATCACGAATGTAGAACACGACTGAGAACACTTAATGAAATACTGATTTCTCACTTCAAATCTATGGTTATTGTTCACAATACACGCTTTCAACTACATTGAATACGCCATCACACTAATCACTTATATGCCACCTATCGAGTAGCGACGTTAGCCGTACATTAACTACCTCTTCGTCTTCACTTACAAATTATTATATTTATATGACAATAATCTCGCCTATTATGGCGACTGATCAATTATAAAATTAGTATTAACTTTTGGGAAGATGATGTGTTCATCTTTATGCTCTTCCAGTACTTCAACAAATAATAATCACAGTAAGAACAATATGATCTTATAAAATTGTTAGAAGCATGAATTTTAAATGATAACAGTATTTATTGTGTAACTACCCTGCAAACAGATAAAGATAGCGATAGATAGACCGTCTAATCGAAAATGAATATTAACCATTCGTAAGATAGTGTCACCAACTCTCTACTGTTCCGAAGAAACAATATGAGTACCAAATATCGACACAAAATCCAAACACTTAAGCTGGCCTTTCTCAATCTCAGATAAGTTAATTCGCAAGTCAGTAGTTTTTGAACTATCTATAGCCCAGTATTCTAGACCCCGCATCGCAAACTGGTGTCGTTACCAACTCCGCCCTAGCTATCAGTCTATAAGCCTCCCTAACTATATCTGTATTTCCTATATATGAAAGCATATAAAATCCTAGGGTTTGTTCTTCGCGTGTGTAAGCCGTTTACAAATATATCAGCCATTAACAGTGTCTATTTTGCTTAGGGGTCGTTCAAGTATTTTAGAGTATGCTAGCCCTATATGGTCACCTCAATACCGCATTTATAAGAACCGCCTAGAGCGTACACAGACAAAATTCATTAAACATTTAAATTTTCGCTGTCGTAAATTTTGTAAGAATTATGAAGATGGTTGCGCGGAACATGAAATGCTTTCGTTGGAGCAGAGACGTATTCTTTTGGATATGGGTCTGCTCTACGACATAATTAGTAGCAAGGTTGATTGCCCACACCTAGTTTCTAAAATAGGTTTTCTAACTCCTAAATATCGTACCCGTAATACATCTATGTTAGAAGTTCCTCAACATCATTCGAATTACTTAAAAAAAAGTCACTGCTATTGAGACTCCCTCATACATATAACACATTATTTAAAAACGTCGACATCTTCACAGAGTCTAAAAGAAAATTCAAAACCAATATTATAAAAATACTATCTGAGTCAGTATAAACCATAATTATATATGTATTTGTATATGTATATGTAGTTATATAATATGCCTCTTTAACTATGTTACTTTTGTATGTGTATTGCTAAGTGTAGGTTAACTGTGTCTCAATATCTAAATTCTCTTATAAGCATTTTTTGTGTATCGTAATGTACTGATTGTGACTGTTGTTTTCTTTTTCTTTTTTGTACACGATATCTCCACAATACCAATTTGTTAAATTTAGGGAATCCTATTATTGGCTATATTATTTGTATCCTATATGTTAAAAATTGTATTTATATAAGCTGTTGGTTTCCTAAATAAATAAAACAATAAAAATAAATAAAATAATACTTCCACCCGTTCAATAAGCTCGCTCATATATTTTGCTAAACGTTAAAAATGTGTGTTCTTTTCCAATATTCATAAAGCAGTCAACGTAGCGTTACGAAACTAACGTTTTTTAATCCTTGTTTGTCCAATTAATAAATGAATATCCGATTTTATATAATGAGTTAATTCAACAATTCCATTCAATTGTACATTATCTATTAAAATACTTAACTCGAACTAAGTGACACAGGCTCCTCCGAAACCTTTCATAACAGTAGTGCTCGGCTTAATTTTAATTTGTAAATTCTTAGCTTGTGACATAAAAATAAAATTAATTTTACTGCCAGTGTATATGATTGCTCTTAACTGTTGTCCATTTACTATCACTATTAGTTTTTAAATATCAGCATAAATATCGTTAGTAATATGTAAGACTATAATATCGATAATAATATGTAAGACTATCCAATTCTATGCTCTTCTATAAAATTAATCTAGTACGAAGTATTCACAGATACCCTCTATTAAGTTTTTTTTTTTAATTTACTGTATGTTTTGCAACTGTTGTTCTGTCTCGCCGCACATATAAGTTTTTTTTGTTATAATTTTAATTTTATGTTCTCATATAAGTGAATTGTATTTTTCGTGAGAATAAAGTTTCTTTAAACAGAAGACCAGACTAACCTGTTGTAATTGCGGTCGCGATGTCCCAGCACCAAACCAGCAGGCTGCAGTAGTGTGCCCGTTGCGGCGACAGTTCTCGCAGTGCTGTTGTTGTCCACAGTCCCGCGCTTCGTGACCCGGCCGCCGACACGTGTAGCATATTTTCGGCTGGATCTGATGGTCTGATGTTGATTCTAGCGATGGTTCTCTTTTCCACGATGATTTCCCCACAGTGTGTGTTCGTTTGAAATTTTTCAATGATGATAAATAGCCATAATATAATTGTTTATTTTATTTTATTTTTTATTTTTATTTATTAGGAAAACAAACAGTGTTTTATTACAAAAGAACATAACTAAATTAAAACTAAACACCAATTACATGTTTTCACAATTAAATTACAAAAGAATAGCTTGTTCACTTGATACAGTTGTATTAAAATGATAAATGCCACCTAAGAATCAGTTCGAGAGCCGTCAAACCAAGTGTTCGCTAAAGTAGTTTTGAAATGAAGTGTTGAAGAAGTAAAGAGATCAAGCTGAGTGGACGCCACCACACTGTTCAAACTTTTAGTTGCACGAATAAAGAAAGAGTTTTGTCTATAATTGGATGCGGACTGCGGAATGTCCAAACATAAAGGTTGCCTAGATGTTTTATAAGGCACCCTCAAGTTGAGGAGTATTACAGCTATATACTTTGGCGTTGGCTCTCAGTTCATGGTAGTTCACGAATTATACACGAGATAGATCACTTCCGCATCACTGTGAGCAACCGGCAACGTGTCGTTTTTTGTACGGTTTCTTTTTACAACCACCGCGAGAGAAAAAAAAATTACTGTTTCCATCTTCCGATCTGCTTGATTCATTACTTTTTCGCTTGCGTTGTCCAAAACCATCCAAATAAAGTCCAGACATTCTTAGGCAAAATCCCACTTCTGAGATATTAAACACTAGTGGGTTTTAAATCAAATGGCCAAGGCGGTTTTCACAATTTCTATATTCTTGGACAGCGTAACGTCGTTGTTGAGAACTCGAATACTAATGAATGCTTCAAATAATTATCTACCCTTTTTATACAATTTTATCGATGTGTCAAATCAGAGTGAATATTAATTAATTTATAATATTAAACGACGAATATAATACTAAACGAATGTAATTATAAATGAGAATATTAATATTATTGATTTAAGAAATTATTATATGTTGTTACTAAGCTATATTAACATAACAATTAATATGAACTACGTCATAACCGTTGAGCGACTATTGAATACTTGATAACACTATTCAACATCTTAATATCTGGTCCGGTACACACTGACCCTTTAGACTATAAACAATTGGTTTCAGTTAGTAAGTCACTCAGTCACACCAGTCACATTTAATATGGTTATCATCATAATCATTACAGTCATATCAATATGGTAAGTATCACTGATGTAGGTTTAAAATATGAAAACCCCTATAGTTCAAACATGCTGGTCTAAATCGTCACCCACTATAGCAGGTGAGATTCCTGCAGCGCATCACTCATCATTACAAACAGTCTGGTCTGAGTCGTCGCCCACTAAAAGCAGGCGAGACTCCTACATCGTTACACTCATCATTACAAACAGTCTGGTCTGAGTCGTCGCCCACTAAAAGCAGGCGAGACCCCTATAGTGAATCATGGATCGTCTCCCACAACAGCAGAAGAGACCATACTAATGTAAAACAGGCTGGTCGGAATCGTCGCCCACTAAAGCAAGCGAGACCCCTACAGCGTAACTTGGATCGTCTCCCAGAACAGCAGGAGAGACCATACTATCATCATTCCTTCAGTAATGGATCGTCTCCCACAACAGCAGGAGAGACCATACTAGCCCGGATTGTTTGTCCATCAAATGTTTAACCATCTCACTTTTTTCACTCAATTTACTATTCATCTCTTATGTACTGTCGTTAGTTCCGAGTCAGTATTAGAGTGGGCAGACATAGTATATAGTATCACAGTTGACAGTCATAGTATCAGTTGGCAGTCATAGTATCAGTTGACAGTCATAGTATCATATGGGATTACTTATTAGCAAAATCGACAATGCTCTTTGGCACAACTGAAAGCCATTAAACCGAAGAATTAACTAATTATTATCAGAATAGGCCAGTATAGGTCAGTGTGGACCTGTTTCACCTCAATTAATAAACTATATAAGTAATAAAGGGAAAGTCGCGACCATCCTGCTAGCACACGCCCTCGTGTGAATGTAACAAGACGATCAAATTTAAAGCATCTTTAGAATCTCGGCCTACCTGACCTTAACGTGAAATTACATTCTTTGCTTCATCAGTCAATCTTTAATTACAAAAAAAAACTACCAAGTTATCCTATTCGCTCACAGACGAAAGGTTCCTCTAACCGTAATTAAAAAATAAAGTTTTACTATAGACACAGTAAGATCACATACAACGCTCATGGCCCGGCTGCCTCAGCAGCTAGTGACAACTACTAATGCCACCCATATCGTCTTTACCTCATGTGATACGACAAACACATATCGTCATCAACTCATATGATACGACCAACACATATCGTCATCACCTCATGTGATACATATCGTCATTACCTCGTGTGATACAACCAAATAGCCATGGTATGTGCTCTAATTACTCATCAACATTACACCAATCTAATTCAGCAGGTACATAAGTAAGAGGAATCTTTCGTAAGCGATCGTGAACATACCTATAGGTTCTATTACCAGAAAACTATTTTAACAGATAGCGATCACCTTGTATTTAGGATCTAAAAATCTACACTGGTACGGTTGAACACATTACGGTAGATAGAGTCATTCACTCGAGTCTCTGCATTTACTTAAACTTGAACATCGTCATTATCAACAAGATCATAAATTACATAAATATCGTCTGGTACATGACGTGCTGGAGTTTTTCTTAACCTTTCGTGAGCTAATTTGTAGATACGTTTACAATTTGAAACTTTAAGGGTATACCGATTACCTACGAGAACTTCTATTACGCGAAAAGGGCCTCGATATTTCGGATCAAGTTTCGTTTGATTACGCTCCTAATTTTGTAACAAACAAAATCACCGATACGATATGAAAAAGCCTAGCTGTCTCTATGAAGGAACTTCGAAATCATATAGTTCCATTTACAACCCTTGGTTCCCAAAGTTACTCAATAGTTTTTTAGCATAGATGGCAACATACTCGTATAAGACTTTTAACAGTTACCTACAAAGACTGTTTTAAAATGTAACTACTCACGCGTTAGTGTCATTTAACTTTAAAACGCGTGGTTAACAAAGTCTAAATCAATTCTACACAAGAGGTATGAGCAAATATACTTAGAAACTGACATACCTGTCCACTTATTTATTTAACAAACTAACTACGTAATTAACTAAAATAACTAGTAGAGGAATAATTAATATTTTTAAACTAAAAATATCTCATTGAGTCGATTGAAAATTCTTCTTATATAAAAATCGATTATTATTTCAAATCAAATTTGTATCGTGTGAGGGAGTCACTAATTTCAAATTTTCTTGAACTGTTAAAAGAACAAACGAATGGACAGAGTATAGTACGAATTTTTAGTTTTAGGTGACTACTACGGTATCAATTAACTTTCTGTAATTTAAACGTTCTTAAACAGAACAACTAAAACAACTTTTAAACAGTTTAAAGAAATCAATCAAAGGTAGAAAAAGACTAAAACCCTCAATGAAACACTCATTTCTCACTTCTAATCTATAGTTCACGATACGTGTGTGTTTTAACTATATCGAATTAATTATTATCACAGTAATCACTTATACGCCACGTAATTAAAACTACGTAACTAAACAATAGCTGCTCATACAATTACAAATTACAATAATCCCATCAATAGATGATAAAAATGGTGACTGACTAATCAGAAAATTAATATTAACTATTCGGAAGATGGCGTCTCTAACTTTACGCTCTCTCGGTACTTCGACAAATAATATTAGTTAAAATATCGTGTAAGATAGTAGAAGTAAAGACAAAAATATCCGTTACAGAGGGTAATCGGAAATACTCAAGCTAAGACGATATTAACACTTTATCACAAACAAGTGGGTAACCACAAAAACTTAACGCAAATATAACTGTCCAGAGTCATGTACCAACGTCAATCAAACCCTCAATAACCAAACTCATTTTCCACAACACTAACAACTATGTAAGCCACCCTTCCAACCAGCAATTACAATTGCTCCACAATCCACGTGTATCCCTCTTGGATCACGTCACAGTGTATCCCTCCTGGATCACACATTCATCACAGTGTATCATCCTCTTGATGACTACGCACTACAGTCTTTAGAGTGCTTACATCAGTTTTCTGTCACATCACTAAAATGTTCACCATTATGATCGTCATCTATAAACTCAATTGGTACATGACCTTCTGGCATCTTCCTTAAACGACCATCGCTGCGACTACCGCGACGGCTCGCAGTACGATTACGCTTACGGTCTGACATTGTGACTGAATCGAAACAAAAACTGAATCGCAAAATCTATTAGCAAAATTAATCACTACTCAACTACCTTACGTATCACAATAAAACTAAATGCAACAAATAACCGGTAACTCGAATTACGTAATCGAACACTGAACAAAAACCACTTGTACACCGATAAGAATAAAACAGAACGACCGAAAAGAACTAAAATACAGTAAAATACAGTACATCGATATTTTCATCACCAAATTTGCAACTACCTTGCACACTTGCTAAAAATAGAACTTAAACAAAGAAACCAAAACTCCGAATTAACTTTAAGTGCGCGACTACGCTCGCGATATTGTTTTTTTTTTTTTTTAACTTTGAACTTAGTCTATTCCTCAGTCATACTAAGTAAAAGTTTATGAAGAGACAGGTTACTATTACTACTAAATCGGTTTAAATGATGACGACTCGACTTGCGCTTCGATCTACACGGGTCTACGCGAACGCGATTCTCGTGGCATCGTGAAATAAATTACTCACTAGTAACACTCTTAGTGGGCACGAGAACAGTATCCCACTTCTGATGTAGGAATCAGAAGTGAGGAGAGGATGACCGAACTACTACGTATTAAATGGACTCACCGAGCGGGTACCGTCTATCGCGTGGCAGAGAGACAACTCGACGCAGTGCCCGGGACTTGTGACCCGAGTGTTGGTTTACGGCGGCGCCGCCTAACAATGCGCATTGGCACTCACCACCACCGGTCGAGTTGCCCAATCAGTAACAATTAATTCGTGTACACAAACTAACTATTAGAAGAGTCGAGGTTAAGCTACTAGCAGGATACACAAGTGCACCGCGCCAAGCCAGAGCCAAGACTGCCTGAGCCGCGGTTGCACCGTTCGTTTTATGCATGACAGAATGACTCGAATAATAAAATGATGTAGGGTAGGTGAATATCGCAGGTACCGACATTAATAACTATCTGTATTCATTCCCCGACATATACTAATATATAAAGCTGAAGAGTTTGTTTGTTTGGTTGTTTGTTTGTTTGTTTGTTTGTTTGTTTGTTTGTTTGTTTGAACGCGGTAATCTCTGGAACTACTGGGCCGATCTGAAAAATTCTTTCAGTGTTAGATAGCCCATTTATCGAGGAAGGCTATAGGCTATGTGTCATCACGCTAAGACCAATAGGAGCGGAGTCCACGCCGACGAAGTCGCGCGCAGAAGCTAGTTAGTTTATATATGTTCGTGAAATTCTATAAGATGACATAAAGTAACATTAAAAAATTACTAGCCAATCTAGCTACATATATAATAACGCAATTACGTAGAGAAATGCCTACATTTAAATTAGTGTTTTGCAAACATTTTAGTATTTTTAGGGTTCCGTACCTTAAAAGGAATAAACGGAACCCTTATTGGACCACTTTGTTGTCCGTCTGTCTGTCAAGACCATTTTTCTCTGGAACACGTGGAGATATCAAGCTAAAATTCATATCAAATACTCAAGTCTACTGTCCCTTGGAGCTGTGAAAAAATCAAACTTCTAAGCCAACGCAATCAAAAGATACAGCCGTTTATGTTGCAAATTTTCGACACTCGCAAGGGAATCAAAACCTACAGGGTTCCTACTTCCCATGAGCCCGTGAACTCAGAAACTTGAAATTTGGTAAGAAGCAACGTCTTATAGCACAGATAAAGGAACAATAGCGAAAATCGTAGATTTTTAGTTACATCATTTAATAAAAATATTTTTAACTAGCTTCTGCGCGCGACTTCGTCGGCGTGGACTCCTCTCCTATTGACCTTAGCGTGATGACACATAGCCTATAGCCTTCCTCGATAAATGGGCTATCTAACACTGAAAGAATTTTTCAAATCGGACCAGTAGATCCTGAGATTAGCGCGTTCAAACAAACAAACAAACAAACAAACAAACAAACAATCAAACAAACAAACTCTTCAGCTTTATTATATTAATAATAATAATATAGATAATTTTGTTTGTATGGAACCTTACTCCACAAGTCCGCATACGTTTGTATGGAGCATTACCGTACCTACGGCCTGGAAGCTAAGCGGGTAACAAAGTCTATGGGCGCCAGCAACAGATGTTTGCCGTGGTCTGGGTGTTTGTGCAGTCCCTGTGGGTCTCCCCACCGTGCCTCGGAGAGCACGTTAAGCCGTCGGTCCCGGTTATTATCATGTACACCTGATAGCGATCGTTACTCATTTATTACAAAAAGCAAAAAAAAAGAAATGTAAGAATGCGTTAAATTCAATGCTTTTTTTTCAAAAACTTCAGTATGAGTGAATGACATAACAACCAAACAGACACCTGTAATAGAATAGTACAATATACCGTTTCAATTAAAATTACCCATACAATAATAAAAACCCAGAAATACTTTTAAATACAAACGGAAAACAGTTCAAGTTATAATGGTGAGATAAAAAAAAAAAATTGGAGCGCGCTAAAATATCTAAACCTGTCACTTCTGTATAAAATGGCGCGTCGATTTTCGTGACACCACAGTTACTCTTACGTTCTGATACAAACCATCAAAATGTTCACTCTTGGAACATATGTGAGTGCTTAAAGTATAATATACATACATGTGCATATAAATTTATATAAATAAAAATTAATTACCGAAATGTATCCACGCGCATAACTTCCAACTGACCGCACTAAATCGGATATTTTTTTTGTGTTCCGTAATGTCAGGATAAGGTGTAAAATAAAATTAAAAAAAAATCGGTATTTCGAAAAAAAAAAACATGGCGGTACGAAGTTCGCTAGTTTTTAATAAATTAAATCTGTGGTGTTACGTGAAACGCGTGCGGTGAAATTCATGTGTTCAATTATGAATATTCAATTCATTGCCAGAATTTATTATATTGATTTCAATGAATTTCATTTAAATACTTAATTAAAACGGTAAAATCGGGCAGTATTTTAATAATTTTTGTTTTTTGAGATTTATCGTTTTTATATTCTTTTAATTTCTTCTGAACAATTCGTTAATTACAGAATTTAACACTCAAAAAAAAAATGTTCTAATGCTTTTCTAACAAAATAATGATTACTTTGCACAAACATTTTACAAGCTTTTAGTTTAACTTAATTTTAATTCAAAGTAAAAATCAAGACGTTACTAATAAGTAAGTTAGTTAGTATTAGTAATAAGTAAACGACATACTATTATACAATAGTATTACGTATTTTCCTCATAGCATAGCATTTATAAAACCTTTGGGATTAAATGTGAAAATGAAAGGATCTACAAGGCATAGTAAATAAGTAAGGCGATAAACCGGTATGTTTAAAAAAGCCTTTACCTTTATAATTATACTAGCTTCTGCGCGCGACTTCGCCGTGGACTCCGCTCCTATTGGTCTTAGCGTAATGACACATAGCCTATAGCCTTCCTCGATAAATGGGCTATCTAACACTGAAAGAATTTTTCAAATCGGCCTAGTAGTTCGAGAGATTACCGCGTTCAAACAAACAAACAAACAAACAAACTCTTCAGCTTTATATATTAGTATAGATTAAAAATTATTTGTAAATACCAAAAAATTATAGCTAAATATTTTATAAATAGTGTTAAGTTATACACGATATTTTTCTTTATATCATAAAACAGTAATCTGTATATAAACGATAAGTCTAAGCGCAATAATAATCTATTTTCTAATAATTTTCCATCGCTCACAGTTCTTAGCCGTCATGGCGATGACAACAATGGCTGATCAACAACAATGGACGCCGTACAACACAAACTTCCAAGCTTACGTACAACAACAGGATCAACAGGTAAACTAGAATCTTATGTGAAATAGAATATATCCTTAAATTCTGTTTAGATCTCCTTAAAGGATTTCGTGGCTAAATCCTTAGTAGTGGATCATCCTGGCAGACCCGAGGGCCGACCGGGTACGGGCCTTGAGGTAACCCTCTTTACCCGGGCTCTCATCTAAGGCTAAATCCTAATTTAGTAGATTGGAGTTTATATTATCAATATCTGAAGCAATACCGTTAAGAGGGCGCATAAGGCGAGCAAAAAAATCAGATTTCACCCGCGCGCCCGTTGAAACAAAATATACACAAGGCCTCGTGTCAGAGTGCGATAGACGATATAGTTTTGAGCGCATTACGCATGTAAAAAATGACAAATATGTTATTTTGTATATAATTCCGAAACTAAAAGTAATTACATTAAATGCCTTGGCATAGCCTTTAATCATATTCAAATGTAATTAATTATCAAATTTTTGTCTTAATGGTCATAACCATATCGAGTATAAATAGAAAAAATATATAAATTAGAGGTTACTTCGTGATTATATTTTATCGAGGAAATTTCCTTATTTTATGTTTTTGATATGGGTCAACCCTTGCAAATATCACGTAGTTTGTCATATATTTTTATTTTAAGATTTGGTCTGGAACTTTTCATGTCAAAACAAATAGAAGATTGGTAATTTTGCATTATGCGCGCTCTTAATAAAGTTGTTGCCTTCTAAATATGAAAGTCATCAGTGTAAAAATTATAATTTGATGTCAAGTGTTAAGTGTGAATTGATGAAAATGAAGAAAAGCTAAGGAGAAAGCATCCCAGCCTGAGAAACACCTGCAGGTATTGGAGAAATGGATGATGGTATCCCATCAACATCCTTACAGAAGATCACAGCTAAATAATATTACTTATAAGCAGTGTTGTGTTCCTGTTGGTGACTAAGGTGACCAGAGCTGCAGGAGAAGTTAGCGATGCTTCTGGCTAAAACGCTTGTAATCATTTGGTCATCTTTCTTTCTGACCTAGTGATGTATTTAAAAAGCGTCAAATTTAGATCCTTCATGGGGAAAGAGGCCTATGCCCAGCAGTGGGATATTAAAGGCTAATGCGTACAGATTTAGTAGCTATTCTCTACTAAAGTTAAATTCGTTTTTCCATTTTACTTGCTAACCCTAAAATAACATAAGAGAAGTATTCCCGCTATTTAATAACTGGGAATGGAATTTGAATTGATTTCAGAAATATGAAATCGTGTTCGAACTGTTATGTAAAAAAAAAAAACTTATAAAAATGTGAATCTATTTGCTATACGATGAGTTCTGTAGGTAATATTTTATTTTTATTTTTTTCCACTTTGTCACCATTTTCTTGTTCTGATAGGTACTGTAATTAGTTTCTGTTAACCATTTTTAAGAAAAATTTTAATATAATTTTAAATACATAATAAATTTTTTACAATTCTGCACATTTTTACTATTTGTTGTAAGGACTTCCAGATATATCTGGATATGGCATATAAAATAAAATATATCTTCATAGCTTCATTTTTTTTAAATTTATTATTCCACATATAATTTTTTTTTTACTTTCTTTTTAAAATAACTGATTTAATAACAACTACTTATAACTCAGAATATAGTACCGTTATTTAGGAGTAGCGTAATTTCTGAATGTTTACTGATAGTGTTACAGAGTTTTAGTATTCAACAAAGATACTCTAAAACGCATGATTTTTTCGTAAATATATATAAACTAGCTTCTGCGCGCGACTTCGTCGGCGTGGACTCCGCTCCTATTGGTCTTAGCGTGATGATACATAGCCTATAGCCTTCCTCGATAAATGGGCTATCTAACACTGAAAGAATTTTTCAAATCGGACTAGTAGATCCTGAGATTAGCGCGTTCAAACAAACAAACAAACAAACAAACAATCAAACAAACAATAAATCAAACAAACAAACTCTTCAGCTTTATTATATTAGTATAGATTTTAACGAAATGAAAACGCCGATCGTAAAGTGGCTTACGTCGTGGGTACGAAACGTTAAAATCATTTTTATTACGAGCTACAGGTGCTGTTTTAGATTCATAATTTCTGTATTTATTACTTTACTCGTTGAGAGAAAACAGATTTTTTTTGTATATTTTCCTTCCATTATCAAAGAACGTAAAAAATGATATTTTTATGTGATGAAAGAATAATATGGTTGAGAGTGTGTACTGCTTTTTTTCTTCAATCTGTATTAAAAAAAAAAAAAAAAAAAACGAGTGTGCTTTAGGTTTAGACCACACGACTGAAGTAAAACTTACAAAACGTAACTCTCTCTCTTTCTATCTTCACTAATTTATATCTCCGTCCCAACTTCCGTTCACCTCGCCCGATCTCACTTTCCGTAACACTCTCGTCACATATTCACTAACTTACTTCCCAAATCAGGCGTGCGTAAAAAAGTTTTAGTTCAAAAAGTTAAAAATAAAAGCTTGTTAAGTACCTACCTCGTAATTTCACTCATGCTCAACTAGCGGACACTCCCCGCTATCGGCAAAGACAAAAGACTTCAAATGTTTCACCGCTAGGAAAATTTCGTATAGGAAAATTAAATCGACATTTTTTAGTATTTTTCCTTACTTATAAATTTTAATTTATCACCATTTAAACTTTTCCTGAACTTCCACAAATATTTCAAGATCAAAATCAGCCAAAATCGGTCCAGCCATTCTTTTTGAGTTTTAGCGAGACAAACGAATAGCAATCGATTTTTATACATACAGATAAATATATGATTATCACGGGCATCACTCAGACAAAGTCAGCCATTGTTGTATTACATAAACGTAAAATAAACCTATAAAATAGTTTTTTTAAAACGGTTTATATCATGGCAATCGAATGACATAAGATTTACAATATTAAACTCTGATTAAATAACAGTTATTTGATAAAAAAAGGTGAAAAAAATAACTATAAAATTGAATCGTCGGTGCTCCGCTAACTATCCGTAAAGCGGAAGTAACGTGCGTCCATTTCGTTCTTTTTCGCGCTTTTAATAAACTGGCACAGAATATAAATAAAAAGTAGTTTACTTTCGCGGAACGTTCGCTAGTTGGTGGAAACTTTTTTGTTTATTCTGTTAAAAAGTTCGAAATATGGATTTAGTTATTTTCTATTTTAATTCGTACTAATGTTCTAGAAAAGTTTAATACCTGTATTTTCAACAATAGGTTCGAATGAAGCGTAGGTATTTTTGTAACACGTGCACGTGCAGTTTGACTGAAGTAGGGCACACCAGGAAATTTCCTGCTCAAAATATGGAGCAGCCGGACTGAGGCAGTATCTCAACCTTACAGAAGATCACAGCTAAATAATACTGTTTTCAAGCAGTGCTGTGTTCCTGTTGGTGATTAAGGTGACCAGAACTCCTGGGGGGGGGATTGGGGATAAGGTCGGCAACGTGTTTGTGATGCCTCTGGTATTGCAGGCGTCTATAAGCTACGGTAATCGCTTACCATCAGGTTATCCGTACGCTTGTTTGCCGAACTAGTTGTATATATATAAAAAAAAAAATGTACACACTGTTTGACTATTATAAATGCGAGTTTGATTGTCTTAAAGTGAAAAAGTTTTGATAGATGTTTATTCAATAATGATCCAACGGTTGAATGAATTGGATGCATGCACAGGTGCAGCAGATAGCTCAATGCTAATTATTTATTATTCCGGAAAAACGTACTCAAGTAATAGATTTCCAAATAGAGTGGCGAAGAAAAGCTAAGTTGTATATAAAACTGTGCATTTTTAAATATTCTGTTTTAAAGATTAAATAAACTTTTAATTTTATTTCTTAGTCAGACAAAGCTGTAGACATCCACTAGTATTTTAACATAAAAAATAAAGGCAGACGTGATCGAGTAACAATAGTGATTACATCATAGACAATCCAATTTTTTATGTAGTAGAAGTTTTCGACTGAGTTGTTCCATGTAATATTAGTATTTCTAAATTTAGAATAATAAGAATACTTTTCTAGGTTAATGTAAGATAAATTGCTCCTCAATATAACCCTTATATGTCATCATATTGGCGTAGTGTTTATATTAAGTGGCTGGTACTTGACTGGTCACGCCGTCACGGGTTCGTTCGACAATGGTAAATCTTTATTTTTTTATTTTATAGGAAGCTAAGACATTAAATATGTTGTGTCCTTTTTTCAAAACCCCCAACACAGCATTCACTTCCTACCATGCTTCCTTTATTATGTACATATTTACTTGTTTTGAATATGTATGTTTTGTTACATAGATAAGATAAAAAAATAATACAATCGATTTGAGAACCTCCATCTTTTTTCGAAATCGAATTTTCGATTAAAAAGTCTTGTATGCATTCAAATATTTTTTAACAAGTACGTTTTCTTTACAGTATCAACCGAGCGAGCTCTCCGGTGGCTTTGATTTTAGTGGTCATGGAGGTTATGGCGGTCAAGTGGGATATGGTGGACATGAAGAATCTGGTGGACACGGGAGCTTCGGAAGCTTCGGAGGCCACGACCTGCAATCCCACTCCTATCCCGTCCACCAACACGTCGACGAAGAAAACCCAGAACCGATCAAACATTACAAAGAGATCGTCGTCCCTATCCCAAAGAACGTCGAATTCAAAGTCAACCAGCCCATCCTGATCCCAGTGCCCCATCCCATCCCGATCCAAGTACCTGTCCCTAAGGCAGTAGTCATCCCTATCATAAAGGAGGTATCCATCCCGGTTGAGAAATCCGTCCCATATCCAGTTGAGAAGGTTGTCCATGTTCCTAAAATTAAGGAAGTGCCTTTCGAAGTTACTAAGCACATCATTGTTCCCGTTGAAAAACCTGTACCTTTTAAAGTACCAGTTTATGAAACAATTATTCACACTAAAAAGGGATCGCACAAGTTTCGCTAATTGTTGTATTGTTGTTATTTATTTTGTTGTTTTGTATACAAATGTTGTTACATCTACGTACACATAGGTAGGTACTTGTAAAACCACACATGGATGCATGCGTAGTATGTATGCGTAGTATTTCGAATGTTTTTGATTTTTCTGTTGTTGTTTTTGTCGTTTGTGTTGTATGATTGTGTTGTAAATATTGTTGACTAGTTCATAAGTGTTTAATAAAATTGTTTATATACTACATTTATTTTGAATAAATTATAAATAACCCAATAAAAACACATTTCCACAGAAACGCTTGAACGTTACCTAAATGTAATAAAATTGTAACCGGCCTATGTTTAGAAAAATCGATTTATAGGAGTATTTATGGGAAAAATACATAGTAAAGTAACTATTTTTAGTAACGCTTCAGCCTGTAATATCCCACTGCTGGGCATAGGCCTCTTTCCCCATGTAGGAGAAGGATCAGAATTCAGAGCTTAATCAACCACGCTGCTCCAATGCGGGTTGGCGGATTTATTCCCTACTATGAGTAGCGATCGCTATCAGGTGTACATGATAACAACCGGGACCGACGGCTTAACGTGCTCTCCGAGGCACGGTGGGGAGACCTACAAGGACTGCACAAACACCCAGACCATTATTTTTAGTATTTTTATATATTTGTCTATATGTTTTTTTCGAACATCATGCAAAATCTGAACTACAATATCGTATGCGATCTCCATCAGATTTATGATCCTGGTAACTCATTTTTTAACTTAAAACCTGGAGCAGGTTTCTTCTTGACACACCATGTAAGGGGTTATTATCTACTCGAAAAAGGTTGTAATGAAACGGCAACGAAGTCGTAATTAGTAATAAAATCCCAGTAAAAAAGTCCGTTAGTCCAAGCATCGTGTTATATACACACATAAGCAAAACAGTACCTAACTCTTCAAGCCGAAGTGGGTCAAACCACACGGTTTGGTCCGTTCATAATTAAATTTTACTGAACACACAGCAAAAATATCAAGAAAAAAAAAAAAAAAAATTTAGATCACAGCTAAGTAATACCGCCTTTTCAAGCAGTGTTGTGTTCCTGTTGTGAGTAAGGTGACCAGAGCTCCTGGGGAGGATTGGGAATATTGTTGGCAACGCGCTTGTGATACTTCTGGTTTTGCAGGCATCTATAAGCTACTATAATCGCTTATTATTAGGTTAGCCGTACGCTTGTTTGCCGTCCTAGTTGTATATAAAAAATATTTACTTGTATTAGATGTACGACTATTTTTGTCGTCAGCGCCTTGTTAAAATATATAGCAAGACGGCAATATAATAAATTGCTATTAGTCACAACGTGCCGAAGTGTAACAAGAAATAACAAATACTAAACTTACTAAAATATTTTTGCGTTCACAAATTATTTTATTTTAGACTAGATGGCCCGGTGAACTTCGTATCACCTAGTTATATTTAATTTTGTGACAAAATATACACAAAACACTTTCTGTCAATTGACAACGTTTTTGACAAAAGACATTAAATTTCCCCGCTAGGAACATTTTGTATTGGAAAATTAAATCGTCGTTTTTAATTAAGCAGTTATTCGATTAAAATTCAATATAATTCAAGCAGTTATTTTACTCTCGAAGTCGGAAGTTATTTTTAATAAAAAACAAAAACAAATTATACCGATCCTGTAATAGCTTCGTTTTGTAAATTATAAAACTCAAACAAAGTTTCATCTCTCCTTTCACTCCTTGAAAGTGGAATTTCCAATAATGGCGAAACAAGTGTTTAACAATAATCTAAGGATAATTGGATTTCCGTATAAAATTTCATTGCTTTATGAGTAAAATTACAAAAAATCCTTCCTTATTGCATGGAGTCGTCGGAGTAGAGCACGTGGATCGGTACTAAGTGGTCAAGGGTTCAATGCCAAAGAACCAATAAAGCCATATTGGGTTCCGATAGACGGCGCACAAAAACGTAACGAGGTCATTCGTTCAGTAGATTTTACTACTCATATTTTTTTCATACCGGGGGCCTTATATGAAAATCGATTCTTAAGAAGTAAACTCCATAAACGAACAAAAAAATAATAATATCATAAAAAAGAATAATTATGTCGGCTTAAATTTGCAATTACCACTTTAAAGTAATGGAACTTTGAAAAATTAAATATTTATTAATATTGCAGGTTATTCACCCTCTTTGTTATGATAATCTTGTATTGTGATTGCGGGATTTCATTTCTCTGGTATTTTCCCACGTATTTTACGACATTGACTTCGTGATAATTTTTAAATATATTTAAAAACAGCAAATGAAAAAAAGAAAATATTTATTTACTAGCCGATCCGTGCCCACTCCGTATTATTATTTTTGTGGTGCAAATGTACATGCATAAATTTTTTCATCTCACTAGCATTTCTCCGGCTTGATTTACATATACCTACTATTATTTTTCACTAAATTTTTTTGTCAAATAACAATAAAATATGGCCTATATCACTCCTGAATAGTGTAGCTTTCTGTTAGTGAAATAATTTTCATGATCGGATCAGTATTTGCGAAGATTACCCCCTACAAACAAACAATGTTAGAAACTTTACCTCTTTATAATAATTATTAGTAGGTATATATATATAAAAAAATTAAAAGTAAAAAACCTTTTTAAAAAACAAGC
The DNA here is from genome assembly GCA_905220545.2 of Melitaea athalia. Lineage (NCBI taxonomy): Eukaryota > Metazoa > Arthropoda > Insecta > Lepidoptera > Nymphalidae > Melitaea > Melitaea athalia. The sequence continues at coordinate 2,434,573 of HG992198.1, forward strand.
TTTTATTTGAATGCACTAAAACGAAAAAAATAAATTTTTACTTTAAAACTTTTACTATCTACTTATAAAGTCATTACACATCTTGACATCTATTACATATAATAAAATGGTAGGAAAGTCAAAACTGTACATTGAATATTTTTTTTAAAATAATACTTGGGGTGTGATCTACAATCGATACCGAAGCCAATTAATATAGTTTTTAGAATTTTTGTCTGTTTGTTTGTATGTATGTCCGGGATAAACTCAAAAAGTACTGCATGGATTTACTTCAAATTTTGCACGAATATTATTAAGAAGTCGGGTCAGAACATAGGCTACATAATATTATCACGCTATCACCTACGGGGAACGAGCAGTGAACGCACGCAGACGACGTCGGGGGCAGCAGCTAGTAATCTATAATCTATATGATAGAAAAGCTTGTCGCCAGATTAAAAATTTTTTGTTGGAAAGAAGACATCCTAAGGATAGTATCATGATAAGGAAACCAGGGTCTGATGATGGCATCCCAGAGAAATCGAGGGATACCTTCTAAAATTGTAGTGGTGACTAGTGCGTTTGTTAATTTTTTTTTCTACTTACGTTGTATACTTGTATTACTTGTCGATGTAATTGAAATCGGCATTTTCGTTTGTTAACAAACACAATTATGTTTAATGTAAATCTAAATGTAAGTACTATAAAGTATTCAATAAAAAATATTCTAAAATAGGTGAGAATAATTAAAATAGTGCTGACGGAATAGTATTGCTTTATGTTTTAAATAAATCACAATTAGTCTGTTTCTCGTGAATTCGTGATAATGAACCACGTACTTAGTTCTGTAACGGAGTGTCGCGAATTTGGTATACGTAATGAGAATGATTAGTTAATATTGTAATTAGTCAAGAATATCTTTCTTGGCAACAACTCATCACACTTATGTGTGATGAAATGTTCACACAAATTCTTTTGATTTTCGTATACCTATGCATTATTTATTTATTTCGTATATTTCTTATATATATTTCGTATCTGCAGACACCAGACTTGGGTGGGTATGGGGGAATACGAAAACCTCATAACCTTCAATTAAAAATTATAATTGTGTTGGCTCGCAAACTAAAAAAACCGACTTCAATTACATCGACAAGTAATACAACGTAATATTTAAGAAGAAAATATAGTCAATTAAATACGCGTTATCAAAGATTACTCAAAAAGTGGTAATTAGATTTCGATCAAATTTAAACAAGACTATATGACAAGTATTAGCTTTTGATTAAAGTAACAATCATCAAAATCGATAAACCCAGTGAAAAGTTATGCGCATTAATACAAGGTAGGTCGACGAAAAAGTGGTCAAGTAAAAACGCATTATTAGATATAACTCTAAAACTACTTATCGGATCTCGATTAAATTTAAATGGGACCACATGACACGCAATAACTTTCAATTAAAACAAAATTCATCGAAATCGGTCCACCCAGTCAAAAGTTCTGAGCTAACATTCATAAAAAAAAATACAATCGAATTTAGAACCTTCTCCTTTTTTGGAAGTCGGTTAAAAATGCAATCAATTGGAACCCTATTGGGGGCTAAATGGCGTTATTTGATTCGTTTATTTACCATTTGATATGGTATTAATCTTTTTATTAGACTACTAAGCCTTTTTAGACAGTCCATCTGAAGGAGTAAACTCCAGTCGTGCGTCGGAGCTGACACACACACATTTTTCGTAAGTATTTTAAAAATATTTAAATAACAATTTTTCAATTTTTTTTTTGTTTTATTATTAAAGCATTCCGTGGGACTTAAGGAACATACATAAAAAAAAATTAACCGAATTGGTCGAGCCATTCTCGAGTTATGCGCTTAGCAACATTCATTTTTATTTATATACTAGCTGACCCGGCGAACTTCGTACCGCCTAACAGTCGATTCAAATTTTGTTAATACTTATCCTTCCCGGAACCCCTCCTCTAACACTTAAACTTTATGGTATTGTATTAAAGTTCAAATTGACTTAAGTATTATTTTTATGTATGGGAATATAGAAAAGTGTTGTTTTTAGACTTTTTCAGGGAATTTTTTAAATTTTTCTCTCCATAACAACCATCCTCGTACTTCAAGTAATATTATAAAAAAAGAATTAGCGAAATCGGTTCAGCTGCTCTCGAGATTTGCGCTTAGCAACACATTCAGCGATTCATTTTTATATATATAGAGATAGATTTTAATTAAAGATTGAAAGACTAACACCACCGATTGGTAAATAGTACTACGTACTAACACTATAATATTTATACAGAAAACAGACAGTCGCCACATTTAGAAATCTCATCTCAAAGATAGTTCGATCAAAAGTGCGAAAATCTTTAATTCAGAATCAGACGACAAATTACGACTTTGAATCAAATCTAAAATTGTCGCTTTCGTATTCAAAGAACGAAATAAGATCAACGTTTGAGCAATTAGATTGAATCTGAACAGTATTATGTCTCCAATCGAAAGATTTACAGATAAAGATAGATAGATTTGTTTTATCTTGTAAACGAAATCAGAGCGCAGATCTTTAAAAGATAAAATTAAATCTCAGTAATGTAAAACTATAAAGGTACTTATGTATTTCAAATTTAATCAAAGTTCATGATGGTATCTTAAATTAGATACTAAGAATAATAAAGCTAGGATTAGATCTCTATATAAAGTTGTGTTCAGTTCCAATTATATATAAATACAGATTTGTAAAATGGTGGTTTAAAAGTAAGTACACTAATCCAAAGCTTCTAATTGACTGGCTGATTCAATAAGCTTATATTAGGATAATTATAAGTATTAATATATATATTTGTGGGATTGGAGGGCAAATAAAAAAGTTAGATATTGACTCACGAGGTTTAATTTCGCTTCTCTTTTAATTTATTTTCACTATCTTACACACAGCACGCACCCAGATCTCTTAACGTCCGCCATCTTTCTCCCCCTCGCTCTCTCCCCCTCACTCATACTTCCATCTCGCTTATACCTTCTGCGTTCCGTTCCCACATTCGGCTGTCCTGACTTCATGTCTGTCCTCAGACATCCTTCCACACTCATAATGTTTCCTCATTTAACAATATATCATCATTCTTACTCTTTCACTCTTAACAATCTTTAAACTTATGTCTAATACAAAATCTTAGTTGTAGTTCAAACTTATTTTTCATATAAATTTTTTTTTTTTACATAGTGCATCTATATTACTTTCATACTATTTTTTTAATTTTCATATATCAAACTAGTTTTACATAAGATTCAACACTCCTAACAAACCAAATCAAATCTTTACCAATTTTAAAATTATAATTATGATCAAGTACATCTTCGTTTAATCTCTCACGAACAGCACAACTTTTACTTATATTTAATAAAGTTAATTATATTTTATTTTTTAAACAAGTACATATTTGTTTTAATTTCTTACTAACAGCAGAACTTTTACTTATAATGTTAATTCTAATTTTTTTTTTCTTTTAAGCAAATACATCTTTGTTTTAATTTCTTACTAACAGCACAGCTTTTACTTATTACAAAAACGTTTTTGATGACAACATAACATCTTTTGTAGCTTCACTTATAAAGAAAAAAAAAAAAAAAACATATGACAAACCATTTCACCTTATCGTGGTTACTTACTCAATATATCAAATATCAACCTAACACCATACTTTCATCCTATCACCAAATATTTTAAACCTACTGACTAAAATCCTGTTCTCCGCCAGGCCATCTCTTCATGTAATCAGCAGAGCTGGATGTCCTCATGGGTCCATCATCAGAGCTACAAATCTTTTCCACATCATACCGATCATTCCTCTTAACCTTAACCACCTTGTAGGGTCCTAGGTATTTAGGCTTTAACTTCGAACCAGTTCCGAATTGGGTTTTCTTTATGGCAACCTTATCACCACACTTGTACGTTGAACTCTTCTTCCTCTTCTTATCATAATTCCTTTTGTTTTCATCCTGAATTTTCATTATTTGTTCTTTGGCCTGTATTCTGAGTTTTTCTCTAGTTTCATCATATTGTTTAATATTTTCTTCCTGTAATAACTCTTGTATCTTCACATCCTCCTTAGTCCTCATTTTTGTGCCTATAAGTACTTCAAATGGTGTCATGTTTATACTTCTTTGGAAGGTACTATTCAGCGCTCTCTGTACTTTCCCCACATGTTTGAACCATGCACTAGGATCTTCAATGCATAATTTAGTAAGTAATGGTATAATAGTCCTATGTATTCTCTCAACCTGCCCATTTCCCCTTGGGACACCTGTAACTATACATAAATGTTGAATATCCTCCTCCTGACAGTATTCAGCAAACTCATTACTCGTGAAAGCCGTTCCTCTATCCGTTATGATTCTTCTAGGGTTCCCGAAGGTTTGTTGATGTATCTGTAATTTATTAATAGTCTCTCTACTCGATGTACTTTTAGTAGGGAACAACCACACAAATTTTGTAAACGCGTCTACCAATGTTAATATGTAGTTATATTGCTTGTTTGTCTGTGTCAGAGGGCCAACATGATCCAAATGTAATGTATCCAGTGGTACACTCCCCTTCTCAATTGGTTGTAGGAAACCTTCCTGTTTTCCTTCCTTTTTAGTTGCCAACAAACATGGAATACAAGTCAGAATAAAATCTTCAATTTTCTTGTCCAACCCTTTAATATAATATTCCTCCTCAATTAGTTTTTTCATTTTTTTCTTAGAAAAATGGCCATTACTATGCACTCTTTCCAAAATACTTTTTTCCATATTTTTAGGTATCACCAAAAGTTTATTTTCGCCTTTATATATTATATCATCCTCTGTCCAATAATCTTCATATATACCAGAATGTTCCTTCAGTATCGTCTTTATCGCTCTTAGACCATCATCCTGATCTTGCGCACTCCTCACCTGATCGCTTAATGTTATCACTCCAACATATGGGTAACGGCTCAGTGCGTCGGCATGTCTCATCTTTGAGCCACTTCGATGCTCCACTTCAAAGTCATATTCGCCTAGAAACAGCACCCAACGAGCAATCTTTGGAGTTAAATCCTTTTTCCTCAATGTCATTTCGAACGCCTTGCAATCTGTAACAATCTTAAAAGGTATACCATACAGATAATGCCTGAATTTTTTAATGCCTTCTATCACAGCCATAGCCTCTAGCTCATAACTTGAGTATCTGCTCTGCGCCTCATTCGTCTTGCGACTCATGTACTGTACGGGATGGAGACCGGTGTCTGGATGATGTTGCAACAGTATGGCAGAGTATGCCATGCTCGAGGCATCTGTATGCAGCTCCGTCTTTAACCTGGGATCGAAAATCTTTAACACTGGACTACTGGCTAATTTGTTCTTTAATGTTTGAAATGCTTTTCTTTGTTCTTCTTTAAATACAAATTTACCATCCTTCTTCAATAAATCTGTTAATGGTTTCACTATTAGAGCATAATCTTGAATGTACTTACGGAAATACGATGTTAATCCTACAAAACTATGTACCTGCTTGATGTTCCGTGGCTCTGGGAACTTTACCACAGCATCAGTCTTCTCGGGGCTGGGTTTTACCTCTCCATCTTTGATAATGTGTCCTAAATATTCAATTTCATGTTGTATAAGGTTCGCTTTCTTCCAATTTATCTGTAGACCATACTCAGCCGCCACGCTCAGTACTATCTGTAATCTTTCAGCTGCCTGAAACTCATCCTTTGCCCTAATTATAATATCGTCAATAAATATAAGCATTATACCTTCAGCAATTAACTCCCTGAAAATAATGCTAACAAATCTCATAAAATACTTAGGGCATATAGACAAACCAAAAGGTGCTCTCAAAAATTCATACTGCCCGTTATGGGTTACAAATGATGTATAAGGTATAGACTCCTTCGATATCTTCAGATGAAAAAAGCCGTTCTTTAGATCCAGCACGCTAAAAACCTTAGCTCCACACAACTTGTCAATAATGTCATCTATTACCGGTAAAGGAAACTCATCTCTAATAATCTTCTTGTTCAGTTGTCGATAATCCACACAAACTCTAACTGTATTATCTTTTTTCTTTACGAGAACTAAAGGGCTTGAATATTCAGAATAGCTCACCTGTATAATTCCTGCATCTAGCCACTCTTTAATCTGGTCTTCAACCAAACCTTGCTCCACCAATGACAATCGGCGAGGTCTTTGACAAACTGGTTCATCGTCCTTGAGGATTATTTTCAATTCGATCGGTGCTTCTTTTATTTGGCATGGTTGATACGCCTCTACACACTGCAACACTTTTTTCTTGACTGACTGGTCACGTATGTGACCGACATCAACACGTAAATCTGTAAAACAAGCTAATTGACACATCCATACATCGCTTTCGCCCAAAAACGACACTACACCTTCTCTCATCACAACAGTAAGATTTCGCAACCACTCTTGCCCCAAAATAAGGTGAAACGGAATAACATTTTTACGTACCACATGAAATAATATATCATTATAACATTTGTCATCAATTATAAAGTTTACATGAACCTTTCCCATTGATTGCACTGTAGATTGTCCGAGTCCTTTGAAAGTGAGATTGTCGTCTTTTAGCCGCGCCCCTATTGCCACACAGCACTCGTACGATATTAGATTCACGTCGCTGCCAGAGTCAATTAAGGATTTCACCGTAAAATCACTGATATTCACTAGTTTTGTTGACCTGTTAACTTCGAATTTGTTTTCGACATTCATTACAATGGTTGACAGCTCCGAAGTCACCCGATTTGAATCGTCATTCTGTCCTGCGTCCTGATTGGCCGCCGCCGTCGCCTTTTCCGCCATGTTGAACATAGAATATCGTTGTTTTACCGACTGGTCACCGCCTCTAGCGCCATCCAAATTATTGTTGCCGCGATGCTGCTTTACCGACATAGACTTCTCGCATGACGAAATCGCTGCAATTTCACGACATTGAGAACCAATATGGCCGAACTTATTGCACTTAAAGCATTTTATGCCGTTAGTACATGTACTTGCAATATGACCTATTTCCCCGCAATTAAAACATTTCTTTGTTTCTCTAATTTTTTTAGGTCCCATCGTCGATGCTGATCTAGGTTCTGGGTCGCTTCTATGACTACTGTTCTTTATTTTCTCGTAAATTGACAAGCGCTCTTTAAGTACATCGTACCTACTCACTCCATACAAAATAGCTTTGTTCATCGCGTGATCCGGTATTCCATCTATAATATACTGAATAGCCACGTAATCTGGAAATTTAGCTCTTCGCCCTAACTCCCGCATGTGTAGCATGTATTGATACAAAGTTTCGTCTTTTCTCTTTTTCCGCGCCGCCATAATCTCATGCATTTCTTTGATGTTTACTGCGTCTGGGAATTCTTTTAATAATGCGGTTTTTAGATCGTCATACGTCGCAAAAGCTTTCTCACTTCTAAGCCACAAAGCCGCCGTACCCACTAGGGATTTTCGTGCCATGATTAATTTCTGTGTTGGAGTCCATAGGAAGATTGCAGCGTTATCTTCCACGTCTTGCGCCCACTTACTTGACGACATCGTCTTATCGTCTCCGCTGAACTTAGGTATTCCCTCCAGGAACAATGACGCCATCACAGACTCGTTGCAGCCGCCGCCGCCGGTATTAGTACCACCTTTACTACTACCGCCTGGATCCGTCATTGTCGATCGTCGTCTTTCTTCGTCGTCTTCGAAGATTAGTTGGTTGTACACGTTACGCACTCCGTCTGAATGCGCACACGCGTCGTCGTTGCCAATCTGATTTCAATTTTAATACGCGCTCCGTCTAACTGCGCAGATGCGTCGTAGCTACCAGAAAACCACGTGTCACACTAACTCGCGAAATGTTCCAATCCCGGACGAGCCCCCAATTTGTGGGATTGGAGGGCAAATAAAAAAGTTAGATATTGACTCACGAGGTTTAATTTCGCTTCTCTTTTAATTTATTTTCACTATCTTACACACAGCACGCACCCAGATCTCTTAACGTCCGCCATCTTTCTCCCCCTCGCTCTCTCCCCCTCACTCATACTTCCATCTCGCTTATACCTTCTGCGTTCCGTTCCCACATATATATATATCATCATCATCATATCAGCCTGTTGCAGTCCACTGCTGGACATAGGCCTCCCCAAGCTCGCGCCAGACATCCCGGTTTTCCGCAATCCCCATCCAGCCTACACCAGCAATCTTACGTAGATCGTCGGTCCAGCGGGCCAGAGGGCGTCCTACACTGCGTTTGCCAATACGCGGTCTCCACTCCAGGACACGTCTGCTCCAACGGCCATCGGTCCTGTGACACAGATGACCAGCCCACTGCCACTTCAACTTGCTGATTCTGTGGGCTATGTCGGTTACTTTCGTTCTCTCACGGATAGTCTCATTTCTTATTCTGTCCTTGAGAGAAACCCCAAGCATAGCCCGTTCCATAGCACGTTGAGCGACTTTAAACTTGTGGACCAGTCCCTTCGTCAGTGTCCACGTCTCGGCTCCATATGTCAACACAGGCAGGACGCATTGCTCGAAGACTTTTGTCTTCAAGCATTGCGGAATTTTCGAAGTGAAGACTCGACGAAGCCTGCCAAATGCTTATATATATATACACACATATAAATCAATTGCTCTTCGTTAGTCTCGCTAAAACTCGAGAATTCAAAATGTTCCTAGCGGGGAAATTTAATGTCTTTTGTCAAAAACGTTGTCAATAGGTTGTCAAATATTTATAGGTGCGTTCAGAAAGTGTTTTGTGTATATTTTTCACAAATATACGTAGGTGATACGAAGTTCACCGGGCCATCTAGTATTGAATATTTATTTTTACTAGACTAAGTAGTAGATTGTACTCAGATATTTTATTTCATTTTGAATTAATGGTAATGTTATTTGCTCAAGGTGATAAAGAACATAAAAATAATTAAACATCATTTTCATGACTAGTACGGACACGTTGTGTCACCCATTGTTACATAAACGATTTGAACACCATATTTGATATCCCTTTTGTGTTTTTATTGATCCTGTAACTTTTATTTATTAGTGACTATTTAGACTTCAAACTAACGACAGGTCGAATCTGTTTTAAACATGAAGTTAAATTCCATTTTAAAGTTAATAATAAAACTGTTGGTTCTAATGATACTAATCGTGATGCTACTGATAATAGTGATGTTCTTATGCAGTACGAAGTATTGGCGGGATGTGCATAACTACATAAACGCGAATATAACGATAACGCACATCCCTAAGAGATCGGAAATGGAAAATTGGACAATTATCGAAGAAACAACGGAATTTAACGACTTTACGACGAATATCTACGAAACGACAACTGACGTTAACAACGAAGATTATTTTGATTTTAATGACGTTGAAAATGGCAAGACGAAGAGAAGCATGAAAATTGTAGAAACAAAAGACTATAGTGAAGTACCAAAAAAGGATGAAAACGAAATAGTCAATTATTATTTTAATATCGATGAATCTAAAGAGGAAGAGATGAATGATATGGTCGATGAGAGTAAGCTGACTACAACAGATATGAAAGACGTTGAAATGGTTCCAGGGATTCTGCTAAACACACAAAGTTACTTCGAAAATGTAAGTATTATTTGTTAAGCGACTTCAAAAAATGGAATTCTCAATTCGACTGTATTTTTTTATGTTATACCTCATAACTTTTTGCTGGGTGTTCCGATTTTGGTAGTTCTTCTTATATTCGAAAACAGATGCTTGTTATTTGGTCAAATTTGAATAGTTTTGAGTTATAGCTAGTAATATGAATAAGATTGACTTAATTATATTGTTAATAGCCTCATTTCATTACAAGTCGTTCTAAATTGAAGTCGTTTTGTTGAGAAAATAACACAACTATACAGGGTGTGTCGTAAATCGTGGATAATCCGTTAACTGGGGGTAGCCCTGATGTCGACCTCCAAGAAAATGTACTTTTTATTTCAGGGTTGCCAACACTGTGAAAATTATGAATATTTTTGTGTTTTTTCAAAAAATTCCTACCGCGACTAGTAATTTGGTCATAATTTTTACAAATTAAGGAATTTTAATGTAATTTTTATTTTATTTTACTCGAGGATACTTGTGCTATCTAACGAAACTACTATTTCAGGCATAATTTATTCTAAACTTATGAAAATTAGCGTTAGAAGTTTTTTTTTATTTTTATTCGTTACTTTTTGTCAAGATTTAACCATTGATTGTGAAAATAAAATGTATGGCACTAGAATTGCCCAGTATTTAAAAAAAATGCTTAGTTTGTGTAGTTTCTAAAAACGTATAACAATTAGTGCTTGACAAGCAAAATTATTTTGTAGGAGCGAAAGAACTTATCACGGTCGGTAAGTTCGTTTTGTATCATTAGCATTTGTGTCACTTAAATGTTAGGATAAAGAGAAAAAACAAAGATTTTTTTAGTAGAAATGCATTTATTACATCAAACTAAATGTTCAAAATGTCCTCCATTGGCAGCAATGCAGGTTTGGCATCGCCTTATAAAAGATATATTGATACGGCGTGCATAGCCTGATATTTCAATTTCACGAGTGGCTAATTGCACACATGTGCGCAATTCTTCGATTGTCGACACTGCTTTAGTATAAACTTTTTCTTTAATGCATCCCCCAATAAAAAAAGTCCAGGGGGTTCAGGTCAGGCGATCGTAGTGGCCATAAAATTAGACCCAAGCGCCAACCTCCTAGGTGGATTGGGCTCTGGGTATGTGTCGTTGAAATATTCCCGCACCCGAACAGCAAAATGCGCGGGACACCCGTAATTTTGCAGCCTCATTCCTTCTCTTGTCTCCAGTCATAAATTTTGCAGCAGTTCAGGTAAATTATTTTGTAAAAAATTTAAATAGATTTCAGCATTTAATGTTGCTGGCAACTCATATGGGCCTATTATTTTCTCACGAAACTGCTGCAACATTTATCACTGGAGACAAGAGAAGGAATGAGGCTGCAAAATTACGGGTGTCCCGCGCATTTTGCTGTTCGGGTGCGGGAATATTTCAACGACACATATCCAGAGCCCAATCCACCTAGGATTGGGGCGCGCTTGGGTCTAATTTTATGGCCACCACGATCGCCTGACCTGAACCCCCTGGACTTTTTTTATTGGGGGATGCATTAAAGAAAAAGTTTATACTAAAGCAGTGTCGACAATCGAAGAATTGCGCACATGTGTGCAATTAGCCACTCGTGAAATTGAAATATCAGGCTATGCACGCCGTATCAAGATATCTTTTATAAGGCGATGCCAAACCTGCATTGCTGCCAATGGAGGACATTTTGAACATTTAGTTTGATGTAATAAATGCATTTCTACTAAAAAAAACTTTGTTTTTTCTCTTTATCCTAACATTTAAGTGACACAAATGCTAATGATACAAAACGAACTTACCGACCGTGATAAGTTCTTTCGCTCCTACAAAATAATTTTGCTTGTCAAGCACTAATTGTTATACGTTTTTAGAAACTACACAAACTAAGCATTTTTTTTAAATACTGGGCAATTCTAGTGCCATACATTTTATTTTCACAATCAATGGTTAAATCTTGACAAAAAGTAACGAATAAAAATAAAAAAAAAACTTCTAACGCTAATTTTCATAAGTTTAGAATAAATTATGCCTGAAATAGTAATTTCGTTAGATAGCACAAGTATCCTCGAGTAAAATAAAATAAAAATTACATTAAAATTCCTTAATTTGTAAAAATTATGACCAAATTACTAGTCGCGGTAGGAATTTTTTGAAAAAACACAAAAATATTCATAATTTTCACAGTGTTGGCAACCCTGAAATAAAAAGTACATTTTCTTGGAGGTCGACATCAGGGCTACCCCCAGTTAACGGATTATCCACGATTTACGACACACCCTGTATATTTTCTTTCTGTTCCAATATCGGATGACGGCTTTTTTGAAACTAATTGGATGATTACACTGGGGAGTAGGGTTGCTCGAGTCTAGGATTAAATCCTTGGAAATCCTACACTCGTCCTTCGGGTGAGGTTAAATAAGTGATTGATAAGGGACGGTACTTATGTCATATATCTATATATAATATATAAAGCTGAAGAGTTTGTTTGTTTGTTTGTTTGAACGCGGTAATCTCTGGAACTACTGGGCCGATTTGAAAAATTCTTTCAGTGTGAGATAGCCCATTTATCGAGGAAGGCTATAGGCTATGTATCATCACGCTAAGACCAATAGGAGCGGAGTCCACGCCGACGAAGTCGCGCGCAGAAGCTAGTTTATAATAAAATCCCACAAATGATTTTGGAATTGTCTCAACATAAATTTAAAGTGTTTATTAAAAAGAAATTAATAGCTAAAGCTTATTATTCGGTGCAGGATTATATAGACGGTTTAGATGTGTGGACTTAGTGACGCTGTATTTCATGTAAGATATTACTAATTTTGTACTAAAACACAGTTTATACATTATTTTCAAAAGAGTAAATGCGGAGTTTCTTGCCTATTCTTCTCTGCAGAATCTACATTCCGAATCGGTGGTAGGTATACTTTTAAAAATAAAAATCACTTTTAAAATTTATATTTGCAAAATGACGATTAGAAAGTGCCCTTGAAGCCTATTTGAAAAAGTTATTTTGATTTGATGTTATTTGACAATAGTCCAACCCATTGATATAGAATGTTTCGCTATTAAAACATTCTACATTCAAAAAGGCTTCATATGTACTGTTTAAATGTCACTGTACAAATCATTAGTACCTATATTATACAAATTTTTAAGTTTTCACGGCCACTATCAACACTTTTACAGGACTTACTGCAATTTTCTGCAGAAAAATACATCGATTCGTGTCTTACTTCGTTTAGTTCACTAATAATATTGTTGTATTAAGAGATTTTTTTTTTATTATACTCGTTATAAAGCTGTAAAAATGTTGTTTGTTTGTTTATTTAAACGCGCTAATCTCAGGATTTGCTTGTTCGAATCTAAAAATTCTTTTTGTGATATAACTTAATGGTCTAAGGATCCGAGGTAGCTAAATATTCCCTCATCTGTTAATTATAGATGAAACAATTTTTTATAGGCTGATTTCAATATTATGAATTTATAAAAACAACCTCTGCCACCATAAGCCTGCTGCATTTTTTTTTAAATCTTTTCCCTCTCATGTTAATTACATGTAATAAGATAAAACCGTTAATATTTTACATTATATACCTGACTGTAGTAGGCACCCATCTCTATGATTGCTACACTTACCTGCAGCCAGGTCAGTAACCTCAGTCAGCATAACCACCGGTATTGAAATCAGCCTATAAAAAATTGTTTCATCTAATTAACAGATGAGGGAATATTTTGTTATATCCCGAATCTTAGACCATAAATAAAATCGTGAGAAACTACGGGGCAAGCTAGAATAAAATATTTTCTTTCTGTCTTGTACCTACTGAATAAAATAAATCCATTCATATTTAGTAACACTGATTATTACATTACGAGTACTACCTAATACTCAAAATAGTCACTCAAGGAAAGATGAAATGGTTTAGATTTATCGGAAATCGTCGGCTGCTTAATTACGTGGAAAAGATAAGGCTTTGATGGACCTTATTTTTATATCGACTTTAGACGTCCGTTGTGACCTTCGAACTTGGTACACTAGTCTGAAATATATCGATCACAATTCAGCCTGTAATATCCCACTGTTGGGCATAGGCCTCTTCCCCATGTAGGAGAAGGGTCGGAGCTTAATCCACCACGCTGCTCCAATGCGGGTTGGCGGATAAAAAAGAAATATATACTTGTCATTTTTTGATGACAAACTGAAGGTGTAATTAAATACAAGTTACTCGTTACAACTTTACAAGGATGATTTATTACTGCTTTAAATAATAATGATTACAGTTTATAGAAGACACGTAGCGTAGGGTTTTAATATGTATAGTGTAGAGTATAGTATTATACTCTATACATATTGAAACCCAACGCTACACTATAGAGTATATAGTAACTACGACACTTCAACGCCGAATTAAACATTTTAAATAATTTAAAGAATACTAGTGGTCGCCCAGAGGCCGAAATTCGACCATAATTAAAAATTTAAATTATAGAAAACCAAATAATTATGAAAATAAAGAACCTTTTTTTAAAATTTTCAATTTGACAATGTAATGCTTTTTTTATTGATATAATGTATATTTTATGTATTATTTTGAAACAATATTAGCATTCCGCACTCCTTCTCTATATAAACTCTAAGTGTGCGAAATTTCATATTCCTACGTACGCGCAATTTCCGTAAAAAGGGGTTCAAAGTTTTTGCTTCACGTATTAATATAATTATATTAGATTTATTATTTAAAATATCTTATTCTGGCTGCGTCTCGCGTCACGTAATTTCTGATCTCGCGAGAATGTCAGAACAAAAACAATTTATGTGTTAGTCTCGATTTCTAGTTGTCTATGAACTAAGTTTTCTTAGAATCAGTTCAGTAGTTTTTGCATGAAAAAGTAACGAACGTCTGTTCATGCACTCATCCTTGCATCCTCAAAAACATTCAAGTTTATAATATTTTTAAGATACGGTTAGTAGGATTAGTAGGACTAGCTCAACCGAGGCAGTGCACGGTACGAATGTCCAGCTCAAAATATGGAGCAGCCCGACTGGGATAGTACCTCGATAGTATAGAACATCATAGCTAAATAATACTATTTTCAAGCAGTATTGTGTTCCTGTTGGTGAGTAAGGTGACCAGAGCTCCTGGGGAGAATTGAGGTCGGCAACGCGCTTGCGATGCTTCTGGCGTTTATTTATTTATCTAATAAGAACCACCAACAGAAGTACATGTTAAAAAAATTTATATATGATATATACTTATTTACAAATAATTATAGTGTTGCAGATGTCTATAAGCTACTGTAATCGCTTACCATCAAAGTTAATGTTTATGTTTTACTACATACTTAATTAAAGTTGTTAACATTTAATGTAATAATGACATAGTTAGGTATTTAATTGGCCAATCAGGACGTGACATTAGTAGACTTTAATATAATTTTGCTTCTGAATTTTTAAGATTTAAATAAGCCTGAATCAAATACTACAATAATCTTGTTAACATAATTTATAACATCGTCTGCAAAATGTAGGTATAATTATTATTTTTTTAATTAAAAAATATGAAATTCTATTACGTTGTATGAGTTTAGTGAAATTATTAAAGTCACGATTGTACATAGACTTTTTTGCTTATATTCTTGAAATAAATATGTACTTGATTATGTATATTATTTGATATCTTTTAGATTCATAGCCTCAATTCGTGGCGGGCTAGCTGAATGTCCTAGAAATAGCATTTGAGATTCAACAGCGAAATAACAAAAAATTTATATAAATAGTACTCATTTTTGTAATTTTGTGTTGCATTATAATTAAATCAAATAAATTAACTATTTAGATCCAACGCTTCCTGATAGAATGAAATCGTTTGTTAGGGATTCGAAAATATACTTTATAAATATATTTCAGAAACAGATATAGAGATTACACTAAACTCCTAGACCACGACAAATATCTGAATAGCCTATACAAATATTTATCATGAGTAGGAACGGAACCTACGTTCGCCATCTTAATAGCCCGTTACTGTGATCAGTGCGGCAACCATCTGTTAATTTAAATATAAATTAAATTATAAAATCTATACATATAATAAAATGATAGGAAAGTCAATGTATGTCCGGGATAAACTCAAAAAGTACTGTATGGATTTACTTCAAATTTGGCACGAATATTATTATTTTAAGAAGTCGGGTCAGAACATAGGCTACATATTATCACGCTATCACCTACGAGGAACGAGCAGTGAACGCACGCAGACGACGTCGCGGGCAGCAGCTAGTATTAAATATTTAAAAAAATAATGGTCAAGTCTTATATTCTAAGCTCGAAGCTTATATGTACCAAGAATAGCCTATTGTCCACATATTGATCATAATAATCCATCAAAGTCAATTGTATCACGAAATTCTCAAGGTAAGGACAATCCAACAATATCAAAGGAATTTGAACTTTATATACTTGAAATAAAATTTAACAGTACATTTTAAAACGTATTTAGTGCTAAAACTATGAAGAAGCTTGCATTTGTTTGTTCTCATGCATAACGCGTTAACGTTTTTTACTCACAACATAACTGAATTAATAAAAAAAAAAAGATGAAATTAAAAACAGTTCACTTTTTAATATTTACGATTATAAATGTTGTTCTTGTTAAGAGTGAATGTGATTCGTATTTTGAGTGCCTCGGATCTTTTTTTGATAGTTTCTTTGTGGATGACAGTAATTTCAATATAACTAAAGGTAGTGGTGTAGTGGTACCAGGCTTCGATAACGTGCATATTGAAGATGAAAATTTAAAGAACATTTTAAGTGACGTATCAAGTTTTCTCAAAGAAGAACTAGGTCGTAATCACAGTTTTGGAACCCCGATCAACGTTTACAAAAATATCGACAACAAAACATCAATACACGTGAAAACGGTTATTATCGACGATGCCCTGGATAATATTGATGAGGAATATTTTGCACCAGAGCCTAAAGATACAAGTGTTGAAGATGATTCTTTCCAATCGGCGAATGCATTTGTTGATGATTCTGTTGAACCGTATGTAAGTGATTACATAGAATCAACTGTAGATGACGATGATAGATTGAGAGTAACGGAAGACGGTGACATTGATTATCAATTAAGCAATTATAAAACTAATAAAATACCTAACAGAGTCCATGAAAACGAAATAACGGACACATATTTCGAAACTGACGATGATATCGATGACAACAGTACAGACTATCCCGTAGTTGACTATATAGATCTTTATAAAGATACAACAAACGAATACATAGAAATAAATCCTACAGAAAAACCAAATAATTTTAATGAGAAGAATTATGAATTTTATCAAGTTAAAGATACTGACACAATTCAACGTGAGAATAATGATAACAATGGCAGTTTTTACGTAAGTAAATTGCGCTTTGCTAAAATAAATCTTAATTAGAACTGTTTATGTCCGCGATAATCATCAATCACGTACTTGCTTTTGTAATGCTTTTGAATTTAATATAAATGGGCTTAACGAAGCAATGGAAATAATGTCATAGTAACTTTACGTACAGTTGACTCAGTATGAAAGTTGAGCAATAAGTGTTATTCTGTCCCACTACAATTTTACAATACCATCTTTTTTGAAAAGGTTGTAAGGCATAGAATATAATGTCGGACTATCAAGGCTAAATATACTCGTATAAACTAAAATAAATGTATTTTATACAGGTAGTTTGTTTTTCTTTAAAAATGAGTATTTAATTAAAATGTAATGTGTTTTTTTATAATGCTTGTATTGTTTTACATATTTAGATTTAAATACAATTTTATTATAGTTTTTTATTAACATAATCCTTTTTAAGATATAATTTACTTAATAATAAAATGCTTTGATATATTTATACTTATAAATCAATCCATGATTCCGGCTGTAACATCACACTGCTAGACATAGGCTTATTTCTCCATTTAGGAATAGGGTAGGAGCTTAATCCACCAGGCTGCTTCACTGCGGTTTGGCCAATATATTCCCTACTATGACTAACAGACAGACAGGACAGACATAACGTGCTCTCCGAATGTATGTATGTAGGAGAAGGATCAAATTATTGAAATTATTTAATAACTTGATTATTCAAAAAGTTACTGAGATGATCAATCAAAAAAGATTTAATAACTTATAAAAGTATAATTATGGTTACAACATGATGAAATACAAAAAGAGCTTTAGAGTTTAAAAAAAAGTCTATCAAAAGCTACACCATTTCAATTTGTTAATGGCCATTATTTTGTAATAAAAAATGCTTTTTTTACACCGAATATTTTACGTCGAAAATTGTCAAAACATATCCGTATAATCCTTTAAACTTTTGAGCGTGAAGCTTTAAAACGAGCTTTTATAATCGGATCTTTTGATACGCGTTGAGTCAAAACGCTTTGCGTGAAATTATTTTAAAAAAATGCAATAGATTTTGTTATAATAATACTGTAACAAATTCAATTCTACACATTGAAGATTATATAGAAACTAGCTTCTGCGCGCGACTTCGCCGGCGTGGACTCCGCTCCTATTGGTCTTAGCGTGATGATACATAGCCTATAGCCTTCCTCGATAAATGGGCTATCTAACAGTGAAAGAATTTTTCAAATCGGCCCAGTAGTTCCAGAGATTACCGCGTTCAAACAAACAAACAAACAAACAAACAAACAACCAAACAAACAAACTCTTCAGCTTTAATATATTAGTATAAATATCATTTGGACACCTTATAACAGACACTGAAGCCAGATAAATGAAGATTGTAATATTTTTCGAGTTAACTCCATAAGAATAGTAATCTGTGGTAAACATTGTTAGTCTTACCTAAAGTATTTTTGAAGTAAAACTTCTTTACGCACGCGTGACTTGGGGACTAAGCTGGTAAATACGTGGCGAATGCGTTACGAAAAGTGTGATCGGGCGAGGCGACCAGAAGTTGAGAGGGAGATATAAGTCAGTGAAGATAGAAAGAGAGTTACGTTTCGTAAGTTTTACTTCAGTCGTGTGGTCTAAAGCACACTCGCTTTTTTGTTTATAGACGTGTATATTACTTGGAATACTCTTTGTTTAATCAAATAAACGAAACTCAATTTCGCAACGGTCACAGCACTGGTTTGTGCCTGTTGTGCGGGCGGTTGCGAGTTCAATCCCCGCACATGACAAACATTTGTATTGGCCATACAGATGTTTGCCGTGGTCTGGGTGTCTGTGCAGGCCTTTTGGGTCTCCCCACCGCGCCTCGAAGAGCACGTTAAGCCGTCGGTCCTGGTTGTTATCATGTACACCTGATCGCGATCGTTATTCATAGTAGGGATAGGGAATATATCCGCCAACCAGCATTGGAGCAGCGTGGTGGATTAAGCTCCGATCCTTCTCCTATATGGGGAAGAGGCTTATGCCCAACAGTGGGATATTACAGGCTGAAGAAAGCGATGTGGAACAGGGACGACTACTTAACACATCTATATAATATAACTAGCGACCCGCCCCGGCTTCGCACGGTTGCAAAAATGATCAGTGTTTCTCTACTATATTATGCATATATGTACTATACATATAAACCTTCCCCTTGAATCACTCTATCTATTAAAAAAACTGCATCAAAATCGGTTGCGTAGTTTTTAAGATCTAAGCATACATACAGACAGACAGACAGCAGGAAGAGACTTTGTTTTATAATTTATGTAGTGACTTTACATTCAGTTCACTATTCCTTTAAAATATATTTATACTAGCTTCTGCGCGCGACTTCGTCGGCGTTGACTCAACTCCTATTGGTCTTAGCGTGACGATACATAGCCTATAGCCTTCCTCGATAAATGGGCTATCTAACAGTGAAAGAATTTTTCAAATCGGCTCAGTAGTTCCAGAGATTACCGCGTTCAAACAAACAAACAAACAAACAAACAACCAAACAAACAAACTCTTCAGCTTTATATATTAATAGTATAGATTTACAACCTAAATTAATTATGCTTATAAATTTAAACTGATTAATAATCTCAATTTAACATAAGCTAATATTATAGTTTCAAAATATTATTTACAGGCTAATTCAAATACTAAAACTAACGAAACCCAGCCAGCGAGAACCGCTGTGGCTTTGTTGGATATTAACAAATTTATTACCAGAGTAAATAATAATAACATAATCTTATATATAAAATTCTCGTGTCACAATGTTAGGTAGTAAAATACTCCTCCGAAACGGCTGGACCGATTTTTATGAAATTTTGTGTGCATATCGGATAGGTCTGAGAATCGACCAACATCTACTTTTCATACCCCTAAGTTATAAGGAGGGGGGGGATTAAGGGGGTTAATAACATATATGGCAAAACAACGTTTGCGGGGTCAGCTAGTGCAGGGATGGCGAACCTTTTTCGATGTCCGTGCCACAAACTTTTAAAAATTCTTTTTTTAATAGGTAACGTGCCCCAATGCGGATTTTTTTTTTCGCGTGCCAATATTATCAGTACATCTACTGTAATTACACTGAATCTGGACACACTGGCGTGGCGAAACTATACGTAAGTATCTAGGACCTACATGAAGTTCGCTCCTGCCACCGTTTCCGAGGGGGGACGTAAAAATTAAACAACTGCAAACGATGGGGACAGTCCATTTCGTTACGACGTTTTTGTGCGTGTCATCATAATTTTCAAACGTGCCACGGCTTGTGGCACGCGTGCCATTGGTTCGCCATCCCTGAGCTAGTGTAATTATATATTTGAAAATAAATTAAATTTCATTATTAACTAAATTAATTTTTTGTGTCATTTTGACACAAATTATTTCGCCAATGTCATGAAGATATATAACGATCGTTTTCAATAATATATATCTTTGGTTTGGCTTACTAGCGATATATTTTTGACACAATTTGTAAACGCCAAAATTCTATTTCTTCAAGCAAAATAAAAACATTTTTTAATTTCGATCAATAAACTTCATTCGTAGTGGTGGTGGTGGAAACTTCGTTC
Source organism: Melitaea athalia (assembly GCA_905220545.2). Classification (NCBI taxonomy): domain Eukaryota; kingdom Metazoa; phylum Arthropoda; class Insecta; order Lepidoptera; family Nymphalidae; genus Melitaea; species Melitaea athalia. The sequence goes on from HG992198.1 coordinate 2,455,229, forward strand.
AATTTTACATTTACCAGTATATTTAAATTCACTATTTAAAATTTATCTATACTCTATACTTAATATATAAAGCTGAAGAGTTTGTTTGTTTGTTTGTTTGTTTGTTTATTTGAACGCGGTAATCTCTGGAACTACTGGGCCGATTTGAAAAATTCTTTCAGTGTTAGATAGCCCATTTATCGAGGAAGGCTATAGGCTATGTATCATCACGCTAAGACCAATAGGAGCGGAGTAAACGCCGACGAAGTCGCGCGCAGAAGCTAGTTTATATTAAAAAAAATAATTTAATAGCGAAATCATTCACGTCAAATTATATTAATTATATTATAATGTATATTAATAAATATTACGAATTTTATAATAAAACACAGTTTTTTAGAAGAGTAACTGTAGAGGTTCTTTCTGATTCTTCTTTGCAGAATCTACATTCCGAATTGGTTGTAGCTTAATTATTAACAATAAATTATTAATAAATTAAAACAAATATAACATTAACTTGTAAAATAGCGAATCAAAAGTACTTTCGGAGCCTATTTGAATAAAGTAATTATTAAAATTAAATTTTATTTCCATGAACGGATTCGCGGGTCGAGACTAGTATATTTATAGAATCTAGCAAAACATGCGACTTTCCTCTCAAGGCCCGTGAAGCGATAGTTCGCATCACGCGAGCCGGCACATCAATCACCCGCTGGATACTTGCTTAACACTAGAGGTGTTCGTTATATTAGGTAGCGGATAAAATCACCTATTATTTTTAAATCATTTTATCACCTATTATTTTTTTTACCTGGGAAGCGTGATATAATATCACGCTTCCCAGGTAAGGTTTGAAAGAATGTTTTTATTTTTACTACTTTACCTCAAATGTACACAGAGCCAAATTGTACTCCATGGTCACAAAATTCCTGCTAATGTCCAGAACATCTTATAATATGTTAGTCCCATGTCAAATCGTATTCTATTGTAACGGACTAAGAGCTATTTTCTTTTGAATGTCCAGAACATTCACGTTGCGTATAATATCTTAGTTTAGTCCCATGACAAATTGTATTCTATTGTAACTGAATAAGAACTATTTTCCTTTCAATGTCTTTTGAAATAAATTTTAAAAATATTTTAGTTCGTATTATTATTTTATTATACTATACTACACGTTAGACTTATTTTTTTCATATTATTTCGTTTTGTTTAACGGTTAAATTGTCAGTATGGACAACGCGTTTGTTCTCGTATGATGTTCATTTTCGTGAGTTTATTTACGAATTTTACGATTGCGGTGTTGCGTTTTGAGAAACTGTAAATATAATTAATAATTATAATTAAGTTGTTTATATAATTAAGTATAGTTGTTTAGTGAGTAGAGTAAAATGCCACGAAAAGGACAAATGTGGAATTATTTTACTGTGGTGCATGAAATTGCAAAAAAATCGGAATGTAAATATTGTAAAAAGATACTTTCATTTAAAACTACTATATCGAATTTAAAAAAAAAACATAAAACAAAAGCATTTAATTATATATGAAGAAATAAGTAGATAAACAAACAGGAATGAAAATAGCGGTAAGTTTTTTTTATCTTGTATCTGTAAACGAGTAATTCTTGTATTTATTGAAGTGAAACTTCTTTAGAATCGTTGTGATTTCAAACCGGATGCAACGGCAAAAGGACAGGGAAGGAGGAGCCGCGCTGCAAGCCGCTAATTTTAAATTAGTTTTTTTTTAATTAGTTTGCCATAGAAGTTTCACTTCTATCGTGTGTGAATCACACAGACACCTTTTTTTTTTGTTATACTTTGGATATCTCAGAAATGGCTGTAACCGTTTTGATGAAATTTTGTATACAGATAGTCTTTGATTTTAAGTATCCTATATGTAATATGCATTTGATCTCACAAATAATAAGAGTTGACCTAAAGTTTGTAATTGCCAGGTCAAAAAATCCCAAAAAAAATGATCTCACAAGGGCTTCACAGTTGGTTAAAAAAAAAAAATAATATTATCACGTAAAAAATAATAAGTGATTTAAAAGTAGCGTAACGTTATAACGTAATATCAAAATGTAGCCGTTACGCCCATCTCTACTTAACACGAAAGGATAATGTACAATGTCTGATAATTATGGAGGTGACATTTAAATCGATTGGTACACGTAATATTTAATATTTAAATTTAATTCTCAAAAATTACATCTATACTAATATATGTATAAAGATGAAGAGTTTGTTTGTTTGATTGTTTGTTTGTTTGTTTGAACGCGGTAATCTCTGGAACTACTGGGCCGATTTGAAAAATTCTTTCAGTGTTCGATAGCAGATTTATCGAGGAAGGTTATAGGCTATGTATCATCACGCTAAGACCAATAGGAGCGGAGTCCACGCCGACGAAGTCGCGCGCAGAAGCTAGTACTAATATATTAAAGCTGAAGAGTTTGTTTGTTTGGTTGTTTGTTTGTTTGTTTGTTTGTTTGTTTGTTTGTTTGTTTGAACGCGGTAATCTCTGGAACTACTGGGCCGATTTGAAAAATTCTTTCAGTGTTCGATAGCAGATTTATCGAGGAAGGCTATGTATCATCACGCTAAGACCAATAGGAGCGGAGTCCACGCCGACGAAGTCGCGCGCAGAAGCTAGTACTAATATATTAAAGCTGAAGAGTTTGTTTGTTTGGTTGTTTGTTTGTTTGTTTGTTTGTTTGTTTGTTTGTTTGAACGCGGTAATCTCTGGAACTACTGGGCCGATTTGAAAAATTCTTTCACTGTTAGATAGCCCATTTATCGAGGAAGGCTATAGGCTATGTATCGTCACGCTAAGACCAATAGGAGCGGAGTCCACTCCGACGAAGTCGCGCGCAGAAGCTAGTATATGATAAAATACTAGAATACAATTAAATTACGAGTATTGATAACTGCGTTTTAACAACATACCTCGAAGCCGAAATCACCGCACAAACAAACTATGAACTTATACAACTTTAGTTGGGATACGAACTTAATTTGCAAGTCTTTATTATTGTATTTGTGTTTATAACGTAACCTAGCCCTTTAAAGTTTTAAACATAGTCTTAATTCGAATATAATTCTCATAATTTTCTTGATATCCTACGTTTTTGTATTTGTAAACGTTTAAAAACTTTTGAATTAATGTTCCCACTTCCCACTTGCCAGTTGCCATTCGCCTATTTCATCAGTAGCGAATAAAGGTTATTGTACTTTAACAGCAGGCGGTAGAATATTTCACCTCAATTAACAAAGTACAAGTTTTAGATACCTACATATATGTGGATAGAAATACACATAACTTCAGCCCATCGCTTTCCACTGCTGGACATAGCCCTCGACGAGTTCGCGTCCGACATTATGTCGCGAATTCATGTGTTTTTGAGTTACAGCTAGTACTAAATAAAAAAAAGTAAAAAGTATCTAAAACGAAATCGCAAAACTAAAAACTAATCTAGTGACTAAACTACTGTTTTTACTCGACTGATTTTTTTTTTGTATTTAGTTCAAAATGGTATGCAACTTATGTGGTTCAATTAAATGCATTTTGGTTGTCTAATATTATTCTAATTGTGCGCCATATCCATTAATTTTTCTTCATAAATCTGTATCAAAAATGTTTCGCTCACGAATTTTCAGGGTCGTCTAAATAATTAAGGGCGGGCTTTTGTTTGACGTTCATATTTTTTATATTAACTGCTAAACATGTTGTTTTTTATATTTATTCTATTTTATTCAGTTGTTAATGACTAGGCTTATAAATAATGTACGCTTCGTCGACTAGACTGAATTAATTTTATTGTATGACTAGCGACTCGCCCCAGCTTCGCACGGTTGCAAAAACTATCAGTGTTCCTCTACTATATTATGCCTGTATTATAAATATAAACCTTCCTCTGGAATCAATCTATTTACTAAAGAAAACCGCATCAAAATCTGTTGCGTAGTTTTAAAGATCTAAGCTTACAGACAGCGGGAAGCGACTTTGTTTTATACTATGTAATGATAATTTATAATAATTACCTAATATTGATTGGTTAACAATTTTTATGACTTAACTGTGTACATAATAAAATAGTAAGGTAGGTAGGATGATATCTGTACACGAGAGATAACAAAACTTTTTATTATTTTACTTTTTGTGTGAGTAATAGAAAATAAAAAAAAAATCATTGTTATAATTTATGTCTGTTTGTTCCGGTAGCGTAACGTTAACGTTTTTGAAATTTTCCTGGAATTCTACTTCATTATAAGTGTAGGTTTTGCAAATATTAATATATGTTATACTAGCGACCCGCCCCGGCTTCGCACGGTTTCAGTGCTGAAACTAAATACTATCTACAATAAAAGATACGTTAGAAACCTCTAAAATTACCAGTGTTCCTCTACTAGAATATGCATGTATTATACATAAAAACCTTCCTTTTGAATCACTCTATCTATTAAAGAAAACCGAGTCAAAATCAGTTGCGTAGTTTTAAAAATTTAAGCATACATACAGACAGACAGACAGACAGCGGGAAGCGACTTTGTTTTATAATATGTAGTGATGAATATAATATAATTATATTGTTACAATTTTCTAAACACAGTGTGGGACGTCCTCCAGCTCGCTGCCGACGATCTACGTTAGATGGCCGGTGTAGGCTGGATGAGGATTGTGGAAAACCGGGATGTCTGACGCGTACTTGGGAAGGCCTATGTTCAGCAGTGGACTGCAATAGGCTAAAGTAACTGACTGACTGAATTGACTACATATATTTAATTAACATTTTTTATATGTTTTTACATTATATAAAAATGTGATTTACGTCACAATGAGAAAAAATATGTCAAAGTATGAGAGATTACGCTATCATAATTATGTTGATAATTTTGTTTAGAGAATAGCCAGTAAAGTTTAAAGGATTTAATTAAAATCTATCCAGTGCTTTTTGTAGTGTAGTGATGAGTAGCACGCACAGCAGCAGTTTGCTATTATTTTTAACATATTTTTGATAAATGCACAAATAAAATATCATCTGTATTGTACTAGATTGATTATAAAAGAATTACAATAATTAAAATATCTCATTTTCTGCGCAGTAACAAATAAGTATAAAATTCTAAACAATCGTTTCAATTGAATAATTACGTATGCAAATTACCTACTTAGTGAAGGCTTAAAGAACATATTTTATAGTTGAATGTTATAATTATTTAGTATAATTACAATTATCTTATTTAATAGATTTAAATAAATATTTAATAACGGAACGAAACCGTCAATAAAAACGTTAACGGCATTAAAATATAAAATTAAAATGTGACGCCATTTTTTTGCATGTGTTGTCGGAAACTAAGTATATGTATCTATATTATTGTACATCATACATTTTTTCATTAACATACATCTAAAGTAATAATAACATAATGCATATTAATAGCATCTTAAGTTTATGTTATTGTAAGTTTAGAAGTACCTAACATTGAAATTTTCACAACATGAAACGTATCAAAATTTTAATTGACTTTGGATTCTTGACCGTCGTTTGTTTCTTCTCAACCCGACATGACATTGGGATAGTAATTTGTTTCTACTTGACACATCTAAAAGCAAATTAAGATTTGTTTCTATTTGACATTTGACACATCTAAAATCAAATTAACAATTAATTTATTGATGAGCCGGCTTTGAAAAAAAAAAAACAAAAAAAAAGAATTAGTAGTAGAGAAAAATAGCTCAAGATATTCGGATAATGTAACTATTATTAGAATAAATTTTGAACAATTTCATTTGCCAGTCAGATCGAGACACGCGGCAGCGTGTCAAGCCAAGTTCAAGCAAAAGAACTGGCGACTCAGCGCCGTGTGTATATTTACCCGAACCATTTCGATCGACTTTTGACCCCTCCATAACTCAAAACCTATTCAACAGAAACAGATCAAATTACATATATTTATTTATATCCATAAGGACAACTAGAACCCCAAATTTCATTAACCTAGTTGAAACGGTTACAAAAATATGAAGGTTCAAAAGTCGCAAATTTTCCACTGACTGACTGACTCATCAAAAACCTAACCCACTTCCAGATGACCTAGGAAGTCGAAATTTGGCATCTAGCTAGGTAATTACGTGTAAGCGCAGGAAAAAATCTGAAAACAAAAGAAAGTTAAAAAATAGAGGGGGTTCCCATACAAAAAAAAAGTTTTTTAATTGTAGCGTCTGAACCGTTATAAGTGGATATTTGAAACTTGCACAAAATATGAATTGATACATTTGCTATATAAAACAACTATAAAGATAAAATGAAGTCAAAAAATAAAGAGTGTCCCTATACAAAAAACTTGTAATTATTCATCCGATTGCTTTCAAAATCGATATCTGGGGACATGGTTGGTCTCAGAAAATGAATCTGATAACAGAATGAGAAAAAGTAGCCGGCCATCTTGAACTTTTTAGTTATTCGACCGATTGCTTTCAAAATCGATATCTGAGGAACCGGTTGGACTCCGACATCGAATCCGTTAAGGCTCCGTCGCATGACAAAAGTAGGCATTTAACGTCTACCCCGTCCCCCTTGGACACACGTCACGCGAACTCGTTGCTGTTGAACTCAGTCCGTGACCTGAAAGCGTCAGTGGCTGTAAAGCGAACTAATTTGATTTGGCTTTAAAATAGAAATGCATTTATTATGATCATTTTTTAAAGTAGTGATAAATATGTAATACTTTCGTAAATAAATGAAATAAGTAAATGATTTCAGGGTTATTTATTATAAAGACTGTTGGACATAAATAGAATAAGCTATATAAAATAAAACAAATTACATATTAAATCTATACAAATAAATAAAATTGAAGTGTCTGTTTGTAATATTGTAATACCCGCTTTTAACTAAATTACATATTATATAATATACATGGTGCAAATACCAAAATAACATTTTTTATAATTTGTCTGTCTGTCTGTTCCGGCTAATCTCTGAAACGGCTGGATCGTTTTTGACAGGACTTTCATTGGCAGATAGTTGCTGATGTAATAAGGAGTAACGTAGGCTACTTTTATTTTAGATTTTTTATTATTATTTTATAACTGCGAACTGAACAGTAATTATTTTGTTAAATTCCACGCGGACGAAGTCGCGGGCATAGGTAGTTTAAAATAATTATTATTCAATAAAACGTATCTCAATAAATTCCAGAATACAATTACAATATTTAAAAAAACTAGTTGGAAAAAAAAGCGGTCACCCATCCAAGTACTGACCGTCGTGACGCTGCCGCGTTACCGGTCGCTCAAATTTTATCTTAAGTAACTTATATCTCCCTCAACTTCCGTTCTCCTCGACCGATCACACTTTTCGTAACGCTCTCGTCACGCATTAACCTGCTTACTACCCAATTTAAGCGCGCCTAAAGAAGTTTCACTTCAAAAAAACTAGTTGAAAAAAAAAGCGTCACGCATCCAAGTACTGACCGTCGTGACGGTCCCGCGTTACCGGTCGCTCAAATTTTACCCCTCATGCGCCTAAAAAAGTTTCACTTCAAAAAAACTAGTTGAAAAAAAAAGCGGTCACCCATCTCAGTACTGACCGTCATGAAATTTTATTTGGCTTTAAAATAGAAATGCATTTATAATGATCATTTTTTATAGTAGTGATAAAATAATAATACTTTCGTAAATAAATAAAATAAGTAAAGGATTTCAGGGTTATTTAGTATAAATACTGTTGGACATAAATGGAATAAGAGCTATTAAATGAAACAAATTACATATTAAATTTAAAATAATAATTATTAAATAAAATTTATCTGTATAGGTACAGTAGGCAGTATTAGCTCTCCGATGTTGATGAATTTTAAAATTGCTAATTTGCTACATCGCCATAGGCGTAAAAATGTAACAGACACACTTATACTTTTGAATTTTGTACCTAATTGTATTAACTCGAAATAAAAATATAATTTAAATTATTCATTTTGAGCTGTGTAACATACGAATGTAAAGTTTGTCATGAAGCGCTGCTTAGTACTAGTGGTCTAAGATCCGAATCTAAATCGATCTTCACCGAGCTGATAATATAATGAAACATACTTTGTAATAAATTTAGTATATATATTAGATAATATTATATTAAAAATGGGTTACCTCTATTTTGAAAACTCTATTTTGTTGTTATGTATTATTATTATAATCTATGTATATAATAAAAAAGAATGTTGCTAAGCGCATAACTCGAGAATGGCTCGACCGATTCGGCTAATTTATTTTTGTATGTTCCTTAAAAATTCCACAGTAGGTTTTTATATTTAATAATTCTTATTTTAATATTAATTAAATATAATATATTATAACAAAGAAAAAAAATGGCAACGTCACGTGGTGTTCCCAAGTGGTCACCCATCCAAGTACCTGATGCTGCCGCGTTACCGGTCGCTCAAATGTACCTCATGTGATGAAATGCGCCTTAAGAAGTTTCACTTCAAAAAAACTAATTGAAAAAAAAGCGGTCACCCATCCAAGTACTGACCGTCGTGACGCTGCCGCGTTTCTGGTCAGTTAAATTTTATCTTTACTAACATATCTCACTCTCAACTTCCGTTCGGCTCAACCGATCACACTTTTCTTAACACTCTCGTAACGCACCTGCTTACTCCCCAAGTTAAGCGCGCCTATAGAAGTTAAACTTCAAAAAAACTATTTGAAAAAAAAGCGGTGACCCATCCAAGAACTGACCGTCGTGACGCTGCCGCGTTTCCGGTCGATCAAATTTTATCTTAACCAAAATATCTCCCTCTCAACTTCCGTTCGCCTCGACCAATCACACTTTTCGTAACGCTCTCGTCACGCCTGCTTACTCTCCAAGTTAAGTGCGCCTAAAGAAGTTTCACTTTAAAAAAAACTAGTTGAAAAAGAAAGCGGTCACCCATCCAAGTACTGACGCTACAATGAGCGTAACGCTACAAATAGCGTAACTACAAATATCGTAACGCTACAATGAGCGTAACGATATAAATAGCGTAACGCTACAATGAGCGTAACGCTACAATGTGTCATCCTTTTTCATGCAAGTCGCTGCGCCGCGCGCCCTTCCCTGTCGTTTTTCCGTTGCATCTGGTTTGAAATCACAACGATTCTAAAGAAGTTTCACTTCAAAAATCTAATTGAAAAAAAAAGAGGTCACCCATCCAAGTACTCGTCGTGACACTGACGCGTTACCGGTCGCTCAGATTTTACCCCTCATGCGCCTAAAGAAGTTTCACTTCAAAAATGTTTATTTGGTGTAATATGTACCGTGTATTTATACATACATATGAATTTAGTTAAAAGACGTAATATTACAAACAGACACTCCATTTTTATTAATTTTTATATAGATAAATAGTGTTTACAAAAACTTAAACAGCAACAAAATAATTATATTAAACTAGCGGACCCGGCAGACGTTGTCCTGCCCGGAAAACAGCTACCAAATTTGATTGCTTACATACCGATAGCAGCGCCACCTATCGGGTCAAATTGAGATAAAAAATTCCCTATCTCTCGAGTTGGACCAAATTACAGATGCTTACGAAATGTGATAAAAATTGGTTCAGTACTTTCGGAGTTACATAGCGATAGCAGCGCCACCTACCGGGTCCAATTGAGATAAAAACTACCCTATCTCTCAAGTTAGACCAAATTACAGAAGCTTACAAAATTTGATACAAATTGGTTCAGTAGTTTCGGAGTTACATACCTATAGCAGCGCCACCTACCGGGTCTAATTGAGAAAAAAGTACCCTATCTCCCAAGTTGGACCAAATTACAGATGCTTACAAAATTTGATACAAATTGGTTCAGTAGTTTCGGAGTTACATAGCGATAGCAGCGCCACCTACCGGGTCCAATTGAGATAAAAACTACCCTATCTCTCAAGTTAGACCAAATTACAGAAGCTTACAAAATTTGATACAAATTGGTTCAGTAGTTTCGGAGTTACATACCTATAGCAGCGCCACCTACCGGGTCTAATTGAGAAAAAAGTACCCTATCTCCCAAGTTGGACCAAATTACAGATGCTTACAAAATTTGATACAAATTGGTTCAGTAGTTTCGGAGTTACATACCGATAGCAGCGCCACCTACCGGGTCCAATTGAGATAAAAACTACCCTATCTCTCAAGTTTGACCAAACTACAGAAGCTTACAAAATTTGATACAAATTGGTTCAGTAGTTTCGGAGTTAGATACCTATAGTAGCGCCACCTACCGGGTACAATTGAGATAAAAAGTATCCTATGTCCGTTTCCTGGTTCTAAGCTACCTCCCCACCAATTTTCAGCCAAATTGCTTCAGCCGTTCTTGAGTTATAAATAGTGTAACTAACACGATTACACGACTTTCTTTTATATTATAAATTTTATATAATATATAGAATAAATTATATAGAATAATATATAGAATAAATTATATAGAATAAATTTAAAATAAATAGCGAATTTAAATTTTATTACTACTGTGGGCAGTTATAGGTGTATGGATATTGAATGCATACTACGTAATATTAAAAATACAAAAGACGGAACGCTTTTTTGAAAAATTTTGCACACGTCTTGCCTCTGTAACGTCCAACGGGACAGTGTGAGTGCCGCGAGAGCGCCCAGCGCTTCGAAAATCACTTGAATAATCGATTAAAAAAAAATAGATGTAATAAAAAAAAAAAACTCGCTGCCACGCCTTACAGTTATATATGTACTTTATTTTGGTAAGTTACTCATAATATCAAATCAGTTATTTTAAAAATAAAACCCAATAATAGTAGATAAAATGACCCGAAAAGAGGTAACTTTGTGAATTTATTCTATCGAGCCAAATTTATCGAATCATGTTTCCATCGGTGTTTTTACCTAGAATATACCCTCAACAATACCAATTAAATTTATCAGATAAAAATTTCACTGTTTACTATTTCAAAACTGAATTCATAGAAACGTGTTTTGCAGGAATACATCAATTACCTCACCTTAACAGAATGAGCAAGAAAAAAGAATAAATTTCAAATAAATATCTCTACAAAAAGTAATGATATCCCACCAAACACATAAATGTGAAAAATGACAGCCAAGTTCAATAATAAGAATATGTTGTTTGTGGACTTCGCCGAAAAAAGTATTGAGATCTAAATGAGCGCCAAGTTCTACAGAAAATATTAAATTAAGCTAAATATTTGACTTGGCTAGTTTTTACCTAAAAACAACATTAAAAAGCTATTAGCCAAATAAAAGATGAATTATTAGTGAAAACTGGCAAAGTGAAATCTTTAGCTTAATTTAATATTTTCTATAGAACTTGGCGCTCATTTAGATCTCAATACTTTTTTCGGCGAAGTCCACAAACAACATAATATTCTTATTATTGAACTTGGCTGTCATTTTTCACATTTATGTGTTTGGTGGGATTATGGTTACCGAGAAAATATCTTAAACTATGAAATGTCTATTCATTATTGCGAGAATAAGACCGTTTTCTATAAATAACCGGGCACGAAAAGTTGTCCTCTGACCTCTCCTGCAATTTATTAAAAATGTGAAACGTGGAACAATGTTTACTGAAATTTACCAATTTTGTGCTGAAATTTCTTAATTTTTGAAGTGAAACTTCTTTAGGCGCATGAAGGGTCAAATTTGAGCGACCGCTAATGCGGCAATGCGTCAAGTGGTCAGTACTTGGATGGGTGACCGCCTGGGAACACCGCGTGACGTTGGCTTTTTCTTTTGTTTTTTTCAACTAGTTTTTTTTTGTATTTTAAATTCGTTTTTATTAATTAGTTTTTTTTTTAACTTAGTTATGTTTTTTAATTAGTTTGCCAAAGAAGTTTCACTTCTGACATGACGTGTACTTTGTACGCACGCCATTTTTTTGTTCTTTTGTTGAAATGCAAAATATTTAATTATCAATAATTTATTGTCGAAACATTAAAGATCGATTTATTTTACAGTAAATGGCATATTCTGCCTATGGAAACAAAGCGACCTAAAAAAAGGTCTACCAAAATACTTCAGATATTTTTTCATTAACCTTTATGGAAAAGGCGTCCAAATAAAAGTTCCAGACTTTTTTAAATCGATTTTAATTTAAAAGATAGTCTAATCGCCAATAAATTAATAGACTTACAAAATATCACATCACTATCACTTAGATCACTATAGGAAGTTCGAACTTTCGAAGTACATATTTGATATTAAATTAGACTCATTAAATTTCTCTTCCAAAATTAAATATATATATAGGTCTACGTCTAAGGGCCTATGCAAACCACGTTTTTTAATCGCGCCGTCGACGCGCGTTTCTAAAACGCGCGTTGACAGCGCGTTTGTATCGCGACATACGCGCGTTTGCATCGCGTCTGTATCGCGTGACATGCGCGTCGACGGCACGTTTTTATCCTACAGAGCAGTTTGTTGGCGTTTGTATCGATTCAAACGCGCGTCGACGGCGCGTTTGTATCGCGACATACGCGCGTCGACGGCGCGTTTGTATCGCGACATACGCGCGTTTGTATTGCGTTTTGCGTCACACGCGCGTTTGCATCGCGTCTGTATCGCGTTTAAAAAACGCGGTTTGCATAGGCGTGTAGGCCCTAAGTTCTAAGTAATCTATGTTTATCTCAATTGGTAGCGCTTCTTTAGTACAAGAATAACGCTATTACAAAAATTTCTGAAGAATCAGAGCTTAATAGAGACTGAAGTCAACTGGTATGTTTCTTATGTTGCCAGGCGAACACTTCGCTAGCGCGATTTAACAGCGTACAGCGCCATCTAGTTGGGAATAAGGTAAACTCTTGTTGAAAACGTTTACCATAAATAAAATAAAAACGTGAGTTGTAAAGAATATTATGAAAAAGTTATTAATGTACTTTAGTTAGTGAGAATTTATATTTTTTGTAGATGATTTAATTTAAATGGTTATTTTTTTATTAGGTACCGTAAAATGGGGTGAATAGGGATCCAGGGTTGAATCGGGATAAAATTAAGAAATATTTTTAACGCTCAATATTAGTACCAAGTCGTTACAACTTTTACCAATTTTTGTGGGGCGATAGTAGATCTGTGGCACTTTTTATAGCAACACTGAATAAGCGCAAAATTAGCTGCAAAATATCAATTTAACGTCATTGAAAATAAGCTAGACGAGACGCCGAATATTACAGTGTTAGAAACTTTGCTCTAAAACATTTATTTTATAGTAAGAGAATACGTGTGTTTGTTTAATACTTTATTTAGTGTTTGGGCCGTCATATACATAAAAGTTAAACCTCAGTTATTAATTAATAATAATTTTATTTTGATAAATTAGAAAGACATGAGAAATCTGTCGTTTTTGGGGTGAATAGGGACGTCTCAGGTATGAATAGCAACGAAAGCGGGGTGAAACGAGATGAAACTGACATCAATAGGGACGACTTATGTATGAATAGGTACAGCTATGTAGGGTTGTCACTGAGCAGTTAAACGATTATTTTAAAGCTATTTTATAATAAATTGATATATTATAAGTTCGTTGATTTTGAAATGTTTAAATACTTCAATAATAATATACAAAAGGTTCGTTCATTACGATTTATCAATAAAAATAAAACATGGAAGACATAAGTGCATTTTATTTCAGCGACTATATTTTTAGGTATTGCATTACTAATCATTTACATTTACTAGTATCATACTAAAATGCAAGAGTTAATGGTTTGCTTAGTACATTAATTAATTAGATAAATCAAAATAAATAGGTAGCTAGAAATTATTATATATTAAGCAACAGTGCTGTGTGGTTATGGCACTAAAGAATGTAGCCACCCCCTCTCTTCCCGTGGGTGTCGTAAGAGGCGACTAAGGGATAACACAGTTCTACTACCACCTTGGAACTTAAAAAGCCGACGGATGGCGGGATAACCATCCATGCTGGTTTTGAAATACACAGGCCAAAGACGGGCAGCAGCGTCTTCGGTGCGACAAAGCCAGCCCTGCGGTCACCAACCCGCCTGCCCAGCGTGGTGACTATGGGCAAAACACATGAGTTCACGTCATACCTAATGTCGGGCGCGAACTTGTGGAGGCCTATGTCCAAGAGTGGACTGTGATAGGCTGAAGTGGTAGTGGTGGTGGTGGAAACAAGAGCCAGCCCTGGTGAATTTCTCTATTGACCCTATTTTCGTCCCTAATAACCCCAATTAACGGGTGAATAGGGAATGCATGTATTTTATAGTTTTTTTCATAAATTGAAATGCTAATTGCATAGTTTTATATATTATGACCAAGATACCATAAAGACTCAATCATTTCGATCACCATATACTCCATATAGCAATATATCCGCAAAAATGCTTTAATTTTGTAGAAGTTCGGATTTGTCCCTATTCACCCCATTTTACGGTACCTACTTATAACCGATGAAGTTAAGACTGTATGTATGTCGATAATAATTAATAAAGTAGAGTTAGTCGTTTAAATTATTTTATTAATTATAATTTGAGTTATTAAATTATTATTTATCTTTTCATTTATATTGCATATCCAATGGAATGTTATTAATACATTTTTTTTTATCGAAATTAGTATGTTGTTGACTCTAGCGGCATTCACAAGATACACATATTTATTAAGTGGAGTTTCGTTCTAAGTTTGCTTTTCTTCTAAAAGATAGTTCGCTCTACATAAAGCCCGTCATAATTTTTACAGAATAAATTTATTGTGACCATTACCCATATTAATAATAAAAATAATAAAAAAAAAGATTTGTTTTTTTATTTTTGAAGTGAAACTTCTTTAGGCGCATGAGGGGTAAAATTTGAGCGACCGGTAACGCGGCAGCGTTATGACGGTCAGTACTTGGATGGGTGACCGCTTTGCTTTTCAATATTTCAATAAATAAATAAAAAACTAGTTGATTTTTTTTGTACTTTAAATTCATTTTTTTTAATTACTTTTTTTTAAATTAGTTTGCCAAAGAAGTTTCGCTTCTGACATACAATGTATACTTTGTACGCACGCAATTTTTTTATACGTTTAGTCCTTTATAGCCTTCTACAAAATTTTAAAATAAATAATTATTGTTTGTTTTGTATCAAAAAAAAGTTTTGTAGATATTAGAGTAAACTGAAAATTACTAGTCAGATCTCGATTACATTTAAAATTTTAAATGAAATCACATGGCAAGTACCATCTTTCGATTAAAAAAGAATCATCAAAATCGGTGCACCCATGAAAACGTTATTACTAACGCACATAAAAAAAATAAACAAATTTAAAACCTCCTTCTTTTTTGAAGACGTTTAACGAAAACAATTATCATAATACAGTAAATATTATGAGGTAACATTTTACATTGTTTGAACTGGGTTAGGGCAAAGCAGAACATATCCTGCTCAAAATCTGGAACAGTCCGTCTAGGTAAGTACGTTACAGTAGGTTTTAATTGTGTTATTTCTTTCCAGATCGACAGATGTACGACAACGGAAGGTGCTCCTCAACTTATCTTCCCCTGGATTGCGGCCATCTTTATTAAGAGCGACACAAACCAGTTCCAGTACTACTGTGATGGTGCATTGATGTCTGAAAACGTTGTTCTTACTTGTAAGATATATTTATATTACCTTTAACAATTGTATTAACCAACAAACGAAAAAAAAACCGACTTCGAATTACATCGACTTATAATACAACGTAAAAACACCATCAATGTAGGTAGTTGAATAAATATTCAATGAAATACGCATTACTAGAGATAACTCCGCTTGAGGCCTTGAGGGTAGGGTCGGCAACGGGCTTGCGATGCTTCTTGTATTGCAGGCGTCTATAGGCTACGGTAATCGCTTACCATCAAATGAGCCGTACGCTTGTTGTCTAAAAAAACTTCTGGATAATCCCTCTTTCCCTATATATTGGAGGAGGATTAGACTTTGATTAACCATGCTGATACACTGGGTTTATTCATAGTCACCCTAAGCGATCATGCCTCTGTAATAAGAATTGGGACAGATAGCTTTACGTGCTTTACGAGTAGAAAGACTCACAAGGCCAGACACCCAAACAGAAAATAAATATGAAGACAGACGCCTAGACCAGAAAAACATACTCAATTATAAAATACTAGTTTCTGCGCGCGACTTCGTCGGCGTGGACTCCGCTCCTATTGGTCTTATCGTGATGACACATAGCCTATAGCCTTCCTCAATTTTTCAAATCGGCCCAGTAGTTCCAGAGATTACCGCGTTCAAACAAACAAACAAACAAACAAACTCTTCAGATTTATATATTAGTATAGATTATATTATAAAAAAAAAATCGTTTTCACTACAATTATCCATAAGTTAATAACCTCGTGAGAAGCTGCCATAAAATCTGGTCGATGGTGAGTGAATATTACGTCTCGCTCGTTAGCAACGGCCGTGGTCATTGGCACCATAATACCCGCCATAACACCGTACATTGATATTGTTTCAGCGATAAATGATAACTGTTGGAGTATCCGCAGACTTTAGACTTCATTTTCAGGATTTGGTCGTGCGGGTTTTTTATTACTTTGACGATAGACGTACTGTTACATGTACTTGATAAGGCAGTCTAGTTGGTAAAAGGCAATGCGAAGGGTAGAATTCCGGCTTACGTGTACCCGGTTTTAAATTCAGACGCCCTACATGTCTCTAGAAGATTTTTATTACTGAAAAAAGTAACGGTAAACCATTGTTTTTAGGACCTTTATGCATAAAAGTGTCACTTTATTGATGTAGGGCACAGCAGGGTAAATCCTGCTTAAAATTTGGATCAGCTCGACTGGAAAAGTACCTCAACCTTACAGAAGATCACAGATAAATAATACTGCTTTCAACTAGTGTTGTGTCCCTGTGGTGAGTAAGGTGACCAGAGCTCTTGGGAAGGTACGGGGGTAGGGGTCGACAACGCGTTTGCGATGCTTCTTGTGTTGCAGGTAAGTTGCGGTAATCGCTTACCAACAGGTGGGCCATACCTACGCTTGTTTGTCGACCTAGTTATATAGAAAAAATACTAGATAGACATATGAACTGTCGTCAGAAAGTCTAAACTTTTAGAGAGTCCGTATTATGTGAATTCTGTAGCTTGTATTTGCCGTTATTATTGATAGTTTAGAAGCCCATGAGTATGATAATGTTTAGACCGTAATTTGGAGTAGCACAAAACAGCTACATAGGTACATGGACGTTCCCACAGTGGGGCAAGGTAGGACATTTACCCCACGCTGACTCGAAGCTAATAATAGACATTTTAGATTCTAGATGGAAATTATAGGTAGATTTTACTATAACTGCAAGATTTTATTAAAGAAGTGTATATAGTGAAGATAAATGAAAAGTTGCAATAATAAAAAAGCATTCTTATATAAAGAAAGAAAGAAAGAAAGAATAGTTATTTATTGGCCGAAATAAAAAGAATACAAAAACAAAGTAATAAATTAAAAGAGAAAAAGAGAAAAAAAAACAAAAAAGGAATACAGCGACATGATTATAATAATAAGAACATAAAATAAATTATAAAGGCCAACTAGGTCTCTGACTCAGCATTGCTTAGCAGCAAGTGTATACTGCTAAGGCGCTGTTTTTCAGTCAGAGCCTGAAAGGTGACATCAGACGTCAAACGCCATCAGTACACACTATATAACATAATAACATATAATAACACAATAACATAATAACACACTGAGTAACATAAATAACATAATAAAAATTAAAAAAAAAAAAAAAAATATATATGTATAGAAAAGTATACAATTAAAAACTAAGGAAAGAATAACATATTATGCCTTAACACATTTTACAGTCACAGTAAGATATTAATTATTTTGTTTAATGTGAATAATTTGAATAGCTTCAACAGATGCAGACTTATATTTGCCAACAATGCATATACATATAAGTATGCGTGTGCAGTTATTAATAATAATAATATACTGTATACAATAAAATATAAATAAATGAAAACTTAAAATATTGAAAAATAGAATAGTATTAAAAATAAAATGTATGTAATAAATAATTTATTAAAATAATGTATAATAAATAATTATCAGATAATTAGCAATACGCGCACTACGTACAAACCTCTACTACGGCATTGCGCAAAATCGCACACGTCCAGAGCGTCATTTCGCCTACGCAGGGAAAATGTCATAGTATGTCACTGCCATTATATTATTAAGGGCTAAGGCCGCCTACCTGCAATCACATGCAATAAAATGATAATAGTTGTTGTGTTTTTACAACGTGGACGTGACGTGGACTGTAGCAGTGTATGTGATGACGTGGCAGTGGTCATAGGGTGCAGTAGGGATCAGTCAGGGAATGCAAGCCCCCGGAACCGAAACAGAGTCCGTCACGGCAAGTCGCGTAAACCCATGGGTAAGTTAGTTTTTTTTTTGCCATGTTAATAATTGTTCCTTTACAAGTCGTTTAAAAGTGACTCTGGATTTTAGTTCGCGCATTGGGGGCGGAAGATCGTTCCAGCACCGGGAGGCCGCAAACTTGAACGACCCACGGAAGGCAGCAGTTCTGTGCGCTGGAGTCTCGAACACATTCGTGCACGCACGCTTGGGGTACCTACTGTGCTCCTTAGTCCACGCCAGCCCGCCAAGAAGATACTGCGGTGTGCCAGTGCTCAGTAAGTCAAACATCATAGTAGATAAGTGCAGTCTTCGGCGAGACTCCATTTTGAGTATGTTCTTATTGTTTAACATAGGTGTGACATGAGCTCGCGATGACAAACCAAAGCAATACCGTGCACAAGCATTTTGCACACGCTGTATCAGTTTTGACGTTCTGGCCAGCAAGCACGGACCGTAAACAGTATCACAATAATTCAACCTAGATAATATGAGTGACTCGCACAAGGTTAATCTTAGTCTCTCACTGATATAGGGCCTAATATTATAAAGAAGTTTTAATCTGTAAAAGCAGTTTTGAGCACATTTTGTGATATATTTTTCGAATCGCAGGTCGCTATCGAGAATCAGGCCCAGGCTCCTAACGCTGTCCACACGCTCCACCCTTTCCCCACCTATTAGTATGTTGATAGGTATGTTATCATATAGAGCAACCTTTTTTCTAGAACCAGTTACGAGGAGCTTTGATTTTTTAGGGTTCAGGACAAGACAATTTGTCTTGCACCAACTTGAGATTGTCTCTAGGTCTCTATTAACTTTATCAATAGCGGAGTCATAATCAGCTGGTAAAAACGAATAGTACAGTTGCAGGTCGTCAGCATAAAGATGGTATTTACAAAAGGAGATGCATTTTACTATATCGGCACTGTACAATGCATAGAGGATAGGTCCTAGTATTGAGCCCTGAGGGACCCCGCGATTCACTAGCTGAACTCCCGACTGATGCCGCGACCCATCGGCTGCAACCAATTCCACATACTGCTGCCTGTTGTGCAGATAACTGTGAAACCATCTTACAGCGTGGTGATCGATACCATAATAGATAAGCTTAGACAGCAGCAGCGCAGTGTTGATAGAGTCGAATGCACGAGAAAAGTCGAGCATAATGAGAAGGCTGACCATCCCCTGATCCTGGGCTGTAAGTAGGTTATCAACGATGTCAGACATGGCAGTTGCCGTGCTGTGTCCCTTGCGAAAACCGGATTGCAATAAGGGAAGTAGACCATTGCTCTCAATATATTTAGTTAGTTGGTCACAGACAATACGCTCTAATACCTTGGATAAACAGGGTACCAGACTGATGGGTCGCAAGTCCTGCACAGAAGTAGGGTCATTAACTTTCGGTATAGGTTTGACTATAGCAGTTTTCCAACTACTTGGGAATGTGCCTTCTGTTAAGGACCGATTAACGATAGCAACTATGGTGCGTAATGTTTGTGGCAGTGTCAGCTGGAGCATGTCTAATGAAATACCGTCGTGACCCTGAGCATTGGATTTGATCCTCATTATAGCTTTCAGAACCACCTCCTCACTAACCGGACTGAGAGAGAAAGTGGTTGTGGAGTGACGATGATGCACAAAGTATGTAAGATCAGAAAAGTTAACTTTATTATCACCCGGGACTGTGAGAAAGTGGTTATTGATTGCATCAGGATCAGCTAGGTGCGAGGGTAGGTCAGTAATTTTGTTTTTATTAGGTAAGACTGAGTGCTTGAGGTTTTTACACAGTTTTTTGGAGTTACCTATGTTGTTATTGATAAATTTATTAAAATAACTCTTCTTTTCCTCTTCTATTGCCTTGCTTACTATGCTCTTCATAAGTTTATATGATTCCTTACTGTTCTCAGTCTTTTTTGTTTTATACTTTTTATGATATTTATTTCTAATGTGCATCATTGATCTTATAGTTTCGGTAATCCATGGATGGGGGGGATATTTCATTTTCAATTTTATAACAGGGACATGCATGTCGAATATCTCTATTAAGCAGTTAGTAAAAGACTCTACCATCTCGCCGACACTACCACACTGCTCAAGTGATTCCCATTTAGTTGAGCTTAGGTCACCGCTAAATTGTTCGAGAATGATGTTTTTTAATGGTCTTAATGTTCTGTAAGTTGGCTCATACTTTGGTTTTTTAATTTTGAATTCTGCTTTCAGAAGGGCATGCGCACCCAGCTCTGGTATGTGTTCGACGTCGACCAGGCCCACAGGTATGTCAGAGCATATCAAATCTATCAGACTACTGCTACGGGAGGTGAAATGAGTTGGCATAGTGATTAACTGTTTTAGTGCGAAACAATTCAAAAAGTCGCTAAATAATTTGGACCTACTGGTGTTTGTCTCGAGAAGGTTAATGTTGAAGTCACCCATTAAGATCATACCGTCATTTCGATGCAGAGCCGCTATAGAATCTGATAAGGTATCAAAGAAGAAGCCAGAATCCTGCCAGGGAGGTCTGTACGCTGTACCTATAGTAATAGTTAGGTTATGTAGACGGGTCGTGATCCACATTTGTTCCACCTTGTCTGATGTGGGATATTTACAAGAACGGGCATAGATTCCTTTGCGTATGTAAAACCCCACACCCCCTCCTCGTCCTCCTTTAATAGTGATTGGTCTAGGGATGTGTCTCAGATTATAACCCGCCAACCTTGGGGCCCTACCCTCCTCACCAGACTTGAGCCAGGTCTCATTAACAGCCATAATATCTGGTCTGAAATCCGTTATGGCAGCTATAAATTCGTCCTGACTGGTCGATAGCGACCCCGCGTTCAGAAATCCAACTACTAGGTTTTTTTTGTTAGCCATTGTTTATGATAAATACAGTATAAATATAAATGTAAAATATACAATAAATAAGAATAAACATAAAATAAATAAAATTATGATAGTTAAGTGCAATAATCAGAGATATATAAGTAAGAATAAGAATTATAAACAAACTATTATATACTGTAGGTGTGGACTTGAATATTGGTTGTTGCATGTATGTATAGTTAATGTATTGTATGTATAAGCTGTATACTGTTTGTGTGTTCAAAAACGTTATGTAATAAGTATGATAGTGGGAATTGGCATGAGTAAGAAATATAACAGAGACATTATATATGTGAGCATCTGCTGAATCCGGTTCAAAAATTCTGTAAATTAATTTGAATACAGTGTTTATAAGTAAATAAAGTGTTTCATTTCTTATCCTAACCAAATCTTCAATTTTAGGTTGAACAGTTGTCGCCAAACACCCGCGACAGGTCAGCTTCCGAGCGAAACTGATGGACAGGGCCTCCATCCATCCGGCGGGCGAAGATTCGCCCTCGCTTCGTCCAGCAGTAGCGCCACTTGAGTCGGCCGCACTCCTCGCGCACTCGGTGAAAGAGCACGCGGTTGCGGCGCGTCAGGCGCTCGTTGACGAAGACGCGCGCGCCCCCGTCCGCCGCCAGGCCGCGCCGCACGCGCGCCGCCTGCAGCAGCTCGTCGCGCAGGCCGCGGCGCGCCAGGCGCACCACGAGGCGGCGCGGGCGGCCCGGCGCCTGTCCCGGCGCCGGCGCCGCGCCCACGCGCTCCGCGAACACCACGTCGCGCGCCTCCAGCGCCACGCCCAGCCGCGCCGCCAGCACGGTCACCTCGTGCGTCGCGCTCACGCCCTTGTCCTCGGGCAGGTGCCCGATGTCGAGGTCTGACAACAGCGCCTCCTGGTCCCGCTCGTTGAGCTCGAGTTTGAGCTCCTCGACCTTGCGCTCGAGTGCGACGACATCCTCCCCGCTGCCGGCGTCCTGGCGCTTCTCGAGAGCGTCCAGCCTCTCTTCGACGCTACTCATGCGCTCATTGAGACTCGAGAGAGACATCCGCAGCTGGACCAGCTCCTCCCGAAACTCCCTCATGGCGGCGACGCTTTCGGCGATCTCGCGTCGAAGTTCAACTACGACGGCCGCAGTCTCCACCACGACGTCCCTGGGCATCGCCCCGGGTGAGCTTGAGGGGCTGCTGCTTGCCTCCTCGATCCCCTATATATAATTATGATTGTATCTTACTAAAACATTATGACAAAAACATAACATTTCTTTAAGAGCTTAAAACAAATACAATATTACGATTATTAAAATACAATTAATTTAAATTAGGCATAATAATAAACATAATATAGACATAAATAAGCAGGACCGATAGCCGCTGGAGCAGACGTGTACTGGAGTGGAGACCGCGTCTTGGCAAACGCAGTGTGGGACGTCCTTCGGCCCGCTGGACCGACGATCTACGTAAGATTTCCGGCGTCGGCTGGATGAGGATTGCGGAAAACCGGGATGTCTGGCGCGAACTTGGGGAGGCCTATGTCCAGCAGTGGACAACGATAGGCTGACGTGATGATGTGATGATGATGAGACAAAATAAACATTTCAACATACTTAACCATTACTCAAGCGAACACATTTTAAAGAATTGTCTTTAATAAAATAAGTAAATAAAAAAAGTCTTTTATACCTAAAATTTAACGAAAATAATTTGGAAAAGGGAAAATATTTATTACAATTTTCACTAACAGCGTTAGGACAATCGGCGCGGCGTCCGACGCTTTTAGAAAATAAAAAAATGTCACGAATAAAGCGCGAGAGCCGCCATATTGTTTTTTTTTCTTTTCAACGGAATTCTGATGCTAATTTGATTAAAATCTCTCTTTTCAATGCGTTTTATATGACGTTATAATATGTTTTATTACCTGGAAATGATGTATGAGATCTTTGTACCGAGCAGACGGTCATATTTTCTAAGGGAATCGGGTGATTATGTCATAATTTCAGTTTTAAAAGAGCCTCCTCAACCCGGATAATTGTGTATGTCTTTTATCGGATTGTGATAACGTGTTTAAAAAGTTATTTTACTTTTATTTTGTAATTGTAATTGCATAATGGTTCATTTTATTTACTAATAATAATAATAATAATAATAATAATTTAATTCAGACATAGTCCATAATTATTTTGTTAGTTACATTTTTTTTCTTAAAACTATGTTAGTTTTAATAATAATAAATTGTGACCAATCAAAACCTAAAATTAACATTAACATTACTAAGCTTATTAATTAAAATTTTGACTTTTTTAAAAATAAATAATGCTACAGAAGCTATCTTACAAAATCATTTTTACAGGAGTATTCTCAAAACTAAATAAATATACAGTATAAGTTATATATAGGTTGGCAGGTAGCATAAAAGACATACCAACTACGTTCCTAACTAGTTTAATGCAGGCGAAGTCACGGGTGGAAGCTTGTCTTGTGTACTTTTAACTTTGCCACACTGGCCCAATAAAAATAATAGTGTCCGACCGAAAGTCGGTTTCCGGCCGAAACCGAAACCGAAACCGAATGTTCGGCCGTGGCTACAGTTTCGGCCGAAACCGAAACCGAAACCGAAACTCACGTGGTCAACTATAAAATACTGAAATTTCGTGCATGTTACCCATTTTACACACATTTTTTTTATTGACATGAAATGGAAACACAGTATATTAATTTTGTTGTAATCTTCTCATCTCTTCAGCTTTATAATATTAGTATAGATAATATAAGAAAAAAAAAATTGCATGCGTACAAAGTACACATGTCAGAAGTGAAACTTCTTTGGCAAACTAATTTAAAAAAAAAAACTAATCGTTAACGCTGCAACTTAAAATTATTTAAGTTTTTTTTGTTTAAGTTTAACACGTCTACGACTAGATGGTGCCAGTAGTAGATTCAATCGCGCTAGCAAAATTCTTTCTTGTTAGTACATATATGGCCACGATACATTTGTGTAAGTATTGAAAAATCCAATATATCAAGTTGAAGCATCTCTAGTACTGGTTTAATTTGTGCTCCTGGTTGTGTTGGACAAGGTATTGCAATTCACACTAATTAAAAAAAAACGAATTAAAATACACAAAAAAAACTAGTTGAAAAAAAAAGACAACGTTTCGAGGTGTTCCCAGGCGGTCACCCATCCAAGTACAGAACGTCATGACGCTGCCGCGTTACCGGTCGCTCAAATTTTACCCCTCATGCGCCTAAAGAAGTTTCACTTCAAAAATATTAATAATATTTTGATTATTTTTTCAAATTAAGTTCTCATAGCAAAATGCTTATTATCAGTTATCAATAATCAAATAACTAATTGTTACTTTTTCATTAAATACTAAGTATTGGTATTTTGAAATCTTATTAAATAATACTTTGGTTAGTATTTGTACTTAGAAGAATCATCAACCTCTTTTATGTACCTCTTATACAAAAATAATAATTACTAAAATTACTATTACACTCTTAGTTCCAGTCTCGACAAAGATAATCAAATCACACATTTACGCCCGGTTTCCCGAAGGCTGATCAACGCAAAAATTAACTAATCATCAGTCAAATCTGTCCGGGCTCCCTAGTACATTTTTTTTCACATTTTTTTTTATGTAACTAGGTTGACAAACAAGCGTACGGCTCACCTGATGGTAAGTGACTACCGTAGCCTATAGACGCCTGCAACACCAGAAGCATCTCAAGCGCGTTGCCGACCCTATCCCCGATCCCCCCAGGAGCTAAAAAATTTCCTCCATGAAAACTCTCGATTGTGGTAGCTAACAGAGGTAGCAGGGGATAGAGCAGCAGTGAGCGTAGGACCGACGACGACAAGTCATAGTCATATATAGAAGGAGGTCATCAAAAATTGATTTTTTTTCTGATTTTTTTTATTTATATAATTTAATAGTAATATTGTCCTACAAATTGCGTGGTACGTTATCCCGGTTCTACGTTCACTGTTGCTCTATCCCCTGCTACCTCTGTTAGCTACCACAATCGAGAGTTTTCGTAGAGGAAATTTTTGTTCGTCTCATCAACATGAAGCTACTACCGGAAAATTAGCTTGATAGTAATCAAGCGACAAAAATGTACTAGGGAGCCCGGACCATTTGACAGATGATTAGTTAATTTTTGCGTTGATCAGCCTTCGGGAAACTGGGCGTTAGAATTAATAAAGATAGGTACCTAGATCACAATTATTAGAACAGTCATACTTACATTTAGAATTAAGTAACCCACTACTAAGCAACAGTAAACATTTGAATTGAAAACAGTTAGGCGAGCGTGCACGACAACTTCCGAAATCAGTTTCGGTTTCGGCAAAAGTTTCGGCCAATTTTGGCCGAAACCGAAACTTTCGCCGAAACTTGATTTTTGGCCGAAACTCGGCCGAAACCGAAACCGAAACCGAAACTTCGGTCGGACACTAAAAAATAATAAAATGCCAATAACTATTTTTGTACAGAATTTATGATCACTAAATTTATAATGACCATTAAATACTTTTTATAAAGCTTTGAGTCATGGGAACTATGATTTTATTTACGGTAAAATTGTTAATAACCGTGATGTTGAGCTAGCCGTGTTTTAAATTCTAAATAAACTTAAAAACATAACGCAATATTTAATAAAAATATAATAATATGAAATTATTTGGGACCCAAAAAAAAGAAAATAAAAGAAAGAAGTCACTCATTTGTCTACGAAGTAATACTTGGTAACCGATTATTATTGACATTCTAAATGATTAAATTTATATTTGTTTATTAAAAAAAAAAAAAAAGTTTTTGATTATTTTAATAGATATCTGTGTATATTAATTATATTCAGTACTTTATATATAATTAATTACTATCCCAAATTTATTATTGAAATGAAATCAATTCAAATGAAAATTTTCTTTATTCAGCGCTTTAAACGCGCTTTTTAATCTTTATTGTACAGTAATATATTTTAAATAATGTGAAAGTACCATCGAATTTAAAATGTAAATTCGCTTGAAAAGAACGCAAGAAACTTAATTTATATCTACTCTTTTTTTAACAACGCGTTGGCGAAGCGGTGACAGAAAATGGCTGATGCTACTCATTCCGCTTATTGCGTAGAAAATTGGAAAATTACAGAAAATATAATAGTAAGAGATCTGAACTATAGACGAACTTCGCCCATCTGCTTTATAGATGAAAATTATTTGCTTTATTTTAGTATATTAGATAAAAAATCGCGAAAGGGTTATCTAAAAATTGCTGTCCAGGCTATATTTGATTCAAAATGGAAAAAAAAAACTATTTTTATTTAAATTCACCTACTAGGCTAAAGAATAAATTTAAAACCTACCAATAATATGCGCGTAGAAAATGTAAATGTTGGGTTGTCTATTATTTTCCTGGCACGATTACTTGGTGGCAGGTATATCTATACTAATATATAAAGCTGAAGAGTTTGTTTGTTTGATTGTTTGTTTGTTTGTTTGTTTGTTTGAACGCGGTAATCTCCGGAACTACTGGGCCGATTTGAAAAATTCTTTCAGTGTTAGATAGCCCATTTATCGAGGAAGGCTATAGGCTATGTGTCATCACGCTAAGACCAATAGGAGCGGAGTCCACGCCGACGAAGTCGCGCGCAGAAGCTAGTAAAGTTATAAACAGGTAAAAGTAGATAGTAAAATAATTTTTATTCAGTTCGGATCTTAGACTATAACGATTATTTCAAATGTACGCTTTGGATAGTAGGAGAGACAGGAGAACGTCTGTTGGGTCGGCTAGTGACAAATATTTGTATGACACATACAGATATTTTTCATAGTCTGCTTATTTGTGCTTGTGTCTTGTGTGTTTCTTGACCTCCGACACAGGATTCATATCCTTTTGGGCGATAAGTTTGAGGTATTTTTTTCTTAAGCATTTTGCCACCAAATCATTTAATATATGAATCGCTGAATGTGTTGCTAAGCGCAAATGTCGAGAGCGGCTGAACCGATTTCGCTAATTCTTTTTTTATAATATTCCTTGAAGTACGAGGATGGTTCTTAAGGAGAGAAAAAAATAAAAAATTCCCTGAAAAAGTCTAAAAACAACAATTTTCTATATTCACATACAAAAAATTCGTAATATTACTTAAAAGTCAATTTAAACTTTAATACCATACCATAAAGTTTAAGTGTTAAAAAAATAAAAAAATTAAAGAATCGACTGTTAGGCGGTACGAAGTTCGCGTGGTTCAGCTAGTTTATAAATAAATCATATCTGAACTGTCAATTGAAAATTAGTTATGTCTAAAATACGAGTACATAGTATTCAATGAAACTTATGACTAATGACTTACTTAGGTGCTAGATTAAGGTTAGGAGTTATTAGGGTAAAGGTACTCAAAATCAAAAACTACTTTATTTTCAAAATTTACTTTACTTTAAGTAGGCTCCAGTAACAATTTGATTTATCATTATATTATATTTATTTATAAACTAAAATTATATTTATTTAATAAGTTCATTATAGTTAAAAGTGAAGCTACCACCAATTCGGGATGTATGTTACTCTGAAACAAAAAACTGGTACATAAATAAAAATTCTGTCTTATTATGGGAATAAAATAAAGTTTGGGAAGCACTGGTCTAGGGTAATACATGAAATATCGTACATAAAAATGAATTAATTAATATTTTCGTAGCGGCGCGCTGTCTCAAGTACTCAGAAACGTGGGCGAACTCGGACGACCTGTTGGTTATGTTGGGGAAAACTTCTCTTCATACTATGAATGAATACGAAAAAGTTGTTAAGGTAAATTGTTTTCATTACTTTTTTGTCAAATGGTTACAATTTTTGAAGTTATACTTCTTTTGGCGCGTTAGAGAAAAATGATGAGAGTAAATTTTTACAATGCGCGTGTGGATACGAAGTAGTTCAAGCATGCATGAATAGATGCCGCTAGTTTTGCAGACAAGAAAGTAGTCTTTAACATTTGTAAGAGATGGCGTTGTGGACTTATTGTCTAATTATTAAGTGGTAGGTTTTTTTGGAAGTATTTTAATACTCTAGCTTGAAGTATAACTTCTTACGTGGGTACATTAAGTACACACACACTTTTTTATTATTAGCTGTTGCCTATAAACAACTACATTGTTTCTTCTAAATTAATTGATTTTTTTTTGTTTTGTAATTTATTTATATTCGTAGGGCACTAAGGGGTTTTGACCTAGGATCTCTCAGGGGGTATTTAAAGACTAACATCTTCCGAACAATTCGATTTATTTATATAGGAGAACGCTAACTGCAGCGTACATAACGTGATAATTATGTAATGTTATAATATCTTCGAATAATTTCTCAAACATAAAAGTGATAAAAAAAAAGTCTATAAGGCGTGTGTGAATGGAAGTGTTGGATGGGGTAGACCTAGGCGGACGTTTCGAGACCAAATTAAGTACGTCCTGAAAAAAGGCCAGGTCAAGAGTACCCTAAACCGAAGAGCATGTATGAAAGGAATAATGAAAGTGGACGAAGCGAAACAAGTACCTATGTAAGGATCGTAGCAAGTGGAAAGAAGTGGTCTCTGACTACCTCTACGGGAAAGAGGCGTGATTTATATGTATGTAAAAGTGATTATACTTATTTTCAGGTAAAGAATCATATAATACACGAAAACTATACTATAGATGGACCAGAAAACGATGTTGCAATCATGATATTGGAAGAACCAGTGTCGTTTGTTGATGGAATACAGGCTGCTTGTATTGGATTTGAGGATTATGAAGAGTCACTCGTAAGTATGAATAATGTTGCTATAAATTAAAAAAAACCTCTGCGTGGCTTTATGAAACCACGGTAAAAGTGAAACTTTTTAAATATTCTTTGCACGCCATCTATGTTTTAATAGGTAACTTACATCAGCTGTATGTTGTCATTAGTGTCTTAGTTCTAGGAAGGAGGAGGTTTTAGATCCAATAACTTTTCTCACCAATTAAATAATATTACTTTTAAATTGGTTCGTTTGATGATGTAAAACAAACAAAAACATCCCACCTTCATTACAGATTCTTTAGATTTTGCAAAATTAAGACAAAGCTTAATTATTAATAACAATAGGTAACCATATCTATGTTAGGTTACCCCTGTTAGGATGAAATGCTGTAGGTACTGTCTGGACACACAATACAAACGCCTATACCATAACGAATCCTGTTGCTTAAATACAAAGATTTGTCAAGAGAGATGAATTTATTTACTACTTTCACAGATAATTTCTATCTTCGTGCATTGACAAATTTTTTATCCGTGCGAATAGAACTACTGAAAAGTAACAATTCCTATTTGATTGATTGATTGATCCAGCCTGTAACTTTCCACTGCTGACCATAGAAGCCAACTTTTTTTCCTTAGGAGAAGGATTGGAAAAATAAAACGCTTGATGTGTTGCTACGCGCAAAACCAGAGCGCAGCCTCTCTGGTTTTGCGCATAAGGAAAACTTTTTTAAAAGTTTTCTACAACTTTATAAACGTTACTTCTTACGTTACTACTTAAAACGTAGCAATCATTTCTACTTTCCGTATTTAAAAGTTCACAAGACTGAACAATGTCTGTCAGCTTAGCTAATTAATAACATAAGCTTATTAATATCCCAGCTACTGTTGTTCTAGCATCTACAATATGTCTATTTATTATTTCCTATAATCAATCAGTTTTATATCAGAAACTTTGGGATTGAATTCAATGGTTTTGTTCTACAGACTACCGGTTGGGCGCTCGACGGCGACTTGACTCCGATATCTTTAAACACGGACGGAAATGAGAAATGTATCGGTTTCAGCGGAAATAACACGTATTGCGCTGTTTACGGAACTGGTGAGTTTTAACCGATTGCGGTGCGTCAAAGGGGTTCTGTGTTTGATATATATTGCTTCCATGTTCTCTTGTTATATATAAACGGAAAAGTTTTGACATAGTCTTAGTAGTTTCTACTTTTTATACTCATATAAAAAAAAATTAAAATATGAAGCACGGTATTGTGTTTCTTTTATTTCTAAAATAATTTTGTCTTCAATTTTTTTTAGCTTTATATACTTGTTTGACGATTTTCAATTTAGTGAAGTTAATATGTTAGCTTTAATTTCTACCTTTTAGCCACAGCCTATTATGTGTATATTTTTTAATTTTTTTTTTTAATTTTTATACATAACGACTACTAATACAACCACTTTTTTGTTTGTTTTAAAATGAATACTGTACTTAGCCTTTAAGAGCATCATAGGACAGACACTAGTGCCCATCTATATCACTTTATCAAAGAATGCATGTATCTTGGCTGACTGTATGTATATCTCTTTATGGTGGGCTTAGGAAAGGACGTAAGTCTTAAATGTTTCACAAATAAATATTTTTCTTCAGACATAGGAGTATGCCCGAGTTACGGAGGTATGCATGTAGCGAGACATGGGAACCGGTGGCATCTTCACGGCATACGGTACGCGGACCCGAGCGACCGGGGTCCCTGCTTCGATAATACCGTCATATACACTGATTTGAATTATTATATTGATTGGGTTGTGAAATATATTAAATAAATTTATGTGATGTATATAAATTTTATTATTTAAATAAATAAACGAGTCACAAATAACGGCTACCACGATCACGATTCAGCCTGTAATATCCCACTGTTGGGCATAGGCCTCTTCCCCATGTAGGAGAAGGATCGGAGCTTAATCCACCACGCTGCTCTAATGCGGCAACCCGCGGCGGATATATTCCCTACTATGAGTAACGATCGCTATCAGGTGTACATGATAACAACCGGGACCGACGGCTTAACGTGCTCTCCGAGGCACGGTGGGGAGACCCACGAGGACTGCACAAACACCCAGACCACGGCAGACATCTGTATGGCCAATACAAATGTTGTCGTGTGCGGGGATCGAACCCGCAACCGCCCGCGCAACAGCCAATCGCAATCCAGTGCTGTGACCGCTGCGCCAACGCGGCGTAACGGCTACCAACTAGGATATTATATTCTTGTGGGGGTTTGGAAACACATACAATACACAAGCCTAAACGGCCATACCGTTGCAAATATCTCTGTCATCACTTCAGCCTATCGCAGTCCATTGCTGGACATAGGTCACCACGCTGGCTAATAATATCTCTATGACCAATACCAATGATCGATCCTGCAACTACCAGCGCAACAACTATAAGGTTGAAGGTTGTGCTAACGCGAGGTCATTGCATTAAAATTTATGCTTTCCTTGTTGTTTCTTGATTATTTTACTCATTGAGGTAGTATATCTTGCTCAGAATTTCAATGCAGACTTGGTAAGATCACAGCTGCTTGGTGTCTCAAGTAGTGTTGTGTTCCAATGGCCAGTACAGTAGCTAGAGCTTTTCAGGGAGGGAGGGTGGTTAGCAGTAGTAGCGTAGATTGCAGTGGATATTTAAAATCAAAATTAAAAATTACTTTCTTCAGGCAGGCTTCAAAAGCACTTTTGATTCGTCATTTTACAAACAAAAAATATATTCCTTTTAATTAATTTTAGTTAAAAATGACCACCGATCCGGAATGTAGATTCTGCAGAGAAGAATTTGCACTAAAGTCCACCGTTACTCTTTAAAAAAATAACTGTCAAATATTATATAAGGCAATCAGTTGGGTGTAATAATACATTAAGTTGCCTTAAAGATGTTTACATTATCACTACATATTATAAAACAAAGTCTTCCCGCTGTCTGTCTGTCTGTATATATGCTTAGATCTTTAAAACTACGCAACGGATTTTGATGCGGTTTTCTTTCGCAAATAGAGTGATTCCAGTGGAAGGTTTATATGTACCTATAATACATGCATAATATAGTAGAGGAACACTGATAGTTTTAAGGTTTTCTAATGTCATGTCGTAAATAAACACAATTTTTGCGCTTAGATTGCAAATATTTATTTTATATTTTATATTTAGTATGAGCATTGCACCCGTGCGAAGCCGGAGCGGGTCGCTAGTTTATTATAATATTAAATTGCGAACATCTCTAAGCACGTCGTTGTAATGATTACCTGTGAACAGAGAAGATTGCCTTTGTTCATTGTTCCTACGTAATAAAGGCATATTATGTATGGCTGTCAGTAAACAATATAGCTTATTGATAGTTATTTAAATGTGTGATACATTTTTACGTAAAAGGAAAAGTTATACCTACTGTGTAGTTCCAGCACTGATGCCGGTTATTTCAATTACATTTAAGAACGAGACAAAACGATATGTGTTTTGACACAGACGGACACATCATAGAGGGCATTGCGTTGTGACAAATGTCTTTTTAAGGACTCTAAAGACAATTATCGACATTCGACAATGAATATAGGTATAGAACAATTCCATAATATCTACTTTATAACCACTTATGCACAATTTATATATACCTATAGCAATTCCATTACATCTACTTTATACCCAGTAACCACTGCTGGGCAAATATTTATTGTTTGACTTTGGAGAAGAATTCCAGAAAAAGAATTTTACTACAGAATGACCGTTAATTACCGTCTCGTTTCTGAATTTATTCCTTAATGAAATTTTTTTTCTCATTTTTAAACTATAAGTATATTCATTTGCTTGGTATTATTTAAAAAAAAAACAACTTGACAACCTTCAGTGGAGTTCGGATCCTGACGTAAGTCGAAATTGCAAACTTTCCCAAGTGTAGTTTTATACTAGGAAGAACTCATAGCTTTTCAGGTTTATAATTTTCTATTGCTTTCTTCCACTGATTTGGGTGTGGAACGTTACAAGTTAATAGTAAATTACAACTAGCATGTTAACAATCATGCTAATAATTTATTTTTAATGACAGTAGCGCCATCTATGATCATCGGTGTAAACTACTAACGCGTGTTATCTCATAATTTTGAGTTTTAGTTCTTTTATTTCTCAATATTAAAATACAATCAACGAATAATTAAATTTATACTTGCAGTATTGCTAGTAATACCTAATATTTTATAGCAAGTTTTCGTAAACTAGTAAATAAGAATGCTATCCGACTGTATAAATGTTAATAGCAATTTGTTAAGTTATGGACAACTCAATTTGAGGAATAAACAACAATCAAATATTAAATTGATTAGTCATTAGTTATTGTTTATTATTTCGTTACGCTCAATGAACTGTTGTTTAACTTGTAAACAATGTGAATTGAAATTTGAAATTTGTTTGAACAAGTCCCTCGTGGCTTTGACCGTCCTTGACTTTCCATGTTTGCGAGCAATCTCACAACAAGTCGACAAGGGATTACTGCTTTATTTTCACGAGTTATAATGTATATATTTTTTAGTCATATAGCCTTCTACAATAACAAAGCCCTATATATGTATATATTTTTATTTTATTTTTAAAGTGGAACTTCTTTAGGCGCATGAGGGGTAAAATTTGAGCGACTGGTAACGCGGCAGCGTTTGACTGTCAATATTAAAAAAAGTAGAAAATGAAGTTTACTTATTGTTCTTTACCTAATCAAGGTACCTAATAGTAGGTACCAAAAATTATTTTACTTGTCTGTCTATATCCTTATTAGGTATTTAAATATTAGGTATAATTATAAGAACTACCTAGAGGTCATTGTTATTAAATGCGTAGCTTGGCTTGATTGGTATGTAATTTATTTTTATTATGAAAAAAAGGGGCTCAAGTTATCAATACAATAATGATATCGTTCCTGTGTCGTTAATGGTCGTGTCGAGACAGACAGACAGAAGTCTTTCGTTTTTAATTTTACTAAGAGTCAATATTATTAATTTATAGTACATATAGAAAATAGCTCAGCACATTCAACTGGTTGTTAGCTTAGTAGGTAGGGCGAAAATATATATCAGGGGTTGGGAGACATACAGCAGTAGCAGATATTCATAGTCGCTGTTAAAACTTATATAAAAGGTTCTTAGCACTGTGTAGACTCCATGGTCAAGAGTCAACTCTCACGGTGATAAGGATTAATCGTAGACCAGAATTTATTAAATACTAGCTGACCCGGCGAACTTCGTACCGCCCAACAATCGATCACACCAGAAGCATCGCAAGCGCGTTGCCGACCGTATCTCCAATCCCCCCAGGAGCTCTGGTCACCTTAGTCACCACAGGAACACAATACTGCTTGAAAACAGTATTATTTAGCTGTGATCTTCTGTAAGGTCGAGGTACTTCCCCAGTCGGACTGCTCCAGATTTTGAGCAGGACATTGCTGCTATGTACCTACTTACTACATCAGTTAATAATAATAAATTATAAAAAGGACAATAGGTATTAAATAAATTATTATTAAGTGCGTAGAAAATTCAATTTAAACAACAAATTTTCCAATGACTCACACTTCGAAGGAAAAAGATTCATATTTAATTGAAATGTAAACAGATATTATAAATGCATGCACGTTATCACGTCTGCATGCACGATTTACATCGTGTAATAAATTTAACATAACAGTCTGTTTATATAGTTCTTGATTCTTTACCTTGATATCACACAAAAGTATTATGTTTACTTATACAATAAAAATATGTATTTGTTTCTGACCATAGTGTAATTTTGTTTTTCATCTGAATACATGTGTTGCGATAGCCAAAGTCAAGCAGGATCTTGCAATAGTCAAATTATTGGAAACTAAAAATGAGAAACAAAAGCATATGAGATAGTTAAATATGCTGTTTTCGTTTGAAACATCAATGTTCAATAAAATTAGTGACGAGGAAAGCTTAAAAACTTATATTTAAAAAAAACGAGTGTGCTTTTAGACCACACGACTGAAGTAAAACACAAAGTGCCAATAAGCGCCACGTTGCAAAAGGTGAATGCTTGATAAGAGCGTTACGAAATATGTGATCGAGTGAGGCGAACGGAGCAAAAGAGATAGGTGCGAGCACACATTTTCTTTCTCTCTTTCTCTCATAGCCGCTTACGTTTCGTATATCTATGACACAGTGCAGCGCAGCAAAGCGCCAGACATCTCGATGCACAATAGGCCTGCACTGTGTCTTAGATATACGAAACGTAAGCGGCTATGAGAGAAAGAGAGAAATAAATGTGTGCTCGCACCTATCTCTCTTGCTCCATTCGCCTCACTCGATCACACATTTCGTAACGCTCTTATCAAGCATTCATCAGCCTCCAAGTCAAGTCAAGCGTGCGTAAAGAAGTTTTACTTCAAAAGAAACTAAATGAGGCTAGATGGAGGTCGACTATGCTTGCTACCCGATATTACGTTAAATATTTCCGGGTACATATATTATTTATTTATTTATTTATACTTTATTGTACATCACAACTACAAATATCATTTACAGACTGTCAAGTACAATGGGCGGACTTATGGCTATTTAGCCATTTCTTCCAGACAACCCAAATATATATTTCCTACTATGAGTAACGATCGCTATCAGGTGTACATGATAACAACCGGGACCGACGGCTTAACGTGCTCTCCGAGGCACGGTGGGGAGACCCACAAGGACTGCACAAACACCCAGACCACAAACAAATATCTGTATGGCCAACACAAATGTTGTCGTGTGCGGGGATCGAACCCGCAACCGCCCGCGCAACAGCCAATCGCAATCCAGTGCTGTGACCGCTGCGCCAACGCGGCGTCATTGAAAGCGCGTATATTGAACAAATTCTCTCAAAATGTGTAACTCAAGATGTCTGACTACGACTTTTCATCCATTAAAATAAATTTCTTAAACTTCCCATACAAGATAATCAATAAATCAAGAATGAAGAGACATCTTCTAGGCAAGCGCGCACCACCTTAGGCTACATTTTCACTTACCATCAGGTGAGATCACAGTCAAGCGCTAGTCTATATATTAAAAAAAAAACAATGTAAGTATGTATGTGATTTGAATCCGTACTGTGTAAGTTACGTCTCAAGCTCAAACGTACCATCAGAATAATTAGGGTATTAAAAAATACTGTACATAATACAATATCCTCTTTAAAATAATTACATTTTTCATTTCCATATGCAAATGAACAAAGAGAATCATTTGCATATTCAAGAATACATTACAAATAAAAAGGTTTTATAAAAGGCCGTTACTACGAAACCTTAATTCCATAAGACTGCCAAAAATCTGCGGGTTTTAATAAATTCAAAGCAACGTACGTCGCGTCGGTAAATCACCCGCTAGGCGTCGCCGGGGTTCATTTGTATGCAAATTTGAAGGTCGGCCTACGTTAATGCATTAAACACGCGGGATGCATATTAACAAATATCAAACTATTTTCTTTATTGATCGGAATTTTCTGTATGCATATATTTTTAACCGACTTTAAAAGAAATCAGTGGGTTATTTTCAGATATAAGTATAGCATATGAGCAGATAATAAATATATTTTTTTTGTGTTTTTCCCTATGGATCTCTTCCGTGTTCTTCGCAGATCACGCGTGCTCTCCGAGCCGTGGTGGGGAGACCCACAAGGACAGACATCCAAACCGAAGACATATATTTGTACAGATATAAACAAAAATATATATAGGACTATAGGTATAAATACAATTACCTATATAATAGAATAACAATGAAATTTTAAATATAATTAATTTTTTTTGAATCACGACTACAAACTTATTTGTGAATTATTGTTTTCTTTATCTGTTTTAATACTAACACACTCATTTTTTATACTTAAAAGCAAAACGATTTTTTTTCTAACGAATAAGGAAAACTTAGACCGTAATACAAATTGACGTTTGAGTTGAGAAAAATAAAAAATTAAATTTTCAACATAAGAATGATTCATTTGAAGTCCAATTCAAAGATTTCATTTATATATTGAAAAAGTTTTTCATATTTCCATAAGCTCTGGTTTCCGGGAAGTTCGGAAGGCGCCCGAACAATGGTTACGTGACCAACGTCAGTTCGTTCTGAATTATTTATATTCAATACCCGTCTTTAATATAGAGGACACATCTTTGGTGAAGTACGCAGTCAATCTGCATACAAATTATAAACGGTGCACGTACGAACATTTGATAGACTCGCGACTAACATTAAGACTGTTTTGTCTTAGGAGAAATAATAATAATTAACAATATCCTACAAAAAATATTTATATATTTATCAACTAGCTTCTGCCCGCAACTTTTTCCGCGTGGAATAGTTGCTTGAAAAATCCCCTCGATTTTAAAACATTCTCCGTTGGTGCTCCGCTCCTATTGATCTAAGCGTGATGATATATAGCCTATAGCCTTCCTCGATAAATGGGCTATCTAACACTGAAAGAATTTTACAAATCGGACCAGTAAGTAGTTTCTGAGATTAGCGCGTTCAAGCAAACAGACAAACTCTTCAGCTTTATAATATTAGTATATAGATCCACGCATACAGACTGCTTACAGAGCTTTTCTCCAAGCACAAGTAAGTTATACGAAAAAAAATAATTACATGTTAGTATTAGTAAGAGAAATATAAATAGGAAAATTGAGGTATACAATGATATCAAAATACAATAGATAAAATGAACAATAATGTCTCCACAATACATTACTTCTGCAAATTAGATTAGAAGAAATTATAAATACGAAACTTTGTGAGGATGGAATGTTGTTACTCTTGCACGCAAAAACTTCTGAGCTGTTTGCAATAGTATGAAGATAGCTGGACATTCCGATAGCACGTAGGCTTCTTTTTATACCTACTTTTCCACGGGATTGGAATTTACTCAGGCAAGGCCGCGAGACGCA
The DNA here is from genome assembly GCA_905220545.2 of Melitaea athalia. NCBI lineage: Eukaryota > Metazoa > Arthropoda > Insecta > Lepidoptera > Nymphalidae > Melitaea > Melitaea athalia. The sequence goes on from HG992198.1 coordinate 2,493,212, forward strand.
GCTAGTATAAGCATTGTTAAAATTATAATTATGTTAGGACGCAATACCTGTTTCACCATTTAATAAATATCATTATGTACCTACATAGAATTTTTTTGCCTTTTAATTGTTATTATAAAAGCTAGTTTTTTTTTGTCGCAAGTCTACTTAATGCGTCATGGCGCAAAACCATCAATCGTTACAACAAAACGTCAATTAGTTCCTTGAGTGGCACACCGCGAAGAAGCCGCTTGACCGTTGCCTTCATACACTTGAATTTTTTCTTTGAACCGAAATGGTGTTAGAAGAAGTAAGGTGATAGAATGTGGTGGCGAGTGTTAACCTTCTGTGTTCTTGTTACCATCGTCCTGATCGTGGTCGTGAGCTGTCTCAACGGACGTCCGGTCTACCACCTATTCTTCCATAGATGCTGCAGTGAGGACATAGAGAACGATCAAGTGATTTTCGAGAATTTCGGTAACAACTTCCTGAGAGAACGTTTAGTCGGCGCTGATATTATTGAAGTTGATAATTCGACGCTCTACGATCCCGAAGAGGCAGATGCCGATTTTGAAGATATCAAAAGTGTTTTTAATGTACACAATCCAGGAACGAGGATTGTTACAGAAACAACAGTTATGGACAGTGAAAGTGAAATAGCGATTTTTGAAAATGCGACTTACAGTGATATAGAAGTTTTAACAACTGAAGATCCTATTGAGACTAATGGATTGAATGTTGTTGAAGTGTAGTTAAATTTAGTTTAACTACCTTTTTATGATCGATCATCTGTATTTTGGCATTGTCATTGTGTTTTTGAATTACATTAGTAAGTGTCATTTGTAGTAGTTATGAATAATAAAATATATATTTTTTTTATGGAGTTCGGAGTCTGTTATTATAATTGTATAATAATGGTCCATTATACAACCTGATCTGTCAATCGTAGTAGCATAGTGACGTCATAATGATGAGGCGACAAAAGGGCGACAACGCTAAATAGTCAACGATAAAGATGATAATAGATAATAATATTAATAGTAAACGATTATTTCTGATGAAATCTATATAGCATAACGCTATTGGAAATAGCGTAGAGGTAGACCTAAGTAAATAGATAAGAATAAAATGAAATAATGACTCATATAATAGATACAATAATACTCTTCCTAATATGGAAGCGTTATTTTTTTTTTCGGATTAGCACAAGTAGGTATTTAAAGATTTTTGTATAATTATATAAAATTCTTGTGTAGCGGTGTTGTTAACAAACTCCTGCAAAACGGCTGGACGGACTTTTATGAAATTTTGTGTGCATATCGGATAGGTCTGAGAATCGGCCAACATCTATTTTTCATACCCCTAAGTTACAAAAGGGGGGGAGGATTAAGTGGGTTAATAATATATATGGCAAAACAACGTTTGCTGGGTCAGCTAGTATCTTATAATTATTAAATCATTGATCAGCCATTATGATACAATTATGACCATAGACTTACACTCTTGTTATTATTGAGGTAAAGATTTTATGATTTTGTAATTATATCTGCATTAAAAGATATTAAGTTAAAAATAGAAGTATAGATATAAAAACTTGGTTTATTTACATAATTTGGGTAAAAATATTGTAAAAAAATTGTACTAAAGATTTTAACAATTTTGAGTTAAATATTGTATAGCGGTACAATTTGCTTTTATAAGAATATTGCCATGAATTAATTTATGTAATAATATAATGTTTATATACATATTTTGTGTTTTTTTTTTCAATTAATCGAAATGATTTCCGATAAATGAATAATTCTTTACTATGATTTAAGTGAGAAATAGTAATAATGAAATTTTCAATGAGAGTTATAACTGAGGTAGGGCACAGCAGGTTTCCTGCTCAAAATATGGAGCAGCCCGACTGGGGTAGTACCTCGACCTTACAGAAGACCACAGCTAAATAATAATACCTACTGTTTTCAAGCAGTATTGTGTTCCTGTTGGTGAGTAAGGTGACCAGAGCTCCTGGGGGGGATTGGGGATAGGGTCGGCAACGCGCTTGAGATGCTTCTGGTGTTGCAGGCGTCTACCATCATGTGCGTGCGATTGTTACTCATAGTACTAAATATACGCTAACTCGCAGTGGACCAGCGTGGTGGATTAAGCTCCAACCGTTCTTCTACATGGAGAAAGAAGCCTATGCCCAGCAGTGGGGTGTTATAGGCTGAATCAATTAATCAATAATGTTGTTATTAATAACACCCTAAATTATAAAAAGCTAAAAGTATTTCGCTATCTCGTAGTTTGCAATAATAATAGACTTTTAAGATTTATTATGCAAAATAAATCTAAAAAGTCTATCATTATTTTAGACTAGTATTTATATCTCTTTACTGGTATTCGTAGTTATATAAAAAAACGGCGGTCCCAAAAGTGGCACTATGTATAATGATATGGTAGCACTACAGCCTATCACAGTCCACTGTTGGACATAGGCCTCCACAAGTTCGCGCCCGACATTACGACGCGAACTCATGTGCTTTGCCCATAGTCACCACGCTGGGCAGGCGGGTTGGTGACCGCAGGGCTGGCTTTGTCGCACCGAAGACTGCTGCCCATCTTTGGCCTGTGTATTTCAAAGCCAGCTTGGATGGTTATCCCGCCATCCGTCGGCTTTTTAAGTTCCAAGGTGGTAGTGGAACTGTGTTATCCCTTAGTCGCCTCTTACGACACCCACGGGAAGAGAGGGGGTGGCTACATTCTTTAGTGCCGTAACCACACAGCACTCGTAACCACACAGCACCATGATATGCAGCTAGTCGCCAGCATGATATGGTAGCTTGTCGTGAATTCTTTAAATGTAGACTTCCCCAGTCGGGCTGATCCAGATTTTGATCAGGATATTTCCTGCTGTGCCCTACCTCAGTCAAGCATGTAAATAAAAAATGTTCCTTTGTTTTTTATATAACTAGGTCGGCAAACAAGTGTAGGTACGTGATGTTAAGCAGTTGCCATAGCATATGGACGCCTGCAGTTCTAGAAACACCGGAAGTCTGATCCTATCCATCCCCTCCCCAGGAGCTCTGGCCACCTTATTTACCACAGGAACACAACATTACTCAGAGCAGTGTCATTTGACTAGCCCGTTGGCGCAGTTTGTAGTGACCCTGCTTTCTGCGCCGGGGGTTGTGGGTTCGATTCCCACCCCGAGTCTGGGTGTAATATATATTATTATTTATATGTTTATATATGTATTATTTATAAGTATGTTTATCAAAAAAAATATATGTAGCTATATACCAGCCGGCTGTTACCTATAACACAAGCATTTGTTGCTTACTTTAGGAACAGACGACCGTGTGTGTATTGTGTAGATATTTATTTATATTTATATTTATTTAGCAGTGATCTTCTGTAAGGTTCAGGTACTTCCCCAGACGGACTGCTCCAGATTTTGAGCAGGTGATTTCCTGCTGTGCCCTACCTCAATAGGTCTTTCTTCATATTCTTTCAATAGATCTATGTTATCTAAATACAACAAAATTAACACTCAAGAACTCATGAAAGCTCTGCGTTTATTTACATCAGGAAGATATAAGTAAATCTTTGATATACTATACGTATATACTAACTGACCCCGGCAAACGTTGTTTTTCCATATATGTTATTAACCCCTGCAACCCCCTCTTGTGGGTGGAATTTCGTTAAATCCGTTCTTAGCTGACCTCTACTTGGCGAAAGGAATATTCCTACCAAATTTCAAGTCTCTACGCCTTATGGTTCCAGAGATATCGTGATGAGTCAATATATGGGTGGAAATCTCTTTTATATAATTATATAGATAAAGAAACATTAATCATGCAGATTTTTATACTACATAATGTATGAAGTATATAAAGCATATAAGGAATCCAAATCCACGGAGGCATATCGAACGGTCTTCATTTGTGATTCATCACGCTCGCGTCGAGGAAAACATCGTGAGGAAACTCGGAAACTTTGTTAAAACTCGACTGAGAATTTATTCAAGGCACCCCTTCTATTTATAACGACATGGTGTAACATGTTCTAACATGTTCGCTAAGATTGAAGAAGAGCGTGGATAATTTGTAACTAAAAATTTCATTTTTACTCTCTTGTTGGTAATATTGATAATGCCGATGTTATTTAGATTTCAAAAAAATAATTTCAAGTTGTGTACGCAATCTCATGTCAAAAAACCTTATATAAATACAACAAAGAATTATTATATTGTAACTTCAAGGTTCTGCCATTGAAGAGTAAAAAGTTCTATAATGGGCAAAGGTGTACGCAAGAAAAAAAGAAAGAAAATTCTGCAAACGATTTTACAATAGCTGTAACAAAATTTAAATTTTGTATTAAACTATTTTTAATTGCCAAAGTATTTTAGTCTTTTCTTATTATTATATTATATACTAGCGACTCGCCCCGACTTCGCACGGGTGTAATGCTGATAATAAATATTATACAGAATGTCTTTATATACAACGTTCATAGCTTTTTGTCATTAGACAATACAAACATGTTTTCTTTAGAGGTTACTCTTGAAAGAGCGACACATAATTGGCAATTACACATAAACCTTCCTCTGGAATCAGTCTTTTAGTAAAGAAAATCGCATCAAAATCCGTTGCGTAGTTTTAAAGATCTAAGCATACAGACAGCGAGAAGCGACTTTGTTTTATAGTCGTACTGTGTAGTGAAATAACAAGAGTGTGTGTGTGGGTTTAGTGGCTTTCATGCAGAATATGTGATTGAATTTGTTTGTGATTGGGTCAATACAAGACTGTCTAACTGGACTGGATAATCAACAATCCGACTCGGTAGTACATGCGCAATAACTTTTATTAACTAAGTAATTGAAGAATGTTATATGCTGTGTAAAATAAAGAGAAAAGGGCTTTTGAAGTATTCTTATATACTGATTTTTTTTGATTTTGACTGTTATTTTGTAAGTTTAAAGTTTTTCTCCGGTCTGGTTGCTCTAGTTTTTCAGCATGTTATTTCTTGCAATGCGACGATAGCTTAAAAATATTATATAATAATCGAATACAATAGTTTGTATTTTATGACGACGCGTTGGCGCAGCGGTCACAGCACTGTCTGTTGCGCTGGCGATCGTGAGTTCGATCCTCGCTCACGACAGACATTTGTATCGATGTTTGTCGTGGTCTGGGCGTTTGTGCTTGTGTATTGTGTGTGTTTCCGGACCCCCGACACAGGAGAAAATTCCACTGGGGGCCGTTGAGTGTAAAGCGTTTATTTTTCTTGTTATTTTTTGTTTTTGTTTGTAATATTTTCAATAAACTAAGCTAACAATATTGTTTACATTCGATTACAAAATTGAGTCATTCAACCAATCAAAGTGCAATCAAAACATTGATTGAAATTCCGCGGTAATACGCACACGATGAGTGAATAATACTTATTATCGGGTAATCACGCAGAACTCTCTAGAGCATTATTAGAGAGAGCTCTCTCTCTAGAGAGATTCTAATGGTATACACCACCATTATCAATGTTTTGTCTATGTATATAAAATTTTAATTATAAAACTATACTGTACAATATAGCAGTGTTCTTGCGGTAAGGTAGTTGGAGTTGGGGAGGTTCGGTATTACAGTCGTCAAAGCGCTTGTATGAAGGTGTTTAATGCTACGGTAAGAAATGAATACTAAGTTTATAGCTCAAGTTTCACTTATTAACTCTGTGAAGGCTCTATTTTTTAAATGGATACAAATTGTCTATGTATGCTTTTGTTTTATTTATGGCTATATACTTGTATTAGGACGTACGCGAGGCTTAGGATTGTACGCGGGCGGTTGCGGTTTCGATCCCCACACACGACAACATTTGTATTGGCCATACAGATGTTTGCCGTGGTCTGGGTGTTGTGCAGTCCTTGTGGGTCTCCCCACCGTGCCTCGGAGAGCACGTTAAGCCGTCGGTCCCGGTTGTTATTATGTACTCCTGATAGCGATCGTTACTCATAGTAGGGAATATATCCACCAACCCGCATTGGAGCAGCGTGGTGGATTAAGCTCCGACCCTTCTCCTACATGGGGAAGAGGCCTATGCCCAACAGTGGGATATTACAAGCTGAATCGTAATCGTGACTTGTATTAGGAGTGTTTATTAAAGTAATCAGATCCCAGCCAAATAATAGTGCTTTCAAGTAGTGTTTTGTGCCATAGTCATGTGTAGAGTTGACAGCGCGAGTAGGGTGAGTGATGAGCTTGTAATGATACTATCTATACTAATATAATAAAGCTGAAGAGTTTGTTTGTTTGTTTGTTTGTTTGTTTGTTTGTTTGTTTGTTTGTTTGAACGCGCTAATCTCAGGATCTACTGGTCTGATTTGAAAAATTCTTTCAGTGTTAGATAGCCCATTTATCGAGGAAGGCTATAGGCTATATATCATCATGCTAAGACCAATGGGAGCGGAGTCCACGCCGACGAAGTCGCGCGCAGAAGCTAGTTTGTATATATTTTTATGTTAGTAAGTCAACAAACAAGCGTATGGCTCACCTGATGGTAAGTGACTACCGTAGCCTATAGACGCTTGCAACACCAGAAGCGTCGCAAGCGCGTTGCCGACCCTATCCCCAATCCCCCCCCAGGAGCTCTGGTCACCTTACTCACCAATAGGAACACAACACTGCTTGAACACAGTATTAGGTATTTAGCCGTGATCGGTGATATTCTGGAAGGTCGAGGTACTACCCCAGTCGGGCTGCTCCATATTTTGAGCAGCTTCCTGCTGTGCCCTAGGTACCTCAGTTACCTCATTTACTAGTGTTC